>JAUDYJ010000006.1:62134155-62850655 GCA_030761175.1 Masticophis lateralis
TACTACACCAGAAAAACCCAGTGTGTAATCGGAGAATTCTCCTATACTCATGGCTCCTCCTGGACTCCTATAGGGGCAGGTGGGAATTGTGCTTAGGAAGGCCTTTGCTGAACTTTGTGTTATGTGTCAGTTACACCATTTCCTGGATAGGGAGGGTCTCCATTCCATATCACAACTCAGATTCAGTACCAATCATTTTCTCAGTTATCTGGGCTGTCTTTCCAATCTCATGCTGAATACTCTTAGCAGCTACTAAAATTGTTGGCTGAGCAGGCACAAAAACAGCCAGGAAAATGATTGAAACATGAGAAACAAGCTTCTTGTCAGTCAACAGAGTGCTGATTTATCACCAGCCTATCAACTACTTAGAAGGTGAGGGGTGGGCAGCACAAGCAAATGACAACTAATAACTTAAAAATCAGCCATCCACACACCCCAATCAATATCTAAAAAGCCACTTACAACAGGCACTATAAATACCACACAGACACCAGCACACACTCTGCTAGAGAGAAATTTCCTGAAGATGGGCTCCAGCATGAGCCTGAAAGCTCTGAAGACAAAACCTTTGGTCACCCAAATTGGATCTTAATTGAGAATCTAGCACTGGGGAGACATAATCTTAAAGAAGAACAACTCCACCAGAAGCCATGCTGTATTATTACATGCAAATATTCTCAGGCATAAAAGAAGTAGATTAGGATATGTAATCATAAAGTTGGAAACTAAGGTTTGCTCGTGTCTGGAAGCTTGATCTTATTCTTTTTTTTAAAAAAAATAATATTTATTGAAATTTCAACATTTAAAACACAATACAAAAGTACAACACAAAAAAAGGGAAAAAACATAGAAAAATAACATAATAAAAAATTTCCACTAGTAACAGCTATTCTATATCAGTATCTCTATCATAACAAACATATTTACAAAAGGTCTAATTCTATATATCTCTATCTTAAATTAATCCTTATTTATATTATAATTACCTCTATTCTTAATTCAATTTCATATCCTATATTTCTTCAACAATTTTAATTTCTACATAATATATTTAACAGATTATCCCTTTTTTTTCATCTCCTCTCAAGCCAGGAATACCATCTGTTCCAAATTTGATAGTACTCAGTTTCCTCCCTCTCCTTCATTTCCATGAACAGTCTGTCCATTTCTGCACAATCATAATTTTTTTTTATTATAATTTGGTCTGGAGGAATATCTGGTTGCTTCCAGTTCTGTGCTAGGATAAGTGTATTGTTATATATTGTAGTTTTTTCTCCATTTTTCCTTCAAGAATGCCCAAGAGAAAGAGTTCTGGCTTCATCTCTATTTTCTGTTCTGTTATCCCCTCCAGCAACTTTCTTATCTTACACCAATATTTTCTAATTTTAGGGCAGGTCCACCACATGTGGTAGACTGTTCCTTGTTTATGACCGCACCTCCAACATTCTGGAGACCTGTTCAAGAACATCTTTTATCGATGGAAGGTGCCATCGATAAAACATTTTGTAGAGGTTCTCCTTGTAAGCAGCTGACATGGTTAGCTTGTAGTTTCTCTCCTACAATCTATCCCATGGATCTAATTGAATATTATGACCAAAATTTCTCGCCCAACTAATCATTGTCTCTTTCACAGTTTCTTCTTCCATTTTTTTAATTTGATTTATATGCCGCCCTTCTCCGGAGATTCAGGGCGGCTTACAATGTGTTATGCAATAGCCTTCATACTTTTGTATATTTATACAAAGTCAGCTTATTGCCCCCACAAACTGGGTCCTCATTTTACCTACCTTAGAAAGGATGGAAGTCTGAGTCAACCTTGAGCCTGGTGAGATTTGAACTTACAGTAATTTGCAGACAGCTGGTGTTAATCATAATGCTTTAGTCTGCTGAGCCATCAGGCCCGTTTTTAAAAATATGGAATGCTTCACGAATTTGCGTGTCATCCTTGCACAAATTCAAATTTTGAATTTGAATAAAAAATTATACATTTTTGTAATCATTTTTCCCCTGTTCCTAATAATATATTGTCAAGTTCCAATTGTTCTGTATATGTACCATGTTGTTCCTGGTCTTTTTTGTATTTTGTTCTAATTTGTAGCTATATCCACCAATCAATTTTTATCCCCTGATTTCTTAAATCCTGCTCTGATTTTAAGTTTCCAAATTCATCTAAAAGTTCCGAGTATCTTACTAGTTTGTTTATGTCCAATACATTGGGATAGATTATGGCTTCCATTGTTGAAATCCAAACTGGAACTTTCATATAGTGATTTTTCCTTATATTATCCCAAATATTTAACAAAGCACTTCGCACCAGATATCTCTGGAAATATGTGTGGGTTTTGTTTTTTCCTTCCCATAAAAATGTGTGCCATCCCAATTGAAGATCGTGGCCTTCCAATGTTAGTACCCTCTTATTTCTTAATTGAACCCAATCCTTTTACCACGTTATTGCCACTGCTTGATAATATAGTTCCCAATTCTGGAATCCTGAAGCAGTTTGCATTTTATTCGGGCTTTTTTCCCCAACCAAATAAATTTACCTATTATTCTATTCAACTGATCAAAAAATACTTCCCCTAATCTTATTGGAATCGTTTGAAATAAATATAACAATTTTGGTAGCATATTCATTTTTATTACGGCAATTCTACTGACTAAAGATATCTGTATTTTGCCCAAATGTTTAAATCTTTTTGTATTTGTTGTACCAATTTATCATAATTATCCTCTTTTAATGTAGAACATTTTGCCGTTAACCAAATTCCCAGATATTTTACCTTTTTGACAATTTGAATCCCCAATTTCTCTTCCAATTCCTCATCTTGCCTTTTGGTACAATTCTTTGTTAATAACTCAGTTTTTTCCTTATTTATTTTAAATCCAGCCACTTTACCAAATTCTTCCACTTCATGAATCAAGATGGTTCCTGTCTCCAAAGGATCTTCTATAATAAAAACCAGATCATCTACAAAAGCTTGAAGTTTATATTCCTCCTGTTTAATTTTCAACCTTTTATCATTTGATTTTGTCTAATTTGTATTAATAATATTTCCAATGATAGTATAAATAAGAGGGGTGACAAGGGACATCCCTGTTTTACCCCCTTAGTTATACTAATCCTCCCCGTTATTTCCCCACTTATTATTATTTTGGCCGATTACTTTGAATAAATTGTTCTGATCATGTCTGTAAATTTCTATCCAAAATTCATAATTTCCAATTGGTTAATAAGAAAGTTCCAGTTTAGATTGTCAAACGCTTTTGACAATCTACAAACATTAATGCCAGCTGCTTATATGGGTGGGCCTCATAGTATTCATTCTTGTATTGTTCCTTATTTGGCAAAAATCCATTTTGGTCCAAATAAATAATTTCATTTAATATTTTTTTGGTTCTTTAGTGATTATTGTTAATCTCCCTTAGTCTGGGGCTCCACCCAAGATCTCACCCCGTGGGGTCAAAATGATCACAAGAACAGTGAGCAAAAATCCCAGAACCATACGGGGGGACCTTGTGAATTACCTGCAGAGAGCTGGGACCAACGTAACAAAGGCTACCATCAGTAACACACTATGCTGCCAGGAATCAGATCCTGCAGTGCCAGACGTGTCCCCCTGCTTAAGCCAGTACATGTCCGGGCCCATCGGAAGTTTGCTAGAGAGCATTTGGATGATCCAGAAGAGGATTGGGAGAATGTCATATGGTCAGATGAAACCAAAGTAGAACTGTTTGGTAGAAACACAACTCGTTGTGTTTGGAGGAGAGAGAATGCTAAATTGCATCCAAAGTACACCATACCTACTGTGAAGCATGGGGGTGGCAACATCATGCTTTGGGGCTGTTTCGCTGCAAAGGGACCAGGATGACTGATCTGTGTACAGGAAAGAATGAATGGGGCCATGTATCGTGAGATTTTGAGTGCAAACCTCCTTCCATCAGCAAGGGCATTGAAGATGAAACGTGGCTGGATCTTTCAGCATGACAATGATCCCAAACACACCACCCGGGCAACGAAGGAGTGGCTTCGTAAGAAGCATTTCAAGGTCCTGGAGTGGCTCAGCCAGTCTCCAGATCTCAACCCCATAGAAAACCTTTAGAAGGAGTTGAAAGTCCGTGTTGCCCAATAGAGTTAGCTTATCTGGCCATGTTTCCTGTCTAGTCTACCTAGTAAGGCTGACAGCTGAATATTTCATAAATTAAAAATGATTCCATATAACTAAATGAAATACTACGTTTGGTATCTTAATATATACTGTTACAAAAGCAGAGAGCATATTCAGACATATAGAAGCAATTTTATCCTGACAGCCTTGCTTTCTCAGGCCTCTAACTATGGGTTTTTTTGAAACAAAGAAACATAAAGCACCTCAGAGAACTATGCTGGATGATTACTTGAGGATGCAATGGAGCCCCAAAAGTGAACTCTCTCTCCCTCTCTCCCTCCCTCCCTCTTTCTCTCTCTCTCTCTCTCTCTCTCTCTTTCTCTTTCTTTGCAGTTATCATTACCATGCAATAGATATAATTACATGAATCATGGTGTGTCTGACTGCCCTCATAGTGAGATTTACTAACTGTAGTCTATCTAATTCCTAGTCTGCTTCATTTCATGGAACAATAATTTAACTCAGTAAATCAGTATATTGCAAAATATGCAGACTGTACATTCTCCATTTGGGAATATCACTAGTAATGAGTGAACTCAAATCCCATAGACATTCCTTTTGTAAATAGCATTTTGTAAATAGCATTTGGCACCAGCAGTATTACGCAGCTAATGACTCTAGTAGGACAGCATAATAGACTCCTTCCCTACTTGTTTTAAATAGTCCTGCTTAGGAAAAAAATTAAACTAAATTATCAGCTTTCAAATATTTAAATACATCTCAGAGTCAATCCTTCTGCTTTCAATAGAACTTAAAACAAGTTTTTGTGTTGATCTCATCATTGCAACAGACCTGGGTAGCATTAAATCTCAAAGGATTATCTGTTATTTGTTTCCTGTATTTCTAGGACATTTTTGCTGTTTTTTTAAAATTCAAATTAAAACAAACTAATAAAATAAAGTATACTGCTCGCTCGCTCTCTCTCTGTCTATCCATCCACCTACCTACCTACCATGTTTCCCTGAAAATAAGACCCTTTCGAGGGTCCCCCTTGTTGAACTGTGCCCACCAGGTTTCTGTGCATTCCATCAGCCAAGGGCTCAGGGGAGGGGCGGGGAGGGGCAGCTATTATTAGGGAAAGTCTTTGTCTGAGGGAGACCACTGTTCCTCAGATAGCCAGATGTGAGTCTCTCTTTGTGAAGTGGGACCAGGGGGTGCAGATGGGTTTACTGACTATGTACCTGGCTCCCTGCCATGTGGCTGCGACCTTGCCCGAGCTGCTCGATGTTATTGCTGGGGTGGCGGTTGATACCCCCAGACTTATTGTCATGGGGGATTTCAACCTGCCATCCGCAGGTTAGGTGTCAGAGGTGGCTCGGGAGTTCATGGCTTCCATGGTGGCCATGGACTTGACCCAGATAGTTCAGGGCCCCACCCACATAGGGGGACACACTCTGGACTTGATTTTCATCTCTGGTCAATGGTTGAATGATCTTGGTAGAGGGGACTTAGACATTAAACCCTTGTCATGGACAGATCATTTGCTCCTTCACTTGGACTTTCCAGCTGCTTCCCCCCACCGCAGGGAGACGGAACCGACCAGATGGTTCCGTCCCAAGCACCTGATGGATCCCGAAAGGTTCTTGATGGAGCTTGGGCCATTTCCTGAGACCCTGGCACATGACTCAACTGAAGACCTGATGGCTGCCTGGGAGAGTGCGGCCGCTGGGGCCACCGGGGCTTTGGACTGTGTCGTGCCTTTGTGGCCTCTGATCCGATGCTGATCTCAATTGGCTCCTTGGTTCTCCGAGGAGCTGAGAGAGCTGAAGCATTGGAAAAGACACCTAGAGAGCATTTGGAGGACTAGTCAATCTGAATCCAACCGAACACTGTTAAGGTCTTATATTAAGACTTGCCTAGTGGCAATAAAAGCGGCAAAATCTAACTATTTTTCCACTCTTATCGCATCTGCAGAGAACCGCCCAGCCACTCTATTTAGGGTTTCCCACTCCCTTCTTCGGGGAGTGCGGGAAGATCCCTAGCAGGGTCGAACTGAGGATTTTGTGCAATTCCTGCATGATAAAGTCACTGAGATTCGGGAAGGCTTGGACTCTGACTGGGTGAGTCCACGGATGGAGACAAGGGTAGGTCTTGAGAATAGTATCTGGGAGGATTTTGATTTGTGGCTCCTGAGAATGTGGACAGGGTTCTGGGTAGGATTAGTGCCGCCACATGTTTATTGGACCCGTCTCCCTCCTAGTTGGTACTGGCCTCCCGGGAGGTTACACAAGGCTGACTCCAGGGGATTATAAGAGCTTCTTTGAGTGAAGGTGCCTTTCCTACTGCCTTGAAAGAGGCAGCGGTGAGGCCCCTCCTCAAGAAGCCTTCCCTGGACCCAGATGAATTAGTTAACTACCGTCCGGTCTCCAACCTTTGTTTCATGGAGAAGGTTGTTAAGAGTGTGGTGGCATGACAACTTCCCCGACATCTGGATGAAGCTATCTATCTGGACCTGTACAAGTCGGGCTTCAGGCAGGGGTACAGCACAGAAACAGCATTGGTCGCATTGGTGGATGATCTCTGGAGGGCTCGGGGAAGAGGTTGCTCCTCTGTCCTGGTCCTGTTAGATCTCTCAGCGGCTTTTGATACCATCAACCATGGTATCATGCTGCAGCGGTTGAGGGGGTTAGGAATAGGGGGCACCGTCCTGCGGTGGTTCTCTTCCTTCCTCTCCGACCGTTCGCAATTTGTGTTGACAGAGGGGCTGAGGTTGACCTCAAGGCGCCTCACATGGGAAGTGCCGCAAGGGTTGGTCCTCTCGCCCCTTCTGTTCAACATTTATGTGAAGCCGCTGGGTGAGATCATCCATGGGTTTGGGGTGAGAGTTCATCTGTACGCTGATGATACTCAACTGTACATCTCCACCCCAGACCACCCCGATGATGCCCTTGATGTGATGTCTCGCTGCCTGGAGGCCGTGCGGGTCTGGATGGGGAGAAATAGGCTCAGACTCAACCCCTCCAAGACCGAGTGGCTGTGGCTTCCGGCGTCCTGATATAGTCAGCTTGTGCCATCGCTTGCAATCTGGGTGTCCTCCTGGACGCACGGCTGTCTTTAGAAGAGCATATGATGACCATGGCCAGTGGGGCTCTTTATTAGATTCGCCTGATTCGCCAGTTGCAGTCCTTTCTGAATCGGGATGCCTTGCACACGGTCACTCACGCCCTTGTCACCTCCCGGCTGGATTACTGTAATGTTCTCTACATGGGGCTCCCCTTGAAGAGCACTCGGAGGCTCCAGCTGGTCCAGAATGGGGCTGCGTGGGTGGTTATGGGTGCAACTCATTATGCCCATGTGACACCCCTCCTGCATGAGCTGCACTGGCTTCCAGTGGTCTTTCGGGTGCGATTCAAGGTGTTGGTTACCACCTTCAAAGCACTCCATGGCATTGAACCTGGATACCTTCGAGACCGTCTTCTGCCACCAGTAGCCTCCCACCAGCCAGTTTGCTCCCACAGAGAGGGTCTCCTCAGGGTGCCATCAGCCAAGTTATGTTGGCTGGCGACACCCGGGGGAGGGCCTTCTCTGTGGGAGCCCCTGCCCTTTGGAATGAACTGCCCCTGGAAATCCGTAAGATCTCCAACCTCCGTGTATTTTGCTGTGCCCCCAAGACCCTACTGTTCCGCCAGGCTGGGCTATCAATGTAATGATTTTAAATTGGGTGTTTTAAATGTTGGCTTTTAATATGAGCCAAAATTATTTATTAATTTTAATTATTTTTAATTGATGTATGTTTTTGTGCTTTTAATAGGCTGTACCCACCCTGAGTCCTTCGGGAGAAGGGTGGTATAGAAATAAAGTTGTTATTGTTGTTGTTGTTGTTGTTGTTGTTGTTGTTACCCTAAAATAAGCGCTTGGACTTATTGCCATGCACTCAAAAGCCCAATTGGGCTTATTATCAGGGGATGTCTTGTTTTGGAGGGGGAAATGGTACCTACCTACCATGAATACACAGTCTACACACTTTTGTTAAAATTCCAGGTTTCTGAGATGTTAAAAAAATCAGGCCATGATAAATCAATGCAGAATTTTTTCTTCCTTTAACATGACATATAAGATATATAATTCAATTGAAAAACAACTTGATTTTTAGGAGGGGTAATAATACAAAATATACAATAACATGTTCCATTACTGTGCACACTCCCTTATAAGTAGGGATGTGACTTTGTTCAGAATTAATCAACTACATTCAAACTGATCTTAAATATTAATCAGGTTCCACCTGCCATCAAGTGACTCTCACCAAGTCTATATAAAGTTCTGACATTTACTTACAGAAAAAGCCATGGTATGCAAAGCATTGTTGGAAGTATCAATCAGGAGAAGAGTACAACAAATTTCCAAGGTATTGGCTATACCATGGAACACAATCAAGTTAGTAATCAACAAGTGGAGAAATTATGGCACAATAGTGACAATTTTGGTCTTTCCAAAATCGATGAAAAAGCAAGAAAACTCATTTGACAGGCTGCCAGCTGCAGGAATTTCTGGCAAGTAATAGTTGTGCACTACAAGTGACAACAATCTGCCATATTCTTTGTATATTTGGGTTGTGGAGTAGAGTGACACGATGGAAGCCTTTTCTTACAAAAAAAAAAAAAATCCAAGCCTGGCTACATTTGCAAAACCTAGATCAAGTCTTACAAAAGCATGTGGGAAAATGTATTATAATGGGAACTTTTGGCCATAATTCCAAAAAGCATCTTGGGCATAAAAACCACACTATGCATTATCAAAAGTACACCATACCCGTAGTGAAGCATTGTGGTGGCAATATTATGCTTTGGGGCTGCTTTTCTTCAGCTGGAATTGGGGCTTTAATTCCTTCCTTCAAAGTGGAAGGAATTATGAACATTCCAAATATCATTCCATTTTGGCACAAAACCTGCAGGCTTCTGCTAAAATGCTGAAGAAAAAATTCACTTTTCAGCATGACAATGACTAAAGCATACCTCCAAATCAATAAAAGAATGTCTTCACAAAAAGATCAAAGTTTTAGAATGGCCACCCGGAGTCCAGATCTGTTGAGTGACCCCAAGAGGACTGTGCACAGGAGACCTGACAGATTTGTAGTGCTTTTGCAAAGAAAAGTGGGTAAAGATTCCCAAGGCCATGCTCATAGGCTCCTATTCTAAAAGACTGAACAATATCATAAAAACAAAAGGTAGTTTTGTAAGTATTAGATTAAGGTAACATAGGACAAACATAGGACAAACAGGGAGAAGAGTAACAGAGTGCATCCATGAACACCAATTAGTAGTCAGAAGACATGATGAAAACTATTTAATTTCACAACACAGGGACAGACATAACCATAGTTTCAACTGGGAAAGTCCAAAAACACTAAAGAATTTCCAGAAGCCTGGCACTTTGATAAATCTGCCATCAACAGCAGTGGTGAAATCCAATTTTTTTTACTACCAGTTCTGTGGACGTGGTTTGGTGGGTGTGGCAGAGGAAGGATATTGCAAAATCCCCATTCCCTCCCCACTCTTGGGGAAAGGATATTACAAAATCTCCGAACTACTCAAAATTTCCGCTACCGGTTCTCCAGAATTGGTCAGAACCTGCTGGATTTCACCCCTGATCAACAGGCACATAGACATAAACAACATCTATATAATATTGAAAAGAGATAATCAATCAAAAATGGAACAAAAAGACCAGAACACCATCTCACCAGCAATCAACACCAACAGAGATTAACAGAGCAGAGATTAACACCATGATTAATATTAGACTAACAATCAAGAAGCAAACAATACCCCAATCAAGGAACTGCCTAACAAGTTTAACAGTAAACAACCAACCAAAGAGCCATCAAGACCATTCCCACCATCACTGATAAGTCATGCCATTAGAATATAAAATGAGAGCAAACCCCATTCCCTACTAGCACTGATGAAGTTACCTAGCTCAATTAATCTGCAAGAAAACAACCAAGCTCAGAAAGCACCAAGGATCATTCTCTCAACCCTGAGCTACAAATAATCTCCTCTATCAACAATCTCTATTGTTGAACTGTCATAACATTTGTCTCTCATTTCTGGCAACATTCAGATGTCTTCAGATATACAGCAGTTCCTGTATTTCTCAGCCAACCTGCTATTTGGTATACTGACATGATCAAGAATTAAGATCTATAGCTCAGTACTTCTAAATCAACTGCTTTGAGAACTTAAATCTTTTGTTTCCATCCATTGAACAAACAAAAAGAAACACAGAAGTCATACCAGTGATGGGTTGCCCCCGGTTTGCACCGGTTCTATAGAACCAGTAGTAAAACCGGCAGGAGGCTCCACCCACCGACCCTGACATCATCAAAACACTTCTGCACATGTACAGAAGCTTCTGCGCTTGTACAGAAGAGCGTGCATGCATGACCAAATCAAGTGCACGCGTGCGGCCCCACTGTGAACCGGAGGTAAAGGTAAGTAGAACCCACCCCTGAGTCATACATTACAATCTGCCATCTTAATTTCTTTTCTGTGCTTGTGACTTACTCCTGTATAAGATATGAAAAGAACAGAATGTAGCAGTTAATTATATCATACAGAGCACACAAAAACCATAAATAAAACATTAATATATTAAGTACATCATTTTTCTTGTGATTGAGAGAAACTTTACCCCTCAGCTATAACACAACTTTGTTTCTGTCCAGCAGTAATATATTCTTCGCTAAATTTCTGTTACAGAAAGCAAGATTGACTTTTCTTCCTGATTGGATAATGAAATGGAAATACTGGATTGACCAATTCAGCTAGTTTACATTGCTATCAAGCCACACAGCTTGTGCTGTCAAGCTATGCTTATTTTGTTCTTGTTCTGCTCAGGTCCAGCCCTTCACTTTTTATAATATTTTTTTCCTTTGGGATTTTACTTAATATTCTAAAAACAGAATTTTCAACAATGCAATATTTATACTAAAACTCAAGAGCATTGCAGTCTAAATTAACTTTTGAATTGAATACTATCTCTTATGCTTATAATTGTATTGATTACAGCTATTCCAGTACATGTAATTGGAAAGAGAAGGGGCTACAGATAATAAAAGTATGTGATGATTTTTAAAAAGAACACATTAGAAAATACTTCCCCTTGTGGTAAGATTAAAGTATTTCACAAAAAGTTAGAATATAACATTTATGAATGTTTTTAAAAAATGAATCGTATTTCAATTTCCTGCGGTAATAAACCATTTCATATAACTTGCTGTTTCCAGATTTCAGACCTCCAAGGCAACAAATCAAATGTAAAATTCTATCTAGCTAAACAATTAGAACAGGACCATATTTTTAAAAAACTTCCTTTGGATATATATTTCATTGGATAGTTGCTATTAGCATATCAGATTTATGCTTTTTTGATACTTCTGATAAAGATTATAAAATTTGTCCAGATGCTTATGTTTAGCACTAAGCTTTAGATCTGAAGGAAATAACACTGATGGTAGGCATACTTATAGTACATGTCTACTCCTCTTTAAAACAGCAACATCTTTGCAACAACACATTCCCCAGAAAAAAAATCATGAAATTTAAATAGCAGCAGATGTACTGTATATGCCCCCTCACATGCTTTCCTTTTGCCTTGAAAGCCAAAGACTACACAGCTATATTTAGAAGTCCTTCAGACTACTAAACGCTGCTTAAAACTTTGAATTAGGCTCTGAAAAAAATGCCTATAAATAAATAGCCTACACTACAATCCAGGGGTGAAATGGTCCCGGTTCGGACCAGATCACCCAATCTGGTAGAGATGGAGGAGGGTGGTTTGGAGAACCGGTAGCAAAAATTCCTGCCCCCCCCCCATGCCCAGCTGAGCTGCACAATCATCAGAGGCTTTTTTTTTTTACTTTTAAGAGCATTTTTTCTACAACCTCTTTGGCTGAAAAAAATGCTTTTAAAAGTAAAAAAAAAGCCTCTGATGATTGTGTGGCACAGCTTGGATCATCAGAGGCATTTAAAAGAAAAAAAGCCTCTGTCAATCAGGCAACTCAGCTGGGATCATCAGAGCCTTTTGAAAGCATTCTTTTACAACCTCTTGCCGAAGAGGTTGTAGAAAAAATGGTTTTAAAAGTTAAAAAAAAATTGGCCATGCCCACCCAGTCACTTTACCCCTCCACCAAGCCACGCCCACAGAACTGGTAGTAACAAATTTTAGATTTCATCACTGCTACAATCCAAACAATAAATCTTGCTGTTGCTTTTATTCTAAGTTGTCTTTTTGAGCACTCTTCAAGGACAGCCCAAAATAGATAATATTGCAACAATGGAAATTGATAGCCACATAGATGACTTTTGTTAATCTTGGTCATCATCCAAGAAGAAGCATAATCAAGGTAAGATTTAGTACAATAATTTCTGGGCATAGCTATAGCAACTAACACATGAATGGACTTGAACTAAAGAATGGGCTTGATATTTCAGACAGTGTATTATCCCATCCAGAATAGATTGTACTTGTAATCCTAGATTTGTTTATTTATACAGAAAATAAGTTTTATTTCAATATATTTCAATTTCTTAGGCCACTTTCATTCTGTCACTGTGTCCAGACCATGAGGGACCATCACATTATTATCTTGTTAACTGTTGGCTATAAGATACAGAGATGCAGCTGTCATCAGTGTATTAATGAAATCAATACCAACTATTCCTGAAACATAGTTCATTTAAAATGTATAAAACTAACTATGAGATATAAAACTAAGGAATTGCACAGGCTATATCTATCCTCAAATTCCAATCAGAAAAGCTTCAAATAATCAGCTTTATCTTAGAAATCCTGAACCTGCAGTCATTTGTTTTGTTATTTTAAAAAGAAAAATTGAAAACTGGCCAATACTAATTTATTCATTTTATTAAAGTTAATGTTCAATAACTGTTCTTAAGTAAAATGAAATGCATAGATTTTCATTATATAAATGGCATTAATCATAATAAAGATTCCTTAAACTGAATGTGACTTCTAGTGAATTTCTTTGCAATCTTTCAGAAATGGTTTTTCTCTGCCACTTTGTGGAGGGTTTCTTGATTTCCCAATCTAGCCTACAGTCCTAGGAAGTTTCGAAATCCTCTATCTACATACTTCTCAAATCTCATACCCTACTTTAAAAAAAATAGACAAATTGGCAAAGGTCTGACAGCCGAAACTAAGCCCATACACATATCTTGCTCTTATCAGCCAAGATAGACAGAGTTTATCAAAGGGTGTATACATGTGGCTTTGTTTCTTGACCATATTCTTTGGTTGAATTATAAGAAATGTATCTACCCAAATTTGACAGTTGGCTGCCACAATCACTATCCTGCAATATTGGTGGCCTTGGCTGCTAGAGTTAAGATTGAAGAGGCATAACTAACAAGCTAAACATTATTTTTGTCTATGGATATTAGATCTATGCTAAATCCAAAGAAATAAAAAAGATTAAATATGTTTTTTGCAGTGTTCCTGGTAAAAGCTCTCAGACTGTGAATCTCTTAACACTCAGCCTGGTTTGATATAAAGAATCTTAAGTACAATCAGCCAATAACAAGATGTTGTTTATTCATTTGTCATTCTGTAAATTAAAATGCCCCTCACCGTAGCAGGGAACAGCTGCACTGCTGGTAAAGATCAGGCATATCATCAGTACCTAATAATAGCAAAAGGCTTGACCAAACCACTTGCTGATTGCAGTTTGTCAGTTTAGTGGTTATGGCAAAAATCCTGAATTATGAAAAAACATTCCCTTTTAACTGATGATTTGCTATGAGTTGAAAAGCTATTAATGCTGACAAAGAAACATTATAAGTAGGAAATGCAAGGCAAAGATTGTTTCCTTAAAAACAAAACAAATTATCAGATCTCAGCATTGCTGTGTTAAGGGTTTTGAAAGATATATTGCAAAGGCCTGCTACAAGGCAAATTAATCAATAATCCCTAGTCTTCATAACTACTGTCTTAAGAATCAAAGGCACTGCCTTAAACATCAATGGTTAAGGAGCATTTATAATACAGCTATGGTTCTCATTTTCAGTTTACACAGTTCCAGACTGGAGGTGGCCAACTACTTATATGGGATTAAACCAGCCTACAGGTTCATATTTCGTTATGGATAGTTTCAATTTTGCATATCAAATTTGTTTGGAATATTTATTCAAAATCAAATGCATGATATTGGGTATAATCTGGTAAAAAGCAGACTGATATAAAAGAAATAATAAATATAATATGGGGTGTGATGGCAAGCAAGTATAAATGTATTTACATCCAGCACTGAGATATGCTTCAGAGATTTACAAGGTAGACTAGAATACTGCCTCCTGTGTAGACATATTTAACTCTCTAAACTGCCCTGATGCTCCCATTACCACTACTTTTGGTTGCTATGATATAAAAAAATATTGAGACTCTAGAAATAGTGTAGAGAAGAGCAACAAAAATGATTAGGGAACTAGAGGCTAAAACATATGAAGAATGGTTGCAGGAATTAGGTGTGTCTGGTTTAATGAAAAGAAGGACTAGGGGTCACATGATAGCAGTGTTCCATTATCTAAAGGGTTGCCACAAAGAAGAGGGAGTCAACCTATTCTCCAAAACACCTGAAGGTAAAAGAAGCAATCAATGGAAACTAATCAAGGAAAAAAACAACCTAGAACTAAGGCGAAATTTCCTGATTAGTTAATTGTCTTTAGAAGTTGTGGGTACTCCAATAAGAGACGTCTTTAAGAAGAGATTGGACAACTCTCTAAACTGCCCTGAAGATTTGTCTGAAATGGTATATCGTTTCCTGCTTGAGTAGGGGGTTGGGCAAGAAGACTGCCAAAGTAACTTTTGTTATTGTTAACTAAACTTCAACTGCCAGTCAGGTTGTTGCATTTTCTGTATAAAATTGGGGGCAAGAAAAACTTGGTCTTCAATTTAGGAATCAAATTATACTTGTGTAAGATATATGGATACCCCTTATGAAATTTACCAAGTATAATGTAAATGAAATATTAATATTGTGCTTATTGATAGATTTAGTTGCATAGACAAATCTATGCTATTTCTTCTATTTCACTATATCTAGTATCTTTAAAATTAAGAGGAAGAATTGAAATAATGTGATATATGAACTATGCAGACACTGTATGATAAAAACTTGTATAAATATAATCAATACATTTTTTTAAATTATGGATTAATAAGGCTTCACCAAATTCACGTTCACATTTCAAAGTATCTGCACAACCTTAAGGACTAAAATCCAACGTATTTTAAAAATAAAAGAAGTTTAAACAAATCTTTTAAACAATTTACAATTTTTATAGTTCTCATATATATGTCGTAAGAATTCTGCACAATACAGAATAACCTTTATTTTTCTTTCTGCATTTTTTCCATCAGAATTTTTTTTGGATGCATCATCTTAGACCAGAGGTCCTCAATCCCTGGCCTATGGACTGGCACTGGATTGCAGCATGCCAAAAATTGGGCCACACAAGCAAGTAAAGCCCCATCTGCAGGATGCAAGCAGCACATAAAACCATGCCTACTCCACTCCGCGGAAAAACCTCTCTCCACAGAACCAGTCCTTGGTGCCCAAAAGATTGGGGACCTCTGTCTAAAACTAGAGATTCCATTCATAGGATATGGAATTTATTTCACATCCTATATTTTCTATTCTCTCATTTCTCTATTCATTGTCATCCAGGACGCTGTTGTCACGTTTTCTTGGTTCCTCAATAAAATTTGTAGAATTGAGCTTACCTTTCTGAGTCATCACTATGATCTCACATTTTTAAACAATAAAACTTCCCACTGCCTTGGGAATCTGCAGCAGGCTGCATTTACTTCTTCTGACCTTCCCAGCAATGGTTCAGATCAGAGGTGGGTTTCAGCAGGTTCTCACCAGTTCTGGAGAACCAGTAGCAGAAATTTTGAGTAGTTCGGAGAATTGGTAGTAAAAACTCTGACTGGCCCTGCCCCCATCTATTCTCTGCCTCCCAGGTCCCAGCTGATTCCCAAAATCCCCAGAAATGAGGATTTTGCAATAACCTTCCCCTGGATTGGGGAGGGAATGGAGATTTTACAGTATCCTTCCCCTCGAATGGGGTGGGAATGGAGATTTCACAGTATCCTTTCTCCTGCCACGCCCACCAAGCCACGCCCACTAAGCCATGCCACACCCACAGAACTGGTAGTAAAAAAATTTGAAACCCACCACTGGTTCAGATTGATTTGAATGAATTGGAAGTAGTAGCCCCACTGAGGTCAATTACCAGTTTCCTAATCCAGCTTTAGGCTGAAACATTTAATTTCAAGGTTCTGAAAGAAGACACAGATAGATTCATTATGGCAAATTATGTAGTCCAGACAACTGAGAGAAGTGGCTTTTTAGTGATATTGGGCCAGAATGTTGTTGTGTGCACTGTGAACTCCAAATCATATTGTACCATAATAATAATATGAAATAAATACTGCAGAAATAATATTTTCCAATATTAGCATTTCAGGTCAATTCTACATAGCAATCTGTATAGGATACATAGCAGTACACTATTATTCCATTTATACCTTACAGCAATTTTTAAAGAAATATTTAATTAAGAGAGAAAAGGATTTGTGCAGCAATATCTACAAAATGACTTGCATAGTACAATCAGAGTATCCTGGACTATAGCCCCCATATTTTCATGTCAGTAGGTAGAAATTATGGCTATTAAAGCTCGGCACATTTGATACCATATTACCCATATTTACAATCTCCTTTATACTCATCTGCTTAATATAGAAAGTCAGGATGCAGATTTCAGAAGATCACTTTGCATACCTTGGGTTTACACATCTGATTAACTAAAACAGCTAATTAATGCAAATGGACTTGCTTTGACCATTTCCCTGAATGGTGTCATTAGATTTTTTAGTAGGATCTGGACAGATACATTATTTGTTCTGAGTTTGAATTTCATATTTTACTGTAAACAAATTGTAAGCACATGGTTTGCAGGTCACACAGTTGGGGCAAAGAGCCAGGAGCTGTGAATGGATACATTAACTTAACCAAATTTCTTCAAATGTTCCCATAGCTTCTCTGTTCTTAACTTCATAGAGCTATTAATGAGATGCTTTATCTGTTTAAACTTACTTATATGAGTTTTCATACTCATTTTGATAATCAGCATTGTAATATTTTATACTCAACTGTTTCTTTGCATATATGTATATATATCTGCATCACATTCTATTTAGTGTACCCACAATTTAGGTGTGGAAACTATAAATCAGAGTTTTTATAATAAACAAGCATCTCACCTGTTCAGTGTTGTCTTTAAGCAGCCTTTGATATGTTTATTTGTAACTTCTTCCTGAAGATTATTATCCTCCAATGATGCAGTTTCCTTTTTATGGCAAATCAAAATATAATTTTTATTGTTATTGTTTGACCAAAATATTCCCACAGATGTTTCATATCGTATGCAAAATTCAACTTTAGCACCTTCTTTCTGATAAGGAGGAACCAATGAAATCTTGAATAAGAATTGGTCAGTCTCACCATCACAAGAATTTGGCACATATTCTGCTAAGATGTCATAATAAGTTAGCCAGTTGTCCAAAGACATTCGAACATAGACCAACTTCTGAAAGGATATATTCAGAACACGAATTATGCCCTTCATACATATTATACCTGGAAGAAACTCTACAAACTCTAGACATATTTTATGTGCACGCACAGTTTGCAAAAGTTCCCCTTGTGTGGTGGGAATTAGAAACAGTGGAGTTAAATAGAATTCCTCCACAGGCAGATCTTCATCTTCTAAATCATCACTGAGCTGTGTAACTGGATTATCCCAGCTATCAAACTCCTTAACAGATACAAGATCAAAACCAAATGCATCAGCAAATGAAACTTTTCTTGCAATCGTTGAGGGGATTTCTGCTTCCATTTCTTCAGAAGAATCTGAATTCCGCCTTCGGGGACCAGGAGAGAAACGATGCTGATGTGTAGCTTTAACATCTTCTTCTTCTGAAAAACAATTACTTAAAGTAGGAACTTCCAATAAATTCTCCCTACTAATATGACCAGGTTCTTCAAAAGACTCCATTGAGTTCTTTGATATAAACTGAAAGAGAGCAGTCTGTGTAGTGGCAGCTGATATTTGAAACAGTGTGATTTGAAACAAGGATTACTATTACAGTTGACATTGCAAAAGGAACCCTGGCCTATTAATAGGATCAATGGCTTGTTAAATATGTTAGGCCATTATGTTGGTCTATGACTGCTATAAAGACTTCATATTATACATAAGCCATTCTCCAAAGGCCTGTAAAGGAAGTGTTGCAAAGAAACGATACTGAAGATATTCTCCTGTGGTTAATTTGAAGGTCTGAACCTTTGTTATTATGAGATAGTAACTATTCCATAATACAACAAACAACAGATGGAAAATCAAAAGCACAAAAGTAAAAGCACAGACTGCCACATTGGGGATATTTATCGAAGTTTGCTAATATGGATGAGATTTCTATTTGTGTCAAATTACAAAGGAAATAAAATATGCAATTTGACCTTCCATGCATTGAATATCTGATTTTAAAGCAGGGAGTCAATATTTACCATTGGTGAACAATGCTAATGAACACTGAACATGCATAATGTAGAATAATAATAAAGCAATTGCCATATAACACCCCAGACTTAATAACTGTAGATAAGAAAGTCAAAAAAGTCTGGGTAGTGGAAGTTGCAGTACCTGAAACAGCAAAATAGAGGAAAAAGAACTGGGAAAAAAATCACAAGATACAAAGACCTGAAAATATAAATAGAATATTTGTGGCAAAAGAAAACAAAAATAATACCAATATTAATAGGTGCCATGGGTGCAATCCCAAAACCTCTGGAGCACCACTTAAGCATCATTGGCCTTTGCAAAATCATAATCAGTCAATTGTGAAAGTCAGCTTTACGTGGAAAAGCTTATAGTCTGTGATGATAGTTTTAACACCATTAAACAACACCTGCCTATACTAGGTCCTCGGGAAGGACTTCATAGATGGCAGAAATGACAAATATAGTCTACAAACACAGGCTGACTGTGTAACTAGCCATAATATACCATGTTTCCCCAAAAATAAGACCTAATCAGAAAATAATCCTTAGCCTGATTTTTAGCATGCTCCTAATATAAGCCCTAATCCAATAATAAGGCCCAGTTAGGGTCACATCAGCTGGGTGGGTGCACAGTGGGCGTGGCCAGCACAGGAAGTGATGAGAATGCGGTGGCTGATGGAGTCTGGAAGCAGCCACAGCCTGTGCAGCGCAGGTGAGTTAATTACCTGTCCAAGCAGCAGAAGAAGGCAGAGGTGTGGGGGAGGCAGGCAATCCAGACATGCCGTGTGGGCCGTAGGCAAGCCAAGAGATGGTGGGACAGAGTGGGCGGCAAGCCACAGGAGGCTCATCTTTTCATCTATCAGCTTGCCTGAAGCCTACATGTCCAGCCCATTCCGTCCCATGGGAGGTTCATCTTCACGCAGCAGCACCGGCAGCAGATGGAGGCAGAGGCATGGGAGGGAAGGCAGGTAATTCTGATGTGCCACAGAGTTGCTAGGCCAGAGCAGGTGGATGGTTGCAGGAAGCTCATCTTTGTACAGCGGCATCAACAACAGATGCAGAGGCACAGGGGGAAGGCAGATGATTTGGACATGATGCGTGGGCCATGGGAAAGCTGAGAGTCGGTGAGATGGAGTGGGCAGCCAGCTGCAGGAGGCTCATCTTTGTGTCACTCAGCTTGCCCGTGGCCTGTGTGGTGCATCAAGATTGCCTACCTTTCCCCACCCCCCACCTCCCACCCGTTTCTGCCTCTGTCTGCTTCCAGTTCTGCTGTGTGAAGATGAGCCTGCTGCACAGGGGTGGGTTCTAAATTTTTTTACTACCAGTTCTGTGGGTGTGGCTTATTTTGTGGGTATGGCTTGATGGTCATGTGACAATTCTTTAGGATTTAGCAGAGGTACTGGTCTACCAGGCTTTTAACCTCTTGCAGAGCTGTACCGGTCTACTCATTTGTTTTTGGAGGCACCGGTCTACCACCAAACTGACTTTTACCACTGATCAGCTGTAAAATCCTACTTTGAAGCCCCATGGCAAGAGTTTAAACAGTTTTTTCCTTATAGCCCATCAGCTGGGGCTCAGGAGGCAACAATAGATTGAGGGTGGGGCCAAATAAAAGGTAAGAATAACAGGGGGCGGGGGGATGAGGGGGTGCAGAACCAGTTTGGTGATGTCATATCATCACCGCTACCTTTTCGGCGGAACCAGGCGGAACTGGGAGGAACCCACCACTGCTCCTGCAGCTGCCTACCCACTGTGACCCACCAACTCTCGGCTTTCCTGCAGCCCACGCATCATGTCAGGATCACTTGCCTTCCCCCCATCTGCTATTGGTGCCCACCATGTGAAGATGAGCCTCCTGAGGTCACCCGCCTGCTCCCACTCACTGACTCTCAGCTTTCCCATGGCCCACGCAGCACATCCAGATTGAGTGCCTCCCCCTGCACCTCTGCCTCTGTCTGCTATTTGGGCAGATAATCAATTCACCTGCACTGCGTGGGCTGCGCAACCCCAGAGTGCACCAACCAAGGGGCTGGTGGGCCGCAACTACTGCCAGACACCATCGGCCCCCATGTGCTCACCACCTCTTGTGCATGCACCAAAGTGTAGGGTGCCCAGCCAGGCTGATTACCCTGATATCATGTTTTCCCAAAAATAAGCTCTAACGCTTATTTTGGAGCGCCCCAAAAATAAGACTGGGTTTTATTTTCAAAGAAACAAAGTATTTGAAAGACATTCACAGGCTCCAATCCAGTTTCTAAGTAACAAAGTTCAACTCCTCATAGATTTTAGAAACGTGCAAGTTGCTATAAACTAATTAATAATAAAAATCAAAAGTACTACAGAAGAAGTCAAAGCATCTACATAGTACATGTTACAGACAGAATTACTGTTGTAGTGATAGATCTAGCCCAATAACTCACAAGACAATTAGTATTTCTCAATTAAATCCTTTTATTGCAGGTCTGGATTGCTCCTAGGCCCTTGGAGCCAGAGGTCACTGACCTTGAACCTTTCTCTTTCAGGTACACATCTGGAACAACTGGATTACCACATGGTGGAAGCTTTTATACCCAGGAGGAGGGGCCATGAGGTAAGGTGTGACTATGGGGATGATGGGATGTATGGTTGGTTAACCCTTGCAAGGCTGTGGGTCTATAGTGGTAATACAGTTAGGCATTTACCCTGACAAAAACCCCTCTAAATGTCTAACTGGTTACAGGTATATGGTAATTACATACATACACATCATATACATGGGGATACATAGATTACATATAAACACATATTTTAGACATGAGATATGAGTGTTGTTTATGCGGTAAGAGTTTCGTAAGTCTGTCTGCGGCTTGCTCCTCAGTGTCACAGTGCACTGCCTTAATGAAACCTATCTCAGAGAACTGCCTGACATGTTTGTATTTGATATCAATGTGCCTCGATCGTTGACCTACGGCATCGGCTCTTGATATCTCTATTGCTGCTTTGTTGTCCTCCTGGATGATTATTGAGTATGATGGTTCAGTCCAAATATCGTTGAGTAAGTCGTCGAACCATACCAGGTTATTTGCGGCCTTGGACAGACTCTGCTTCAGTGGTTGAGGTGGCCACCAGTTTCTGCTTTCCTGTATACCAGTGAATGGGGCTGCCGTTGAGGAACAGTACATAGCCAGAAATGCTTTTCCTGCTTTTGATGTCCCCAGCCCAATCAGCATCAGCGTAACAGGTCAGTTTTGGTGTCTTGGATACTTCTGGTTCAAGGCAGAGCTGTGCGATGATGCTGAATTTGAGGTATCTGAGCAGTCTCTTCATGGCGTCTCAGTGTGATGTGGTAGGCTTGCTTACGTGCCTGGACGGTAAATTGACAGCTAGGGCGATGTTGGGTCTAGTCCAGTTGGCTATGTACAGTAGTGACCCTATAGTGGACCTGTACAATCTGTTGTCAGTAAAGGGCTCCGAGTCATCATGCATACTTTTCTGGAAATCTGGTTGCATGGGTGTCTCACTGGGTTTTGCCTCAGACATGTTGCACTTTGATAACAGTTCAATTATTTTTTCTGTTTGGGAAAGTCGGAACCCTTTGTCAGTTTTGGTCACGTGGACCCCTAGGTACTTGTCAATGTTGCTTAGCGATTTCAAAGAGAAGTGGCTCCCCAGTTCAGTGGTGAATTTATCACATCTGTCCTTGTGTTTGCCTATGTACAGAATATCGTCCACATAAACGAGTACTCCTTCGAATGAGTCATTTTCCCTTTTTGTAAAGAGGCATTTGTCAGCTGAGATGGCTTCAAAACCCATGGATCTGAGGGCCTTGGCTAGGCAATCATACCATCTCTTGCCCGATTGCTTGAGTCCATACAAGCTTTTTTTTAGCAGCCAAGTCTTGATCCCCCCTTCGTTGTATCCGGGTGGTGCCTTAACATAGATTTCTTTATCCAATTCAGCATGGAGATATGCAGTCTGTACATCGAATTGGAATACTTCGAGCCCAGGATGGTGGCCACCACCAGGGCACTTTTGACACTCTCAGCCCTGATGGTAGGCAAGTAAGTGTTGGTGTAATGTTCGGGATACCTCTGAGCGAAACCTTGTGCGACCAGTCTCGCTTTGTACAGGGCCTTGTTGTCCTCTAGTGTTTTGATTCTGAACACCCATTTTGTTCCTACTGGCTTTTTATTCTCTGGAACTTGTGCAGGTGAATATATGTGTAGGTCCCTGAGCCTCTCCATCTCTCTTTCCATGGCTGATTCCCACTTTTCTCTCTCTTCTTGGGGGAGGCCAAGTATGTCCTCATAGGAATTGGGTGTGATGTAGTTGCTATGGGTGGCCATGACGTAATCTTCTAGTCTTTTTGGTAGTTTGTTTCTGTTCTCCCTGACTAGCCTACTTGGAGGTATGGCTGTCTCATGCATGTGATCTGCTTCTTTGCTTGTTAGGCTATCTAACTTCAGAGTGGGATGTCCTTCTTTCCATTCTTTGGTGTTTACTTTATGATGATTGGTTTTATGTGTTCTCATTTTCTCTCCCCCCTGACCATGGTTGTGTGTGTTTCTGTTGGCGAGGGTGTCATTGGAGTGTACCCTCGACCAGTTTGAGTGTTCGTGAAAATCTGAACATTTGGACACAACAAATCTGTTGTTGTTATCGATGAACCTGTAGCCCTTAGTACCTGGCTCGTACCCCACGAACCTTAGCCTCTTTGATATTTTCTCTCCCTTCCTTCTCAGTTGCCTGGGGATGTGGACATCTGCTGGTGCACCAAATATGTGTAGGTGTGCTAGGTTGGGCTTTCTTTTATATAGCATCTCATATGGGGTCTTGTTGATGGAGCTTGACCATAGTCTATTTAGAGTGTAATTGGAGTAATGCAATGCCTCTGACCAAAAAGGCTGCCCCATCCCTGCATCCTCTAAAACGCACCACATCATTGTTTGGAGCACCCCATTTTTCCTCTCTATGACCCCGTTCTGAAAAGGTGAGAAAGGTGAGGAAGTGTAGTGTGCTATTCCCTGCTCCCTTAGCCATCTCGTGAATTCCTTAGCCATGAACTCTGAACCCTTGTCTGTCATTATTTGCCTTATTTTCACATTGTGTTGCAGTTCTATCCTTTTGTGGAACTCCTTGAATCTTTGGAACACCTCGTTCTTGTGTCTGAGAGAGTAGACATACCCAAATCTGGTATAATCATCCACAATCGTGAGGAAGAATCTTTTCTTATGTCTGATAGATGGCCTCAATGGCCCTACCAAGTCCATATGTACTAATTGGAAGGGGGACTCTGTGGTTCATTCTGACCTTTTGGGTTTGGCTTTAACCTTAATCTTTGAGCGCTTACAAACTGAACACTCTAAAAAATTTTCAGTTTTTTACTTTGAGACCTTTGGCACACTCTGGCATTTTCTTTACAGTAGGGAAGCTAATGTGTCCCAGCCTCCTGTGAAGGAGGTGGGCGCAGTTATCATGTATTGGTTTCCCAATGGATACAGAGTTATTGACATCTAACTCACAGTCGGTTACCCTCTGGTGTACCCCCCTCTGCTTCTGCGCTTCTTTCTACCCCTTGGTCTGCACTAGTGTTAATACTTCCTTCCTTTCTTTTGTAGGATGTGAAGTAGGGTAGACCCTCCTGCATGGTTACTTTTCCGACCTTCTTTCCCTGCTTAAACACGTAGGCCTTCCCATTCCTGAACAATACTTCAGTGTTTGTGTTCTGTGTGAGCTTGGTAGTGGCTAGTATATTGCGGGGTATCTCTGGCACGTACAGAACCCCCTCTATTTTTGTCTAGTATGCTTCCTTCAGTATCCAGGAAAGGAAAACCCAGATTTCATCATAGATTAAAGTATGGTACTTTTACTAGATATGAAATGAACACAACCATGGAAAGCAGGATTCTGAGGCAAAAAGCGTGAAAGTTACATATAGAAAGCATCCCCTCCCAATGTCCACCGTAAATCATCCAATCCAAAGATCTCCCAGAGGTCAGGTGGGAGCACACGTCTGGCTGTGTCAGCATCCAGGAATGCAGTGTCCGTTGGCCAAATAACAACTTAAGAATTGGTTTCGTTTCTTAGATTCATCCATAGCCCAGCTACCTAACCCCCCCCCCTCCATTATTATGACAGCCAAAGCAGGGAAACACAGAGGCTGACATTCGGCCCCCCTTCAGAAGAGACGACTTCTAGTCCTGAAACAGAGAGAAAAAGCGGTAATATCACAACAATTAATAACTATCATTGCTTAAGGTTTATTAGGGTATTTGGTGTGAAACAACTGCACTTTTTTAGGTGCCCGAACATCACATTTATTCACCCATTCAGCTGGTGATAATGGGAAGTGTTTCCAGGCCATCAGATACTGCACTTTACCATGATGTTTTCTAGAGTCCAAAATTTCCTTAACTTCAAAATGTTGTTCCCCTTCAATGAGGATGGGAACGGGAGGAGGTTCTTTGGCTGGACGTAGAGGGGACGAATGTTCCAGTTTCAGTAAGCTAACATGAAACACTGGATGAATTCGTCGCAAATTCTTGGGTAAATCTAATTCAACTGTTACTGGGTTAATGATCCGAGTAATGGGGAAAGGCCCCACATACTTAGGCCCAAGCTTTTATGATTTTTGAGGAGTTTGCAAATATTTGGTAGAAAGATAAACCATGTCTCCCACTTCATAAACATGTGCAGGGCACCTCCTTTTGTCGGCTTGGGTTTTATGAGCTTGGTGAGCGTCATCTAAAGTTTTTCGGGTTACTGCCCAAGTCCCTCGTAACTGTTCGATCCACTCAATCAGAAAAGGATTATGTGGGTTATCTTGAGGTAGCTCTGGGATTGGCACAAATTCCTGGCCAGAAGCCACCTTGAATGGAGTGAACCCTCTGCTGCTATGTATGGAATTATTATACGCCACCTCTGCAAATGGCAGTAAATCTACCCAGTTATCTTGCTGGTAATTTATATAACACCTCAGATACTGCTCTAATATGGCATTGGTTCTTTCACAGGCCCCATTGGTCTGGGGGTGATGGGCGGAGCTTAACCCCTGGGCAGAGCCTATCAGCATCAGGAACTCTTTCCAAAAGTACTCCCCTGTCTGAAATTATACGTTTTGGAGCACCATGTAACCTATATACATGTTGAATGAACATTTTAGCAAGGGTTCTTGCTGATGGGATCTTAGAACATGGGATAAAGTGCACCTGTTTGGAAAACAATTCAGTCACTACCCATATAACTGTGCACCCCCCACTTTCTGGAAGGTCTACAATGAAATCCATGGATATTTCCTTCCAAGGGGCAGTGGGTCTGGCTATACTTTGGAGTAGACCAGGTGACTTCCCTGGAGGCCTCTTAGCTGAGGCACACACTGGACAGCTTGCTACATATGCCTCTGTATCCTTTTTGAGTGCAGACCACCAGAATTGTCTTTTGACAAGATGTAAGGTTTTGACAAATCCAAAGTGCCCTGCCACTTTGGAGTCATGAACGTGCTGCAGAACTGTTATTCGTAGGCTGGCTGGAACATATAATTTGGCTCCAATCCAAGCTAGATCATCACGAAGTGTGCATTCATTTGAGTGGGCTTGGAACCACTCATCGGTTTTCAAAGTCTCTTGTAATTTCTGGAGCAAATCGCCCGAGAAGCTTGGGTTGCTCTTCGACTGTGCTCTGGTAGTCACTGGTGCCGCCACTGGTGCCACCAGTTGGGCTGAAGGTGCCGCCACTGGTGCCGCCAGTTGGGCTGAAGGGACAATTGGACGAACCACCTCCTCCCTGGCTCTGTCCAGATTGCGGCAATCTGGACAGAGCAATCTGCCATGAAGTTCTTCCCACCAGGGAGGTAGCACAAGGTGAAGTTAAAACAGTTGAAATGTTGGGCCCAACAAACTTGTTTTGGCGACAACTTACGTGGGGTTTTTAAAGCCTCGAGATTTTTATGATCAGTCCATACTTCAAAAGGATGCTTAGCTCCTTCGAGAAATTGTCTCCAGGTTAGAAGTGCCCAGCGTAAAGCAAAAGCTTCTTTCTCCCATATGGCCCATCTCCTTTCAGTCTCGGACAGTTTCCGGGATGTGTAGGCACAAGGCTGTAGTTTCCCATCTGCATTCTTTTGCAGAAGTACAGCTCCTACTGCGATGTCACTGGCATCTGCCTGTACTACAAAAGGTTCATCCATGTCTGGGTGTTTGAGGACTGGTTCGGCAGCAAACAGCCATTTCAACTTTTCGAATGCTGCCTGGCAGTCCATAGTCCATCCAGAGGTTTGGACGGTTTTGGTTTTTCTTCACCTTTGGTTTTCAGGAGATTAGTTATTGGCAGTGCGATTTTGGCGAATGAGGGGATGAACTGTCGATAAAAGTTAGCAAACCCCAGGAAACTTTGTAATTGCTTGCGGGTGCATGGCGCAGTCCATTCCAACACTGCCCGAACCTTCGCAGAGTCCATTTCTATTCCCCCCTGGGAGATGCGATATCCAAGATAGTCAATTTTGGTTTGGTGGAATTCGCACTTAGAAAGTTTTGCATACAGTTCAGCAGCCCTGATTTTTTTCAGGACAGTGCGCACTAATTTCACATGGTCGGCCATGTTCCCAGAGTAGATGAGAATGTCATCCAAATAAACCAGTACCCCCTTGTACAAATGCTCATGCAAAACTTCATTGATCAATTGCATGAATACCACAGGAGCCCCTTGTAGACCAAAAGGGAGTACTCGGAAATGGAAACATCCCAGCGGGCAGTTAAATGCAGTTTTCCATTCATCCCCCTCCTTAATTCGCACTCTGTAGTAAGCTTCCCGTAAATCCAGTTTGGTGAAAACTTTTCCCTTCCCTAAGTGAGCTAGCATGTCCCTCATGAGGGGTAAGGGGTAGACATTTTCCATGCAAATAGCGTTTAAGTTCTTATAATCAACTACTAGACGAAAGGAACCATCTTTTTTCTCCTGGAACAGAACTGGCGCGGCCACCCATGGTCTAGCTGGTTGGATGAAACCCTGTTCTAGGTTTTTGTCACTGAAATTTCATAATTCCCCCAGCTCACGGGGGGTCATTGGGTAAATTTTTGGCTTAGGGAGCTTTACTCCAGGGAGTATCTCAATGGTACAGTCCGTAGCCCTGTGCGGGGGTAGCACATCCAAGGCCTTCTCACTGAAGACTTCACGGAGATCCCAAAACTCCTTTGGATCTATTGCCATCTTTGCTTCTTCGTGCTCCTCTCTGCCCTCCAGGGGGAGGGCGGTTCTTCCCTCTCTAGTGGTGGGTTCCTAGCGCAAATGCGCAAAACTCCCGTTTTCCAGTTAACTCGCGGGTTCCATTTACGTAACCAGGGCAGGCCAAGTATAAGGGGTCCTTCCATGCTAGGGGCCACAATAAAACTGAAAGTCTCTACGTGGTCCCCTAATTTCATTTCAATGGGTTCCGTTACAAAATTGGTTGCCCCCCCGCCATCGATCCATCTAGCTGACAAAACGCAATAGGCCTTTTCAATGCTTTCAGTCTCAGGCCCATCTCCTCTGTCAACCTCGCTAGTTTTGCCTTGCTGCTTCGGTTGTCATAGAAATGGAGGGAGGGGGGTTTAGGCTCACGCGGGCTTTGTAAATCTGGGAAACG
Organism: Masticophis lateralis; assembly: GCA_030761175.1. Lineage (NCBI taxonomy): Eukaryota > Metazoa > Chordata > Lepidosauria > Squamata > Colubridae > Masticophis > Masticophis lateralis. The sequence continues at coordinate 62,162,507 of JAUDYJ010000006.1, forward strand.
AAACCATTTCTTAAGCTGTTATCAGACCAACGGACACTGCATTCCTGGAGGCTGACATGACCAGACGTTTGATCCCACCTGACCTCTGGAAGACCTGTGGATTGGATGATTTATGGTGCACAGGGGAGGGGATGCTTTCTAATTGTAACTTTCACGCGTTTTGCTTCAGAATCCTGCTTTCCATGGTTGCGTTCATTTCATATCTAGTAAAAGTACCAGTCTTTAACCTATGATGAAGTCTGGGTCTTCCTTTCCTGGATACTGAAGGAAGCATACCTGACATCCTCTACTACTTTCGGGCTGATAATGCATCTGGTGCACCCAGAGTCTAATAAGGCTGGCATCTGTGCGTGGGCCCCTGTGGACGGCATCCTTAATTCTACAGGGATAAGCATGGGGCCCTCAGTGTGACTCATCAAATAATCAGAGTCGGAGTCGGTCTCACTGTCGTCCGCGTCGGTCGGAGTTCCCAACTCACCCTTGGCCCAGGGAGCGAACTCAACGACTTCCCCTTCCAGTGCGGTTTCACGAACTTTTGTTGATGTTTTGTCCATCTTCTTAGGCCCTCTGCTGGTAGGTTTTGGCACTGGCTTGGAGGAACACTCAGCAGCCCGGTGACCTTCCATGCCACACTTGAAACACGTGAAGGGTTTCGGCTTGGGTTTGGACTCTGCCCTCCCACCGGCCATCTTTGGGGCTTCCTTGCGGTAGTAGGAGGATGAAGGCTCCCCAGCACGCCCTCTTCGGAGTCGACTTCAGGCTATCTCGATTTCTGCATCCTCAGCTACTCTGTACCAACTGTGCAAATCTTCGGGGACCCCCCGTGCTCTACAGTCTTTGTAGATTTCCTCATTTAGTCCGTCTTTAAAACTCTCCAGCAGAGCCATTTCTGACCACCCTGTCATGTATGGTGCCAGCTCCCGAAATTCTTGGGTGTATTCCGCTACCGATCTCTGGTCCTGCTGGATACCCTTCATTCGGAGTCTCACCTTCTGCTCAGCTAGGTGGTCCTCAAAATGCCTCCTAAGAGCTGCCATGAACTGGTTGTAATTACCCAGCAGGGGGGAATTGTTATTGTGGACGACCACCATCCATTCAGCTGCCACTCCCTCTAAGGCGCTAGTGACACATCTCACTCAAGCTGCATCCGACAGGTAGTCCTCCCCCCAGTCTTGCATGTGATTCCACACTTGGGTTAAAGAAAACCCCCAGGGTTTTCGGGTCTCCTCCATATTTTCCAGGCAAGGGGGGGGGGGGATTTTTGGTTTCTTGCATCTGCGGGGTGGGGCCTGCAAGGCTGGGGGTCCCTGGACTGCTGCATCCCTCGCTTGACCACCCAAAGCCTGGGATGTACCTTCACCACTCCCTCTTTCTCTCCCACACAAGCCCCTTCCTCTGGATTTACTTTGGAGTATTTGCTTCCCTTCCCTGCAGGGGTTGCATAAAACTCACGGTTTTTTCAGCTTTCTTCAACATCGTGAATGAGTTGTAGTGCTTGTGCCATCATGAGGCTTTCCTTTTGCTCTTGCAGCCACACTGCCTCTCCTTTTCAGGGTCTGGAGCTGGTTTCTCCGTGGGGGGTCCTCCCCAGGTCCGGCAACCTTCCTACTCCCTTCGACCATCGGGCTTTGTCTGGCTCCTCTCTCAGCTGTAAATTCTCCATCCATCTTCTCCCGGCTGGCATGAAGACATTGCTGAGCCATATGCCCCCATCTGATCTAAATCACTTTCTTGATCAGACATTCTGTGAATTTCAGCCCCCTCGGTGTTGTCCAGGATGGCTGAGGATGAGAATCCTGCTTAATGTGCTCCCACCTGACCTCGGGAGATCTTTGGATTGGATGATTTACGGTGGACATTGGGAGGGGATGCTTTCTATATGTAACAAAAAGCGCGAAAGTTACATATAGAAAGCATTCCCTCCCAATGTCCACTGTAAATCATCCAATCCAAAGGTCTCCCAGAGGTCAGGTGGGAGCACATGTCTGGCTGTGTCAGCATCCAGGAATGCAGTGTCCGTTGGCCTGATAACAACTTAAGAATTGGTTTCGTTTCTTAGATTAATCCATAGCCTAGCTACCTAAACCCCCCCTCCCTCCATTACTATGACAGCCAAAGCAGGGAAAGGCGGAGGCTGACATTTTTCCCTATTTGTGGGATGTATGTGTCTCTCTTCCCTACTACTTTGACTTTGCTTTGGTTGGCTACCTTTAATTTGAAGTCTGTTTCAGTGAGTGAGTCAAGTAATTTCGGGTTACAAGTTGTGTGATTTGTGGCTCCCGAATCTAAGAGCCAAGTGTCTCTGCCCGTCTTTTGTTTGAGTCATCGTGTCTGAACCCATACATAGAGCCTGGGTTGCTGTCTCTAGAACTGTCCCTGCGTTCGTGGTGTCTTCTGGGGTTGGGAGACCACCCTCGCCCTTTCTCCCTGGGGTGCCTGCACTCAGGTGATCGCCTCCCTCTGCTGTCATTGTGTCTCCTGTCCCTGTTGTTTCTGGGGCAGTCTTTCCTTAAGTGGTTTTTGGATCCACAAGTATAAAATTCTGGGGTGTTTCTTGCTCTATCCTGAAACTCAACCTTTTTTGTAGGTCTGGGATCCCTCCTGGACAGCTGGCGATCCCTCCTCAGATTGTCCTCTGTAATAAGTCTGTTTGTTAGTGTGCCTAGTGATAGGTGTTGTAAGCTGAGGCTATCCAGTTGGGTCACAAAATTGTCCCAGCTGCTATCTAAAGAATTGATGATAATGCTCCATCATGCTTTCCTCAATAATTATCTCTCCTCTCTGCATGAGCTCGGCCCTGATGGCATTTAACCTCAGTATGTGCTCGCTCATGGGGACCCCTGGTCTATGCCTGGCAGAATGGAATTCTCTAGATATCCTAGTTGTTGTGGCCCTACTCTGACTATAAAACAGGCTGTATAATTTTTGCATAATTTCAAACACAGTCAAGTTATCTTCAATGGTAGGATACATAGTAGAACATAGTGCCCTATGGTGAACATAGTCAATTTCTAGTGACCAGGGTTTCTGTTGAGGTCTGTTGATCAGAAATAGTGCATTTTCTCTCATAAGAGCAATTTGCAACTGTTGACTCCACTCTATGAGGTTACCCCCATCTAACTGTAATTTTGGTAGATTGGCAAAAATTGTCCCAGAATTGCCATGGTAGTTACTTACTGGAGGTAGCTGTCCATGGTCCAGGGTATGGTTAAACTCGCAATAAGGCTTTGGGATGTCTGTTGCTAGTCTGTATTGATTTGTCTCTATGTATCTTGCTTCTCTTGTTACGACTGAGGTGGCGACTGAGCATGCGTGAAGCTCATTCCGCACCAGAGGCCGTCGAGTGAGGATCCTGTCACTGTAGCTCCCAGGCCTAGGCCCAGGCCTGTCAGTGGGAGGCTGGACTCACCCCTGGTGAGTCCGGAGTCCCCTCTGGATGGCGGACACCCCTGCTGGGCGGCTGGATCCCCGGCAAAGAACGGAAGAAGGTGAGGAGGCAAGGTGGTCGCAAGTCAAGGATCTCCAAGGAATCGGCAGCGCGGCAGCGGCGATGACGGCAAGTCCTGCTTCCTGCTCGTTGGTCTCCAGTCGGGTGAAGGAGCCTGGTGGAGATTGTGGGACTGGTGAGTAGCCGGTTCTTCTCCTCGTCCTCGGGTTTCGTGTCATTGGTGCGGCAGATAGCGAGTTCATATCCTGCGGTTGATAGTTCCCACGGGTGGTCGGGTTCCGGTGCTCACTCTCGATGCGTGTAGCCTCTCTGGGTGGCTGAGGGTCAGCTGTCCGGTCATTGTTGGTTGTCCTGATGCCCTTTTGGCTTTCAGGATTTCTTTTTTGGTTTTTGGCTGCTGTGGGAGGCTCGAAAGCGGAGCCAAATGAGGCTGTCAGTGTCTTGATTGCCTTTTGCACCTCGAGATCAGTAGGCAATCTCTCGTTGGGTCTTGCCTGTTCTTCGTGGTCGCTCTCTGGGTGCCCCGCATCGGTTTTGGGGTTCAGGTTGTTTCATGCCAGAAAATTCAAATCCTGGCTTCCCATTGGTTGGTGGCCATTCCAAGATGGCCACCAGGAAGAAGGCGTGAAAATGGGTTCGGCCAGCCTCCTTCCAGGACTGTTTCTTCCTCGGTTGTCTCTGGGGCCTCGATCACTGCTCCTTGCTGCTGAGGAGGCTCTGGAGATTCGCGATGAGGTTTTCCTCATCGTTGCTTGTTTCCATCAGTTTCAGGATGGAAAGTTTAAACTTGTTTATTTTCTGTGGTGTTTTCTCTTCTAGGCTGATGGTCTTTTCTGGTGACTTCTCTTCATCGGATTGTGAGTCCATGCTGGAGTCCTGTCCACTCTCAGCTGGTGTTTCCTTTGCTGCAGTGCCCTTGGATGCCAGTTGTGCAGCCATCTTCTTGGTGAGTGCTCTTGTCTGTACTCTGTTTTCCTCTTCAAGGCAAATGCTGGGGTTATGGGCAACCATCCTCTGCTACCATTTGTTGTAGTGATGGATCTAGCCCAATAACTCACAAGACAATTAGTATTTCTCAATTAAATCCTTTTATTGCAGGTCTGGATTGTTCCTAGGCCCTTGGAGCCAGAGGTCACTGACCTTGAACCTTTCTCTTTCAGGTACACATCTGGAACAACTGGATTACCACATGGTGGAAGCTTTTATACCCAGGAGGAGGGGCCATGAGGTAAGGTGTAGCTATGGGGATGATAGGATGTGTGGTTGGTTAACCCTTGCAAGGCTGTGGGTCTACAGTGGTAATACAGTTAGGCATTTACCCTTACAATTACAATAAACAATAATTACATGGTTAACCTTTTGGTCATGGGGGATTTCAACCTGCCGTCTGTCGGTGAGGCGTCTGGATTGGCTCGGGAGTTTATGGCTTCCATGACAGCCATGAACCTGACACAATTAATTCTTGGCCCTACTCACACAGGCGGACACATTCTGGACTTGGTTTTTGTCTCTGGTCAGTGGTTGAATGGCCTAGATGTTGGGGATATAGTCATTGAACCTCTGTCATGATCGGACCATTCTCTCCTGAGGCTAGACTTCCTGACCGCCAAACCCCACCGCAGGGAGGCAGAACTGATTAGGTGGTTCCGCCCCAGGCGCCTGATGGATCCTGATAGGTTCCAGAGGGAGCTTGGGCCAATGCCCGAAACTCTGGCTCACGATTTGGCCGAGGACCTGGTGGCCGCCTGGGATACGGCGGCCGCCGGTGCCCTGGACCGAGTCGTGCCTTTGTGGCCTCTGACCCGGCACCGAATCTGCCTGGCTCCTTGATTTTCTGAGGAGTTGAGGGAGATGAAGCGCTGGAAAAGACACCTAGAGAGTGGTTGGAGGGCGAGTCGATCTGAATCCGACCGAACACTAGCTAGGTCCCATGTTAGGACCTATTTGGTGGCGATAAAAGCGGCAAAGCATAATTATTTTTCCGCTCTTATTGCATCAGCAGATAATCGCCCAGCCGCCTTGTTTAGAGTGACCCGCTCCCTCCTACATCAGGGAGCGCGGGAGGACCTCTTGCAAGGGCGGGGTGAGGATTTTGCACAGTATCTGCACGATAAAGTCGCTCAGATTCGGGAAGGCTTGGACTCTGACTGGGTAGATTCCGGCGAGGTGACTGAGGCTGGTCTTGAGAACGTCTGGGATGAGTTCGATCCTGTGACTTCTGAGGATGTGGACAGGACTTTGAGGAGTCTAAACGCAACCACATGTTTATTGGATCCGTGTCCTTCCTGGCTGGTACTGGCCACTCGGGAAGTTACACGAGGCTGGCTCCAGAGGATTATAAATGCTTCTTTGAGTGAGGGTTTCTTGCCTTCCGCCTTGAAAGAGGCAGTGGTGAGGCCCCTCCTCAAGAAGCCTTCTCTGGACCTGGCTGTTTTGGCAAATTTTTGTCCTGTCTCCAACCTTCGCTTTATTGTGAAGGTTGTTGAGAGTGTGGTTGCGCGACAGCTCCCACAGTACCTGGATGAAACCGTCTATCTAGATCCGTGCCAGTCCGGTTTCAGACCTGAGTACAGCACGGAGACGGCATTGGTCGCATTGGTGGATGATCTCTGGAGGGCTCAGGACAGGGGTTGTTCCTCTGTCCTGGTCCTGTTAGATCTCTCAGCGGCTTTTGATACCATTGACCATGGTATCAAAAGCCGACAGCACGGTGGATGATCTCACCGCTGAGTGAGATCATCCATGGTTTTGGGGTGAGTTGCCAACTGTACGCTGGTGATACTCAGCTGTACATCTCCACCCCTGACCACCCCAATGATGCCCTCAAAGTAATGTCTCAGTGCCTTGAAGCTGTGCGGGTCTGGATGGGGAGGAACAGGCTTCGTCTCAAGCCTTCCAAGACCGAGTGGCTGTGGATGCCGGCGTCCCGGTATAGCCAGCTGGTGCCATCGCTGCCTATTGGGGGTGAGTCATTGGCCCCCACAGAGGGGGCTCGCAACTTTATTTTATTTATTTATTTATTAGATTTGTATACCGCCCTTCTCCTTACGGACTCAGGGTGGTGAACAGCCGAAATAAAAATTCAATACATAAAAGTTAAAAATTAAAACACATATACATTAGGCTGAGAATTAAAACCAAATAAATATTAAAATGCGGCAACGCTACAAACATTAAAAATTTTAAAATTTTAAAAATTCTAAAAAATGCGGCAGGGATCAGGCTAAACCGGCAAGTTGAAAAAGATGCGTCTTCAGGGCCCGACGAAACGTCCGGAGGTCGGAGATAATTCTCAATTCTGGAGGAAGATCATTCCAGAGGGTGGGGGCTGCCACAGAGAAGGGTCTCCCCCTGGGGGTCGCCAGCCGGCATTGTCTGGCTGACGGCACCCTGAGGAGGCCCACTCTGTGGGAGCGAACCGGCCGGTGGGAGGCAATTGGCGGCAGAAGGCGATCCCGTAGGTACCCTGGTCCTAAGCCATGGAGCGCTTTAAAGGTCATTACCAACACCTTGAAACGCACCCGGAACTCCACCGGCAACCAATGCAGCTCGCGCAGGAGAGGTGTAACATGGGAGCGCCCCGATACTCCCATAATTCCCCGCGCGGCCGCATTCTGTACCAGTTGGAGCCTCCGGGTGCACCCCAAGGGGAGCCCCATGTAGAGAGCATTGCAGTAATCCAGGCGAGAGGTGACGAGTGCCTGAGTGACTGTGCGCAGGGAGTCCCGATCTAGAAAGGGCCGCAACTGGCGTATCAGGCGAACCTGATAGAAAGCCCCCCTGGCCACAGCTGTCGTATGATCCTCCAAGGACAGCCGTGGGTCCAGGAGGACGCCCAAGTTGCGCACCCTTTCTGTGGGGGCCAATGATTCGCCCCCAATGACCAGCGATGGTGTCAGCTGGCTATATCGGGACGCCGGCAGCCACAGCCACTCGGTCTTGGAGGGGTTGAGACGAAGCCTGTTTCTCCCCATCCAGACCCGCACAGCTTCAAGGCACTGGGACATCACTTCCACGGCATCGTTGGGGTGGTCTGGGGTGGAGATGTACAGCTGAGTATCGTCAGCGTACTGATGGAACTCCACCCCAAAACCACGGATGATCTCACCCAGCGGCTTCACATAAATGTTGAACAGGAGGGGCGAGAGGACCGACCCTTGCGGCACCCCACACACTAGGCGCCTCGGGGTCGACCGCTGCCCCCCTGTCAACACTGATTGCGACCAGTCGGAGAGGTAGGAGGAGAACCACCGTAAAACGGTGCCCCCCACCCCCAGTCCCTCCAACCGGCGCAACATGATACCATGGTCGATGGTATCAAAAGCCGCTGAGAGGTCTAACAGCACCAGGATAGAGGAGTACCCCCTACCCCGGGCCCTCCAGAGATCATCCACCAACGCGACCAATGCCGTTTCGGTGCTGTATCCAGACCTGAAGCCGGACTGGAGCGGGTCTAAATAGACAGCTTCATCCAGGTACCGAGGGAGCTGCCACGCAACCACACTCTCAACAACCTTCGCCAAAAAGGGAAGGTTGGAGACTGGACGATAATTAGCCAAAATAGCTGGGTCCAAGGAGGGCTTCTTGAGGAGGGGCCTCACCACCGCCTCCTTCAAGGCAGGCGGTAGGGCACCCTCACTCAAAGAAGCATTTATAATCTCCTGGAGCCAGCCTCGTGTAACCTCCCGGGAGGCCAGCACCAACCAGGAGGGACACGGGTCCAATAAACATGTGGTTGCGTTCAGTCTTCCCAGAGTCCTGTCCACGTCCTCGGGAGCCACAGGATCGAACTCAGCCCAGATAACACTCTCAAGACCTGCCTCAGTCACCCCGCCTGAACCAACCCAGTCAGCGGCCAAATCATCCCGAATCTGAGTTATTTTATCATCCAGATATTGAACAAAGTCCTCAGCACGACCCTGTAAGGGATCCTCCCACGCTCCCAGATGAAGGAGGGAGCGGGTCACCCTAAACAGGGCGGCTGGGCGATTATCTGATGACGCGATAAGAGTGGCAAAATAGTTGGATTTCGCCGCTTTTATCGCCACTAAGTAAGTCTTAATATGAGCTCTTACTAGTGTCAAGTCAGATTCAGAGCGACTGGCCCTCCAACCGCTCTCTAGGCGTCTTCTCCGGCGTTTCATCTCCCTCAGCTCCTCGGTAAACCAAGGAGATAAGTGAGTTCGACGCCGGGTCAGAGGCCGCAAAGGCACGATGCGGTCCAAGGCCCCACTGGCCGCCCTATCCCAGGCCGCCACCAGGTCCTCAGCCGAATCGCATGTCCGTGTCTCAGGAAATGGCCCAAGCTCCGTCTGGAACCTATCAGGATCCATCAGGCGCCTGGGGCGGAACCACCTGGTCGGTTCCGCCTCCCTGCGGTGAGGTGCAGCGGTCAGAAAGTCGAGTCGAAGGAGCGAGTGGTCAGTCCATGACAAGGGTTCCATACCTATATCCCCAATATCAAGACCACTCAGCCACTGACCAGAGACAAAAACAAGATCCAGGGTGTGTCCACCGATATGAGTCGGGCCCTGAATTACCTGGGTCAGGTCCATGGCCGTCATGGAAGCCATGAACTCCAGGGCTATCTCAGATGTTTCACCGATAGATGGCAGGTTGAAATCCCCCATGACCATAAGCCTGGGGGTATCAACCGCCACCTCGGCTACAACATTGAGAAGCTCGGGCAGGGTCGTTGCCACGTGGCAGGGAGCCAGGTACGTGACTAACAGACCCATCTGCCCACCACGACCCCACCTCACAAAGATGGACTCACACCCGGCTATCTGAGGTACAGTGGTCTCCCTCGGATCCAGACCTTCCTTGATAATGACCGCTACTCCCCCACCCCTGCCCTGAGCTCTCGGCTGATGGAATGCAAGGAAGCCTGGTGGGCACATCTCCACGAGGGGAACCCCCCCCTCGTGGCCCAACCAGGTCTCGGTAATCCCGGCCAGGTCCGCGCCCCCCTCTTGAAGAAGCTCACATATGAGGGGGGCCTTATTGACAACGGACCTTGCGTTGCATAACAACAGCCGGAGCTTCGGGTCCTGAGACTCTAGACAACCAGGGGAACGGGAATGGCTCGGGGGACCGGGGCATGCAATCGCTCGAAGACAGCGAGTGCGAGCCCCCGCCACATGATATGGTCCCCTACCCACGCCATATCTGCCCCTCCCACACAATATCTTAATCGCACAACCCTCGACAGAGGGCTTAGTAGAAGCCCTCTTGCCTCCAGAATCTTGACCCCCCGCGGCCCCATGAACAGCTGGGTCTAACCTTCCCCCCTGTGAATTCTCCCCCAAACCCACTCCCACCCCCACCCCTGAGCCCCTTAAAAATTTAGTAAAACACAAGTTTAAAAAACCCCTCAATCCCCGTTTTTTGGCATGCCACCTCTCGGGGTCCCAAAACCCGTCATTAAGGTGGGCCCTCGATAATGTAGAGGGCCAAACCTGCGAGAGGGGGGAATCTCGCAAGGCAAGAAGGCTGGACCTCGAAAACATCCGAAACACATAACGAAGATGGACAGAAGAAAGGCATGGCTAGAGTCTGTGCTGGTACATAAAAAGTATCGAAGAACAGACAGGAGAAATCACCGCTACCTTCTCACGGTAGCGGGAGGAGTCTATAAGTTCAAAGTCACTGCGGGGGTACCCGGACCGCCCTCTCACAGAGGTCCGCCATACAGACAGGAAGTTGGAAAGTCCAGGCCACTCTCTCACAGGGGCCTGGCATATTTGTCCTGTGAGGATAGGACTCCCCCATCAGGGATGAACGAAGGTGGAGCCAGCTCCATCAGTCCTCCCGTAGGCAGGCCTGTTCTGCGATAACGCCAGCGTGCGCGATGGTACTAGGGCCGAGTTCCAAGCTACTCCAGGAAGAAAGCGGATCGATGGTACTACAGGCGAGAGAGCCAGATAGTCCCCGGCAAGGGGGGGCCAGATATTCCCCGACGGGAGGGCCAGATATTTCACGGGCCAGGTGAGGGGGGGGGAGGTTGCCGCCAACCGGCGATCCCCAGCGAGAGAGCCAGATATTTCCCAGCGAGAGGGCCAGATCTTCTGCGGGCCAATGGTGGGGGGGAGGGAAAGGGTTGCCGATGGTCTGCAATCACCCCCCTACACTCCGCTGGCCACCTCCCGCCACTCTCGTCGCTTGCCGCCTCTCCAAACCACTCCAGCGGCATCTCTCTCCTCTCTCCTCTCACACAGGTGGTAGCAGCTCCCAAAGGCCAGTCACGTATGGGGAACGCTGGTAGGCGCCCGCCCCCCAGCGAAATGGACCGATATTCCATTGGCCGGGTGGGGGGGGGTTGCTGATGGTCTGTAGCCACCCCCCTAGGCTCCGCTGGCCGTCTCTCACCGCTCTCGCCGCTACAGCCACTTGCCGCCACTCCAGACCACTCCAGCGGCGTCTCTCTCTCCTCTCACACGGGCGGAAGCAGCTCCCAAAGGCCAGTCCCACCAGGAGAATGCTGGCAAGCGCCAGCCCCCCTGCAAGAGGGGCAGATGTTCCGTGGGTCGAGTGGGGGGGTTGCAGATGGTCTGCAATCACCCCCCCAGACTCGCTGGCCACCTCTCGCTGCTCTCGCCGCTCTCGCCGCTTGCCGCCGCTTCTCGCCATTCCAAACCGCTCCGGCGGCGTCTGGCGGCGTTCTCTCCTCTCCTCCCTGACACACACCGGCGGCGACAGCTCCGCAACTCCCCGAAGGCCAGCAACAGATGGAAAACGCTGGAGGGCACTCAAACCCACCAGCGCAACGGCCACAAACTCAGCAAGCCGGGTAGGGGGTTGCCGATAGTCTGCAACCCCCCCAGACCCATTTAAAATCGCCCGTTAATGCCCATCTCCTCACGGCGTTTCAGAGGCAGCCGCCATCTTGGGCATGCGCAGTAGAAGGATTCTACTTGGGTGTCCTCCTGGATTCACGGCTGTCCTTGAAGGGGCATATGGCGGCCGTGGCCAGGGGGGCCTTTTATCAGGTTCGCCTGATGCGCCAGTTGCGCCCCTTTCTGGATCGGGACTCCATGTGCACAGTCACTCATGCACTCGTCACGTCTCGCCTGGACTACTGTAATGCTCTCTACATGGGGCTCCCCTTGGGGTGCACCCGGAGGCTCCAACTGGTGCAGAATGCGGCCACGCGGGTGATTTTGGGAGCGACAGGGCGCTCCCATGTGAGCGCTGCGCAAGCTGCACTGGCTTCCGGTGGTCTTCTGGGTGCAAGGTGTTAGTTTTGACCTTTAAAGCGCTCCATGGCATGGGACCGGGGTATTTGCGGGACCGCCTGCTGCTACCGGTAACCTCCCACCGGCCAGTACGCTCACACAGAGAGGGCCTTCTCAGGGTGCCATCAGCCAAGCAATGTCGGCTGGTGGCCCCCAGGGGGAGAGCCTTCTCTGTGAGGGCACCCACCCTATGGAACTAGCTGCCTCCTGAAATTTGTTTGATCCCGGACCTCCGCGCTTTCCGAAAGGCCCTTAAGACTTATTTATTCCAACAAGCCGGCCTTGCTTGATTGATTTTAATGGGGTTTTAAATTTTTTGGTACTATTAATCTCTGGGGTTTTAAATTGGGTATTTTAACGGGGTTTGAGACTTTTATTTTGGAACGCCAATCGATTTAATCTAATTTTAAATCCTTTTAATATTTGTATTATGTGTTTTAATTTGGTTGTTCACCGCCCTGAGTCCCCTTCCCGGGGAGAAGGGCGGTATATAAATTGAAATAAATAAATAAATAAAAATAAATAAAAATAACCATAGTGATTCACAGAATAGCTGTAATTGGGCAATAGAGAGATAGAAAACTTAAAGAAAAGAGGATTATTGGAAAGCTACATTGCACAAACATTTTAGGTGATGGGAATGTTCCAATGAGTGACTTGTCAGTGGTTAAGTTGATGAGTTGGTAGTATGTTCACAAGGTTATTGTACTATGCACAATAATTGATTAGTGACAGCTATGAAGAACTAGTGGTTTGATATCATGCCTGGAGCAGATGAGAATTAAGGCACACATAAATACATAGGCTGAGTGCCAAAAAATTGAGGCCTTTGAACTATGGTGCTGGAGAAGACTCCTGCAAGTCCCTTGGACTGCAAGGCTATCAAATTGGTCAGTCCTAGAGGAGATCAACCCTGACTGCTGTTTAAAAGGCCAGATCCTGAAGATGAAACTCAAATACTTTGGCCTCCTAATGAGAAGGAAGGACTCACTGGAGAAGAGCCTCACTGGAGAAGGAAGGACTCACTGGGAAAGATTGAGGGCAAAAGAAGAAAGGGATGACAGAGAATGAGGTGGCTGGATGGAGTCAGTGAAGCAGTTGGCATGAGCTTAAATGGACTCCGGGGGTTGGTAGAGGACAGGAAGACCTGGAGGAACGTTGTCCATGGGGTCATGATGAGTCAGACACGACTTCACAACTAACAACAACAAAATACACAGTTATAGATTATTGATACTATTAGCATGGTGTTTGTTATATAAAAAGAAGCCATATATATATATATATATAATATTTATGTATCTATATAAGCCATGTATTTTAAAACTGTATGATTATTGCTTATATAATTTGAGATTTATATCAAAAAATCATTTTTTTCTAAATGAATGTAAAATGTATTTGTATTATTTAAAAACATGCTTGTCATTATGTGAACAGATGGACTTTATGTTTGTTCTGAGGAAGAAATTATTATTTTATTTAATATTTATTATTATATTTACTTTATTTTACTGGATACATCATTACATTATGAGTGGTCTTGAAGAAATTATGGTAAAACTACCTCTTCCTAAATAAGATTTGCTCTTGTTAAGTCAAAATCTTACACATTTTAATATGTAGAACTTGTTAGTTTATATATATATATATATATATATATATATATATATATATATATATATATATATATATATATATATATATTTGTTTTTATTTCCAGAAGTTTTACCTGATTCTAATGGGCATGATCTTAACATAAATATTATGTGCCAGCAAATTTTTCTCAACACCTAGTGACCACCTAGATTTTAACATAAATTGTTTTTTTTATTATTTTAACCCTTTTAAATTCACTATTATAATCATTTTACCTTAAAACTTATTCTTAAATATAGATGTTATCATTCAGTTAAGAAATGTATTTTCAATCTGATATTTTAGAAATGTCAGCAGATATAGTACTATTAAAATAAGAAAAAAGGCTTAGACCAATATCCACCATCTTTTATATTAAAGAGGCAGGTAAAGGTAAAGGTAACGGTTCCCCTCGCACATATGTGCTAGTCATTCTAGACTCTAGGGGGTGGTGCTCATCTCCATTTCAAAGCCGAAGAGCCAGCGCTGTTCGAAGATGTCTCCATGGTCATGTGGCCGGCATGACTAAACACCAAATGTGCATGGAACGCTATTACCTTCCCACCAAAGGTAGTCCCTATTTTTCTATTTATATTTTTACGTGCTTTTCAACTGCTAGGTTGGCAGAAGCTGGGACAAGTAATGGGAGCTCACCCTGTTATGCGGCACTAGGGATTTGAACTGCTGAACTGCCAACCTTTTGGTCGAAACTCAGCATCTTATCCATTAAGCCACCATGTCCCTTAAAGAGGCAAAGAGAGAGCTATTAATAACACGGTGTCCTGAAGCAGTAAAAAAAGTCAAGATGGCAGCCACAACCATGTGATTGAAGCTCTGTGATGCATGGAAAAAGGAGCAAGCCTTCACCCACATTGTTATAGTCACTGACTCTTGATGTTTTGATGACCTGCAGACACCCACGATTACTACTTAAAATCTAGATTTTAAAAAATCTCTTTTCAACATTCAAACTATAGTCTATTTTGTATCATGCATCCACCACTTCACTTTCGAAAGTACATTCCACTTTGAAGTTAGGCTCAAGAAATATCCCAATATTGACTTCCTGTTGGTGCCGCCATCATCGCTGGCTGTCTCTTTGGGACCGCCAGCCCCGCCGCCCTGTAAAGAGCCACCTCTACAGCTGAGAGGTGGCTTGAAAAACTCTGTGTTCCTGAGGAAACGTGAGGAGAGCCGGCGAGATCAGGTAGAGCCCCCTGAGAAGCCCCCAGACTGTCTTTTTTGCTTCTGGGGAGTAAGCAGGGTGAGACTCCCTATTCAGCTCACCGAGGCTCTGGACTCTGGGGACAGCTCTGCTTCTAGCAGAGCAAGATGACGCGACCAACCTCAGCAGAGGAAAATAACTGGATCTTTTAAATCAAGCAGGGTGAAACTGGGACTTTTAACTAAAAATGCAAGTATTTATGCTAGCCCTGTCAATAAACTTAAGAATGGTGAAAGAGTGAAAGTTAATTAAAATGGCGTTCGGTTTTAGCGGAGGAAGAAATCTGAAAGCGAAAATGGAAATGCCTGTGTGTTTCAACGTGTTTTAAAGTATTTAAAGCAACAGCGCTTGTTAAAAGAAAAGAGAAAAGTTTTTTTTTAAGTGATTTCAATTTGTTCTATCTCCTTTACAAATCTGATTGAAGCTGGGGAAGTTTTTAAAAAGATTCTGTGGTGGAAAAGGGGAGAAGACTTCTTTTCTAGAAAGAATAAGACTGCGTAGAATTATGGCTTCAAAGCAGACCAAATCAGCTCCTAAAGCTGCAGGGGCGGGGCTCCCCTACTCACCAAACAAAAGAGCAGTCAGAGACAAAGAGTCAAGAAAAGGAGACTGGATTTAAGGATTTGAAGGAATTTATTGCTGGGGCTTTGATGAACCAAACTGAAGCAATGGATCAAAAATTTGAAAAGTCCCAGCAGAAATTTGAAAAGTCCCAGCAGGAAATTAAAGAGGTGGCTCAAGAAAAGTATGATAAGATGAAAAGAGATATATTGACAGTTCTTACTGGTTTGTCAGAAGCGGTTGTTGAGATTGATAAAAAAGTGGTTGAACTCAGTTCAGAATTTGAATCTAAAATGAGGGAAGCTGACAATAAGATTGCTAATGTGGACAATAAAACTCAAAGAATTGAAAATGAAGTAACTATGATGCAATTCAGATTTATGGAATTTGCTTTAAGACTGAGAGGAATAAAAGAAAATAATAGAGAGGATTTGAGAATGGTTTGTGCTGATGCCCTTGCTGTGATGCTAAAGGGCATCAGCACAAATCCTGAAGATGTTCTGAGCAAGATTGACAAGGTCTACAGAGTGAATTCTCGGGTGGCAAGACAAGGAAATTTGCCTAGAGATGTGGTGATCTACTTTACAGATAGAAGAATGAGAAATGATATCTTGCAAAAGTCTTTTGTTTCTGTTGTTCAAGTGGATGGAAAGGAGATTGGGATTTATAAAGAATTGCCGCCTAAGATGTTAAGAGGTAGAAAAGATTTTGGATTTTTGGTGACTGAGCTGAAGAAACAACAGATTCCATTTAGATGGGATGCCCCAATTGGTATAATACTGAGATACCAAGGAGAGAGATACCGATTAAATACTGTTGAAAAAGCGGAAGAATTTTATTTTAGAGTTCTTAAAACTGACCCAGCATCTCCACGTACATCTTCAGTGTTAGCTATAGAGGAGGGATTCCTCCTCTATAGCTAACACTTCAGTGTCACAGAGAAGGAATTTGAACAAGAGTCTGAGGAACAGCGGAAACAGATGGAGTTGGAGGCAATGGAAACTCAAAGAGCAATAGCGGAAATTCAAGGAGCAATAGGGGGCTCTTTGGATGAACCATTGCTGGATTTTTCTGAGCCTAGAAAAGGGCCACCCAAAAGTACAAGAGAGGTGGCATTGGATCTCGATTTGTTGTTGCAAGAACCTAAAGATCAGCGTATAACTTGAGCAGCCCACAAGCAAATCTTAGACAAGCAACAGCCGCAGAGATCTATCCCACCACAAGATAAGAAGGGTGCCAATGGTAAACCACAGAAAACTGAAGCCATGGGAGGAGCCAGGCCGAAGACTACCACACTCGAACAGAAACTTCGGCAAATGCTTTTCACGCTTCTCGAGACTTCAAATGACAATTAAATTTCTATCTTGGAACGTGAATGGATTGAACTCTCCACAGAAAAGAAGGAAGATATTTCATTATTTGAGACAATTTAACAATGATGTCATCTGTTTGCAAGAAACTCATATCAGAATACAGGATCAAAAATACTTGATGAACTCTAAATTAGGTGCACAATTCATAATCTCAAACTCAGAGAAAAAGAATGGTGTTGTGATTTACATAAATAAAACATTATTAGCCAAAATTATAGAAGCAGATGATTGTGGAAGATATATAGCAATCGAATTACATACACAGAATGGCTCACTTTTGGTGATTGGAATTTATGCTCCTAACCAGCAACAAGAGAATTTTTATAAACTATTACATTCTAAAATATTGCAATGGGATTATAGATCTATTTTACTTATGGGCGACTGGAATGGAGTAATAGATATTAAAAAAGATAAGAAGAGTTTGGCAAAATCATGTGTTAAATTACCACAGACTTTCTTCAATATGAAAGAAGACTTTGAATTGAAAGATGTATGGAGAGTGCAGAACCCAAAGGAATTGGATTTTACTTTTTTTTCAGATCGACACAGATCCTTCTCCAGGATTGATTTCATTTTAGTTACAGCTGATCTACTTTCAAAAACAAAGAAAACAAAGATATTTCCGAGGACTTTAACTGACCATAGCCCGGTATGGATAGAAATGGAAATGGGAAAGATCAAGAGAAGTTCATGGAGAGTAAATGAAAATCTGTTCAGATATGAAAAGAATGTAAATGAACTCAAAAAACAAATGAAAGAATTTTTTGAAATGAACTTGAATAAGGGTACCCCTATTGAAATCGTTTGGGATGCGAGTAAGGCGTTTATGTCAGGGGTACTGATTTATATGAACTCCAAACATAAGCTAAATCAGCAAAAGAAAAGATTAGACATGGAAGGAGAGATAAAGAAAAAAGAACAATTACTTATAAAAAATCCGATGGACAAAAAATTACAAGAAATCATAAAAACTTCTGAAAGACCAATTTCAAATGCTTATAGTGGAACAAACAGCAACTAATTTGCAATTTGCAAAACATAATACATTTAGTAATGCTGACAAACCGGGCAGGTGGTTGGCTTATACATTGAGGAAACAGCAGAGCTCTCGTGTTATTGGTAGTATTGAACATGGAGGGAAGGAAGTTTTTCAACAAAATTTAATTAAACAAGCCTTTTAAATTATTATACTAAACTATATGCCAAAGATCATATACAGAATGAACTTATAGATAAATACTTAGAAGAAAGTAGAGTCACGAAAATCTCTAGAGAACAAAAGGAAAGAATGAATCAATTAATAACAGCTGAGGAGATTATTTTTGCAATCAAACAATTGAAAACAGCTAAAGCTCCAGGGATGGATGGTTTAACAGCGATGTATTATAAAACTTTACAAGCAGAAATGATTGAACATCTTAAAGACTTATTTTGTAGCATACAAAAAGGGGGTAAAATACCCCCTCATGGAAAGCAGCCTTTGTTTCATTGATACCAAAAGAAGAAGGTTCTACAAAACCAGAAAATTTTAGACCAATATCTCTCCTGAATACGGATTATAAAAGTTTTGCAAAAGTTTTAGCCAACAGATTAATGCCAGTTATGCAAGAGGTGATTCATCATGATCAAGCTGGATTTATAGAAGGCAGATATATGAAGGATAATGTCAGGCAAATCATAGACTTATTGGAACATCTTGAGAAGAGTAAACAGATCCCTGCAGTGCTGGTGTTTTTGGATGTGGAAAAGGCCTTTGATCGAGTCAATTGGAATTTTCTATTAAAGACTTTAATAAAAATGGACTTTGGGGACCAGTTTGTCCAAGCAGTTTCAGCAATTTATCAAGAGCAAACAGCACAAATTATTATTATTATTTTTTTATTGAAAAAGTTTTACAATACAAAATTTTCTCATTCCCCCCCCCACCCCAGCCCCCACCTCCCAGCCCCCACCTCCCAGCCCCTCCCCCTACCTCCCTCCACCCCATCCCCTTCCCTCCCCATCCCCCCCCCTTGACTTCCGCTACAGATTTTAAAAAGAAGTTTAAAACAAGAAAGGAAAAATTTTTAAAGTATTCAAATTTTAAGTTGAAAAAATTTCGAAAGAAGAAGAAAAAAAAGAAAAAAAGAAAAAACAAACACAATAAACCCAATACTTATAACAAGATAGTTTAACAATAAACCTATAAACATTAATGTTTTTCTAAAGTTAACAATATTATAATAATAAAAAAAGAAAAAAAGCAATAATAATAAAAAATATCATACCTTTCTATAATCCATTAATATTAACATTACTAATCGTATACCAAAATCAATCCCCCTTATAATAAAATATAGTATATTACCTCCATATCCATATCAAATCATTTTATCCCAACTACACCCCTTAACTAAAAAAAACAAAAACATAAAACATGAAATATAATATATATAATTATATGTATATAATTATAATTGTACAATTGTATCCAAAAAGAAATTTTTCTATCTCCATAATCCAAATTTCAATCTTCTCTTCATCTTGATTGAAGTTAAATATACTTTCTCCAACATAAATCCAATTCCAATAAGCTTCATCTTCCAGCTGCCCCCATCAGCAAAATAGGGCATCTCTCCACACAAAAAACAACCCCCCGAGTGACTTTAAATAAATAATATCCAACCACAAAGGTATTCTGTACTCCTCTAGGTAGAACATTCAAACTAGCTTCTACTGTACCTCCTAAAAAAAAGAAAAAGCCAATGCAGCTCCTCCTAAGATTCAAACCTTAAAGAAAAAAAACTAGAAACTAGCATTCCAAGATGTTCCTTTAAAGCTCTTTCAAATCCTGTCGCCCTTTGCAATTCATTCCTTCGGGTTGTGAGATGTTTTCATTTTCATTTTCTTCTCCTAGATGATAAATTCCAAAAAAAAACTATAATAGGGTAACCACAGATTGCTGCTAATATTGCAGCAATCTGTTTACCTTTCTCAGGATGTTAAGTCCAATTCAGGATAAACTGTGTAGTAAAATTTTTATAATCCATTTTGATATATAAGTCTAATATCAGTCCAACTCAGGATGAACTTTTGAAAATTTTATTATACATCTCCAATATTTTAACCGCTATCTACAATAGCTTAGTTCCTCAGGATAAACTTCGTAGAAAGTTTTTATAATCCATTTTGATATGTAAATCAAATATAAATCCAGCTCAGAATAAACTTTAAAAATTTATAACCTATTTCCAAATCTTTCAATCCTTTCTGCTAAAGATTCAAAAATTTCACGAAACTCCTTGTATTGGTCATCAGTGGTTTCCAATCGAGTTTCCTCATTAGCTTCTAGTTCCTGTTGATTGGCATCACCCTCCATCTCTTGAAGAGCACTGGGCCTCTGCTGTTGCTCATCTCGAATTGTAGTTTTATTTTTTAATTCTTGCTCCAACAGTTCAAGGTCCAGTACTCCCCCTCTAGGGTCACTGGGATGCTCAATTTTCTCGTCTGAAAAATCCATAATAGAATCCTCTGGACAACCACCTAGTGCTCCTTTTTCTTTTAACACACTTTAAATTTCTTCTTTCTGTTTGCATTTTGTAGACTCTCTTTCCTGTTTTTTATTCTTAACATATTCCGGGGCTCCCTTGAAAATATTTTTATAAAAATATTCTGCTTTTTCAACAGTATTCAAACAATGTCTCACACCACGGTATCTGAAAATTATACCAACTGGTAGGTCCCATCTAAATGGGATATTACTTCTCTTCAATTCCTTGACCAGAAAACCAAAATCTTTTCTATCCTTTAAAACCTTCGGTGGTAGCTCTTTAAAAATACTAATTTGTATACCTTCTACCTGTACTCTGGCAGAGTAAGATTTTTGTAAAATATCATCTCTCAATCCTCTATCAGTAAGGTAGACAACAACGTCTCTAGGCAGATTCCTTTGTTTAGCTACACATGAGTTGACTCTGTAGACTTTCTCTATACAACCAAGAATTAGCTCATCTTCTAATAATTCCGCAAAGGCCTTTGCACAAACTGTTCTTAAATTTTCTCTCTTGTTCTCTCTTATGCCTCTTAATCTAATTGCTGATTCCATAGCTTTAATTTGAAGCTTGATGACATCATTCTCTATATTCTGATTTTTAGCCTCAGCTTCCGCAAATTTTTCTTGTATTTCTTGCATCTGGGAGTCAAACTTACTGCTAATTTCAATCACTTTCTTCCCCATTTCCACCACTGCACTTGAAAGATCCGAAACTACTTTGGTAATAGTTTGATTTAATTGGTCATATTTTCCAGAAACCAACTCCTCAAGATTCTTCTGTGAACTTTTTATCTTCTCAACAACACTCACTAGAGACCTTGTTATAAAATCTTTTAAATCCTCATCTGCAGATCCCTGCAAATGAATCAATTCTGGTTTGTCCTTCGACTGACTCATGAGGGAGCCCCCCCTTCTTTTTGATTTAGGAGTCATACTTCTGACTTATTATTTATTTTTCAAAAAAAGCAAGGAAATTCTTCTTGCTTCAGTAAAAAAACAAAAAAAATCTGTTTAAATCAATCTTTGTTTCTTTATTTCTTTTCCCTAGCAGAATATTTCTTTTAAAATGTCTCAGCACTAAACTCTGCTTTCACTTTCCACTCTCAATTTTTCTCCAAACAGAGCCGGTCGCCATTTTAAGAACACTTTCACTATTCATTCTCTTTTTCCTTTTTCTTTCCTTCCTCCTCTAGAAAATCAATGGAAAAAAACCCATACTTCCATTTTTCTTTTCTGAAAACTCCTTGTTCAGCTTGTTTAAGTTTCCTGTCAGTCGCGGTGTTGCTCACGATGTCTGGCTCCGCTAATTAAAGCGGAGATCCCTCTCGGCGCGGAGCCTCTCTGGAGGTGGATAGGGAGCCATCGCCCTGAGCCTTCCCCAGGACAAAAAAAAAAGTCCTGGGGCGATTCAGGGGGCTCAACCTCACCACCAGAAGCTCTGCCCGCTCTTTCAATTAAAGAGCAGGTTTTTCAAGCCGCCTGCCTGCTGTGAGGCGGCTCTTTACGCGCCGGGAGGTCGGCGGTCATGAAAAGACCGCCGACAACGACGGAGGCGCCACCGGAAGTCAGCACAAATTATTATTAATGGAAGTTTAACTACAAACTTTTGTATTGAAAAAGGAACAAGACAAGGTTGTCCATTATCCCCATTGTTGTTTATTTTAACTTTAGAAGTCTTGTTGAATACAATACGGGATTCAAGTACCTTAAATGGAATAGCTATAAGGCAAGAGGACTACAGAACAAGGGCATTTGCAGATTATCTGGTTGTTACCCTAACACGGCCGATGGAATCAATAATCCAGATGAAAGACATTATAGAAGAATACAGTATGGTATCAGGATTTAGACTGAATCAGAAAAAAACCAAGATGATAGTTAAAAACATGTCAGAAGGTCAAAAGAAGGAACTTGAAAGGATGGCAGGATTTAAAATGGTATCAAAGGTGAAATATCTAGGAGTTCAAGTTGCAGCTTCAAATATAAAACTTTTTCAAAATAACTATGAAGTGTTGTGGCGAAAGGTGGCAAAAAGATATGGAAACCTGGAAAAAGCTGCAGCTATCTTTACTTGGAAGAATAGCAGCAGTTAAGATGAATGTTCTACCTACATTTTTATTTTGTTTTAAATGATTCCGGGGCTTAAAAGTGATAAACATCTGATTGAATGGCAAAAAGGAGTGAATAAGTTTGTTTGGAATAATAAAAAGCCAAGAGTCAAACTGAAAATTATGCAAGATGTTCGTGAAAGGGGTGGCCTTAAACTTCCAAATCTACTATTGTATTATGAAGCAGCAGCGTTAACACAAGCGAGTGATTGGTTTGGAATGACAAGGTCTGAAATATTGAATATAGAAGGCCATGATTTGAAATTTGGTTGGCATGCATATTTATTCTATGAAAATAAAGTTGATAAAGTATTCAAGAGTCACATACTCAGAAACTCTTTGATGAGAGTATGGAAGAAGCACCAGCTTAAATTGGATTACAAAATACCTTTGTGGTTGGATCTTGGTCATATTACATGGAATATAAATATTAAGTCACTCGGGGGGATTTTATATAAAGAGGTACTTTTTAATGATGGGGGTAGATGGCAATTAAAGACATTAAACACTCTGTTGGAAGAAGGGATTAATCTAACTTGGCTATAGTACAATCAACTTCAATTGAGATGGAGGGAAGATCAAAAAACTGGTTTGATGTTGTATGAAGAGGAATTGGTAAGACAGATAAAAGAGAAAGGTCCAATGCATATTAAGAGGATTTATAATATTTTGTTAGAGAGAGACTCTGAAAATGAACTGGTTAAAGACTGTATGATAAAACGGGCACAAAACTTTGCAGAACCAGTTATGATGGATACATGGGAAAAAATATGCGTCCAGAATGTTAAATTCACACAGTCACAGAATTTGAGGGAAAATTTTTATAAAATGTTTTATAGGTGGCATTTAGACCCTAAGAAATTGTCATGTATGTATCCTAATGTTCAGCCAAAATGTTGGAGGTGTGATTGCTTAGATGCTACATATTACCATATATGGTGGACTTGCAAGAAAGTGAAGGCTTTTTGGATCAAAATTTGATGGGTAATGCAAAATATTTTGAAGAAAAAACTCCAATTTTCTCCTCAATTGTTTTTACTGGGTATAGTTAAGGATTTCTCACCGAATGAAACAAAATTGATATTATACATGGTTACAGCAGCTAGGTTATTGATTGGTCAATATTGGAAAAAAGATGTTTTACCTACTATTGAAGAATGGACTTGGAAGGTGGCCAGTTTTGCTGAAATGGCAAAGATATCAGCATATTTAAAAGACTGGACTCAAGAAACTTTTGTGTGGGAATGGAAGAAATGGATAGACTATGTCTATCAAATATCAAACAAAGAAGTACCAGATTGCGTTTAGCTGAATGCTATGCAGAAATTTATAGTAGACTATGTGCAGAATAAGTATCAATCAAGGAAGTATTAGATAGCTTTTACTTGAATGTCATGTAGAAATTTTTAGTATTGACAGGGGGTGGAATAGTTGGGGGGAATTGTATGATATGATATGATTTGGATTTCACCTTTTAATATTTGGGGAATTAAAAATGAATTGTAATTTTAAGGTTATAAGGGAAGCCAGGGGTGGGGAGGGATGGGTCAGGGAGGCTTAGGGAGTGGAAGGGGGGGAAAGGGGGAAAATCTGTATTTGTAAAACTTTTTCAATAAAAAAAAAAAGAAGAAATATCACAATATTAAGATGTATTATGGCAAAAAGACACTAAGAACAGAATGTCAAATGAGCAAATCAATCCAAAATCTTCAATTCCTTTTACCAATTACCAGTAAAATATTTTGGGATGTGTGTGTATATACACAATTCCTTTCTCACTATAAAGAAAGCTGGAGATAATTGTCCCCCCGATCTCCCCAGCTAGTTTAGAAATGGACAGAGGAAATGCCAAGTGACAGACAAAAATAGCTTTGATTGCAGTCATACTGACTACTATAAATAACATCTTCCATTTGTTCTATTCTTCCTGATCCTATTTTGTTTGGAGGTAAAAGTTGATATTTAATTTAAGAAAAAAAATACAATTAAATCTTCTGGTCAATCTTTTATTTGATATAATAGTTCATAATTCAGCTGGGGAGCCTAATTTAAAAGTTTAACTCTCTATATTTTTAATAGAAAATGACCATACTACAAATAATTATTCTTTTTTTATTTGTCACAGTTTGGTTTAGATCTTACATCAAACTCCAGTTCCTTCATCAATGTAAAATCTACTATTACTTATAATGTATGTATGTAATGTATGTAATGTATGTATACATAATAGAAAACTAGCAGCATGATAGTGATCATTATCATCTTCAGATTGGACCACTAAAATTCACTGTCTATGGAGCTGCCCTTGAAGCGTATCCATTTTAACTAGTGTAGAATGCAGCAGTGCTGACAGATACGTGTGCTCCTAGAAACTTCCACAAGTTGCATTAGCTACCAGTTTGTTTCTGGGTCCAATTCAGGGTGCTTTAACCTTTAAAGCCCTTCCTGCCATGAGACCAGTTTTCTGAGGAATTGTCTCTTACTGATTATATCAACATGTCCAGGGGTGGGTTCTAAAATTTGTTCTGTGGGCGTGGCTTATTTTGTGGGCGTGGCTTGATAGTCATGTGACAATTCTTTAGGATTTAGCAGAGGTACTGGTCTACCAGGCTTTTAACTGCTTGCAGAGCTGTACCGGTCTACCCATTTGTTTTTGGAGGCCCCGGTCTACCCATTTGTTTTTGGAGGCCCCGGTCTACTCATTCATTTTTGGAAGCCCCAATCTGCCCATTCGTTTTTGGAGGCACCGGTCTACTCATTTGTTTTGGGAGGCATCGGTCTACTCATTCATTTTTGGAGGCACCAGTCTACCACCACACTGCCTTTTAACACTGATCAGCTGTAGGGCGGCCCTTTGAAGCCCCACGGCAAGAGTTTAAACAGGTTTTTTTCCTTCTAGCCGATCAGCTGGGACTCGGAAAGCAGCAATAGATTGAGGGTGGGGCCAAATAAAAGGTAAGAATAATGCGAGGGGGAGGCGGAAGGGCTCAGCTCCCGAACATAGAGAACTGGTTCAGTTACGTCATATCGTCACCGCTACCAGCTTGGCTGAACAGGGAGGAACCTGGAGGAACCCACATTGAACATTGCCCATTCAATCTGGCACACAAGACATCACTCACCAGGACTTATATTTGGTTTCAAGAAGTAGTCCTTCTTTGTTGTTATGTCTGCCTTATTTTTCCCCTTGAAATTAGGTTAAATTCAACCTTGCTATTGTTTCAGAAGCCCCGTAACACCTGGTTATGTTCTAAGTCTGAGAGTGCCAAGGAACTTCAGGAATTCTGACCTGGCTCCACTTCTGTTGATATTTTTCTCTGTCTGTGTGGTTTGTATATTTTAATGCTTTATATTTTTTTCCTTTTTTATCATGATTCCTTAATTATTTATGACTGTTTTTATGTATCTGTGGTTTTATTTCATTACTGTATGCTGCCTAAGTGAGATAGGTAGCAACATAAATAAATAAATAAATCCAGTAAGTTTAAATGATTTCAGGGCTTTCTAGGAATATAAAATTATCTTTACTTGGTACCAACAAGGTTATACAACAGCACTAAATAATCTGTTTAGAAAAGGCATTTCCAAAAATAGGGCACTCTACTGACCAATCATTTCTTTTAATACTCCTACCTAGTCTACTATCTAAGATAAATCTATCAAGTAAATGCAGGCGGACATACTCTTTCAGGAAAACCTGTCCCAAAGCTCCAGTTCCTGTTCTGATTGACATTGTTTCAATACAGTTAACCAAATGGTGTTATTGGATGTATGGATCAGATCAGTGGTGGGATTCAGCCAGTTCAGGCTGGTTTGGGTGAACCGGTTGTTAAATTGCTGGCTGGCCCCACCCCGCTCTTCCAGGAGTCCCTGTTGTGGTCTGCCAGCAGCCTGTGGAGTTCGCAGCGGAGTCGGACAGTGATGAGGCTGAGGAAGAACATGGGCCAGTCCTGGAGGCTGGGGGTGGCCCAGATGAGGGCTCTGCGTTGAAGGCAGAGATGGGGCCAGGGCCATCGGGGAGTGATGTGTGGACTTTGAAGCCTCCAGAGGCTGACAGTAGAGAGGCAGAGGAACTGGAGGAGCCTGTTCCTAGTGCATGTATGAGAAAAGCTGCCAGAAGGCAGGAGCAGCTAAAGCAAAGAGGATGACTTGGGAGTAGGGCCAAGAGAAGATTGGCCCCTCCCATAAGGCTTAAAAGACCAGCAACGGCTCTTGGCCTCTTTGCCAGAAAACAACCGTTAAGAGATTTGTTTGGGTTTAGATGTATTTCTTTCTTGTCAGCATCTTCTGTTCCTGAACTGTTGCCAAGAAAAGCCTTTGGTAGTTTGCCTAATTATCCCAAGGTCAGAGATAAACTGAAGAATGGTTTTGAGGACTTTGCTTTTGTTTAATTTGGAACCTGCTGAGTATGAGTTAATTCTCAGCTGTTTTAATAAAATTTGTTTGTTTTTTGGAACTGTTTGCATTTAATATTAACTACGTGGGTCTGGGTCACAACAGTTCTCACACACCCTGTTTTGGCTCCCAGGTAAGTGCAGAAAGGCCTACTAGGGCCAAAATGGGGTGAAGGGGGGGGCGCTGCACCCCCCCTTCACCCCATTTTGGCCCTAGTAGGCCTTTCTGCACTTACCTGGGAGCCCATTTGTGCTCCCAGGAGGCTGCAGAGAGGCCTACTAGGCCCAAAACAGGGTGCTGGGGGTGCCCCCCCACAGCCTATCTTTGCTCCCAGGGGCGTGCAGGAGGCTGAGTGCTGCCTATCACACCCCTGGCCACACCAACCATGGCCACACCCATCCAGCCAGTCTTTAGGGCAGAGAAATGGTTGTTAAATTATTTGAATCCCACCACTGGATCAGATCCATATTCAATTTGTAAGTCATTGAAAGATCTGAATCCATAAAGCCTCTTCTGAGAATAAAACCATTTTGCATTATTAGAGATGAAAAAGACTTCTTCTAAAATTATTTTTCTTGTAGAGGCTTAATTTTAGTGTATATTTTAAAAATTCAAAATGGGATCAATTTTCCCCACTTTTGTTTAAAGATCAAAATGTATTTATATTTGATATCAACAGGTCATAGAACAAGTGAGATTGGATGGGAAAGAAAAGACTCAGTCTCAAACCTGCCAAAACTGAGTAGAACTGGAGGTTTTCCATCTGATTCTTGATAGGGTTGAGTTTTCCCTCTCAAAAATCTATTGAGTAATTCAAGGCTCCTCCTAGGCTCACGGATCCTGTTCAAACAGCAGATGGCAACTGTGAAATGGAAGATCTTTGCACAATCATGTTATGCTTCTCTAAGAGAGGGTATCTTTCCCGTCACCTTGAAAGAGGAGGTGATGAAGCCCCTCCTCTTTCAAGGATTTGCTAATACAGCCTTCCCTGGACCCGGCTGTATTAGCAAATTATCGTCCAGTCTCCAACCCCCACTTCATTGCGAAGGTTGTTGAGAGTGTAGTGGCACGACAACTACCCCAGTACCTGGATGAAGCTGTCTATCTGGATCTGTACCAGTCAAGCTTCAGGCTGGGATACAGCACAGAAACTGCATTGGTCACGTTGGTCGATGATCTCTGGAGGGCTCGGGACAGGGGTTGTTTCTCTATCCTGGTCCTATTAGATCTCTCAGCGGCTTTTGATACCATCGACCATGGTATCATGCTGCACTGGCTGGAGGGGTTAGGAATAGGGGGCACCATGCTGCAGTGGTTCTCCTTCTTCCTCTCCGGCCGTTCGCAGTTTGTGTTGGCAGGGGGGCAGAGGTCGACCTCGAGGCGCCTTGTTTGTGGGGTGCCACAAGGGTCAGTCCTCTCACCCCTTCTGTTCAACATTTATGTGAAGCCACTGGGATTATCCATGGTTTTGGGGTGAGGGTCCATCAGTATGCTGATGACACGCAGCTGTACATCTCCACCCTGGACCACCCCAATGATGCCCTTAACGTGATGTCCCGTTGCCTGGAGGCCGTACAGATCTGGATGGGGAGAAACACGATCAGACTCAACCCCTCCAAGACCGAGTGGCTGTGGCTCCCGGCATCCCGGTATAGTCAGCTGGTGCCATTGCTGACTATTGGGGATGAGACCTTGCCCCCCACAGAGAGGGCTTGCAATCTGGGCATCCTCCTGGATTCACAGCTGTCTTTAGAGTATCATATGACGGCTATGGCCAGTGGGGACTTTTATCAGGTTCGCCTGATCCACCAGTTGCATCCCTTTCTGGACCGGAATGCCCTGCGCATGGTCACTAATGCCCTCATCACCTCCATCTGGACTACTGTAATGCTCTCTACATGGGGCTCCCCTTGAAGAGGGTCCAACTCGTCCAGAATGCGGCCACGCGGGTGATTATGGGTGCAGGTCATTGCACCCATGTAACACCTCTCCTGCGCGAGCTGCACGGGTTCCCAGCGGTCTTCCGAGTGCAATTCAAGGTGTTGGTCACCACCTTTAAAGCTCTCCATGGCTTAGCACCTGGGTATCTACGAGACCGTCTTCTGCCACCAATAGCCTCCCACCAATCAGTTCGCTCTCACAGAGAGGGACTCCTCAGGGTGCCGTCAGTCAAATTGTGCCGACTGGCACAATTCTCTGTGAAGGCTCCAGCCCTTTGGAATGAATTGCCCCCAGAGATACGTAACATCCCCGACTGTTGTGGCCCCGTCCTCTGAGCCTATCCCTTTGGAGGAAGGCAGCTCTGAGCAGGAGGAAGAGGAGCCAGCCAGATCTCCCAGCCCTCCCCCTCTGGCACCGGCTCAGGTGCCAGCTGAAAGAGAGCCAAGTAGTGGGGAAACAGGTGTCTCAGATGAGAGTGAGGGAGAGACGTCATTCCTGGACGCACGCCAAAGAAGGCGAGAGAAAAGGGTACTGCAGCTGCGGCGTATGAGGAAATCCTGAGTCATTGGATTGGAGTCACAGGATCAATGACTCACTGGACCACACCCAGAAACATATCTATATAAGACAGTACGGTGGGTCACAAAGTTCGTGATGAACAAAGCTAAACAAACGGAGCAACCTCGTAGTCTTGGAAGCTGGATGAACGGCAAAGCTACGTAGGTGATTTTCTTGTTTGTGTAAACCAATAAAGTCCTTGGCAGACGGTGTGCATATCGCTGCCAAGGTTGAGATAAGAACTGCGGAGTGTGCCAAGTGATTCTTAACCCTCGGCTGGCTGTGTTTTTGTGGGTCTCTGAAGGGGGGGGACAGATCATCTTGTTCGTCACCCAAAACTCCATCGTTAACCCACGATGGACCAACAGCTGCAGCAGCAGGTACAGCAGATGCTGGAGGCCAATCAACTTCTGCAACAGCAAGTAGCACAGCTAACTGCACAACTTGCTTTGGGAAATGCTCCTGTAGCAGCTCCACCTGCTCCCCTTCCCCGTCCAAGATGCCCAGTGAACATGCCAGATAAGTTTTCTGGACAGCAGGAAATGTTCCCGGCCTTCTTGGGACAGTGCCAGCTGTACATGGCAATGCGGCCGGAGGATTTTCTGGATGACCGGGTTCGGGTGGCTTTTATTATCAGCTCCCTCTCTGGCACTGCCGCCCGATGGGCCACGCCCCTGTTGCTGCAAGACAGCCCCTTGCTTCTGGACTATCAGGGCTTTTTGCAACACCTGCACACCATGTTTGAGGACCCCCTCCGGGTGCAGACGGCAGCGAGGCGCATCAAAGACCTCCGTCAAGGCAAGCGCCCCCTGCAGGACTATATTGCGGAGTTCCGATTGCTAGGCCAGGATTCGGCCTGGAATGAGGCGGCGCTGATGGATGCCTTCTAGGACGGCCTCTGCGATGAGATGCAGGACGAGCTGGTTCGGGTGGAGGCGCCACAGACCCTGGACGCGCTGGTGACCCAATGCCTGCGCATCGATGCCCGCCTACAACGGCAACGGCCCCGTAGGGCTCTTCCGGAACCACCGACAGTGCCGGCACCCCCGCGTTTCGTACCAACAGCGCCCCGGACCGTACCGCGTTTGGTGGCAACGGCTGAGGAGCCCATGGAGCTCGGAGCAGCCAGACCTCAACTGACAGCCCAGGAGCGGATGCGGAGACGCCAAGGGGGGTTGTGCCTCTATTGCAGCGAGGCTGGACATTTCGCCGCCTCGTGTCCCCGGAAGCGGAGTGGATCGCTCAAGCCTGTTCCGGAGCCTCGGCGTGACCAGCCGGGAAACGGGTCAGGCCTGGCTTAGGGGAAACTCTGGGTCAGGCAGGTGACCATGCCCCGCCGGAGGCGGCGGCTGTGGACTGTGAGCCCCCTCGGCACCTGATTTTGAACACCCGGGTGTTGTTGGCTAACCGGTCGGAGGGGCTCCAGGCGCACGCGCTGGTGGACTCGGGGGCCACCACGAACTTTATGGACCAGGCCTTTGTGGCCCATTACAAGGTTCCCTTGGTTTCAGTGGACCCTCCGTTGAGGGTCGAAACTATTGATGGGCGGGAACTTGTGGCGGGGCCCATCAACTTCGCTACTCAGCCCTTGCACCTTGCCATTGGGAACCATGAGGAGGCGATCCAGTTTTATGTGACGGCGGACCTGCACTTCCCCTTGGTCCTGGGGATGGCCTGGCTTCGGGCGCACGACCCTCAGGTGGCGTGGTCGAGAAATGCCATCTCATTCCCCAGCCTGCAGTGTGTCGACCACCTTCGCCACACCTGTGCCGGCCAGGACGTCTCTGCCCCGAACATCTCCTTGCCTCCGGAGCTGACATCCTTCGCCGACGTGTTCAGCGAGAAGGAGGCGGATCGCTTGCCCCCGCACCGACCCTACGACTGCGCGGTGGACTTGATGCCCAACGCGCCCCTGCCCTCGGGACACCTGTACTCCATGTCGGAGCCCGAGCTGGCCGCCATACGGGACTTTCTGGACAAGAACCTGGCCCGTGGGTTCATCCGGCCTTTGACCTCCCCGCTCTTGGCCCCAGTCCTCTTCGTGAAAAAGAAGACGGGGGACTTGCGCCTGTGTTGCGACTACCGGCGCTTGAATGCCATCACGGTACGGAATCGCTATCCCCTGCCGCTGATCCCGGAGCTGATGGAGAGGTTGCGGGAGGCCTCGATTTTCACCAAGCTCGACCTCCGGGGAGCCTACAACCTGGTGCGGATGCGAGAGGGGGACGAGTGGAAGACGGCATTTGGCACCCGATACGGACACTTTGAATATACCATCATGCCGTTCGGGTTGACCAACGCCCCCGCGGTCTTCCAGCACTTGATGAACGACGTGTTCCGGGACATGCTGGATCGGTTCATGGTGATCTACCTGGATGATATTTTGATCTATTCCCGGACCCCGGAGAGTCACCTCCAGCATGTCTGCCAGGTCCTGCAGCGCCTGCGGGAGCACCAGCTCTATGCGAAGTTGGAGAAATGTTACTTCTTCCAGACTTCCATAGAGTTCCTCGGGCACATCATCACCCCCGAGGGCATCGCGATGGACCCACACAAGGTGGCGGCCTTGCGCAGTTGGGAACCCCCACGTCGGGTGAAGGACGTCCAGCGTCTGTTGGGATTCGCCAACTACTACCGGACCTTCATCCCGGGCTTTGCCACCCTGATCGTGCCGTTGACCCAGCTCCTTCGGAAGAAGGTTCCGTTCCAGTGGGGGCCCCCGCAGCAGCAGGCCTTCGAGGTTCTCAAGTAGGCCTTTGTCACGGAGCCGGTCCTGAGGCACCCCGATCCACACCGTCCGTTCGTGGTTGAGACAGACGCGTCCAACGTGGCGATTGGAGCGGTGCTGCTACAGGCTCCGGTGGATGGCGGCACTCTTTTTCCCTGCGCTTACTACTCCCGGAAACTCACTCCTTCCGAGCGCAACTACACCATCTGGGAAAAGGAGTTGCTGGCTATCAAGGCCACGTTCGAGGCTTGGCGACATCACCTCGAGGGGGCCCGACACCAGGTGGAGGTGCGGACGGACCATCGGAACCTGGAGCACCTCACCACGGCCAGGAATTTGAACCAGCGGCAGATCCGGTGGTCGTTGTTTTTCGCCCGGTTCAACTTCCACGTCACATACATTCCGAGCCACCTCAACCAGAGGGCGGATGCGCTATCCCGTAAGCCGGAATACTTTTGCCCCAAGGACTCCCTTTCCCCCCGGACGGTGCTGCCAGCGGACTCCTTGGCCGCGGTCCAGGAGCCGGTGGACCTGCGGACTCAGGTGCTGGAAGCGCAGCGACGGGACGACTGGTTGCAGCAGCGGAGAGCAGACGTCGGCCCCGCGTCCCCATGGACCGTGGAGGAGGGCTTGCTCAGGCACCGGGGTCGTCTGTACGTGCCCACAAGTCCGCTCCGAGCCCTCGTCATGAACCAGTGCCATGACAACCCCGCGGCGGGGCACTTCGGCTTCTTTAAGACCTTGAATCTAGTGACGCGGACTTTTTGGTGGCCTCGGGTACGGCACGACGTGCACGCCTACGTGACGTCCTGTGTGCCATGCCGACAGGCCAAAGCCGCGTCCGGCCCCCCTCCTGGACTCCTCCAGCCGCTGCCGACACCGGAGAGACCGTGGGGAGCCATCTCCATGGACTTCCGGACTGACCTGCCCCTGTCCGCTACATTCACGACCGTCCTCGTGGTGGTGGATGCGCTCACGAAGATGGCACATTTCATCCCGTGCCTAGGCCTGCCCTCGGCTCGTACCACGGCTCGCCTGTTCCTGCAACACATCTTCTGCCTCCACGGCCTGCCGGACCGGGTGGTTTCGGATCGCGGGGCCCAGTTCACGGCCCGCTTCTGGAAAAGCCTGATGGCTGCGCTGGAGGTGCAGGTGTGCCTGTCGTCGTCACACCATCCGGAGACTGACGGGGGCACGGAGAAGGTCATTGGCATACTGGAGCAGTACCTCCGCTGTTTTGTCAACCAGCAGCAGGACAACTGGGCCGAGTACCTTCCCCTGGCGGAGTTCGCTTTTAACAACTCCCAACATACCTCCACCCAGATGACACCGTTCCATGCCAACGTTGGGTACCATCCACGGTTTTTTCCGTTGACCATCATGGACTCCCCTGTTCCTGAGACCCGGGACTTCCTCTCGGAGCTGCAGGCGGTGCAGCAACTGGTGCGGCGGCAGCTGATCCGGGCGAAAGAGGACTATAAACGGTTCGCCGATCGCGGCCACCGGGCGACGCCACCGCTGGAAGTTGGAGATCGGGTGTGGCTGTCCACGAAACACCTCCCCACGGACCAGCCGGTGAGGAAACTGGCCCACCGCTTTATCGGTCCCTTCCCCATCGAGGCGGTCATCAACCCGGTGGCCTATCGGTTGACTCTACCCCGCTCCATGCGGCTCCACCCCGTTTTTCATCGGTCCCTCCTGGTCCCTGAGACTCCCACTAGCCGTCTCCGCCGCCCGCCGCCGCCTGCCCCCCCAGCCGCAGCCGACGAGGACGACGCCTCGACGTATGAGGTGGACAGTATTCGGGACTCCCGTTGGCTGAAGGGGCGCTTCCAATACCTCATCGCTTGGAAAGGGTACGGGGCCGAGGATTTCACCTGGGTGGAAGCATCTGCCATTCAGGCCCCTGACCTGGTGCGGGCTTTCCACGAACAGTTCCCGTCCCGACCCCATCCCGACCGTCAGACCCGGGGGAAGGGCCCTGTGGTGGGGGATAGTGTTGTGGCCCCGTCCTCTGAGCCTATCCCTTTGGAGGAAGGCAGCTCTGAGCAGGAGGAAGAGGAGCCAGCCAGATCTCCCAGCCCTCCCCCTCTGGCACCGGCTCAGGTGCCAGCTGAAAGAGAGCCAAGTAGTGGGGAAACAGGTGTCTCAGATGAGAGTGAGGGAGAGACGTCATTCCTGGACGCACGCCAAAGAAGGCGAGAGAAAAGGGTACTGCAGCTGCGGCGTATGAGGAAATCCTGAGTCATTGGATTGGAGTCACAGGATCAATGACTCACTGGACCACACCCAGAAACATATCTATATAAGACAGTACGGTGGGTCACGAAGTTCGTGATGAACAAAGCTAAACAAACGGAGCAACCTCGTAGTCTTGGAAGCTGGATGAACGGCAAAGCTACGTAGGTGATTTTCTTGTTTGTGTAAACCAATAAAGTCCTTGGCAGACGGTGTGCATATCGCTGCCAAGGTTGAGATAAGAACTGCGGAGTGTGCCAAGTGATTCTTAACCCTCGGCTGGCTGTGTTTTTGTGGGTCTCTGAAGGGGGGGGACAGATCACCCGACCTTCGTACTTTCTGCTGTGCTCTCAAGATCTAGATGTTCCAACAGGCGGGGCTAAACATTTAAACGATTTTTAAATTTGTCATTTTAATTCTGGGTTTTTATTCAATTGGGCCAAACTGTGTAATAATTTTAAATTGCAATTTTATGATATTTGTGTGTTTGTGTTTTTATCTTGGCTGTACACCACCGTGAGTCCTACGGGAGAAGGGCGGTAGAGAAATATAATCAATCAATCAATCAATCTTATGCACAACCATGTTGTGTGCACTCCTGATTGTCATTCACCTAGATACCTCCTGGTTACATTCCTGCAATATGTGTTCCATCTCCAGACTTTGTGATTAGCCAGAAGAGGCCAGTAGCAAACAGGTTTTCATACAAATCAAGTTTATTTTCAGGCATTCTCAAATCAAAGACTCACAATCAAGACGAGATTCACCCAAATATTCATAATCTGTCCTATTTCCTAGTGTAAAAGGACGGTAGATCTGTCCCACTGTTCAGAAAGCATGCTTCTCTCTTCCGTGGCAATTCATAATGGCCGGGGCTTTGTTCTATCCCCAGGCAGAGAGTCTTCTGTGGCCAGTCAGACACACAGACGTGGTCACATGTCATGAACTACATTTCCCATAATGCAATCTGTCTAAATCTCCCACAATGCAATCTCTTAAGGAGACAGCTCTTAATTCTTAAAGTAACTACCATATTTTCTGGAATATAAGACGACTGGGCGTATAAGACGACCCCTGACTTTTCCTGTAAAAATATAGGTTTTAGGCTATACTTGCTGTATAAGATGACCTCTCTTGCAACGCACACCAAATAAAAATTAAAAAACATCAACTGGCTCACCCACAATGTAAAAGCAGCTGTGCTAGACCCAAAATGGCTCCTGCAACAAGCAGGAACCTCACAAAGCCACAAAAAGCCCAAAAAACAACTTTCACACTTTACACACACAAAATTCCACATACAGCTTTGTGAGATTTTGTGTGTTTGTGTAGTTAGAGTGAAACACTACAGAAACACACTAAATCTCAGAAAGCTGCACAAATATTATTATTTTTTATTTTTATTTTTATATGAAAGCTAAATTTAAAACTTCCTACTCTAAAACTTAGACCTAGCCTTTAAATGGCTAGGTCTAAAAAAGAACAACTAAAAAACCCCCCAATTAACTATTTTTTTTAAAGCTCCCAAAGGGGGAAAAAAACTTACCCAATAGAACAGGGGTCCCCAACCTTGGCAACTTTAAGACTTGTAGACTTCAATTCCCAGAATTCCTCAGCCAGCTTTGCTTTGCTGGCTGAGTAATTCTGGGAGTTGAAGTCCACAACTCCCTGCCTGCTTGATTGCAGCAGGGAGATTTAGTTGCTTGCTGATGCAATGGATTGCAGGCAAGGCAAGGCAAGCGTTGAGGCTAGCAGCTAAGGTAAGCAAGCTGGAGAGGGGGGATTTTTGCTACGTACCAATTAGCAGGCAAAAATTAGCAGCTGGGATGGCCAGCGTTCTGTAAAAGGAAAGTTTTTCCCTTTTACACAGCGCTTGACCATTCAAGCTCTGGCGATCCCAGCTGAGTTGCCTGCTAATCAGGCAACTCAGCTGGGATGGCCAGCACTGTGTAAAAGGGAAGTTTTTCCCTTTTAAATGGGGCTTGGCCATCCAAACTCTGGCGATCCCAGCTGGGGATCGCCAGGGGCTTGCGTATAACTCAGCTGATTAGCAGCAACTCAGCAGGCAATTCAGCTTGGCTCCTTAGAGCCATTTAAGGCTCATCAAAGCCTTTCGGGCTTGTCTGCCTGGTTACAGGAGACAGACACCCGGCGTATAAGACGACCTCCGACTTTTGTGTGTTAGAAAGTCGTCTTATACGCCGGAAAATACGGTAATTCACTGAACAGCACACTCCCTGCTTGGAATTATAAAATTCCACTACTAACTAACAAATTAACTGGGATAAACAAAGGTATAACATAAAATAATGCAACTTAACTATCTAATTATAATTAAAATAAACAAAGTTATAGCATCAAACAATGCAAACAATAAGGTAGACACAAGGCATGCAAAGCTTGAGGTTCAATCTTTAAATTCTTTAAGTACTGTAAATTGACGTTGACGTTCATTCTGCAGAGGGCCTTTTTATTAATATACTGAGTGGGAGGGGTAGATATGGCGAGTGCAGGGGACCATATCATGTGAGGGGGGCGCGCACTCGCTATCTTCGAGCGACGGCATGCCCCGGTCCCCAAAGCCCTTCTCGCTCCCCAGGTTGTGCAGTGTCTCAGGGCCCGAGTCTCTGGCTGTTGCTGTGCAATGCCAGGTCCGTGGTAAATAAAGCCCCCCTCATCTGTGATCTTGTCCAGGAGGGGGGAGCGGACCTGGCAGGTATTACGGAGACCTGGTTGGGCCAGGAGTGGGGAGTCCCCCTCGTGGATATGTGCCCTCCAGGCTTCCATGCATTCCATCAGCCGAGAGCTCAGGGCAGGGGCGGGGGGGTGGCGGTTGTCATAAAAGAGAGTCTTGATCCGCGGGAGTCCACT
The DNA here is from genome assembly GCA_030761175.1 of Masticophis lateralis. NCBI lineage: Eukaryota > Metazoa > Chordata > Lepidosauria > Squamata > Colubridae > Masticophis > Masticophis lateralis. Next base: position 62,199,360 of record JAUDYJ010000006.1, read on the forward strand.
GTACCTCAGATAACAGGGTGTGAATCCCTCCTTGTGAAGTGGGGTCGCGGAGTTCAGGTGGGTCTGCTGCTTACGTATCTGGCTCCCTGCCACGTAGCAACAGCCCTGCCTGAGCTACTCAACGTGATAGCCGAGGTGGCAGTTGATACCCCCAGACTTTTGGTCTTGGGAGATTTCAACCTGCCATCTGTCGGTGAAACGTCTGAGGTGGCTCGGGAGTTCATGGCTTCCATGACGGCCATGGACCTGACTCAGTTAATTCACGCCCCCACTCACACGGGCGGACACACCCTGGACTTAGTTTTTGTCTCTGGTCAGTGGTCGAGTGGTTTTGATATAGGGGATATAGTCATCGAACCCTTGTCATGGTCGGACCACTCTCTCCTTCGACTAGACTTTCTAACCGCTACACCCCGCCGCAGGGAGGCGGAACCGATTAGGTGGTTCCGCCCCAGGCGCCTGATGGAACCTGATAGGTTCCAGACGGAGCTTGGGCCGTTTCCTGAGACTCTGGCTCATGATTCGGCTGAAGACCTGGTGGCCACCTGGGATAGAGCGGCCGCCGGGACTTTGGACCGCATCGTGCCTTTGCGGCCTCTGACCCGGCGCCGAACTCAGCCAGCTCCTTGGTTTACTGAGGAGCTGAGGGAGATGAAGCGCCGGAAAAGACGCCTGGAGAGTGGTTGGAGGACCAGCCGTTCCGAATCTGACCGAACACTGGTGAGGTCTCATATTAAGACCTACCTAGTGGCGATAAAAGCGGCAAAGTCTAGCTACTTTTCCGCTCTTATCGCGTCATCAGATAATCGCCCAGCCGCCCTGTTCAGGGTGACCCGCTCCCTCCTTCAACCGGGAGCTCGGGATGACCCCTTGCAGGGTCGAGCTGAGGACTTTGTCCAGTATCTGTATGACAAAATCGCTCAGATCCGGGAAGGTCTGGCCTCTGACTGGGTAGATCCGGATGGGATAATCGAGGCAGATCTTGGGGGTGTGGTTTGGGAGGAGTTCGACTCTGTGGCTCCCGAGGACATGGACAGGATCCTGGGACGGCTGAATGCAACCACATGTTTATTGGACCCGTGTCCCTCCTGGTTGGTGCTGGCCTCCTGGGAGGTTACACGAGGCTGGCTCCAGAAGATTGTTAACGCTTGTTTGAGTGAGGGTGTTCTGCCGGCCGCTTTGAAAGAAGCGGTGGTGAGACCCCTCCTCAAAAAGCCCTCTCTGGACCCGGCTGTTTTGGCCAATTACCGTCCAGTCTCCAACCTTTGCTTTGTTGCGAAGGTTGTTGAGAGTGTGGTTGCATGGCAGCTTCCCCAGTTCCTGGATGAAGCTGTCTATCTAGATCCGCTCCAGTCCGGCTTCCGGCCTGGGCACAGCACGGAAACGGCATTGGTCGCGTTGGTGGATGATCTCTGGAGGGCACGGGATAGGGGATGTTCCTCTATCCTGGTCCTATTAGATCTCTCAGCGGCTTTTGATACCATCGACCATGGTATCATGTTGCGCCGGTTGGAGGGATTGGGGGTGGGGGGCACCGTGCTACAGTGGTTCTCCTCCTATCTCTCTGACCGGTCGCAATCTGTGTTGACAGGGGGGCAGCGGTCGACTCCGAGGCGCCTTGTTTGTGGGGTGCCGCAGGGGTCGGTCCTCTCGCCCCTTCTGTTCAACATTTATGTAAAGCCGCTGGGTGAGATCATCCGTGGCTTTGGTGTGGAGTTCCATCAGTACGCTGACGACACCCAGCTGTACATCTCCACCCCAGGCCACCCCAACGATGCCGTCGAAGTGATGTCCCGGTGTCTGGAAGCTGTGCGGGTCTGGATGGGGAGAAACAGGCTCCGACTAAACCCCTCCAAGACTGAGTGGCTGTGGCTGCCGGCATCCCGATATAGCCAGCTGACGCCATCGCTGACTATTGGGGGCGAGACATTGGCCCCCACGGAGAGGGCTCGCAACTTGGGCGTCCTCCTGGACGCACGGCTGTCTTTAGAAGAACACATGACGGCCGTGGCCAGGGGGGCTTTTTATCAGGTTCGCCTGATACGCCAGTTGCGTCCCTTTCTAGATCGGGACTCCCTACGCACAGTCACCCATGCTCTTGTGACTTCCCGCTTGGACTACTGCAACGCTCTCTACATGGGGCTCCCCTTGAGGTGCACCCGGAGGCTCCAACTGGTCCAGAATGGGGCTGCGCGGGGAATTATGGGAGCGACGTGGCGCTCCCACGTGACACCTCTCCTGCGCGAGCTGCACTGGCTCCCGGTGGTCTTCCGGGTGCGCTTCAAGGTGTTGGTGACCACCTTTAAAGCGCTCCATGGCTTAGGACCTGGGTACTTGCGGGACCGCCTTCTGCCACCAATAGCCTCCCACCGGCCAGTACGCTCGCACAGAGAGGGCCTCCTCCGGGTGCCGTCGGCCAGACAGTGTCGGCTGGCGACCCCCAGGGGGAGAGCCTTCTCTGTGGCGGCGCCCGTCCTCTGGAATGACCTACCCCCGGAGATACGCAGGATTCCAGATCTCCGGACCTTTCGTCGGGCCCTTAAAACCCATTTATTCCATCTAGCTGGGCTAGCCTGAGCCCATCCTCCGTTCTTAAATTTGAATTTGATTTTAAATTGGGTTGTTTTAATTCTTGGCCAAATAATATTTAATAATTTTTAATTGTTTTTAACTTTTGTGTACCATGTTTTATTCTGGCTGTTCACCGCCCTGAGTCCGCAAGGAGAAGGGCGGTTTATAAATTGAAATAATAAATAAATAAATAAATAAATAAATAAATAAATAAATAAATAAATAAATAAATTCAGACTTCCTTAGCAGAAGTACCAGGTCCGTGATTGGCCTAGTGTAGGTCTTCCTGGTAGATTTCAGATGACCAGTGCATGACTCCTCTGACTTCATAATCTGAACTTTGACTCAGCGAACTAGTCCATCAGAACTGGGTAGAACTTGGTGCACAAGTCCCATGGGCCATGAGTTCCGATGTGCATCCTTGTCTTTTAACAAGACAAGGTCTCCTTCCTTGAGGTTAGGTTCTTTGGTCTTCCACTCACAGTGCTCCTGTAGAGTAGATTCTTGTTTCCAGCGCTTCCAGAAGGTATTGGCCAGCAGTTGAACTGGCCCCATTGTTGTGCATACATGTCCTTTGGGACCAAGTTCCCTGCTGGTGCTGACCAGTCACCTGTCTTCTGGGTCAGCAAAGTTGCTTGGATGAGGATAGTAGGATTCCCAGGGTCCAAGTAAACTGGACGCAAGGATCTAGCATTGATGATAGCTGCTACTTCTGCCATGAGGGTGGTGAGGATCTCATGGGTTCTAGAATTTTATGGGCTATTCTGATCATTCATTCCCATACTCCTCTCATATGGGAGGCATGTGAAGGATTGAATGTCCCTACAGAGTTTTTGGCCCTCAGGTAGTCATCCATTGCCTGGTCCAGACGAGTGCCCTCACTGATCCGTAACTCCTTACAAGTTCCTACGAAATTAGTTTCGCAGTCAGATCTAAGCATCATGACTGGGCCTCTGTAGGCTTAGAACCTTTGTAGAGCATTGATAAAACTGGAGGTGTCTATAGATTCAATGACTTCAATGTGAACAGCTCAAAAGCTAAGACATATGAAGAGAACTGCCCAACGTTTGCTGTTAGCTGGGCCAAAGATGTCCACACCTACATTGGTGAATGGTGGTCCTGTACTGAAACATTCAGGAGGCAGGCTGGCCATCCTCTGGTGTTGTGTTGTGCCCTGCTTGTGACAATGCAGGCACCTGTGCAAGACAGCCATGATGGTCCTCTTGGCCCACACGATCCAAAATCCAGCAGCTCTGACAGCTCTTTCTGTGAAGTGGTGATCTTGATGGTGGATAGTTTCATGGTAGTGTTGGACTATCAAGTTCATCACATGTTGGTGAGCTGGAAGGATGATAGAGTGCTTGACATTTGAGGCTAATTCTATCTTATCTAGACACCCTCCTACTCAAAGTAAGTTGTTGCTATTGAAGAACAGGTTCAGCTTCAGCAATAGGCTGGGTTTCAGGACAGGCTTCTCAGCTTTTAGACACTCCAATATTACTGGGTATGCTTCTCGCTGCATACTTTGTAGAATTACACTCGCTGCTACGAGCTGGCAGTCTGAGAATCTTATATTGCAATACAGTATATGTACGAACGCTGTTGCTCCTAACAGACACTTCCATCTGGAGAAGCATTCAAAATGAGCTAATTCTAGGGGATGTTTGAGGGACCATTCTTTGTTCTCCTTGACCATTGTTGACAGGCAGGTGGCCTCTATGATTGTTTCCTTGACCTGCTTGGGAGGCTTGCTGAGCTCCTGAGGTCGAATGTCCGCATCTTGATCTGTCTAGGAGCTCATGGTGTTCTGATTCTGCCACCTGGGATGCATAGAAGGATCATGTGGGATAATCTGCTTGGTTCAGATCTGTTTGCACATAACTCCACTGCTCCAGATTTGAAGATTTTCTGATCCTGTCTATTTATTGCTGACGTAGACATAAAAGTGTCTGCTTTGGTTGTGAATGTAGCCCAACACCACTTTGCTGTCAGTATAGAAGGTGGTGGATTGGAATTCAAGGTCCGTTGTTTTCTTTATTAAGTCTGTGAGCTCTACAGCTAATACGGCACCGCAGACTTCCAGTCTTGGTATGGTGTTACCTTGTAGCGGTGCTATTTTCGCTTTTCCCATGACAAAACCAATGTGAACATTGTTTTCCTTGTGGTAGACCCTGATGTATCCCATGGCTGCTATTTTTGTCATTGACACATCTGAAAGGATATGCAGTTCTTTCTTCGGTGCAGCGATTGGTGAGAAGGGAACATATGTGCACTGTACATGGATGTTCTGGAGGCAGCTCAGGGAGGTACACCATGTCTCCATTTTTGCTTCTGGGCTGGTGGAAGTGGTTTGTCTCAATCGTGGTGCTTTGGGACAGCATACACAGAAGGAGCCTCCCTTGAATCATTACTGGTGCAGCAAATCCTAGAGGGTCAAACAGACTGTTCACTGTTGACAGAACTCCTCTCCTTGTGAAGGCAGTTTTCTGGGCTGGGACTCTAAAGGTGAAAGCATCCTTCTTCAAGTCCCAACATAGACCAAGACTCTATTGGACAAGGAGAGTGTCAGTGCTAAAATCGAGGTCTTGTAGTCCCTTGGCATGGTGTTGAGGATCGAAGGCTGCAAGCACTTTTCACTGTTGGATGTGATCTTGTGTAGTTTGAGGTTGTATGCATCTAGCATCTGACAAGTTCTGCTTAATATGTCTGTGGCTTCTGCTGGGGTGGGTACAGATTTCAAGCCATCATCAACGTAGAATTCTCATTCCATGAAACACTTGGTATCTGAATCATACCTGGTTTCACCTACACAAGTGGTGTGTTGCAGCCCATAGTTGGCAATTGCAGGGGAAGAACCATTCCCAAAGATGTGCACTCACATTCTGTATTCTGTGATCTGTTGGTTGTGCTGTTCATCACTCAATCACAGGAAGCGCAGGTAGTTGCAATGATCTTCCCTGACAAGGAATGAGTAAAACATCTGCTGGATGTCAGCCATAATGGCTATGACTTCCTTTCTGAAACTTATGAGTACGCCTAACAGGCTGTTGGCAAAGTCAGGTCCTGTGAGAAGGACTTTGTTCAGGGAGAGGTTGTGAAACTGCATGCTGGCATCGAAAACCACTCTTATCTGACCTGGTTTTTGTGGGTGGTATACTCCAAAGAATGGCACGTACCAGCATTCCTCATCTTTCTCCAAGGTAGGGGCAAGCTCGGCATGCCCATTCTGGACCATCTTGCCCATGAACTCCACCAGATGACCTTTCAAAGTGGGCTTCCTGTTTATGAGTCGTCTCAAGCTGAAGAGATGAGAGAGAGCCTGCTCATGATTGTTTGGCAGGTGCTATCTGGATGTATGAAAGGGCAGTGGGGCTACCCAACTTCCGCTAGCATCTTTCTGAAATTCCTTTTCCATGAGCTGCAGAAATTCTTTGTCTTCTATTGACAAGGTTAAATCATTGTCCTCTTTGCTGGTCAGGAACACTGTCACACCTAGGTCAGGGTTGTTTGTCAAAATTGTGAAGTGTTCTCGACATGGCTTCAAGTGGGATGGTCTCCCATTGCTCAAAATGGAGTTCACAAAGATATTTGCCTGGTTTGGGGCCTGCAGCTGGTTGACACAGACTGTTCCTAAAATGGCCAATCTGAGTTTTACTTTGATTGCAAATGGAGAGCCTGCTGGACCTTCAACCACTATGTGTTGAGAGAGAGCTTCAGGGGCGTCCACTCCCAACAAGATCAGGATTTCAGCTTTGGGGTCTAGGGCAGGAAAGAGATTAGCCATGTGTCAGGTGAGGTATGTTGCTTGCTTCCTCAGGTGTTGTGATCTGACTGCGATTGTCTGGTAAAGCATCCCATTCTAGCAATGGTGGCAATGCGAATTTTGACTTCTGTCTAACGATTCTATGCAGAATCCCGTGACCTTCCTCCCCGCTATGTGCTGTAATCCAGTGCACATTGAAATTGTGAAATGTGTTTCTTTGGTTTGGACATCAAAGCAGTTGAAGAAAGCTGACCTGGCTAACATAAATCTTCAAGGCTTCTTCCAGGCACCCAGTTGGGTAGATTTTAGCTAGGCAGATCTGGTGGCCTGAGCGAGGGGATGGTGAGTCTCTGCATACTGACATGCAGTTGACATTCATTGCCATATCTGGGTGCACTTTGTTGCCATGCTGAGACTCCTTAGTTGGAGGGAGATTAGGAGCCTGCCGTGGAGTAAAAGCCAACCATGGAGCAGGAGTTGGCCGTGGTGTTGACTCACAGTTCTGGATGCAGGGCGGTTGGGTGCTGGTCACTTTTACATACTGTATATATATATATTATGATTATCATTATGATTACTGTTGTATCTGCTGAGTAGTGGGCGCAGACAGAGGATGCAGGACGCATTTGGCAGTTTAAACAACTTTATTCGGCTCCAGTACAGCAATGGTAAAAGAAGCCACAGCAGCCCCTTTTAAACAGAGCTGTCCGCTGCTTCAGCCACTGACGTGCCTTTAATTTTCCTGCTCCCGCTACTCGCTCTTGATTGGTTCCTGCGCTCATCTATTCAATACTTAACACCCCTCCCCTCTAGATCAGTACCGACCAATCAGGGAATTCTCAAGCTACGTAGTCATGTAAGTAGGCGGGCCTCTTCTGGGCGTGACTTGACCAGTGACTTCAGGTGATTCAGTGACTTCACAGCAAAAGGTTGAATTCTGTGTCTCTCCCGGGGGCACTCCTAGAACTCTCTTGAACTCGGCCAATGGTGCAGCCCTATCCTGTTGGATATTTATTCCTTCCTTCTCCTGCTTGACTGGTGGACTGTCTCTGATTTCAGAAACTCACCGCTGGACCTCAGATAAGTGCCCGCTGCCTCTACTTGTGTTTGAGTGTTCTGGATGTTGTTCATTTGGTTGTGTGTTGTGTAGGGCCTGGTCTATTTCTGTGGTTTCCATGTGGTATTTCCTCTCTTGACCTTGGGTTTCCTCTTGTGTCTTGTGTTCCTTCTTGACTATTCGGCCTCTGAGTTAGTCTATGTGTCTCTTCCAACCTCACCCATCCTCTTTTTCTATTCTGTATGATAACGGGCCTGTGATTTTGATTATTTTTGCAGGAACCCATAGGGGATGTCAGCCTCCGCTTTTCTCTGCTTTGGCTGTCATAGTAATGCAGGGAGGGGGGAGGGAGGTAGCTGGGCTATGGATGAGCCCAGGAAATGAAACCGATTCTTAAGCTGTTATCAGGCCAACGGCCACCACATTCCTGGATGATGACACGGCCAGACATGTGCTCCCACCTGATCTCTGGGAGACCTTTGGATTGGATGATTTACAGTGGACAATGGGAGGGGATGCTTTCTATCTGTAACTTTTGCGCTTTTTGCCTCAGAATCCTGCTTTCCATGGTTGCGTTCACTTTATATCTAGTAAAAGTACCATACTTTATTTTATAATGAAGTCTGGGTTTTCCTTTCCTGGATATTGAAGGAAGCATACCCGACATTAAGCAGGATTCTCATCCTCAGCCATCCCGGACAACACCGAGGGGGCTGAAATTCACAGAATGTCTGATCAAGAAAGTGATTTAGATCAGATGGGGGCATATGGCTCAGCAATGACTTCATACCAGCCGGGGAAGAGGCCACGGTGTGGATGGAGAATTTACAGCTGAGAGAGGAGCCAGATGAAGCCCGATGGTCGAAGGGAGTAGGGAGGTTGCCGGACCTGGGAAGGACCCCCCCATGGAGTAACCAGCTCCAGACCCCGAAAAGGGGAGGCAGTGTGGCTGCAAGAGCAAAAGGAAAGCCTCATGATGGCACAAGCACTACAACTCATTCACGATGTTGAAGAAAGCTGAAAAAACCGTGAGTTTTATGCAACCCCTGCAGGGAAGGGAAGAGAATACTCCAAAGTAAATCCAGAAGAAGGGGCTTGTGGGGGAGAGGAAGAGGGAGCTGGCAAAGATATATCCCACGCTTTGGGTGGCCAAGCGAGGGATGCAGCAGTCCAGGGACCCCCAGCCTTTCAGGCCCCACCCCGCAGACGCAAGAAACTGAAAATTCCTCCCCCCCCGCCTGGAAAATATGGAGGAGATCCGAAAACCCTGGGGCTTTTCTTAACCCAAGTGTGGAATGACATGCAAGACTGGGGGGAGGACTACCTATCAGATGCAGCACGAGTGAGGTGTGTCACTAGTGCCTTAGAGGGAGTGGCAGCTGAATGGATGGTGGTCCTCGACAACAACAATTCCCCCCTGCTGTGTAATTACAACCTGTTCATGGCAGCTCTTAGGAGATGGTTTGAGGACCACCTAGCTGAGCGGAAGGCGAGACTCTGAATGAAGGGTATCCAGCAGGACCGGAGATCGGTAGCGGAATACACCCAAGAGTTTCGGGAGCTGGCACCATACATGACAGGTGGTCAGAAACGGCTCTGCTAGAGAGTTTCAAAGACGGACTGAATGAGGAAATCTACAAAGACTGTAGAGCACAAGGGGTCCCCGAAGATTTGCACAGTTGGTACATAATAGCTGAGGATGCAGAAATCGAGATAGCCCAAAGTCGACTCCAAAGAGGGTGTGCTGGGGAGTCTTCATCTGCCTATTACCGCAAGGAAGCCCCAAAGATGGCCAGGGGGAAGGCAGAGTCCAAACCCAAGCCGAAGCCCTTCATGTGTTTCAAGTGTGACATGGAAGGTCACCGGGCTGCTGAATGTTCCTCCAAGCCAGTGCCAAAACCTACCAGCAGAGGGCCTAAGAAGACGGACAAAACATCGGCAAAAGTTCGTGAAACCGCACTGGAAGGGGAAGTCGTTGAGTTCGCTCCCCGGGCCAAGGGTGAGTTGGGAACTCCGACCAACGCGGATGACAGCGAGACAGACTCCGACTCCGATGATCTGGTGAGTCACAATGAGGGCCCCCTGCTCATCCCCGTAGAATTAAGGGTGCTGTCCATAGGGGCCCACGCACAGATTCCAGTCTTATTAGACTTTGGGTGAACAAGATGCATTATCAACCTGAAAGTAGTAGAAGAAATCGGATGAGACTGAAAGCATTGAAAAGGGCTATTGCGTTTTGTCAGCTAGATGGATCGATGGCAGGGGGGGGGGGCAACCAATTTTGTAACCAAACCCATTGAAATGAAATTATTCAACATGTGTATAGGTTACATGGGGCTCCGAAATGTATAATTTCAGACAGGGGAGTACAATTCACCTCCAACTTTTGGAAAGAGTTCCTGATGCTGGTAGGTTAAGCTCCGCCCATCACCCCCAGACCAATGGGGCCTGTGAAAGAACCAATTCTGTGTTAGAACAGTATCTGAGGTGTGTCAAGTATGCTTCCTTCAGTATCCAGGAAAGGAAAACCCAGACTTCATTATAAAATAAAGTATGGTACTTTTACTAGATATAAAGTGAACTTCAAAATGTTGTTCCCCTTCAATGAGTATGGGAACGGGAGGAGGTTCCTTGGCTGGACGTAGAGGGGATGAATGTTCCAGTTTCAGTAAACTAAACCCTGTGCTGCTATGTATGGAATTATTATACGCCACCTCTGCAAATGGCAGTAAATCTACCCAGTTATCTTGCTGGTAATTTATATAACACCTCAGATACTGTTCTAACATGGAATTGGTTCTTTCACAGGCCCCATTGGTCTGGGGGTGGTGGGTGGAGCTTAACCCCTGGGCGGAGCCTACCAGCGTCAGGAACTCTTTCCAAAAGTTGGAGGTGAATTGTACTCCCCTGTCTGAAATTATATGTTTCGGAGCCCCATGTAACCTATACACATTTTGAATAAACATTTTAGCAAGGGTTTTTGCTGATGGGATCTTGGGACATGGGATAAAATGCACTTGTCTGGAAAACAAATCAGTCACTACCCATATGACTGTGCACCCCCCACTATCTGGAAGATCTACAATAAAATCCATGGATATTTTCTTCCAAGGGGCAGTGGGTCTGGCAACACTTTGGAGTAGACCAGGTGACTTCCCCAGGGGTCTCTTAGCTGAGGCACACACTGGACAGCCTGCTACATGTGCCTCTGTGTCCTTTTTGAGTGCAGGCCACCAGAACTGTCTTTTGACAAGATGTAGGGTTTTGACAAATCCAAAGTGCCCCGCCACTTTGGAGTCATGAGCGTGCTGCAAAACTGTTACTCTCAGACTGGCTGGAATATATAATTTAGCTCCAATCCAAGCTAGTCCATCACGAAGTGTGCATTCATTTGAGTGGGCTTGGAACCACTCGTCAGTTTTCAAAGTCTCTTGCAATTTCTGGAGTAAATCGCCCGAGAGGCTTGAGTCACTCTTCGACTGTGCTCTGGTAGTCACTGGTGCCACCAGTTGGGTTGAAGGGACGATGGGATGAACAACTTCCTCCCTGGTGCTGTTGTATTGAGGCAAACTGGACAAAGCATCTGCCATGAAGTTTTTCCCCCCCAGGGAGATAGCGCAAGGTGAAATTAAAACGGTTGAAATGTTGGGCCCAGCGAACTTGTTTTGGTGACAACTTACAGGGTGTTTTTAAAGCGTCGAGGTTCTTATGATCAGTCCATACTTCAAAAGGATGCTTAGCTCCTCAAGAAATTGTCTCCAAATTAGAAGTGCCCAGCGTACAGCAAAAGCTTCTTTCTCCCATATGGCCCATCTCCTTTCACTTTCTGACCGTTTTCGGGATGTGTAGGCACAGGGTTGTAATTTTCCATCTGCATTCTTTTGCAGAAGTACGGCTCCTACTGCGACGTCACTGGCATCTGCCTGTACTACAAAAGGTTCATCCATGTCTGGGTGTTTGAGGACTGGTTTGGCAGCAAACAGCCGATTCAACTTTTCGAATGCTGCCTGGCAGTCCATACCCCATTCAAGAGCTCAGGGGGGGGTTTGGGTTTACTTCACTTTTTGTTTTCAGGAGATTAGTTATTGGCAGTGCGATTTTGGCGAACGAGGGGATGAACTGTCGATAAAAGTTAGCAAACCCCAAGAAACTTTGTAATTGTTTGCGGGTGCATGGCACAGTCCATTCCAATACCACCTGAACCTTCCCAGGGTCCATTTCTATTCCCTCATGTGAGATGCGATATCCAAGATAGTCAATCTTGCTTTGGTGGAATTTGCACTTCGAAAGTTTGGCATATAGTTCAGCAGCCCTGAGTTTTTTCAGGACGGTGCGCACTAATTTCACGTGGTCGGCCATGTTCTTAGAGTAGATGAGAATGTCATCCAAATAAACCAGCACCCCCTTGTACAAATGCTCATGCAAAACTTCATTGATAAATTGCATGAATACCGCAGGAGCTCCTTGTAGTCCAAAAGGGAGTACTCGGAACTGGAAACATCCTAGCAGGCAGTTAAATGCAGTTTTCCATTCATCCCCCTCCTTAATTCGCACTCTGTAGTAAGCTTCCTGTAAGTCCAGTTTGGTGAAGACTTTTCCCTTCCCTAGGTGGGCTAACATGTCCTTCATGAGGGGTAGGGGGTAGACATTTTCCACGCAAATAGCATTTAAATTCCAATAATCAACTACTAGATGAATGGAGCCATCTTTCTTTTCCCGGAACAGAACTGGCGTGGCCACCCGTGGCCTAGCTGGTTGGATGAAACCCCGTTCTAGGTTTTTGTCAATGAAATTTCATAATTCCCCCAGCTCACGGGGGGTCATTGGGTAAATTTTTGGCTTAGGGAGCTTTACTCCAGGGAGTGTCTCAATGGTACAGTCCGTGGCCCTGTGGGGGGGTAGTACATCTGAGGCCTTCTCACTAAAGACTTCACGTAGATCCCAATACTCCTTCGGAATTTTCTCCTCCCCTTCAATGTGATCTATTGCCATCTCTGCTTCTTCGGGCTCCTCTCTGCCCTCAAGGGGAGGTTCTTCCCTCTCTAGTGGTGGGTTCCTAGCGTGAATGCGCAAAACCCCCATTTTCCAATTGACTCGCAGGTTCCATTTACGTAACCAGGGCAAGCCAAGTATAAGGTGTTGTCCCATGCTGGGGCCACAATAAAACTGAGTCTCTACGTGGTCCCCTAATTTCATTTCAATGGGTTCGGTTAAAAAATTGGTTGCCCCCACCTGCCATCGATCCATCTAGCTGACAAAACGCAATAGGCCTTTTCAATGCTTTCAGTCTCAGGCCCAACTCCTCTACTACTTTTGGGCTGATAATGCATCTGGTTCACCCAGAGTCTAATAAGGCTGGCATCTGTGCATGGGCCCCTGTGGACGGCACCCTTAATTCTACGGGGATGAGCAGAGGGCCCTCAGTGTGACTCACCAGATCATCGGAGTCAGAGTCGGTCTCGCTGTCATCCGCGTCGGTCAGAGTTCCCAACTCACCCTTGGCCCAGGGAGCAAACTCAACGACTTCCCCTTCCAGCGCGGTTTCACAAACTTTTGTGGATGCTTTGTCCATCTTCTTAGGCCCTCTGCTGGTGGGTTTTGGCATTGGCTTGGAGGAACACTCAGCAGCCCGGTGACCTTCCATGCCACACTTGAAACATGTGAAGGGCTTCGGCTTGGGTTTGGACTCCTCCTTCCCCCCGGCCATGTTTGGGGCTTCCTTGTGGTAGTAGGCGGATGAAGACTCCTCAGCACGCCCTCTTTGGAGTCAACTTCGGGCTATCTCGATTTCTGCGTCCTCAGCTACTATGTACCAACTGTGCAAATCTTCGGGGACCCCCGTGCTCTACAGTCTTTGTAGATTTCATCATTCAGTCTGTAATTGAAACTCTCTAGCAGAGCTGTTTCTGACCACCCTGTCATGTATGGTGCCAGCTCCCGAAACTCTTGGGTGTATTCCGCTACCGATCTCCGGTCCTGCTGGATACCCTTCATTCAGAGTCTCGCCTTCCGCTCAGCTAGGTGGTCCTCAAACCGCCTCCTAAGAGCTGCCATGAACAGGTTGTAATTACACAGCAGGGGGGAATTGTTGTTGTCGAGGACCACCATCCATTCAGCTGCCACTCCCTCTAAGGCACTAGTGACACACCTCACTCGTGCTGCATCCGATAGGTAGTCCTCCCCCCAGTCTTGCATGTCATTCCACACTTGGGTTAAGAAAAGCCCCAGGGTTTTCGGATCTCCTCCATATTTTCCAGGCGGGGGGGGGAGGAATTTTCAGTTTCTTGCATCTGCGGGGTGGGGCCTGAAAGGCTGGGGGTCCCTGGACTGCTGCATCCCTCGCTTGGCCACCCAAAGCATGGGATATATCTTCGCCAGCTCCCTCTTCCTCTCCCCTACAAGCCCCTTCCTCTGGATTTACTTTAGAGTATTCTCTTCCCTTCCCTGCAGGGGTTGCATAAAACTCACGGTTTTTTCAGCTTTCTTCAACATCGTGAATGAGTTGTAGTGCTTGTGCCATCATGAGGCTTTCCTTTTGCTCTTGCAGCCACACTGCCTCCCCTTTTCGGGGTCTGGAGCTGGTTACTCCATGGGGGGTCCTTCCCAGGTCCGGCAACCTCCCTACTCTCTTCCGACCATCAGGCTTCATCTGGCTCCTCTCTCAGCTGTAAATTCTCCATCCACACCGTGGCCTCTTCCCCCGGCTGGTATGAAGTCATTGCTGAGCCATATGCCCCCATCTGATCTAAATCACTTTCTTGATCAGACATTCTGTGAATTTCAGCCCCCTCGGTGTTGTCTGGGATGGCTGAGGATGAGAATCCTGCTTAATGTCGGGTATGCTTCCTTCAATATCCAGGAAAGGAAAACCCAGACTTCATTATAAAATAAAGTATGGTACTTTTACTAGATATAAAGTGAACGCAACCATGGAAAGCAGGATTCTGAGGCAAAAAGCGCAAAAGTTACAGATAGAAAGCATCCCCTCCCATTGTCTACCATAAATCATCCAATCCAAAGGTCTTCCAGAGGTCAGGTGGGAGCACACATCTGGCAGTGTCATCAATTTGGAATGTGGTGTCCGTTACCAGATAGCAGCTTAAGAATCGGTTTCGTTTCCTGGTCAGCATCATAGATAGCCCAACTAGCTACCCCCCCTCCTTCTATTACTATGACAGCCAAAGCAGAGAAAGCAGAGGCTGACAGGTGTTAAATAAATTACCAGCAAGATAACTGGGTAGATTTACTGCATTTTGCAGAGGTGGCATATAATAATTCCATACACAGCAGCACAGGCTTCACTCCGTTCAAGGTGGCTTCTGGCCAGGAATTTGGGCCAATCCCAGAGCTACCTCAAGATAACCCACAGAATCCTTCTTTGATTGAGTGGATCGAACAGTTACGAGGGACTTGGGCAGTAACCCGAAAAGCTTTAGATGACGCTCTCCAAGCTCATAAAACCCAAGCCGACAAAAGGAGGTGCCCTGCACATGGTTATAAAGTGGGAAACATGGTTTATCTTTCTACCAAATATTTGCAAACTCCTCAAAAATCAAAAAAGCTTGGGCCCAAGTATGTGGGCCCTTTCCCCATTACTCGGATCATTAACCCAGTAACAGTTGAATTAGATTTACCAAAGAATTTGCGACGAATTCATCCAGTGTTTCATGTTAGTTTACTGAACCTGGAACATTCGTCCCCTCTATGTCCAGCCAAGGAACCTCCTCTCGTTCCCATACTCATTGAAGGGGAACAACATTTTGAAGTTAAGGAGATTTTGGATTCTAGAAAACATCACGGTAAAGTGCAGTATCTGGTGGCCTGGAAACATTTCCCACTATCACAAGCTGAATGGGGGAATAAACGTGATGTTCAGGCACCTAAAAAAGTGCAGTTGTTTTACACCAAATACCCTGATAAACCTTAAGTAGTGATGGTTTTTAATTGTTGTGATATTATCTCTTTTTCTCTCTGTTTCAGGACTAGAGGTCGTCTCTTCTGAAGGGGGGCCGAATGTCAGCCTCCGCTTTTCTCTGTTTTGGCTGTCATAGCAATGGAGGGAGGGGGGAGATCGGTAGCTGGGCTATGGATGAGCCCAGGAAACGAAACCGATTCTTAAGCTGTTATCAGGTCAACGGCCACTGCATTCCTGGATGATGACACGGGCAGACGTGTGCTTCCACCTGACCTCTGGGAGACCTTTAGATTGGATGATTTATGGTGGACAATGGGAGGGGATGCTTTCTATCTGTAACTTTCGTGCTTTTTGCCTCAGAATCCTACTTTCCATGGTTGCGTTCACTTTATATCTAGTAAAAGTACCATACTTTATTTTATAATGAAGTCTGGGGTTTCCTTTCCTGGATACTGAAGGAAGCATACCCGACAGGGGGTTTCTGTTGAAATTCTTTGCATACACTTTATCCCCCACTTGGAATTGTCTAATTTTACTGGTGGAGTCTACTGGTTTTTCTGCATTGTACTGGGGGTGTAGTCTGTCTAAATTAGATCTCAGCTTTCTCTCCATCAACAGTTCAGCAGGACTTCTGTGCGTGGTGGCACTGGGCATTATGTGTTGTATACTAAATTATTTGTCTATCTTTGTCTGGATATCCCCTGGGCCCAGTCTTGCTAAAGTTTCCTTTGTTGTTCTCATCATCTCTTCTGCTTGTCCATTAGTGGATGGCTTCCCCGGCATGGAAAGTGCATGGCAAATCCTCTGGCTCGCTAAAAACATCTCAAATTGATTAGAGGTAAACTGAGGCCCATTATCAGAGACTACCAAGTTGGGTGATCCATGTGTTGCAAACAGTCTCCGTAGGACTCGGATGACCACTTCTGTTGTCGATGGCATTAGACTTACTTCTAACCATTTAGAGGATGCATCGACAGTGATAAGAAATGTGTTCCCTTGACAGGGTCCCACAAAATCAATGTTTATGCAGGACCAAGGTGTCCCCAGATTTTCCCAATTGTGTGTGGGTGCTGCGTATGGTGCTGGGCGAGACTCCTGGCAGGATGTGCATGTCGCTACCCATGTTTCTATCTCCTTGTCCATTCCCAGCCACCAGACATAACTTCTAGCTAGCACCTTCATTTTAACTATCCCTGGGTATCCCTCGTGTAATTTCATTCCTTAACAACTTTAAGAAATTCCTTAACAAATGATCACTCTATCCCCCCACAGTAAACACCCTCTCAACCCTGATAGTTCAATCTGTCGTGTCTTGAACCATTTTAAGTCCTCATTTACACCTGTTTCCAGCCATCCTTTCCAAATCCAATTCAAAACTCACACCAAAGTTCTGTATCTTCCTGTTGCTCTCGTGATGTCTGTGGCCGTGATTTGTGTTTTTGCGATAGTCTCTATAAGCAATATGGTTGTGGATGGCGCTGGGTCTTCCACTGGCTCCGGCAACGGGCATCTGCTGAGGTCATCAGCGTGATCAATCATCTTTCCCGGTCTGTATAGTAGCTGGTAATCATACGTGGCGAGGAATTCTGTCCATCTCAGCATTCATGGAGATAACACAAGGGGTGTAGGTCTATCTCCTGCGATGATTCCCAGAAGCGGCTTGTGGTCTGTTATTATCTCAAATCTTCTGTATAAGTACTCATGGAATCTTTTGATTCCAGCCACGGCAGTGAGTGCTTCTTTTTCAAGTTGGCTGTAGTTTCTCTCTGGCTTGGACAGAGTTCAAGAGTAGGAGGCGATGGGAGCTTCTCTACCATTTGGCATACAATGGCTTAATATTGCCCCTATGCCAAACGGTGATGCATCACAGGTCAGTCTCAGTGGTAATGTTCCACTATACTGTACTAGTATTCTGTCTGATGTTAGCAGTCTTTTTATGTGCTCAAAAATGTTTGTTTCTTTTTGTCCCCATGTCCAATCTGTCTTTTTATCCAGTAGCTGGTGTAACGGTTCAGCAATTGTGGCTTTCTGCATCAGGAAAATATTGTAGAAATTTAGTAACCCCAGAAATTGTCTGCAGTTCAGTTTTATTGGGGGGGGGGGGTTGGGGCTTCTCAGATTGTTTTTAGTTTGCCCATGGTGGGTCATATTCCAGAACCATCAATCAGGTATCCCAGAAATTCAACATTTTCCACTGCTAATTGGCATTTGTTCCTTTTTACTTTCAACCCCACTTCTTGGAATCTGGTTAATACTGCCCTTAGCTGTTGTTGTAGTTGTTCCTGGCTGATGGCTGATATCAGGACATCATCAAAATAGGGGATGATTCCTTCAATTCCCTGTAGGAGGCACTCCATGAGGCTTTGGAACAACCTTGGCCACACTTACCACAAACTGTAACCATCTGTCTGGGTGATCTGCATGGAATTTAGCTATAAGGTGGTCAGCTTGAATGTTCGTGCTCTTCACCCATGATGCTTCTGACGATGGGTAACCCTTCCACTTAATTAAGTATTGGAGGCGGCCTCTGTGCCACCTCGAATCGAGAATTCGCTGTACTTCATAATGAGTTTGGCCCCCAATGATCAAGGGCCCTGGGGGATCACGTGGCACCGGCCTTAAAGTTGACCCCACCACAGGCTTCAGAAGACTACTGTGAAAAACGGGGTGTATCTTTCCTAGTAACCGGGGCAACTGCAATTGTACCGTGACTGGGTTGATTATTTTTACTATAGGAAATGGTCGTATAAATTTCGGGCCCAATTTCCTAGTTGGGAGTTTGAGTCTCAAGTACTTGGTGGAGAGGTAGACCTTCTCTCCTACTTGGAACGGTCTTTGAGGGGCTCGGTGCTTATCTGCTTGCTTCTTATAAGCCTGTGGTGGTGTGCCTAGGTCCTTGTTCCAGTCGTGCCTTGGCCGGGGCCTCTGTTTTTGGCCCCGGGGTTCCACACACTGCTGCCAAATGCCCAACTCCCCCACATCTGTAGCACCTCAGTGTACTCCGTGGGGTGGATGGCCTCTGGGTGGCCCGTGATGCTGTAGTTTCTGGTCTGGTAGATGGTTCCTGGTCCAGCTGGGTTTTCTCCTTTGCCTGTGGTTGTTTTAGCATGTTGTTGGCACGTAGCCCTCTCTCAACTTGCGTCGCTATCCGGAACCAGTCAGACAGTTGGTTCGGAATATCTCGATAAGCAGTCACTTGGGTGATTTGCTTATCTAAGTTTGTTCTAAAGAAGTATACTAGCAGTCATTCAGGCAAAGGAGGTAAAGTCCCAACAACTTTCCTGAACTCATGGATATGTTCTTGGATAGGCTTCCCTCTCTGCATTAGGTGCCTGAGCTCATCTTCTACATAGGGATTGTCCCCTGTTTCTTCGAAGCGGGCTCACAGCAGTTGTAAGAAACCATCTGCATCTTGTAGTTGGAGGGCCCTGTATTTGTACTGGGCCACTGACCAGCTCCTTGCTTCTCCCTCCAGACCTTCTGCGATGACACTGACCAGGGCCCTGGGGAAAGGGGAAAGGTGTGCGTAGCGCTCGATGTAAATCTCAGCTGCATCGAGAAATTGAGCTAGCAGGTCCGGATCTCCATCAAGTTTCCCTCTGAATCGGGGTGGTTCCACCCTCAGTGGCCTCTCCTCCCATTGCAGGGGTCTGTGAGCCTGCCCACGGTGCCCTTGGGCTTCTTCATCATCTCCCATTTGGGTGCAGGGGAGTGATGCTGTGGCTGGGCTGGGTTGCTTGCTGAGCAGGGAGGGAAGCCCTGAGTGCATTTTGGAGCTTTCTTCTCTCATCTTTTTTTTTTCTTATGTTGTGTGTGTGTGGGGGGGCTATGCTGCCGTTTGGAGAGCCATAGAACCTTCCCCCCTTACCTGCCACTTGATGGGAGTCCAGCAAAAGGTATCATAATTTTTTCCTTTTCTGAGGCAAACCTCCGGTGGAGATGGTTTTCTTCATGGCCTCTGATAAGGTTGTTTACTTTCGGAGACATCTGAAGATCTGCCAACGTCGGCAGTAGCTTAGGAATGCATAAATATTTTTAGAAGAAAAGTTTTTGAAGAGAGCATTTTTTTTTTGTTTAAAAGATTTTCCTGACTGTCTGTCCGGCTCGAGTTGTCTTAAGAAATAAAATGCCTCTCACATTTAATAATAAAGAAAAAAAACCTTTTATTTGTTAGAACAACGTCTTCATGGACTCATATGCAGTCAGGAAATGACCTCTGCTCCAAATTCCCTCCCTTTCCTGGCTTGCTTCCTTATCCTATTGGTCATTATCTAAATCATTCTACGGCAGTCTCTCTTACTAATCCCACAGGAATTTAACCCCCTCTTTACTATGTCAGCACTGAGAAGCTGACAGCTCCCCTATGTGTAACTATCATTTCTGCCTCTGCTGTGGCATCATCAGCTGGCAGTTGTTGGTGTGCTTGAGCCAAATCGAGCTTTGCGAATACTCTCCCTTGACCCAGGGAATGCAATAGGTGTTGCACGATGGGTACTGTGTATGCGGTCTGTTGTAAGGCTTTATTCAGAGTACTTTTGTAGACACCACACAGATGCACTGACTCATCTGGCTTTGTGGGGGTTACTATCGGTGTCTCCCACTTGGCATGGTCTGTCAGCTCTAAAACCCCTTGGGCAATGAGTTTATCCAGTTGCTCATCAATCTTGGGCAGTAGAGCAAAAGGAACCCTTCTAGGCTTAATCCTGATGGGCTAATTTGGGGATCTAAGTTAAATGATATTGGGGTCCCTGTGTACTTGCCCAATTTCCTATCAAAGACATCTGTGAAATCCTTTATGAGCTCTTCTTCCCAGCCATTGTCTTCAACTTCGTTGATCCTGGTCACTGCCAGCCCCAAAGGTTTGAACCATTCCAGTCCCAATATGCTAGATCTGTCCCGGTCTACTATGGTGAGAGGTAGCTGTCCTCTGAAGTCCTTGAATTTTATATTGAATTGACCGATGCCCATCACTGGAATTCGATATCCTTTAACGATGAGTCTTTGAGGTTTGAATGCACTGGTTGTGATATGTGGTATTAATTGTTTGATGGTCATCCAGGAGACCATGGATAGGTAGGATCCTGAGTCGACCTCCATCTTGCATGGTCTCCCCTCAATGTAAACAGTCACCACCATCTTCTTTGCTTTTCCTGTGCTCAAATGGCCAACTATTATTGTCTGGGGAGTTTCACTTCTCTCTGATCCATGGTCTTCATTCTGGCGGTTTCTTCCATATGGTTGTTTCCTGTTGCTTGTTTGGAAATGTCTGGCTCTTGGTGGAGGGCTGGGTTGCCTGGTTCTTCAGGATGCTGGTTGGGATGCTCTGCAGGCTCTTGCAATGTGTCCTTTCCGGTCGCAATGCTGGCAGATCGCATCTCGGAACCTACACTCCATCTGGGGGTGGTTCCCTTCACATCCTGCACACCAAAATTCTTTTTTTTCCTTTTTCCTGGGGTCTCCCTTTCTATTCTGAATGGAGATGAGTACTTCATCCTCATCTCCTTCCTCAGATTCAATCTCTACATCCTCATAGTGGATTGAGGAGTCTTCCTTCCCTTGCGGCCCCTTATTTATTTTTTTCATTGCAGCTGCAGACTTTTGGGATGCTTCAGTTGCAGTCACTTCCTCCATAGCCTCTTGGAAAGTTATCCTGGGCTTAGCAAGCAGTCGACTTTGCAGAGTGAAATCCCTTAGTCTCAATACCAACCAGTCTCTCATTGCTCGTCCAGCTTGGAGAATTCACAAATGGTGGCTATCTTGCATAGAGTTGCCACAAATACGCTTATTGATTCCCCTTCCTTTTGGTCTCTCCAGTAGAACTCATGCCGTCTCACAAGGGATGAGGCTTGGGGCGCATAGTGTGCTCTCAGGATGCTCTGTAGTGTCGGCCAGATCATAGTCCTCAGTTCTGCCGTTCTGCAGTTCTCCTCTGAGAGGCTAAAGCTTTCACCATTTTAAAAACAGCAGCTCTGCATTGTGCGAAAAACAGCGCCCTTTTGCTCTGTTCCAACAGGCTCAACAGGTCATTTGTTTCCAGGAACATGTGGAATCACTCCATGTAGGATTGCGAGTCTTCTCCTGCCTGGTTGAAGGGTGTGGTGGAATTATTGAAGACATCTTGTGCTGGCTATTGTAGTTTTGATGGCCGTTGATTGCCACATGGAGGTTTCAGCAGCCTAGTGTCCTATTGTCCTTCTGAGATCTCACCTTCATCGCCAGTGTTGAGTAGTGGGCACAGACAGAGGATGCAGGACACGTTCAGCAGTTTAAACAGCTTTATTCAGCTGCAGTACAGCAATGGTAAAATGAGCTGCGGCAGCCCCTTTTAAACGGAGCTGTCCGTGGCTTCAGCCACTGACGTGCCTTTAATTTTCCTGCTCGAGTTACTCGCTCCTGATTGATTCCTGCGCTCATCTATTCAATACTTAACAGTATCTCTGGTCAAAACTAACTGTACCCTGAAAACACGCTGTTCAGCTAGATATGGAGTTTTTTATGTGTATTAAAAATGTATTAATAAAATATATAAAAGAAAAAGTTATGCAAAAGAATGGAGGACACTGGGTCTTTGCAAACTTTAGCAATCTGACTCCTGCCCAGGGAAACGTTCAAGGGAAAAAGTTGCAGAAAGATTTTATTTCCTTGCTTGCTTTGTTCCTCTATTCCAGCAGCCCCACCTTTTGGGCACCAGGGACCAGTTCTGTGGAGAGAGTTTTTTTCTGTGAACTAGAGGGGGTGTGGTTTTGCATGCTGCCTGCCTCTGGATGGGGCTTCACTTGTTTGCATGGCCTGGTTGCTGCATGCTGTGGCCCAGTGCTGGTTCACAGACTGGAGGTTGAGAACCCCTGCTCTATTTTTCCACCTGGGGTCAAGATAAGGTTTTTAAAGGGAGGAGAGCAGAGGAAATGTTTAGTTTTACCACCTAATTTTGGTGGTGGTGGTGGGGAAATAATCAACAAGTCCATCCCTTCCAGCTTTTTACATTTTGTTTATTGAAAAAAAAATGTGCCTCTCGGGGGGGGGGAGGGGGTTAAGCAAAGGAAAGGTTTTGAGAAGGTCACCCTGAAGTTTCTGTCTTTTATGCAGGGGCTGGCTTCCCAAAGCCTAGCCAGAGGCAAGAGAGCTTTGCAGTTTCTCATTGGCCAGCTGTTCAGTGGCCAGCTGATTGGCACAGAAAACTCTGAAAAGCTAGGAAATTGATCCTTTTTTCCCCCCAGAAAGGCAGGGAAATTTGGCAGGAGGAAGGATGTGGCAGTTTTAGGAAAGAGTAGGTAAACCCAGCATTTTCCTTCCCTGTTGTTTCTCACTGGCAAGATAGCCAGCTATGCAGGAGGTCCATTTTCACTGGCAGAGTGATAGCAAAAAAACTACTAGCAAAACTGGCATTTAATCACACAATTTGCCCTCCTGCACACACCATGAGCAACCTAGCCAAGGAGAGTTAGAACAGCAGCAGTAGCAGCCTCGAGGAGGAGGTAAGCGCAGCCGGACACCCCCTCAGGGAAGCAGGGCTGGGCTGTGGAGTCCTGGTGCCCTGGGAGCTCAAGGGCTGAGATGGGCACTTGCCCTCTGCTTCCTAGGGCTCTGGACAGCTTGCACTGCCATCCAGGGTTCTGCACGTGGCCTGAGAGGGACGGGGAGGCTCCTCTGGAAGACAAGGGTTTGGCACTCTCCCTGGTCTCACCTTCCTCCACTGGAGACAATGGATCCCCCCAGCCCCGCTCAGCCCCAACACGAGTGACACCGAGCTGGCCATGCCCACCCTGGCCACAAACCGGTTCGGTGATGTCATATCATCACCACTACCGGCTCGGGAGAACAGGGCTGAACCGGGAGGAACCCACCACTGCCCCTGAGGTCAAACACAACCCTGATGTGGCCATCAATGAAATCAAGTTTGACACCCCAGTTCTAAGCCCTAAGCCAAATATAGGTGGAAGAATAATTAATTTAATTTGTCTAAAACTGCTTCCTTTAACATAATACCACTTTGCATGACCAGCACAAAATCATTTTTAAAGAAACATTAAATGATCAAATTAAGAAAGTAATTCTATAAGGCGAATATGCTAAATACTAAAAATAGTTATGAAGAATATAAAACAAAGAGCCTTGGTGATGTAGCGGACTAAAGTGCTGTTAGTAGCACTTAGCTGCCAGCTGCCTGCAATTACTATGAGTTCAAATCTCACCAGCTCAAGGTTGACTCAGCCTTCCATCCTTCCGAGATAGATAAAATGGGGACCCGGATTGTGGGGGCAATAAGCTGACTTTGTATAAAAAAGAACACCGCTTAGGTGTGGGAGAACCCTACTAAGCAGGTATATACAAAAGTATGAAGGCTATTACTTAACGCATTGTAAGCCGCCCTGAGTCTCTGGAGAAGGGCGGCATATAAATCGAACCAATAAATAAATAAATAAATAAATAAATAAATAAATAAATAAATAAATAAATAAATAAATAAATAAATAAGACATTTAAACATTTAAACAGAATTGAAATAGAACAAGCATTTTAAGCAAGATCATTTTCCAACAAAACTTTGCTTTGAATAAAATGCAACGTCTGATTCAGATTTGGATATGTGAATGAGAATGTTTGTGAAGCACAAATGCTATTATAATTACTACACATGTCCTTTTATACTGTTCCTATTACCAACTTGGTCTAGAAATATTCATTCTTCCTTTATTTACTTATATTATGGTCATAAATATGGAAGTTTTTTTCTCGATTTCCTCCTCTTTGTTATATACAATGTTTATTACTTACAACATCACTAGAGTTTGCCTGGCAGAAATTAAAATTCACAGATAATTAAGGATATTGGACATGGGCCAATCTACTGAGAATTTATTTTATTTTTTTAATCAGTATTTGTTTTCACATACTTCTTGTGGCCTTCAGAAGCCCTTTTTAGTGCATTGTCTTATTATTAAGATTTTTTTTTATTGAAAAGTTTTATAACAATACAAAGTAAAAACATTCCCCCCCTCCCAACACCCCCCCCCACCCTCTTCTTCCCTCCCCCTCCCCTCCCCGACTTCCCAGAGCAAAATACAGGGTATTAAAAAGAAAAAAAAACAGAGATCATCTAAATTAATCTATCTATCCTCAAATTGACAAAAATCCCCTCCTAGAATCTTAACTCCAATATAGTTAACACAACATTTCTTTGCTTCTGTTTCATTCATACGCAATTTGATGTCTTCTTATTTGATGCTTGTTCTGAATATAGTTAATCCATTTTGTCCAAAATATATTTTTCCTGCGTACGATCTTTCAGATATGCCGAGATTTTTGCCATTTCAGCTAAATTTATTACTTTTAAAGTCCATTCTACTACAGTAGGCAGAGTCTTTCTTCCAATATTGTGCAACCAATAATCTGGCTGCCGTTATTAAATTCAAAAGCAATTTCATCTCTAATACTGTACAATCATTTGTTATACCCAATAGAAACAATTGTGGGGTAAATTTCAACCTCTTTTTCAAAATGTTCTGCATTACCTACCAAATTTTTATCCAAAATGCTTTAATTTTCTTACAGGTCCACCATATATGATAGTAAGTTGCATCTTCACAATCACATCTCCAGCATTTGGCTTGTACATTAGGATACATACATGACAGTTTCTTTGGATCTAAGTGCCATCTATAAAACATCTTGTAAAAATTTTCTCTTAAATTTTGTGCTTGAGTAAATTTAACATTTCTAACCCAGATCTTTTCCCATGTTTCCATCATTATTGGTTCCTGGAAGTTTCTTGCCCATTTAATCATACAATCTTTGACCAATTCTGTTTCTGAGTCTATCTCTAATAATACATTATATAACCTTTTAATATGCATAGTACTCTGATCCCTAATTTGTTTTACCAAATTTTCTTCGTTTTCCATAAGACCAATTTTTTGATCCTCCCTCCATCTAGCTTGAAGTTGACCATATTGAAACCAGGTATAAATTATCCCTTCCTCCTTCAGTGTCTCTAACGGCTTCAGTTGTAGTTTACTCCTTTCATTAAACAGAAGTTCTTTATAAGTAATCACTTCCATCTTTTGTTCTATACTTATATTTTCTATGTCTAGGATTTGCCCATATAGGTATTTTATAGTTTAACTTATATTGATATTTCTTCCAAACTCTCAACAAAGCATTCCTAAGTATATGACCTTTAAAAACTTTATCCACTTTCTTTTCACATAGTAAACAGGCATGCCATCCATATAATAAATCATATCCTTCTACATTTAAAATTCTTTCCTCAGTCACGTTAAACCAATCACTAATTTGTACTAGCACAGATGCTTCATAATACAATCTTAGGTTAGGCATTTTCAAACCACCTCTCTCCCGAACATCCTGTATAATTTTTAATTTAACTCTAGGTTTTTTCCCTGACCATATAAAAGTGTTAACTCCTTTCTGCCATTCCCTCAAATTTTCATCTTTCTTCAGCACTGGTATCATTTGAAACAAAAATAAAAATTTAGGTAGTACATTCATTTTTATTGCTGCTATTCTTCCTAATAGGGATAACTGTAATTTTTTCCAATTTTCCATTTCTTTCTGCACTTTTTGCCATAAAACCTCATAGTTATTTTTAAATAACTTCGTATTTGACTCAGCAACAATTACTCCCAGATATTTAACCTTTTTAACTATTTCAAACCCCGTTATTCTTCCTAACTCTTCTCTTTGAGAAACAGACATGTTTCAATAGGATTTCTAAAGATAAAATAAACAGCAATGGAGATAATAGGCAGCCCTGCCATGTTCCCTTCTCAATTTTAAAGCGATCTGTTAGACCTCCATTGACAATTATTTGTGCCGATTGCTCTTGATATATTGCTTTAATTGACTGTTTAAATTGCTCTCCAAATTGCATTTTATCTATAATTTTAAACAAGAATTGCCAATTCAATCAATCAAATGCTTTCTCAGCATCCAAAAAGAAGAAAGCAGCAGAGATCTGGTTGTTTTTTTCCAAGTATTCCACCAAGTTTATAATTTGTCTCAAATTGTATTTCATATATCTCCCTTTTATAAATCCTGATTGATCATTATGAATTATTTGTTGCATAATTGGCATTAGTCTATTTGCTAACACCTTAGCAAAGATTTTATAATCAGTATTCAAAAGTGAGATTGGTCTAAAATTCTCAGGCTTAACACAATTCTGATCTTCTTTTGGGATCAATGAAATAAAAACTGTCCTCCATGAGGGTGGGATTACTCCCCCTGATTGGATCTTGCTGAATAACATCCTAAGTGGTTCTACCATTTCCAACTGCAAATTCTTATAATAGATAGCTGTCAATCCATCCATTCCTGGTGTCTTACCTACTTTTAACTGTTTAATTGCTGCCCTAATCTCTTCTGAAGTTATTGGCTGATTCAAATCTTCCCTTTGTTCTAAAGTTAGTTCCTGAATATCAACCTCCTTAAGATATCTATCAATATCTATACCTTGTATCAACTCTCCTGCGTACAATTTCGTATAATATTCTAAAAAAGCTTTCTTGATCACATTTTGTTGGTAAACTTCTTTACCTTTAAATTCTATCTTACTAATAACTCGTGATTTTTGCTTCTTCTTTAATACATAAGCCAACCATCTATCTGGCTTAGTAGCATTACAAAATGTATTATATTTAGCGTATTGTAGAGTGGTTGCCACTTGATCAGCCATTAACATATTAAATTGCTCTCGTAATATATTTATTACCTCTTTTACTTTTTTATCTCTTGGATTATCAATTAGTAATTGTTCCTTCTTTTTTATTTCCTCTTCAATATCTTTTCGCCTCTTTGTTTGCTTTAATCTATGTCTATTATTCATATATATTAAAACTCTTCTCATATAGGCCTTACTTGCATCCCATACCATTTCCATGGAGATACCCTTATACATATTATTAAAAAAAAAATCTTTCATTTGTTTTTTAAGTTCATTCACATTTTCTTCATATCTAAATAAATTTTCATTTAATCTCCAAGACCTCCTTTCCCCCTTCTCCTGTTCCAATTCTAACCAAACCGGGCTATGATCAGCTAAAGTCCTTGGAAATATCTTAACCTTCTTCACCCTGGAGAGAAAATCATTTGTTAGTAATATAAAGTCGATCCTGGAAAAAGATTGATGTCTGTCAGAGAAAAAAGTAAAATCTTTTTCATCAGCATTCCATTCCCTCCAGACATCTCTCAGTTCTAAATCATCCATGATTTCAAAAAAAGGTTTAGGTAGTTTTGCACGTGAAGAAATTTTTGATGTAGTCTTCTTATCTTTTAAAATATCAATGACTCCATTCCAATCTCCCATTAGGATAATTGATTTGTAATTCCATTGTGTTATTTTAGAATGTAAAAGTTTATAAAAAATTTCTTGTTGCTGATTCGATGCATAAATTCCAATTAAGAGCATTTTTCCATTTTGAGTTTGTAAATCAATTGCTATATATCTTCCTTGATCATCTGCCTCAATTAAATTTGCTGTTAGTCCCTTCTTTATATAAACAACTATTCCATTCCTTTTCTCTGGAGATGATGCCACAAAGTGGGCCCCTAGCTTTGAGTTGATTAAATATTTCTGATCAGTTAATCTGATATGTGTCTCTTATAAACAAATAATGTCATTCTTAAATTGTTTCAGATAATGATATATTTTTTTTCTCTTCTGCGGTGAATTTAAACCATTGACATTCCAGGATAAGAACTTAGTTGGCATTTTTGCTGCCTTGAACCTTAAAGAGCATTTGCTGAAGATCATCCTTTACCTTAATCTTCGGCCTTGCCCCCCCCCCCCACTGCTTCTGTTTTTTTGAGTCGGGTGTTGTTGTTGTTTAAAAGTTGATCTTGTCACACGTTGATCTCGTTGTTCTCTCGGTTCCTCCGTCTTTGGTAGATCAAATGCTGCTCCCTCTAATTTCCTTAGAGGAAAGGAAGTGAGGCTGGGTCCAATTGAACAGGGTCATCTTGCATCTTAGGTTCTCCAGCCACCACCTCTGCATATGTTTGCATCTGCTGCTTTTCTTTTTCAATTCCTTTTTTTACTCCCTTCAGGTGGGTGTCCAGCCTTTAGTATATTATGATAGAAATCTCTTGCTTTCCAAACAGTATTCAAACGGTATCTTTCCCCACCATAAGTCACTATTATGCCTGTTGGTACATCCCACCTGTACATTATTTGTTGTCTTCTCAGTTCATCCACTAGGAAATCAAAGTCCTTTCTATCTCTTAACATTTTGGGAGGAATCTCTTTCAGTATCTTAATATCTTGTCCAGACACTTGTACCTTGTTGTTATAGGAGGCTGTATTATTTCTGTCTATGAAATAAATCACCACATCTCTTGGCAAATTTTTATTTTTTGCAATCCATGAATTAACTCTGTAAGTTTTGTCAATTTAATTAATTACGTCCTCCTTTTTTAATCCAGCCACTGATGCAATTACTTCTGCACATCTGTCTCTTAAATTTTCCCGACCATTCTCCTTCAGTCCTCTCATTCTCAAGGCAAACTCCATGGATCTATACTGGATCATAGTCACTTCATTTTCCAACCTCTCAGATTTAGTTATAATTTCACCCATTTTAGACTCTAGGTTTAGATTAGCCTCATTAATTTCTTCCACTCTTTCATCAAGCTGAACAAGATGTTTAGACAAGCCTGAAACAGCCAGCAGAATGTCTTGTCTTATATCATCTTGCTTTTTTGCAACAACATCCCTAATTTCTTTTATTTCATCCTCAAATTTCCCTAATTTTTCCTCTAATTTTTCCTCTATCATCGTTGTTTGGGTACTCATAGCTTGTTTTATAAAGTCTTTAAGTTCTTTCATGGACTCCTCCTTACTTTGTGATTCAACCAGAAGTTGAGCCTTTTGTGTCACAATGGAGACTGTAAGAGAACCCCCTCCTATTTTTGGAACTGCTGGTTTAGTCTGTTTAGAAGCCATCTTAATTCCTTTGTTTCAAAAAGATCTTTTTTTCCTCTTCACCCCCCTTTGCAAATATCAGGTCTCAAAAGTCACTAAAACCAGCTCTCAACAAGTTTAATTTGCTGCTTTTAAAGCAAAAATAATTTTTCTCCCCAAGTCTCTTTTTCCAGCAGCTTGTTTCCAATTTAAAACACAAAAAAATTTCAGCAAACTTTTTCAGTACTCACTTTCACTTCTCAGAGTCACAACAAAGACACTCTTGATTGATCGCTTCCTCTTTCAATTGACTCCATTAGCAACAAAGTAGTCCGGAGTTAAGCTTTGAAACCTTCTTGCCAGTACTCCTGCTCTCACTCCATCTGCCTTTGGATTCATTAAAGCTTTCAGTTTGCCTGCAGAGCCGGTCGCGGCACCTATTTCTGCACTTCACAGCAGCACTCCGAATCCGGAGTTCCGTTTCCCTGAATGGGGAGCCCACCTTTTCAGCCCCTGGAATTAATCCCAGGGGCTTTTTTGGTGGCTCTACCCTCAGGAAACTACTCTGCTCCCCTTCGTCTCCTGAAGAGGAGGCTATGAAGCCGTCAGACAGCTGTTTTGCACTGTCAGGACAGCTTCACTGAGTTTCGGAGCTGGCGGTCTAAAAGAAGACTGTCAGCGATGCCTGCAGCGCCGGCGGAAGTCCTTTATTAAGAATGTTTATAGAGCATTTTAATTTTATAGTATTGTGTTAGCAATCTTAGCTTTTAGTAATCTTTTTGTCTCTTATAAATTTCCTAGCATTTTAATTTTATAGTATTGTGTTAGTAATCCTAGCTTTTAGTAATCTTTTTGTCTCTTATAAATTTCAGTATTATTGATATGGATGTCCTTTTTCTGATTTTATTTTATTCTGACCTATGGTGAAATAAAAGATTTGACGATTAATTGGTTCAGATTTTTTTTTATTGAAAAAGTTTTACAAGTACAAATTTTTTATTCCCCCCCCCCAATTTCCCCCCCCAACCCCAACCCTGTATCCCCCCCATCCCCCCCTTGGCTTCCCTTACAAAAGATATTATTTTATACAGTCTACAAATATTTGACAAAAAAAATATAGTGAAATCCAGATAAGATAACATATCAAATCCCACTATTAATAATAAAGTTTTTCTAAAAATAACATCCAAATAATAATAATAATTATCTTCATTTATCAATCCCTCTTAATACATAACAAAATCAAAAACATAATTCTCATTCTGTCATCTGATCTATCCCACTATCAGTAATAAAATTTTTCCAGTCTAATCTAATAATAATAATTATTTACCTTTATCAATCTCCCTTAATATATAATAATAATAAAATGTAATATAATATATAATAAAATCACATATATCAAATAAGATTCTGTATCAATATGTCAATCTCTATTCTAATCTTAATTACTTCCACTTACTCTTTTCATTGTATGCTATAAACCCTCTGCACAACTTAACCTTCTTCAACTAAATACTAACTGATACTTCTTTGTTTGATATTTATTCTGCACGTAATCTATCCATTTCCTCCATTCCCTAACAAAAGTTTCTTGAGTCCTATCTTTTAAATAGGCCGAGATCTTTGCCATTTCTGCAAAACTAGCCATTTTCAAAGTCCATTCTTCAATAGTAGGTAAAATGTCTTTTTTCCAATATTGTCCAATAAGTAACCTAGCTGCAGTGATCATATATAATATCAATCTTGTTTCGCTCATTGGAAAATCCTTAACTATACCCAATAAGAACAATTGCGGAGAGAATTGAAGCTTCTTCTTCAAAACATTCTGCATAACCCACCAAAATTTAATCCAAAAAGCTTTCACTTTTCTGCAAGTCCACCATATGTGATAATATGTAGCATCTAAACAGTCACATCTCCAACATCTTGGTTGAACATTAGGGTACATGCATGACAATTTCTTAGGATCTAAATGCCACCTATAAAACATTTTATAAAAATTTTCCCTCAAATTCTGTGCCTGAGTAAATTTAACATTCTGAACCCATATCTTTTCCCATGTTTCCAACATCACTGGTTCAGCAAAGTTTTGTGCCCATTTTATCATACAATCTTTAACCAATTCACTCTCTGAATCTCTTTCTAACAATAAACCCTTTTAATATGCATCGGCCCTTTCTGTTTTATCTGCGTCACCAAATCTTCTTCATGCAACATCAGACCAGTTTTTTGATCTTCTCTCCATCTTGACTGAAGTTGACTATACTGTAACCAAGTTAAATTAATCTCTTCTTCCAACAGAGTTTTTAATGACTTCAAATTCCAACTGCCCCCATCAGTAAAAAGTATCTCTTTATATAAAATCCCTCCGAGTGACTTTATATTCCATATAATATGCCCAAGATCCAACCACAAAGGTATTTTGTAATCCAATTTAGACTGGTGCTTCTTCCAAATTCTCATCAAAGAGTTTCTGAGTATATGGCTTCTAAATACATTATCCACTTTGTTTTCATAAAATAAGTATGCATGCCAACCAAATTCCAAATAGTGGCCTTCTATATTCAAAATTTCAGTCTTTGTTGTTCCAAACCAATCAGTCACTTGTGTAAACGCTGCTGCTTCATAGTATAGCCGTAAGTTTGGAACTTTAAGGCCACCTCTCTCCCGAATATCCTGTATAATTTTCAGTTTTACTCTTGGCTTTCTCTCATTCTAAATAAATTTGTTCAACGCCGATTGCCACTCAGTCAAGTTTCTATCACTTTTAGCACCGGAATCATTTGAAACAAAAACAGAAATCTAGGTAGAACGTTCATCTTAACTGCTGCAATTCTGCCAAGTAGAGATAGTTGCAGTTTTTTCCAATTTTCTAAATCTTTTTGCACCTTTCGCCACAAAACTTCATAATTATTTTGAAAAAGTTTTATATTTGAAGCTGCAACCTGCACTCCTAGATATTTCACCTTTGAAACTATTTCAAAACCTGCCAACCTTTCCGATTCCTTCCTTTGGGCTTCCGACATATTTTTAACTATCATCTTTGTTTTTTTCTGATTCAGTCTGAATCCTGAGACCAAACCATATTCCTCTATATTGTGTTTCATCTGGATGATTGATTCCAAAGGATGTGTTAGGGTAACCACCAGATCATCTGCAAATGCCCTTACTCTGTAATCCTTTTGCCTTATAGCTATTCCCTTCAAAACGGTCGAATCCCGTATTGAGTTCAACAAGAATTCTAAAGTTAAAATAAACAGCAATGGGGATAACGGACATCCTTGTTTTGTTCCCTTTTGTATATTAAAATTAGTTGTTAAATGCCCATTAATAATAATTTGCGCTGTTTGCTCTTGATAAATTGCTGATATCGCGTGGACAAACTGGTCCCCAAAATTCATTTTAGACAAAGTCTTTAATAGAAAATTCCAATTAACCCGATCAAAGGCCTTTTCTGCATCCAAAAACACCAGCACTGCAGGGATCTGTTTACATTTCTCAAGATGTTCCAATAAATCTATGAGTTGCCTCACATTATCCTTCATATATCTGCCCTCTATAAATCCAGCTTGATCATGATGAATCACCTCTTGGAAAACTGGCATCATTCTGTTGGCTAATACTTTTGCAAAGATTTTATAGTCCGTATTCAAAAGAGAAATTGGTCTGAAATTTTCTGGTTTTGTACAGCCATCCTCCTTTGGTATCAATGAAATAAAGGCCGTCTTCCATGATGGGGGTATTTTACCCCCCTGTTGTATACTGCAGAATAAATCCTTAAGATGTTCAATCAATTCTGTTTGTAGAGTTTTGTAATACACTGCTGTCAAACCATCCGTCCCAGGAGCTTTAGCTGATTTCAGTTGTTTAATTGCAAGTATAATCTCTTCAGAAGTTATTCCTTGATTCATTCTTTTCTTTTGTGCAATAGAAATTTTTGTAATTCTAGTTCCTTCAAGGTATTCATCTATAAGCTCATTCTTTATGTTATCTTTATGATATAATTTAGCGTAATAGTCTAAGAAAGCTTGTTTTATTAAATTTTGTTGAAAAACTTCTTTCCCTCCGTATTCAATAGTATCAATAACACGAAAGCATCGCTGTTTTCTCAATGTATATACCAACCATCTGCCCGGTTTATTGGCATTACAAAATGTATTATGTTTTGCATATTGTAAATTAGTTGCCATTTGTTCTGCTATAAGCATTTGAAATTGATCTTTCAAAAGTTTTATAGATTCTTGCAATTTATTATCTAGAGGACTTATAATATGTCGTTTTTCCTTTTTCTTTATCTCTAGTTCCAGTTTTGTTCTTTTCCTTTGTTGAATTGACTTATGCTTAGAATTCATATAAATCAGTACACCTCGCATATATGCCTTACTCGCATCTCAGACGATTTCAATGGGTGTACCCTTATTCAAATTCATTTGGAAAAATTCCTTCACATGTTTTTCAAGTTCGGTTATATTCTTTTCATATCTAAACAAATTCTCATTCAATCTCCAAGATCTTCTCTCTTTCTTCTCCAATTCTATTTCTATCCATATTGGACTATGATCCGTTAGCGTTCAGATTGTTCAATGAAGAAAAGCTCAAACAATAGCATATTTTAATTTAGGAGAAAAGGGGGATTTGTGATGGATATGAGAGAACATTCATTTCCATTTTTTTCATTAAACTGAAATCTGGGATTGCTCAGTCATGGGATAATACTTCTTCCGCACATATGCCCACCAATCTGGGAATTTTTAAAGGAATTTAAACAAATCAATGGAACATGAAGTGAATATGTATTAGTTATGGTGGTTGTAAATATTACAATCAAGATCAGAGGCAGGCAGCCTATACATAATCACTCCTGGGGACAGTGCAAATGTTTTCATGTTTTGAATTTGGATTTTCCATAATTATCTTTCCTACTGGACAAAATTTGTGTTCTTAAATGGATATAAAAGTCATTGGCATGGCACAATTCTAAATCAAAACATATCATTTACAATTACTGATTACTTAACAGGCTAGCATGAAATTTAATCTTAAAATAAAAAATTCAAATACTTTGGAATAAAATACTTCTGAGCATACCACAAACTTTTATTTATTTTATGGTTTTGCTGCTGTCTTTGCAATCTGATTAGGAATATAAAGATAGAATTTAGGCAAAACTGTACCTTAAGTTCAGTTAATTTCATTGGAAGATAGTTAATCAGGTGCATAATCTTTCAGATAAAGTAGATGCACTTAAATGTATTCAATTCTGGCACACATGACTGATTCGTGTAACTATTGTGGGAAGTGAAATAATGCTATATTCAGACACATAAATAGCAAAATAAATGTTATATTATTTAGAGTTTACAAGTTGATTTAATTTAATACATGATTTTGAAGAAATATTACCACAAGCCGCAGTGGCACAGTGATTAGAGTGCAGTACTGCAGGCTACTTCTGCTGATCACCAGCTGCCAGCAGTTTAGCAGATCGAATCTCACAAGGCTCAAGGTTGACTCAGCCTTCCATCCTTCTGAGGTGCATAAAATAAGGATGTAAGGATCTGCCTCTCCTCCTTCCCAAGAAAGTATAAACTCTTGAAACGTATTTCAAAAGGAACCTTTTATTATTTTTTTTTATTGAAAAAGTTTTACATTACAAAATTTTTTTTTAATAAACCCCCCCCGCTTTTCCCCCCACCCCAGCCGCTCCCCTCCCTCCCCAACCCCCCCTTGACTTCCGCTATTAATCAAACATTAACAATTAATCCATATTTATCCACTGTTCTAGATGAGATCCAACTATTAAACTAAAACTATAATATTATTTTATATAATAATAATAATAATAAAAAAAACTATCATAATCTA
Source organism: Masticophis lateralis (assembly GCA_030761175.1). Taxonomy (NCBI): domain Eukaryota; kingdom Metazoa; phylum Chordata; class Lepidosauria; order Squamata; family Colubridae; genus Masticophis; species Masticophis lateralis. The sequence goes on from JAUDYJ010000006.1 coordinate 62,234,452, forward strand.
AATCAAACAACATACTTAGTACATTTCTCTTTATACTATAACACAAAAATTTAAAATATAAATTCAATCATTTAACATAAAGTAAAAATAGAAATTATCAGGTTCAGTACATTTATCTTTTAAGTTACTTAAGTGCAAAAGGTATACGTTCAGTTGAATACTAACTGAAACTTCTTACTTTGGTATTTATGCTTCATATATTCCACCCATTTCACCCACTCCTTAGCAAAAACTTCATGAGTCTTATCTTTTAGATATGCAGAGATTTTAGCCATCTCTACAAAATTAGACATCTTCAATACCCACTCCTCTATCGTGGGTACTTTATCCTTCTTCCAATTTTGGCCAATCAATAATCTAGCTGCAGTAATCATGTGTAAAATCAATCTAGTATCGGTTGATGAGCACCCTTTAACTATTCCCAGCAAAAAAAGCTGAGGTGAGAAATCAAGCTTCCGCTTCAAGATGTTCTGCATTACCCACCAAAGTTTGATCCAAAATGCTTTCAGTTTTCTACACGTCCACCAAATATGAAAATATGTTGCATCCAAACAATCACACCTCCAACATTTAGGCTGAACATTTGGATACATACATGATAACTTTTTAGGGTCGAGATGCCACCTATAAAACATCTTATAAAAATTTTCCCTCAGGTTCTGTGCTTGTGTAAATTTAACATTCTGGACCCAAATCTTCTCCCAAGTCTCCAACATTACTGGTTCTTCAAAATTCTGTGCCCATTTTATCATGCAGTCTTTAACTAATTCACCCTCTGAATCTCTCTCTAACAGTAAATTATACACACGTTTGATATGCATCGGCCCTTTACATTTTATCTGGGTCACCAAATCTTCTTCGTGTAACATTAGTCCAATTTTCTGATCTTCTCTCCATCTTGCTTGTAGTTGAAGATACTGCAACCAAGTTAGATTCACACCTTGTTCCAACAGAATGTTCAATGGTTTCAAACTCCATCTGCCCCCATCATTAAAGAGTAGCTCTTTATATAACAACCCCCCGAGTGACTTAATATTTGGCAAAATCTGCCCAAGATCCAACCACAAAGGTATTTTGTAATCCAATTGAAATTGGTGCTTCTTCCAAACTCTCATCAAAGCATGTCTTAAAACGTGACTGTTAAATACACTGTCCCTCTTATCTTCATAAAGTAAATATGCATGCCATCCATGTTGCAAATCGTGGCCTTCTATATTCAAAACTTCGCTTTTTGTTAATCCAATCCAGTCTCCAACTTGTATCAAAACCGCAGCCTCATAATATAAACGTAAGTTGGGAACTTTTAGGCCACCTCTTTCACGAACATCTTGCATAATTTTAAGTTTAACTTGTGGCGATGCACCTCTGGTGGGTCGCTCATGAGAGCCAATTAAAGGAAAGACACGGAGAGGTTTTCCTTGGGATGAAGCCGACCCTTGCCAAAACCTGGGTCGCCCCTTTTATTGAGTACAAACAAAGAACTGGTGTGTACAATTACATCATAAACACATGATTAATAACAAGCCAATAATGAGGTTACAGCACATTAAGAAGCGATGCCTCAAAGGTGGGGAAAAGGGGTGAAACGGGGGGGGTAAAGGATCCTACACATATTTCTATGGTCCATCTCGAAAGCTCACCAGCCAGGCATTTCTCATGTTGCTTTGTTGTTAGAAGTGCTTATCAGTTGATATATTTCGAAATGCCAAGGCCTTCTTCTTCACTAGCAGTATGTTACATTGCTGTAGCTAGCTAGAAGGAATGTTACACCAAGATAATGTTGTCCATCGACCTGAGCTTTGTACATGCCTCGAGAGGAGAGTTTTAGATAGGGCTGGGTACAATTTGTTGCAACTTTATATGTGAGCTTAGAAATAACATAATGGCATATTGTTGTAGCAAATATCAAAGCATACAAAAGCATATATGAAAGCATATTACAATACATGATTATATATTGTCATAAGAAATATAATGCGTATAATTTCATACAAAAGCATATAAAAGGTATATAAAAAGTATATTGCAACATCTCCTCATTTTTTGTCTTTAAATGAAGAGAGGAAAAACTTGTTTAAGTAGACAGAAAAACATCTTAAAATGCAGAAATGTTCTCATCACTGGGCATAGTAAAAGGACGTTTCAGATGTACCTGCCCATTATCCATTTGGTCACTGATGTCCTCTGAGTCCAGAAAGTACTTTGTTTCACAAACATGAACATCTTTCCTATCAGAGGAGAAAAAACTTTTGCACAATTGGAAAAGAGAAGGAATACATTGAATGCAACAACACAGCAACACAAGAATGACAATAATACACATGATGGAATAACAGAGGCTCTTTAGCCAAGAGCCATCCAGGAGCCATGACCACAGACCATCCCACCAGGCTGGGAGGATATCTTCTCGAATCTGGGAAGCCAGCTCCTTCAAGGAATCAATCTGATGTTTGACTAGCCGGGAAGTGTCAGACAAATTGAAACAACACATGTTTTTGACAGATTCACAGCCTAAATGATGTAATAGCAATAAGAAATCTATAGCAGCACGGTTGTCTAAGACAGCATGTCTAAGTTCTGACTGTTCTAGGTTGAGAGCAGCTATCGCTGCAGACGTGAAATTGATAGTTTTTGCTAGTGAGCAAACAATGCGATGAGCAGTCCTGTGGTTGTGCTTAGCTAATGCTGGAACACCGATTATGGACACAGCGAGGGAAATGTACTCAGCCTTACTCATGAGATGTATTGAGCTGTCACATGTTTCATCAAGGACCACCGTGGACCTCGTTCGTTGAGTGGGGTCATATGTGTGAGTGAGGTCCTGTTTGGTCGGTAGAACTGCAGTAAGGCGAATACAGCACAAGGAAAAAATTGTAGAATGATAGGAAAAAGTTCTGCAAGGTACAGGTTTCATAAGTTCCTGCCATAAGGACAGGGGATAGTCAGGAATCCGTCGGCGGAATAAGGGACATCCTTCTGGTGGCAGGTACGGTGGAGGGGATTCAGGTGGCGAATACGGAGGAGGGTGTCTGGTCCCAGTCTCTTGGTCAGGACAGGAAATAACCTCTGCAGGCTCTTCCTCAATCGGGGGAAGATGGATGGAAGGCATCCTCTGGTGTGTGTGATGGTGTTTTAGGAAGAAAAGGTCTTACGTGTCTTCCAGGGACCCAAAGAACTCAATCAGGAAGTTGGATTGCCGCGTATCCCTGCCCCCAGGTGATAAGGTCAGCAGGACCACGCCAAGTCAAGTCCGGAAGGCAGTGGTAATAGACAGGAGGTCGAGGTGAGGTGACCGGTACAGCTGCAAAATGACGAGTGGCTGCTGAGGATGGTGGGCTGCCAGTAAGATTCAAAAAATTAAGAGTGTAGAGACAAAGATTAAGCGTATTTTGCACTGCTGGGAGACCAGGGAGCATTTTTCCCTTATTGCCCTTATATCTGTCCAGGGCATGTTTTAATGTCAAATGAGCTCGTTCTACCAGCGATTGACCCTGGCTGTTGAACGGTATTCCAAATTTATGTACAATTCCCCACTGGTTGCAGAAGGTGGCAAAAGCCGTACTAATATATGCGGGGCCATTGTCAGATTTCAATTCTTTTGGGCGTCCCAACGATGCAAAGGTCCGAATGCAATGATTGATTACATGTTTGGTGGCTTCACCTCTTTGGGGGGATGCCATGATGTAGCCAGAAAATGTATCAATGGAAACATGTAGATATTTCCAAGGGGCAAAGGGAGGATACTGAGTAACATCCATTTGCCAAATTTGGCAGCACTCTGTCCCCCTAGGGTTCACCCCCATAGGGATAGAGTTTGCCTGTCTGCTACAGGTAGGGCACTGCTGAACAATGGCAGAGGCCTCATTTGCAGAAATGCCAAATTGTTTAATGAGTGCTTTCTTATTTTGATGAAAATAGGAGTGACTCTCCCATGGGGTGGGAGCTGTCAGAGTCAAAAAGGAAAAAGAGCTGTGAGCAGCCGCTGCAGCAGCGTCCGCTACGTCATTTCCTTCCTGGAGAATCCCAGGAAAAGGTTGATGACTTCTAATATGAGAAACATGAAAAAAATGAGTGCGAGCTGAGATTAGCTTCTGCAAAGATAAAAAAAGCGAAAGTAATTGTGGTTCCAATGAGGGAGAAAGATAGGCCTCATAGATTGATTTCACTATTTGAGGGACATAGAGGCTATCCAAAATCAAGTTAAAGGGTTGATTTGGAAAAGTAGAAAAAGCCAAAATAGAGGCAGCAAGCTCTGCACGCTGAGCGGAGGTCTGCGGGGGGGGGGGGGGGGTGATTTTTGTACACCATTGACCATCCTGCTGCCAGGCACAAACTCCATATGTTTTGCTTCCATCGGCAAAAATAGTTAAGGCTTGAGGAAGCGGACTAGGGGAACATGGAGTGTGCCATTTCAGGGGAACAGTTTTTAAAAGAGCCAATCTGGGGTCTGGAGGTGCATGACAAGAGATCTCACCTGGCCAATCAGCGAGTGCGAACTGGAGGGTGTCCGAACTGGCAAGCAAGGTCTCCCAAGTGGATAAGGAACAAGGGACAAAAATGATTGAGGGTTCAATTCCAGCCAGCAACTTTGTTCTGGCACGGGTTTTTGTTATTAAAGCTGCAAAAAGAGCAGGTTTCTGGGAAATGGTGGATTTTGGGGTGTGGGACAGATGAATCCATTCAATGATTAATAGTTTCGAAGTTTTTTGCACGACAGCCCCTGTAGGTAGGCCAAGAGTGTTACAAATGAGAAAGGCTAAAGGGGTGTTGTCCTGCAAACAATCTACCCAAATTTGAATAAGAGCCTCATTTACTTCTTCCAATACCTGTAAATGAGTATCATCTAATCTAATAATATCTGCTGGGTTTTTTCCCAGTGTTAATGCAGAAAACAATGGAGCAAGTTGATGAGTTGTGAGCCCCAAATATGGGCGTGCCCAATTAATGGAGCCCAAATATTGCTGTAACTGTACTAGTGTGGGGGTGCGGGGCAAGTTCAATTTTGGCAATGCGGGTGCAGCATGAGAAGCCAAAAGCTTATGACCCAGGTATGAAAAGGGTGATGCAGTTTGAACCTTTTCTGAAGCAATGTGCAGGCCATTTGCATGGAGAAGGTTTGTCAGAAAAGGCAACGTTGCTAAAACTGTACCTGGGGGCCCGCATGCAGAAACTAAAATATCGTCCATGTAATGGTATACCAGAAAATGAGGGTATACAGCTGCAAGGTTTTATCAACAAAATATTGACACATTAGGAATAAAAATTAAGGCAACAGAGGAAAAGTCAGTAGAATCAGTAAGGAAAGGTGTAGCAAGAACACCTTGAGATGTGAAATCACGATGAGGGAAGACTAAGAGAGGCACAGTGGGGGGTAATGGAGAAGAAGTAGCTGGAGTGAGTGGAAGGAAATAAGAAGAAGCAGGCAGGGGGGCATCAATAGATTCTGCTGACAAGAGATTAAAAGAAGAAGAAGAAGCAGACATAACCTCTTCAGCCTTGAGGTAACAAAAAAAAGAATTAGCCAAGTTGTTAATAAGGCCAAGAACATAGGTATTTTGTATCCCATACTAGGTAACTGCCTGTTTCAGATCTCTAATTAATTTCATGGGGATCGGTTCGATATTTGGAATGCCATTGGTGTCGTATTCCACTGGGTAACAAAACTCATACTCAGCAGATTCCAATTCCCCAGTTAATTTTGCATTATGTAAAGCCTTTGCAATCGCTCCAGCAGGAGATTCAGGAAGAGTAGGATTTTCCTCGCTAGGAGCAGAGGCTTCCAGAGACGCGGCAGTCAATGTCTCTGTGTTAGGAGAATGGTAAGGCGGAGGGGGGCCTGAATTCCCCCGCAAGACATTCTCATGCACTTGCAAGCATTCAATTACAAGCCGGCAAGTAGAAAGAATTTCAGGAGGGGCCCTTGGGGGCTCATTTAAATGCCTTCCTAACTTTTGCCATGTAGAAACCGCAAGAGATCCTTTGTCAGGGTAGGCAGGACAGTTTTGATAAATAAATGTCAAAAGAGATTTTAAGTCAGATTTGGTTGGCAAGGGGAGAATTTTACCATGATTTCTTAATACAATAATTGAGGACTTGGTTAATTCCCTAAGTTTGTGGAGATGCGCGATCTGAGGCTTAGAGAATTCTGCTCCCATACTCACGTATCCAAGAGGAACTTGGATGGGGAGGGTGCTCTGTCCGCAGACAGCCGGCCCTGAGATGAGGGGATGCTCTGTCCGCAGACAGCCGGTCCCGATGTGCACGAAGCTTCTTCGATATCCAAGAGGAACTTGGACGGGGAGGGTGCTCTGTCCGCAGACAGCCGGCCCTGAAATCGGTATCCAAGAGGAACTTGGACGGGGAGGGTGCTCTGTCCGCAGACAGCCGGCCCTGGTGTGCACGAGGCTTTATTTTCTTCTTCTTCGCTGGTGAGCATAGGAGTACCAAGTGAGACGAATGAGGCGACGTGCTTGACCCGCAAATCACGTCGGGGTCACCAGTTGTGGCGATGCACCTCTGGTGGGTCGCTCATGAGAGCCAATTAAAGGAAAGACACGGAGAGGTTTTCCTTGGGATGAAGCCGACCCTTGCCAAAACCTGGGTCGCCCCTTTTATTGAGTACAAACAAAGAACTGGTGTGTACAATTACATCATAAACACATGATTAATAACAAGCCAATAATGAGGTTACAGCACATTAAGAAGCGATGCCTCAAAGGTGGGGAAAAGGGGTGAAACGGGGGGGTAAAGGATCCTACACATATTTCTATGGTCCATCTCGAAAGCTCACCAGCCAGGCATTTCTCATGTTGCTTTGTTGTTAGAAGTGCTTATCAGTTGATATATTTCGAAATGCCAAGGCCTTCTTCTTCACTAGCAGTATGTTACATTGCTGTAGCTGGCTAGAAGGAATGTTACACCAAGATAATGTTGTCCATCGACCTGAGCTTTGTACATGCCTCGAGAGGAGAGTTTTAGATAGGGCTGGGTACAATTTGTTGCAACTTTATATGTGAGCTTAGAAATAACATAATGGCATATTGTTGTAGCAAATATCAAAGCATACAAAAGCATATATGAAAGCATATTACAATACATGATTATATATTGTCATAAGAAATATAATGCGTATAATTTCATACAAAAGCATATAAAAGGTATATAAAAAGTATATTGCAACATTAACTCTTGGTTTTTTCCCATTCCATATAAATTTATTTAGACCTGCTTGCCAGTCCATCAAAAATTTGTCATTTTTAAGCACCGGAATCATTTGAAACAGAAACAGAAATCTAGGTAAAACGTTCATCTTAACAACTGCTATTCTACCAAGCAAAGACAGTTGCAGCTTCTTCCATTTTTCAAGATCCTTTTGAATCTTATGCCATAGTTCTTCATAATTATTTTGAATAAGTTTTCTATTGGATGCTGCAACTTGTACCCCTAGATATTTCACCTTTGTAACTATTTCAAAACCTGCCACCCTTTCCAGTTCTTTCCTTTGTGGTTCCGACATATTTTTAACTATCATCTTAGTCTTTCTCTGGTTCAGGCTAAAACCTGAGACCAGACCATATGCCTCTATGGTTTTATTCATCTGGATGATTGATTCCAAAGGTCGTGTTAGGGTAACAACCAGATCATCTGCAAATGCTTTTGTCCGGTAATCTTTTTGCCTTACAACTATTCCACTCATTTTGTCCGAGTCCCGTAGAGCGTTCAGCAGCACTTCTAGCGTCAAAATAAACAATAGTGGAGATAATGGACAACCTTGTCTTGTTCCTTTCTGTATATTAAAAGTGTCAGTTAAGGTACCATTAATAATAATTTGTGCATGCTGTTCCTGATAAATTGCAGAAATTGCTTGTATAAATTGCTCCCCAAAATCCATTTTGTGCAAAGTCTTTTTTAGAAAATCCCAGTTGACTCGATCAAAGGCCTTCTCCGCATCCAAAAACACTAGCACCGCAGAAGTCTGCTTCTTTTTCTCAAGATATTCCAACAAATCTATAAGTTGCCTAACATTGTCCTTCATGTATCTACCTTCTATAAAACCTGCTTGGTCATCATGAATCACATCTTGAATCACTGGCATCAATCTGTTGGCTAGTACTTTAGCATAAATCTTGTAATCCGTGTTCAGGAGAGATATTGGACGAAAGTTTTCAGGTTTTACAGATTGTTCTTCTTTGGGTATCAGTGAAATAAAAGCTGTCTTCCATGAGGGGGGTATTTTACCCCCCTGCTGGATATTACAAAACAAGTCCTTGAGATGCTCAACCAGTTCCATTTGTAAAGTCTTATAATATACTGCTGTCAAACCATCAGTCCCAGGAGCTTTAGATACTTTCAATTGTTTAATTGCATATAAGATCTCTTCCGATGTTATGGGTCGATTCAATCTTTCACTTTGTATATTTGAAATTTTTGTAACTCTCATATTCTGCAGATATTCCTCTATAAAGTCCTCTCTAGTTTTGTCAGCTTGATACAATTTAGAATAATAAGCTAAAAAAGCTTTATGTATTAAGTTCTGTTGATATACTTGTTTCCCATTAAGCTCGATAGAGTTTATTATACGAGAACTTTGTTGTTTCCTCAGCGTATAAGCCAACCATCTGCCAGGTTTGTTGGCATTACAAAAAGTATTGTGTTTTGCATACTGCAGATTAGTCGCTGTTTGATCAGCCATCAAAGTTTGAAACTGATCTTTCAGAAGTTTTATCGTTAGTTGTACCTTCTCATCATTTGGATTTTTGATCAACAAATGCTCTTTCTCCTTAATCTCTGCTTCCAATTCTATTCTTGACTTTTGACGTATACGTCTATATTTAGAGTTCATATAAATCAGTACACCCCTCATATAAGCCTTGCTTGCATCCCATACAATCTCAATCGGTGTACCTTTATTTAAGTTAATGTCAAAAAATTCTTTAACATGTTTCTTGAGATCAGTAATATTCTTTTCATATCTGAATAAATTTTCATTCATACGCCAAGATCTCCTTTCTCTTTTACCCAAATTTATCTCCATCCACACCGGACTATGATCCGACAATGTTCTAGAAAAAATTTTTGTCTTAGTCACCATAGTAAATAGATCAGTAGTAACCAGCATAAAATCAATTCTTGAGAAAGATTTATGCCTATCAGAAAAAAAAGTAAAGTCCAATTCCTTAGGATGATGAACTCTCCATACATCCTTCAAATCCATTTCTTCTTTCAAAGCAAAGAACGTCGATGGTAACTTATTCCCTTTCTTGGCTGTCGTCTTTTTATCAAGCGTTGCATCAATCACCCCGTTCCAGTCACCCATAATCATAAAAGACTTGTAATTCCACTGCAGTATCTTGTTATTCAGCAGCTTATAAAAAGTTTCCTGTTGCTGGTTCGGGGCGTAAATGCCAATTAAAAGTATCGAAACATTCTGTATATTTATTTCCACAGCAAGATATCTCCCATCCACATCCGCTTCTATCAATTTAGCTGGTATTTTATTAGAGATATAAAAAACAAGTCCATTCCTTTTCACAAAACTAGAAGATATAAAATATGAGCCAAGTTTTGAGGTTAAAAACTTTTGATCCTGGGATCTAATGTGGGTTTCTTGCAAACAAACAACATCATTTTTGTACTGCTTCAAATAATGAGATATTTTCCTCCTTTTCTGAGGTGAGTTCAGGCCATTGACATTCCACGATAGAAATTTGAGTGTCATTCTGAAAATGAATGAAGCCCTTTAAGCATTTCACGAAGAGATTCTCCTACAGTAGAAGTCTTCGGTCTCGCTCCTCCCATGGCTTCAGAATGTGGCTTCCCTTTAGCACCATGCTCTTCCTGTTGTGATTTTGGCCCCTGACATTTCTCTAATCTTTGCTTTTCCGCGGCACGGGTTATGCGCTGTTCTTTTGGTTCTTGCATCAATAAATCCAGATCTGGCTCCACCTCTCTTGTAGCTCTAGTTTGCTTTGGTTTGGCTTCCAGAAGTTCTATTAGCGATTCCTCTGCAACACCTCCAACAGCGCCTAGGACTTCCTCCCTTGCTAGTTCTTGACTTGCCTGACTTTCTTTTAACGAAATTACTTCTTGACTAGCCTCTTCAGGCCTCTTTTCAGCTGAAATATCTTCAAAAGGCAAAAGTGTTGAAGAAAGAGGTGGCATTGGAGTTTTTTAAAGAACATTATTGTAGAATTGTTCCGCCTTTTCCACAGAATTAATACGATATCTCACATCCTCGTGCCGCAAAATAATACCGACAGGGGCGTCCCATCTAAATGGTATCTGGTGCTTTTTCAACTCATTTACAAGAAAAGCAAAATCTTTCCGATCTCTTAGCATTTTTGGTGGCAGCTCTTTATACACACCAATCTGATTGCCCTCATGTTGAACGGTCATATGGAACGAACCAAACAAAATATCATTCCTCAATCTTCTCTCGGTAAAATAAATCACAACATCTCTTGGTAAGTTTCTCTGTTTCGCTATACGCGAGTTGACTCTATACAGCTTGTCAATCCTGTTAGCGATCACATCAGGTTCACATTTTAGAATCCTAGCCAACACTTCCACACATGTAGCTCTTAAATTCTCTCTACTGTTCTCACGCAGACCCCGCAATCTTATGGCATATTCCATATTCCGATATTGTATCATTGTGATCTCATCCTCCAAACGTTGGTTCTGAGCCACCACCTTAACAATCTGTTCCTTTGCTTCCTTCTTGTTGACTGCCACTTCTGTATTTAAATCTTCTACTTTTTTCTCAACTGCCAGTAGGGCATCTGTAAGAACTGTAGCTACTTTAGCAACACTCTGATGTACTCCTTTAGTTTCTTCTTCCACTGTCTCCTTAACTTCCCCCACTATTTCCTTCATTTCTCTTTGATTTTTCCCCAACTTTTCATCTATTTTATTCACTCTTGCAGAGAGCTCTCCCAAGGATTTGTGCATATTTAATATACATGTTTTCAAATCTTCTATTTCGCTGCCCTGTGGCTGCTTTGAAACTGCAGCTGGCTTCTCCTTTGTCTGATGTGTGGGGGAATCCCCCCCCCGCCTTCTTTGAAGCCATGCCTGAACAATATTTAAAACTTTAAAAAGCAGAGAAAAAGTCTTCTCCTTTCCCTCTCCTCAGTTTTACAGAAAAGGAGTCCAATACTTTATATTTTAAGTTTAAAAAACACTTATAAAACTTATCATTAGAGTCTTTATAGTTGCAGGCAGGCAAACTTTCACTTTCTTACTTCACTTTCTCCTCTCATTAGCTCAGCTTTAATCCGCCATTTTAAGGCACTTTCCCACAGGGACAGCTTGAATTTTAAGTTTAAAAAAAAAAGTCCTTTAATATAATTATAAAATCCCAAAAAAAATTCCAGATCTCACCAAATCCATTCAGCTTGATTAGGGATATATTCTTTTCGTTTGAGTTGCCTTCTCTGCCTCGCTCTGTCCTGCAGAGTTCCCACGCCGCTTGGAGGATCAGCAGCTTAAAAAGGGAGCCCACTCTGAAGCGCTTGCCAAGGCAAAAAAAAAATCCCTGGCAGCGCTTCTGGGGCTCTACCTAAAGCTGCCCACTCTGGCCCCCCCTTAATTTCCAAGGGGGAGCGTTCCGAGCCGCTTTTAGGTGTAAAAAGCGGCTCTACAGGCAGCGGGGGCGGCGGCCGTTTCAACGAGCCGCCCGGCGACGGAGCGCACCCAAACCGGAAGTCAAAAGGAACCTTTTATTGAGAAGAAGTATATCAGAACAGGCAAAGCAGACTCTAAATTCCCTCCCAAACTGCACAGTTAGAAATAGGGCTCCGGAATCCATCCCTCCAGTTTGAATGTGGATTTCAGCCAATCCACAGGTGTGAAGATGTTTATTGTAACAGCTGTCCTGAGAGCCAGAGAAGGATCCGTTCCCATGGTCTTATTTTATTTTAATCTTAAAATAACACAATCCACATGGCCCTCCCTCCTTATTTCATTTCCATAAGGTGAGAATATTGCAGGGTGCTTAGGTGCCAGGAAAAAGGTTATAAAATACAGTTTATCCCCATGCTCCCCCCTCCCTCCATATGAATGGCAGTATCACGTCAAGGATCTGACAGAGAACCCAGATTGTTGGGGGCAATATGCTGACTCTGTAAAACCACTTAGAGAGGGCTGTAAAGCACTATGAAGCGGTATATAAGTTTAATTTTTGATTGGGGGAGTTAGAGTTTGTAAGAAGATGGGCAACTATATAAGCGTTTTAAATAAATAAATAATTTGAACTGTCCTTGTACCAATCTGCATATTAATCAACTTCTTTTAAATAGGTAATAGCTGTCTTTTTCAGCCCTTTGTATTAACTTAGCTACAAAGTCTGACAGGCTATGAAAATAGGTCAAAGGGAGGGGACTGTTATATCTTTATCGCTATCCAAGATAGTGCTAGCTATACATGAAAGCTAATTTATATGCATAGATATAACCAATGTATCATTGAGAAAAGAAATCTAACAAAAGGTGGTTTGTTGTGAATCTATCTTGATTCTTTCATTTTACCCTCATCAGGTATTCTTTATTCAAAATGTTCTTTTCTGTAGCAGCCTGTGAGGCTATGTGCCATTTTATTTTTTAAATAAAACTAAAATGCAATTCCGTATGACTTATTTAATTATTTAGTTGTGTCCAAGTTTGCCTACTTGGGATAATTGATTAGGCTTTCTTTTAAAAGAAAGAATAGTTGCTTATCAATTAAAGCTTGGAAAAAAAATTAAACATACTTTCTTTACATAAATTGCTAGTCAATTCTTTTTAAAAGCATCTGAACTGTCATTTAGTTCAGGGATATAACAAATAACTACACTGAAACAAATGCTCTTTATCAATTTAGGCATATTTTGATAACCTAGATAAAGTGTATTGATTTCTTCATTGATTTGTTTAAAATAGATCTTTATTACGAGTGGGCTTGAATAAAACTGCATATCTTAGTAACTGTCGATAGAAGTATTTAGCTTCTATAGGAAGATGGTAAATATTCTGAATTCTAATGTTATTTAATTATAATCCAGAGTAATCTTGAAAGTTAAAAATACTTTGATTGAATGAATGTGGCTTAATATTCTACCATAGCACATTGTGGGCCATTACTCCTATTACATCACTAGGCTTCTAAATATTTTATAGAGACTTTTAAAAGTATGCATAAATACCATTTATGTTTATAAGAACTGAATAGACACAATACCAGTGGTGAAATCCAATTTTTTTTTACTACCGGTTCTGTGGGTGTGGCTTGGTGGGCATGGTGTGGCTTGGTGGGCGTGGCTTGGTGGGCGTGGTTTGGTTGGCATGGCAGGGGAAGGATACTGCAAATTCTTCATTCCCACCCCACTCCAGGGGAGGGATACTGCAAAATCCCCCTTCCCTCCCAACTTCTGGGGGAACGATATTGCAAAATCTCTAGTCCCACCCCACTCTGGGGCCAGCCAGAGGTGGCATTTGCCGGCTCTCTGAACTACTCAAAATTTCTGCTACTGTTTTTCCAGAACCTGTCAGAACCTGCTGGATTTCACCCCTGCACAATACACAATTATTGCAGCCACAGGCAGTACCCATAAGGCTTGTTGCCAATCAACAGAAAATACATCTTTTCCAAGTGAATAAAACTACTGAAACTGCTACAGTACAATTCATGATGCTTAGGAGAAGAGAGTGGAAGTTGCATATACTATATTTATAACAAAATAGCAGAATAATAGAATTGAAAGGGACCTTGAAAGTCTTCTAATCTAACCGCCTGCTCAAGCAGGAAACCCTATATCAATGATGGCGAATCTTTTTGGCATTGAGTGGCCAAACTGGAAGTCACATGCATGTGCACACATGTGTGCACCAGAAACCCAAAGACCAGCTGGCCGGTGTGCATGTGAATAGTCTAGGTCCGCATATGCACACGCGCACCAGCCAGCTGGTCTTTGGGTTTCCGACACTCCGGTCCATGCAAAGACCAGCCGGCATACCAGAAACCAGAAGAGCAGCTGGTGACAGCGCACAGAGAGGTCTCCGTGTGCCACCTCTGGCATGCGTGCCATAGGTTTGCCATCATGACCCTATACCATTTCAGACAAATGGTTGTCCAATCTCTTCTTAAAACCTCTAGTGTTGGAGTACTCACAACTTCTGGAGGCAAGTCATTCCACTGGTTAATTGTTCTGTCAGGAAACGTCTTAGTTTTACGTTGGTTCTGTCCTTGATTAGTTTCCATCCATTGCTTCTTGTTCTGTGTTCAGGTGGTTTGGAGAATAGGTTGACCCTCTCTTCTTTGTGGCAGCCCCTTAGATATTGGAACACTGGTATCATGTCACCCCAATCCTTCTTTTCATTAAGCCAGACACACCCAATTCATGCAACTATTCTTCATGTTTTAGCCTCTAGTCCCCTAATCATCTTTGTTGCTCTTCTCTGCATGTTTTCTAGAGCCTCAACATCTTCTTTATATCGTGGCAACCCAAACTGTATGTAATATTCTAAAATGTGATCTTAGCAAAACACTATAAAGTGATACTAATACTTTATGTGATCACATTAAGTATTAGTATCACGCTCTTCCGATGCTTATTTGCTTGGCTGCCATGGAAACGGCAGGAGGGGGAGCTAGAGGGATTCTTGGGGGGGAAGCGTGCTGGAGGAAAATGAAAGTGAATCTTTGCTGCAGTTTTTTCTTTGAAGTTGATATGTTTCAAGGTTAACGGTGGCGGCATACCAGGAGAATGACACTGCCAGACGTGTGCTCCCACATGATCCCTGGAGGACCTGTGGATTGGATGATTTACGCTGGACAGTTGGGAGGAGATGCTTTCTATATGTGATTTTCGTGTCTACGCTTCAGATCTTGCTTTTCTATGGTTGCATTCAGTTCATACTTAGTAAAAGTACCTTTCTCAATGAAAATGGAGTTGGGGTTTTTCTTTCTTGAGTATTGAAAGGAGGCACACCTGACACTATCTCTCTTTTTATGTGGCCTAGAGCTGTTTTAGCATTTTTTGGCAGTTGCAGCATACTGCTGGCTGATATTTAAGTGACTGTTCACTAGGACTCCAAGATCTCTCTCACAATTACTACTTTCTTTCCATTAGCTCTATGAAGACAGAAAGACAGAGAGCAGAAAGAACCCAAGTTCATATGAAAGGAGTTAAATATGCAAATGCCAGTGACAAAACAACATTTTTGGATAGTGTGCATATAAAATGGTACAAGAAAGGGTATAAATAATAAATGAATACAAAATATACAAAATATACAAAAAATATCTGGCCAAGCAGCAGTTCGATCTGGCTGGATCTATCTGGCTTGCGCGAGCTGGTGGCGCAGGTGGCGGGAGGCTTCACCCACCTGCTGGGACATCATTACATCCCATTTGTGACCTTCTGTGCATGCACAAAAGGATCTGTGCATGCACAGAGGAGGTGCACGCGCACATAGCGCCCACACGCTCCTGTTCCCGAATCAGTTGTGATTTCACCGCTGGGCCAAACTAAATAAAGATTGGTTCAAATTATAATTTCATAGTACACATATGATGACTAATTTGCAAACCAATCATATGTAAAATTCGGAAATAAATTAGTTTGAATTATATTTCTATGAGAAAATAAAAGTTATTATACTAAAACAATTAAGAATGACTAAAAGCCATTTTAAGAGCAAAGTAACCATTAGGTGGCACCAATCAGTTATTATTTCACTAAACACTAAGAAAATTTAAGTTAGTTTGACATTACTGATTATTCATTTGCATTTATATTAGTTAGTAATGCAATTCAAATTTCATCTGCTGATAATTTTAAAACATATTCCAAACTGGCAACGACAACTTTCATCATACTGGTGAATCAATACACTGCAAATAAATAGCAATTATTTTAAGAATAACTGATTCCTGATCATAATAAACACACATTTTGTATTTATCAATCTACTTATATGATTGTTTTCTATTGTAGTATTTTGTAAAACTAAATTGTTACATGGAATAAACACAATATGTTAAAAATTAGGCATGTTTGCACAGAAGCATCATTCTACACCCAGATCAATACTTGAATAACAAGTTTTGCAGGCAGAGATTCAAGGCCATAGTTCTTGATGCCCTAGTTTTATTACATCTATTAGAATAGCTGCACTTGTAGCATGTTATGAAGAATTTGTTTTAATTTAGTTTGGACTACGCTGAGAATGAGTTAATTCTCAGCTGTTCTAATAAAGTCTGCTTGTTTTGGAACTGTTTGCATCGACTACTACCTACTTGGGCCTGAGTCACAACAGTTTGTTTTCCAACCCAACGATGATAATTATCAACAAACCTCTATCACAATGGAGCAGCTCCGTGCCAAGAACGCGCAGCTACAGCAGCAAGTAGCTTTGTTAGTGGCACAGATGACTCAGCTCCAAGTTACAGCTTCTCCCCCTCTCCGTAGAAAAGGTCATGTTGCCGTGCCAGACAAGTTTGATGGCACTCAAGCCATGTTTCCTGCTTTTATGGGACAATTCCAGCTTTTTATCAGCCTGAGAATGGAGAACTTCCCCACTGCCCAGGATAAAGTGGGGTTTGTACTCAGCCTGCTCTCTGGCTCTGCAGCTCATTGGGCCACACCCCTATTGAACCAGGCTTGTCCTCTGTTGAATGATTTCAGAGGGTTTTGTGAAAATCTCAGGGTTATGTACGAGGACCCCATCAAAATGCAGACAGCCACCAGATGACTGAAGACCCTGACGCAGAGCCAGAAACCACTACAGAAATATGTCAGTGAGTTTTGGATGCTTAGCCAGGATTCCAGGAATGAGGCGGCCCTCATGGACACATTCCAGAATGGCTTATTGGAGGAGTTGCAGGACAAGTGATCCGGGTTGATATCCCTCTGACCCTCAATGCACTGGTACATCTTGATCTGTCCTCCCCCTTCAAAGACCCACAAAAACACAGCCAGCCGAGGGTTAACAATCACTTGGCACACTCCACAGTTCTTATCTCAACCTTGGCAGCGATATGCACACCGTCTGCCAAGGACTTTATTAGGTTACACAAACAAGAAAATCACCTACGTAGCTTTGCCGTTCATCTAGCTTCCAAGACTACGAGGTTGCTATGTTTGTTTAGCTTTGTTCGTCACAACTTCTTGACCCACTGGCCTGTCTTATATAGATAGGCTTCTGGGTGTGGTCCAGTGACTCACTGATCCTATGACTCCAATCAGTGACTCAGATCTATTTCCTCATATGCCGCAGCTGCAGTAATCTTTTCTCTCGCCTTCTTTGGCGTGCGTCCAGAAATGACGTCTCTTCCTCACTCTCATCTGAGACACCTGTTTCCCCACTACTTGGCTCTCTTTCAGCTGGCACCTGAGACGGTGCCAGAGGGGGGGGGGGCTGGGAGATCTGGCTGGCTCCTCTTCCTCCTGCTCAGAGCTTCCTTCCTCCAATGGGATAGGCTCAGAGGACGGGGCCACAACACATCTGGGCCTTAGGATCAATGCCTGGTTGCAGATACAGATCAGTCGCCGTGCCTGCCAGGAGACCATATGATTCCAGTCAGGCATGAGACCCCGGCTCCATGGGAGGAGTCCATAGAAATAGGCACAGCCAGACCCTGTCTGTCAGAGGCCGAGAAGAATAGACAATGATCAAGGGATTGTGCTTGTTTTGCAGGGAACCTGGGCCCATTGCCACCTCTTGCTCAAAGAAGTGATGTGGGCCTGCCCCAAAGCCACAAAAAACCCCATCGGGTAATGCTCTGAGCCCAATCTAGGGGAGACCCTGGGTCGGGCGTGCACCAATATCAAGGCACGCCCAGCAGACATGGAGCCCAGACCCCCACGGCACTTGATTTTGGCTGCCAAAGTCTTCCTGTCCAATATTCTGCTGTGGATTCCGGCTCACACCTTGGTGGACTCCAAAGCTACAACTAACTTTATGGACGTGGCGTTTGCAGCTAAATATGCAGTTCCTCAGTGTCCAGTGGATCCTCCCATGCTTGTGGAGACCATTGATGCCTGGGTACTTCTGTCTGGACCTATAACAGCCACCATGTAACCCTTGCGCCTGACCATCGGGTCTCATGAGGAGGCCATTCACTTTTATATTACTTCCGGCCTGCATTTTCCCATGGTTTTGGTCTTGGTTTGGCTCTGGACACATGACCTGCAGATCTATTGGTCCCAGAATTTCATCTCTTTTCTGAGCCTGCAATGTGTGGACTACAACCACCAAGTCTGTGCAGGCCAGCTGCTGGGTCCAACCGTGGGTGTCCTTGCCTTCCAATCTTGAGGACTTTACGGATGTTTTCAGTGAGCAGGAGACAGACCAATTGCCCCTGCACCAGCCATATGACAACCCCATTGATTTGATTCCAGATGCGCCACTCCCAGTGGGGAGTTTGTATTCGATGTTGGACCCCGAGTTGGCCGCGTTACAGGACTTTGTGGACAAAAAGCTGGCTCAGGATTTTATCCAGCCCTCGTCGTCGCCATTGTCCGCCCCAGTCCTGTTCATGAAAAAGAAGACCGGAGACTTGTGGCTTTGTTGCAACTACCGCATGTTAAATGCCATCACGGTGCACAACCGGTATCCTCTGCCCCTTATTCCTGAACTCTTGGAATGGCTTCGGGAGACTACTGTGTTCACAAAATTGGACTTGTGAGGGGTTTATAATCTTGTTTGGATCGTCCCGGGGATGAATGGAAGACGCCGTTCAGCACCCGTTACAGACATTCTGAGTATATGGTCATGCTGTTTGGGTACCCACTTTCCTTGCGCATATTATTCGCAGAAGCTCAACCCTTCTGAGCACAATTACATGATCTGAGAGAAGGAGTTACTGGCCAGTAAGACAGCGTTTGAGGCCTGGAGACATCTTCTGGAGGGGGTCAGCATCAAATTGAAGTCCGGACAGACCATAAAAACTTGTTCTTACAGTCCGCCCAGAAACTGAACCAACAGTTCAGTATGCAGGAGGAGGCAAGTGAGAGCAAGGGACAATATCCGGGCAGGAACATGGGCTGCACACTCTGTCTCCCACCGGAATGACAGTCCCGATGACGTGGGCTGACATACAGTCCCCCTACCATGTGGCTGTCTGGAAGACAAAAGCAGAGAGGGTTACAGAACCCGTCCATCCCTCCCAGGCTTTCCTAGGTTTTTCCTATAAAATCTAGCCACCAGTTGGTCCGCTGCTACATCATAGTGCGGAACCCAGGAGGCCTCTGCTAATGAGTACCCCTTCCAAAGCTCAAGGTATTGGAGGCGGCCTCTATGTCATCAAACATCTAAAATCTCCTCCACTTCATAATGTTGTTTTCTGCCTACATCCACAGGTGGAGGTGGAGGAAGTGGGGTTCCTCATATATTGGAGGTTCCCACCGGATGTAGGAGGCTACTATGGAAAACTGGATGGGTTTTCCCTAGCAGGGGGGGCAACCGTAACTGTACAGTGACAGGGTTGGTAATTTTAACTATTGGGAATGGGTCAATATATTTTGGGGCAAATTTTTTGCATGGCACCTTGATGTTTAAGTACTTAGTGGAAAGGTAGACCCTCTGACCCACATGGAAAGGTGGTTGTGGTCGTTGTTTCTTATCCGATTGGTATTTGTAACTATCCAGTGCCTTCTGCAGGGCATCCCTAACATTGCCCCAGACTCTTGCCATTTTGACCAGCCATTCCTGTAACCCCACCTCTTCAAACCCTGAAACAGTATGGAACAGGGTATATCCGGTGCTGCTATGTATGGTGTTATTGTATGTGACCTCGATGAAAAGTAATAGGTCCACCCAGTCGACTTGTTGGTATTTGACGTAACACCAGATATATCTCTCTACCATTGCATTGGCTCTCTTGGGCACCCCATTAGTAGAAGGATGGAAGGTGAAGCTAAGTCCCTCTGAGGAGCCTATTGTTGCCAAGAACTTCCACCAGAATTTGGCTGTGAACTGTACCCTGCAATCGGAGATAATCCTTCGGGGCACTCCATGAAGGTGATATATGTTTGTTAAGAACAGTTTGGCTTTTTTTTCCTTTTTCTTCTCTGCTTTTTTTTAGCTTTTACTTTTCTTATTGTTACCTGGGACAATACCTGTCCTACATATAAGTGGATTAAGGTATAGAAGAACCTGAAGATTTGAATTTGTTTGAATTTTTGGCAATCACTACACAGAAATGAATAGAAAGGCAACAGCTATTTGTTCTTCTACATTGACTCCTTCCTCTTCACCATCTGGAGGACAATGATCAATACAGACAATGTTGCAGTCATCGGAAGTTAGAGTTGCAGCGAGACACGCAGGGTTTTTGGATGCTCCAGAACCCCCACCGAAAATTCTGCTGCTGGACGGTCTGAACCAGACCACACAATCTTGATTTGACTGTGGTAGTGGAGGGCACATTCTGAGGATCCCAGGGACATTAATAAGTCTCTGGTTTTTAAACTTAATAACAGCAGCCAAATTGTTGGTTGCGTAATATTGGAAGAAAGACTCTTTGCCCACTGTAGAAGAATGGACTATAAAAGTAATGAATTTAGCTGAGATGACTAAAATCTCGGCAAATTTGAAAGATTATACGCAAGAAAAAATCATTTTGGAGTGGAGGAAATGGATTGACTACATTCGGAATAAATATCATATAAGAAGACATCAAATTGCGTATGAATGAAGAAGAATTATAGAAATGTATTTTTTATTATATTGGAGTTGAGATTTTAGATGGTGTTTGTAAACTAGAAATTTGATAGATTAACGTTGATGATTAGTGTACTTTTTTACTTTTTTTAAAAAAAACCCTGTATTTTACTCTGGGAAGTCGGGGGGAGGGGAGGGGGGGAAGAGGGGGAGTGGTGGGGGGTATATTTTTAAATATTTGTACTTTTATAAAACTTTTCAATTAAAAAAAAGTCTCTGGTTGAGTCAGGAAAGCTCTCTTTCCAGCGGCGGAGCAGCAGCCATTAGGCTGCAGAGGCTGTGACAACTTCAGGAAGGAAGATCGGAATGACAGTGATCAGAGTGATGAGAAACTTGCACTTTTCTTTAAATATTACTAAGAACACCCTTATCAATGTATGAGATTGTGATGGAGTAAATGTAGAGGAGTGGTGAGCCTATTTTGGACTAATTCTATGTTTCCCAAGTATACATTTTAAAAGACTTGAAATTGCTTAATTGTTTTACTTCTTTTTTGGAAAACCAGACTGGACAGAAAGTAGAAAACAGTTTTTGAAACTTTTGGAATTTGTTGCTATTGGATTGTTTGATTTGCTGAGTTGGTACATCTGGACTGGTACCTTTTCTTTTATTTTTGGACTTCTGGACTATTTAAAAGAAAAATTTTCTTCTCTCTCTCTCTTTTTCTCCCTCTTGAAAAGAATAGGAGAGATAGGGGAGTGTGCAGTACTGCCACCCACTGGAAGAGAAACTTTGTTGCTATGTTTATTTAAGTAGCAGAAGAAAAGAAATATTGTAGCCAAAACAAATATAGAGAACCTGTTTGGAATGAGAAGACTGAAGAGCTACTGAATGTTGTTTACACAGGTGCTCTTCTGTATAAATTGATAAAATCTGGGAACATACTGGAAGGCTTTGGATTTTTTTTCTTTGTGTAACTATTTTAATTTCAGTGAGATGTGTGGCCTGGAAAGAGGCAAAAGGAAAAATTACTCTCTGTAGGCTTTCTGGACACAAAGGGTTTAAAGGACTATTTAATTTCTTCGTTGCTCTCTTTTTTCCTTTTTTATATTTTTTTCTTTCTTTCTTTTTTTAATTTTCTCATCTTTGTTGTTTTTTTTTTCCTGCTTCTTTTTCTACTTTGGAATTGGGACTTCTATATAAATATTGGATTAAGGCATTCAAGAGCCCGAAGAATTATTGTTACTTTTTAATTTTTATTTTGGCTTTTACTTGGAGGAGGATTTTAAATTGTTGTCTCTTCCTATTTTCCTTTTTTTGTGTGGGTTTTTTCCCTTTAGACTAGGGTTTTGGAAGAACCTGAAGAATTTGAGAAATTATTTTCTTTTTCTTTCCTTCTTTTTTCCTTTTTCCCCTTTTTCTTCCCCTTTTTTCCCCTACTTTTCCCTCCCCCCCCGCTCTATTGCTTAGTTGGACCTCTTGAACTTCTTTTGGCCTGAAAGTGAACCTGGCTAACTACAAAATGAGCAAAAAAGTAGCGATGGTGGGAGCTGCAGCAACTACACCATCCTCATCACCATCTGGAGGCCAACGCTCCATCCAGACAATGTTGCAGCAAGAGAAAGAGAAAGAAATGACACAAATGATCTTACAAACACTTCAAAGAATGGAAAAACAACAACAAAGAATGGAACAGCAACAACAAAGGATGGAGCAACAGTTACTTAAAACAGACAAAAAGGTGGTCAGCATACAACAATGATGAAATATGAAGAGAGATTGGTTAAACTGGAGTAAAAAGATGGCCAAAAAGAAGAAAAAATGAAGGAAACCGAGAATAAATTGGGAGAGGTAGAACAAGAAACATCTGGCTTAATTGGCTGGGAAATGGACAAATCAGAATTCTACTTAAGATTCCAGAATGTCATAGAAGAAAAAGGGGAGGATCTAGCTGAGATTATGAATATGATTCTAGCCGAGGCTTTAGAAGTAACTAAAGAGAAGATGATGGAAGGAATTGATGAAATTTATTGAGTTTATACTGGATATGCAATGCGTAATAAGCTTCCAAGAGAAGTACACATAAGATTCACTAAGAAATCAATTAAGACACAGATTCTTCAGGCTACACATGACAAGGCTTTGGAATACAAAGGGAAAGAAGTCACAGTTTTGAGACAAATTCCAAGGAAAGTGAGAGAGATAAGAAGAAAATACCAATTCTTGAGCAAAGTTTTGTTGCAAAAAGGGATTAACTATAGATGGTTGTTTCCAGAAGGAGTAGGCTTAACTTGGCAATTCCAAAGATATAGGCTTAATACAATTGATAAGGCAAGAGCTTTCTATGAGGAAGTTCTTAAAGAGACAGATGTAGATATGGAAGTTGAAACTCAAGCAACATCAGCCCCAATAAAACCCGCTGAAGAGGAATTGATAATGCTGGAAGTAACAGAAGGAGCTGTGGACAGAGTTATGGAATACAAGAAGCAACGTGAAGCCAGACTGACTAGAGCAACAAAACCTAATAATAAAGTATGAATATGGAAGAAAGGAAATTAATTTCAATAAATATAAATGGACTTAATTCAGCCAATAAAAGAAGAACAGTTTTCCACAAATTAGAAAAACTAAAATTTGATATAATTTGCTTACAGGAAGTGCATATTAAAAAACAATATGAACAATTATTGATTCAACCAAAACTTGGCAAAACTTTTATATCATTGGCGCAAAGTAAAAAAAGAGGAGTTGCTCAGTATATTAGAAATACATTAATGGCTGAGCAGAAATATGCTGATTCAGAAGGAAGAATTTTGATGGTGAAATTAATTGACAACAATACAAAATTGCTTTTAGTAGCAATATGTGGCCCTAACAATAATCAGAATGACTTTTACAGGAAATTAGATAGAGCCTGGATAGCTCAGCAGACTAATGCATTGTAATTTAACTCCAGCTGTCTGCAATTAGTAAGATTGAATCTCACCAGGCTCAAGGTTGACTCAGCCTTCCATCCTTACTAAGGTAGGTAAATTGAGGACCCAGTTTGTGGGGGCAATAAGCTGACTTTGTAAAAATATATGAAAGTATGAAGGCTATTGCTTAACGCATGGTAAGCTGCCCTGAGTCTCTAGAGAAGGGCGGCATATAAATCAAATATTTTAAAAAAAATACATAATAAGATAATTGAAATGGAGTATGAAAATGTTTGTATGATGGGGGACTTTGATGGAATTGTAGATTAAAAACTGGACTATAAAACAAGTAGAACAACAAGATATAATAGAAAGATATTGCCGATAACTTTTTTTAAAATGATAGAGGAAATAAACCTGAAAGACATTTGGAGGGAGAGAAATGGGAAAAATAGACAATATACTTTCTACTCCGATAGACACTTATCTTGGTCCAGATTGGATATGATATGGACAACAATGAAATTGACTTTAAATATTGAACAAGTGAATATAGATACTAACACATGGGCAGATCATAACCTGGTGATTGCTATTTGGAAAGGGCAAAAAGGCAGATCTAGATGGACATTAAATAATACAATATTAAAAGAGAAAGACTTCACACAGAAAATGAAATGAGAATTGGACTTTTTCTTTAAGGAAAATAAGAAAGAATCATCGATACAAAATTGTTGGGATACAATGAAAGCCTTTGCCAGAGGATTAATTATTGATTATACACGGAAAAGAAATGTGAAGAAAAGACAAGCCCTTAAAATACTGAGAGATGATCATAAAAGACTTGAAAAATAACTCCAGAAAGATCCGTATAAGAAAATGTAAAAATTAAAATGGATACTATAAAGCACAAAATGGATCTATTGGAGAAGGAAGAATTAGCTCAAAAAATAAGAACTGCTAAACAGAATTACTTTGAAAATGCAAATAAACCAGGCAGATGGTTAGCATATAAATTGAAAAAAGAAAGAGAATCAAGAAAAATAACACAACTAATTGATCATCAAGGACAAAGTAGATTTGGAAATAAAGAGATGGGGGAAATAATACAAGAATACTATACACAACTGTACAAGAAAGATGTGATAGAAGAGGATAAAGTAGCAAGGTATCTATGAAAAGCTAAATTACCACAAATCCCCAAAGAGGTTGATTGGCCTCAATTGCGACAAGATGTCCAGGCTTATGTCACGTCCTATATTCGCTGCCAACAGGCCAAGTCGGCAATGGGAGCCGTTCCAGGGCTGCTCCAGCCATTGCTGGCAAAGAGAGACCCTGGGGTGCCATTTCCATGGACTTCTTGATGGATTTGCCTCCGTCTTTGGGATTCACAACCGTGTTGGTGGTGGTGGACATGCTGATGAAGATGGTGCATTTCATTCCATGTCAGAGGTTACCGACGGCTTGCGCCACCGCCCACATGTTTATCGAACACATCTTCTGACTGCACGGCCTACCTGAAAAGGTCGTTTTGGACAGAGGGGCTCAATTTACAGCTCAGTTTTGGAAAAGCCTGATGATGGCCTTGGACTTGAAAATCTGCCTGTCATCGGCACATCATCTGGAAACCAATGGTGGAACTGAGAAAGGTATTGGCATTCTGGAGCAATACCTGTGCTGCTTTGTGAACCAGCAACAAGATAATTGGTCGGACTATTTGGCAGTAGCAGAGTTTGCATTCAACAACTTGCAGCATACCTCTATGCAAACGACCTCTTTCCTGGCTAATATGGGATATCATCCTCGGTTCTTTCCCCTCATGCATCTCGACTCCCCAGTATTGGTGGCTGATGACTATCTGTGCGAATTGCAAGCCATCCATCAGTTGGTGCGATGGTATCTAGAGAAAGCCAAAAAGAACTATAAGAGAGTCGCCAACCAATCTCAGTGGGCAACGCCGCCATTGCCTGTGGGGGATCGGGTTTGGATGTCCACCAGGCACCTTCCACCAGATGGCTGGTCAAGAAACTAGACCACCGGTACTGTCAGGTATGCTTCCTTCAAAGCCCAGGAAAGAATGACCCAGACTCTATTGAGTATAGAGTAAGGTACTTTTACTAGGAAATGAAATGATTGCAACCAAGGTAAAGCAGAATCTGAGGCAAAAAGCGTGAAAGTTACAGATAGAAAGCATCCCCTCCCACTATCCAATGTAAATCATCCAATCCAAAGGTCTCCCAGAGGTCAGGTGGGAGCACACATCTGGCAATGTCATCCATCAGGAATGTCGTGGCTGTTGACCCAATAGCAGCTTCAAAGATGCAGCAATAAGTCTTAAGATTCACTTTCGATTCCTCCCTCCAGCATTCATAACCCAAACTCCCCCCCCCACCTTTACTATGGCAGCCAAAGCAGGGAAAAGCGGAGGCTGATATTCGCCCCCCCCTTCAGAAGAGAAGAACCCCTTATTCCTGAAAGAGAGGAGAAAGGAGGTAATACAACATACAAAACAGATAAATAGACATTAGGATTTATCAGGATATTTGGTGTGAAACAAATGCACTTTCTTAGGCACCCACACATCATGTTTATTCACCCATTCAGCTTTAGATAATGGGAAATGTTTCCAGGCTACCAGATACTTCACTTTACCGTGATGCTTCCTGGAATCCAAAATCTCCTTAACCTCAAAGTGTTGTTCCCCTTCAATCAGTATGGGGACGTGAGGAGGTTCTTGGGCCGGACGTAAAGGGGATGAATGTTCTGGTTTAAGTAAGCGAACATGAAACATGGGGTGAATTCGTTGCAAATTCTTTGGCAATTCCAATTCAACCATGACTGGGTTAATGATTTGAGTAATGGGGAAAGGCCCTACATACTTGGGCCCAAGCTTCTTCGATTTTTGGGGGGGTTGTAAATATTTGGTAGAAAGGTAAACCATGTCCCCCACTTTATAAGCATGTGTGGGGCACTTCTTTTTGTCGGCGTGGGCTTGATGTGCTTGATGTGCTAGAGCTTTTTGGGTTACTGTCCAAGTCCCACATAACTGTTTGATCCACTCAATTAAAGAAGAGTTCTGGGCGTTATCTTGAGGTAGCTCTGGGATTGGCACAAACTCTTGGCCAATGGTCCTGGGGGGGTCATGAGGTACCGGCCTTAAATTTGACCCCACCACATGCTTCAGGAGGCTACTGTGAAAAACTAGGTTTCCTAGTAACGGGGCAACTGCAATTATACTGTAACCGGGTTTATTATTTTAACTATGGGAAAAGGACCTATAAATTTCGGGCCGAGTTTCCTGGTCGGGAGTCTGAATCTCAAATACTTGGTGGAAAGGTAGACCTTTTCTCCTACTCGGAATGGTCTTTGGGGGGCTCAGTGCTTATCTGCTTGTTTCTTGTAAGCCTGTGCCGCCTTGTCTAATGCCTTCTTGACGTTCTCCCAGGATTCTCTCAGCATCGCCATCCAGTCGTTCAAGCTGACTGAGGAAGGGAATTCCCTTGAGTATTCTGGCATGGGGATGAAATCCATACCTCTCACTACCTTGAATGGGGTTTGTCCTGTGCTACTGTGGACAGCATTATTGTACGCAACCTCCACAAAAGATAGGAGGTCCACCCAGTTTGACTGTTGGTAGTCGATGTAGCACCTCAGGTATTGCTCTACCATGGCATTCAGTCTCTCCGCCCCCCCCCCCCCAATTAGTGCTTGGGTGAAATGCTGAGCTGAGACCTTGGGATGATCCTATGGATCGTAGGAATTCCCTCCAAAATTTCGCTGTGAACCAGACACCTCGGTCAGAGATGATTCTTCTGGGTACTCTGCGCAGGCAGTAGATGTGTTTCACAAATAGCTTGGCCAATTGGCGGGCTGAGGGTAGCCCACTACAGGGTATGAAATGTGCTTGTTTAGAGAATAAGTCTATAACAGTCCAGATCACCCTGTTTCCGGCACTCCTCAGAAGTTCTACTATAAAGTCCATTGCAATCTCCTCCCATGGTCTTGTCGGTTCAGCTACTGGCTGCAGCAACCCGGGAGGTCTTCCTGGTCAGGTTTTCATTGTGGCACAGAGGGTGAAACTTTTCACATGGCTGTCCACATCCTTCCTCATGTGAGGCCACCAAAACTGTCTTCGTACTAAGTGCAGAGTCTTTAGGAAACCGAAATGGCCCGCTGGTTTAGCGTCGAGGCTCCTCTTGAGGACTAGAGTGCGTAGAGTCTCTGGGACATAGAGTTTTGTCCCTTTCCATGCTAGGTCGTCCCTTTTTGTCATGAGATGTTGATTGTCTCGGAACCAGGGATCTGCCAATGTCTCAGCTTTGAGTCTTATTGTCAGGTCACTTGCTGGTTGGCCCTACTGGTCATGGTGCTGCCGACTGGTGGTTACCTGACCTGCCCCTTGGACGGTGGGGATGATGGCATTCACCACCTGCTCTTGCTCGCTGTTGTATTGGGGCATTCGGGAGAGGGCATCGGCCAGAAAGTTCTTTCCTCCTGGGATGTGCTTCAGCTCTAAGTTGAAATGATTGAAATATTGGGCCCACCAGACTTGCCTGGGCAATAACCTCCATGGGGTCTGGAGGGCCTCCAAGTTCTTATGATCAGTCCAAACTTTGAATGGTTTCTGGCCTCCTTCTAGCAGGTGTCGCCAGGTCAACAACGCCCACCTCACCGCAAACATTTCTTTCTCCCACACTGCCCAACATCTCTCTGTGTCAGTGAGTTTGTGGGACGTTTAGGCACAAGGCTGTAGATTCCCTTGGCTGTTCTTTTGGAGTAGGATGGCCCCCACTACCACATCGCTAGCATCCACTTGTATGACAAAGGGTTGGTCGGGGTCAGGGTGCTTCAGGACTGGTTCTTTTGCAAACATTTCTTTTAGTGTTTCGAATGCTTGTTGGCAGGCCAGGACCCACTGTAGAGGCTGTCCTGGGCAGGGTTTTGTTGTTGGACTCCCTGTTTTTAGGAGGTCCGTGAGAGGTTTGGCAATCCTGCAAAAGAGGGGATAAATTGTCTGTAGAAGTTCGCGAACCCCAGGAAGCTTTGCAGTTGTCTGCGGGTGTGAGGAGGCCGCCAGTCTAGGACTGATTGTACTTTGGCTGGGTCCATTTTTATCCCCTCGTTGGACACTTGGTAGCCCAAGTAGTCCAGGCATGACTGGTGGAACTCGCATTTCAATAGTTTAACATAAAGGTTTGCCCTCAACAATTTCTCAAGCACTTGGCAGATGAGGAGTATGTGTTCGTCTACGGTTTCCGTGTAAATGAGAATGTCATCCAGGTAGACGAGGACCCCCTTATAAAGGTGGTCATAAAGAACCTCATTTATAAGTTGCATGAACACTGCCGGCGCTCCCTGTAGTCCAAAAGGCATCACTTTAAATTGGAAGCTTCCTAGGGGGCAGTTGAATGCTGTCTTCCACTTGTCTCCTTCCTTGATGCATATCTGGTAGTAGGCTTCGCGGAGGTCTAGTTTGGTGAAAACCCTTCCTTTGGCCAGGTGGGCTAACATGTCTTTCATGAGGGGAAGGGGATATAAGTTGTGTACGCAGACCACGTTGACACCTCGAAAATCAACCACCAGGCGCATGGAACCGTCTTTTTTCTCTCTGAAAAGGACCGGTGCTGCTATCCGCAGTTTGGCTTGCTCAATGAAGCCCCTTTGTAGGTTCTTGTCTATGTACTTTCGCATTTCTTGCATTTCACGGGGCGTCATGGCATACAATTTAGGTTTGGGTAGTTTTGCCCCAGGGATGATTTCGATGGCACAATCGGCTTCGCGGTGGTAGTACATCACACTCGGTCTCACTAAATACTTCTGCAAGGTCTTGATACTCTTTTGGGATCTGTTTTGTGTCATGGGAGCTGTTGGATGTGGCTGCCAGTTGTTTTGCTGTACTCTTGACAAGGGGTGCTTGGGTTGGGGGCATTTTTTGTCCCTCTGGCGGGAGGGGTTGGAGCC
The DNA here is from genome assembly GCA_030761175.1 of Masticophis lateralis. NCBI lineage: Eukaryota > Metazoa > Chordata > Lepidosauria > Squamata > Colubridae > Masticophis > Masticophis lateralis. The sequence continues at coordinate 62,263,970 of JAUDYJ010000006.1, forward strand.
TCTGTGTGAGAGGCGTCCTCTCTCGTTGGGGCGGCAGGGGGTGAGACCCCGTGCTATTCTCAGTCTGCGGGTCCCCTCCTGCCACCAGATATTTGGGCCCCACTTGTCTAGCCAGGAGAGTCCCAGTATGACTGGGTTAGTCATTTTGGGACTATTATAAAATGAATCATCTCCCAGTGATCTGCTAGTTCCAGTTTCACTGGCTCGGTTAAGTGTGTGGCACACCCCCCCCCCCCACTAGGGATCCATCAACTTGCTCAAATCAGATTGGATGGCTGAGCTTTTTTGCGCGTATTCCCAGTTTTAGGACTGTGGGTAGGGTGATCAAGCACCTCGTGCAGCTTGAATCTACTAGCCCCTTGGATCCCTGTTTTTGGGGCTGTTAGGCATACAGGGAAGAGAAAAGGATGGATGGGTCCACTCACCATTGGGTTGTCTTCCCCATCATCATCGCTGTCATATGTTTCGGGGGGCTGATCCGCATCATCTGGGCTCTCCCTTGCTTCAGTCAGGTGGGCAAAGACTTCCGTGCTGGGGGGAAGCCTTTGTGGTGCGTTAATAGTGCACCTGGGTCCTTGTTCCGGCCATGCCTTGCTCATTGGCTGTGGTCTCGGCCCCGGGGTTCCACACACCACTGCCAAATGGCCAACTCCTCCACATCTGTAGCACCTCAGCAGACTCCGGGGTGCGGATGGTTTCTGGATGGGACGTGGTGCTGTAGTTCCTCGTCTGATAGACGGTTCCTGGTCCAGCTGGGCTTTCTCCTTTGCCTTTGGTTGCTTTATCATGTCGTTGGCACGTAGCCCTCTCTCAACTTGCTTCGCTATCCGGAACCAGTCAGAAAGTCGATTCGGGATATCTCGATAAGCGGTCACTTGGGCGATTCGCTTATCTAAGCTTTGTTCTAAAGAAGCATACTAGCAGTCGTTTTGGCAAAGGAGGTAAACTCCCAACGACTCTCCTGAACTCACAGATATGCTCTTGGATGGGCTTCCCCCTCTGCATCAGGTTCCTGAGCTCGTCTTCTACATAGGCATCCTCCCCTGTTTCTTCAAAACGGGCTCACAGCAGTTGTAAGAAGCCATCTGCATCTTGCAGTTGGAGGGCCCTGTTTTTGTACAGGGCCGCTGACCAGCTCCTTGCTTCTCCCTCCAGACCTTCTGCAATGGCACTGACTAAGGCCCTGGGGAAAGGGTAAAGGTGTGCATAGCACTCGATGTAAATCTCAGCTGCGTCGAGGAATTGTGCTAGCTGGTCTGGATCCCCATCGAATTTCCCTCTAAACCGGGGTGGTTCTGCCCTCAGTGCCCCCTCCTCCCATTGCGGGGTTCTCTGAGCCTGCCCATAATGTCGTTGGAATTCTTCCTCCTCTCTCATTCAGGGGCGGGGGGGTGATGTCCTACACAGACTGGTGTGCTTGCTGGGGGGAGGGGGAACCCATGGATGCACACTGGGGTCATCTCTCCTTCTGGTGTGTGAGGGGGAAGGGCTGCGCTCCCATCTATGGTGACTCAGTTCAGTAGGCTGGGCTGGCCTCCCCCTCTCCTTGGGCCTGCAGGATGGCTCCTCCCCCAGTCGGATAACACTGTCAAACTCTTCCTTCAACTTCTCCATGGGGCTTTCGAGTGGCTGCTTTGAAGCTTTCTGATGTCTGGGTTGCTGCCAGTCCCACAGCCAATCTACCCTCGCTAATTCCCCTAGAGGCATTCCCTTACCTTTCCCATCTGGAAAAGAGAATTCCACTTCTGCCGACTTTGGCAAAGTCCACAAAGGTTCATTTTTCTTTTTCTTGGCTTGCAGCTTTGCTGGAGGAGGGGGAGGGGGTTGAGGCCCCTTTGCATCCAAGTTTACTTCTAGTGCAGATGCTTGAAGTAAACTTTCAGTGGAGAGTTGGCTTTCAGCCATGGTTTCCGGATTGTCTCGCCACTGTGTCTGGACTTCTGGCAAAGAATTGAAGCTCTGGAGGCCTGCCAGGTTGGCTTGGGGGAAAAAAAAACAGTGCTGACTGTCTATCATGGCTGCAGTTTCATTCTCTAAAATAAAGTTGATTTCCAAGCAACAGATTTTAGGAAATATTCTCTTTATTGAGCAATGCAGACCGCCCCTGACTGCCACGCAGTCAGCACTAGCCCCTCTCCCCAAAACCCTCCTTTTCCTTTTCCCCATTCTCTGCTCCCCATTGGCTATCTTCCAAATCATTCTTCTCTTCTCTCCCACCTCAGCTCACAGGAACATCACCCCTCCCATGCGTCTCCCAGGAAACTAAGTTCACCAAAAGGCCTTCTCTAGGTGAAATGTCACACTCTTTCTTATTGCTTCTATGTCAGCCCTGGAACCCTGACAAGTTACAGCATACAGGTACATATTTAATACAAATACAGGAGATAATGCATATACAATAACAATGATACCTACACATACCTAAACGAGACTGGGCATCTAAGAGGTTAACAAATCCCATATTCCTTTAAATGCTGTATTTTCAGATACATGTGTTAAATGTGTACTGATATTATGCAAAGCTTGTACCACCTCATCACTACATCCTGTAGCAGATGCCTCACTTTTTGTAGCTCTTCTTCCTCTATACACCTTTTTTCCATATGATTGAAGGGGTACTCCACTGGTATTATAGGCCATTTTACAGGTTTTACAGGTGCATAAATAATTAGATATGGTTCTTTCTCTGGCTTAGGTATTCCCACATGTCCATGTTCATGCACGTGTGATTCATCCTCTGTCTCTTTTACAGTAACGTCTTGTGTAGTGTACTTTACAGCGACCTTATATGGTACTCTGTTACTATGATAGAGACTAGCATTCATCATTTCATAATGAAATTCTGGTTCCTGATTAATGTCTTTAAAATGTGCAACTGCCATAAAGGTAGTCAGACGCCCAATTGTACAAGGACCTCCTACTGCATTAGCAGGTATGTATGCATAGGCATATAATCCACAAAATAGAAACCATCCTCTAGGCAGATATAATACCTGTCCTATAGCACGTATCTCTTCCACTTCAAAACAGATAAACACATGCTCGGTAGGTACAGGAACATATATTACTTTTTCCTATGTCTTCTCAGGTTGTCTATAAACCACACAATCATAAGAAAATATATATAATTTTCACTTCAATCACCAATTTCTTCTGGTTAGTCCATTTATTAGGCTTTTGCGGACTCCCAAACATAGTAATCACATGTGATAAATTATAATTATTTTCGCTTCCTCAAATAAGAATTTTCTAGGGACTGGCACCCCAACAAAACATGTGGACATTATATCAGAGATTGTAGTCTCTCTTTTACACAAAAGGATGAACTGTTGAGAGCTACCTTAATTAGGTCCAGGAAAATATTCCCTTCCTCCTTACTGGGTTCTCTCACTTGTCTAGAATACCTCATTGGTGTTTTAAGATATCCAACAGCACATCTACCCTTCCATACAAAAGGTAATTTAGCCAGTGCTATATTTCCACATAAAAACATAAGTTTGGAGGGAGCTTTCAACCCGATATATGGTAAATATAGCTGTTCTTCTATAATCCTAAACTTTTTATAAGAAGGTGTATAATTACCATGTTGATCAATGCATTGATTGTATAAGAATTCCATTCTATTTAATAGATCTTTGTACTGGGTAACAGGTTCATACCCAACAGTACACCATCATTGAAAGAGGATTTAATACAAATCCCAGCTTCAGCTGTAGTTTCAATCAGTGTCAGTGGTGTCTGTACCAGGGAATATTCTTGCTCAAGTTCAGTATAGAAACACAGCTGTTGCCATGTTATAAAGTAACTAGGCAATACAGCAAAAGTCCCCATTCCTATTGTATATGTTGCATGATTTCCCATAAGGCAACAACCATCACCACTGCAAACTTCATCTTCCTAGTGAACTAGGCCCCCTGTCTAGAGTATGTTTATATGTGTAAAAGCTTAAAAGCTTATCATTAGACTTCAAGTCTTTCAGCTGATCGTAGGGAACTTATATCCATCGGATACCACAGCATTGATTTACACCATTCAATTATCTCCTTTCTTAATACAATCAATATCACAATAAAAATGTTTATTACTCCCAACCAAATATTTAAATCAACCACCCAATGTTCCATTAGTCAGATATCTGTCTTCTGAAGGTTAATTTAAGTGGGTTTGATGCATCTGTTGACACTGTCCATCCATAAACAAAGTATGTATATATTTAAAAGTTAGTGCAAGACGATTGATGAATCTTGCTTCACTGTCCATCTGGTGGGTGGGTCTTATGTCCAAACTGCTGTTTCAGTGGTCAACAGGATTTAACAGGATCTGTCCCAGGCTTGGCTAAGTTCTTCCTCACATCAGCTTGTTATCAGGACCCAATCATCACTTTTGTAGTTATGTACTTGAAAATCAAGAGGTGGAGTTTGTGTCCATAATCCTTTAGAACTTGAACGAGAAAATCACTGGGACAGTCCCTGTATATTATTTCTAAGAAAGACATCTTTAAGCTTTATTCTAGGCATACCCATACTCCCAGTATAGGGTAATCCAAACATCCTATCATATGATGAAACATCTTTTCTTTAGATGGAAAAGAGATAAAGGCAAATATTTCATACAGAGAACCTGGCGCTCCAACATTAACCTTTTCACTGCATGTTTCTATTGCCAATATTTTTATTGCCTATCAATCCCCAATTGCTCCATTATCTTCCTTACCATCTGGACAGTGAAATGTGTATCTCTATCACTATCAATAATTTCAACCAATCCGTATTTGGGTATTAATTGCTCCAATATGATTTTAACAGTCATCTGAGCATTCACCTTTGCACAGGGAAAGGCTTCAACCCATCCAGTTAGATGATCCACTATTACCAGCAAATACTTTAGTGTTCCCACCGCTGGCATCTCAGTGTACTCTACCTGGATTCGTTGAAATGGCCAAATAGTCAAATCTCTACATGTTTACATATTTATTTATTTATTTATTTATTTATTAATCGAATTTCTATACCGCCCTTCTCCTTCCGGACTCAGGGCGGTGAACAGCCAATTTAAAACCAATAACAATACAGTGAGTTAAAATGTACTAAAAATCCATATAAATTTAGGCTGAAAATATATCGAATAAAACATTTAAAACTCTAAAAATTTAAATAATTTAAAATAATTTAAAATTTAAAATATTTAAAAATAGGAGGGATCAGGCAAGTCCGGCAAGTTGGAAGAAATGAGTCTTCAACGCCCGACGAAAGGTCCGGAGGTCAGCAATAGTTCTCAGATCTGGAGGGAGATCGTTCCAGAGGGTGGGGGCTACCACAGAGAATGCTCTCCCCCTGGGGGTCGCCAGCCGGCACTGGCGTATAATCTTCTTGTTCATATAATCTTCTTGTTCATTTTGACACAATGTATACACTTCCTTATCACTTGCATCGCTATTGTATACATGCCTCTACAGATAGACTTCCATTTAATAAAATCATTCCCCAATGAGTCCCCTCATGCACTCTTTCAATTATATTCCTCATAACTGGTTTATTCACCATTTGTAATCCCTCCTTTGTTATCCATTTACCATCTATCTTTTGCACCCCTTCTTCCCTCATCTGTTTTTCTTCATCATATGTGAACACAGGCTTTACATCAAATTCCAAAGCAGGGATTAAAATCATCAGTTCTTCCCCTAGTAATTTTTTTAAAAAATTTGATTTATATGCCGCCCGTCTCCGGAGACTCAAGGCGGCTTACAATGCATTAAGCAATAGCCTTCATACTTTTGTATATTTTATACAAAGTCAGCTTATTTCCCCCACAACTGGGTCTTCAATTTACCCACCTTAGAAAGGATGGAAGGCTGAGTTGATCTTGAGCCTGGGGAGTTTCGAACTAGTGTAATTGCAGGCAGCTGGATGTTAAATGCTGCCTTTTAGTAGGAGGCATTAGCCTCCTGCACCACTGTAATGCTGCTTCCTTTGCAGTTTTATCTGCTAATCTATTTCCCACAACCAGTTTAGAAGTTCCCTTTTTATGTGCCTCAATGTGTTTTATAGCCAGCCATTCAGGGCCCTCAGCTGCCTCTAATACAGTTGTTATGAGATCCACTTGCTTCAACTCCTTCCCTTTACCTGTTATCAACCCCAGTTCCATCCAAATTTGTCCAAAAATATGTAAAATACCATAAGCATTCTTTGAATCAGTATAGATATTACCCACTTCATTGGTTAACAATTTTAAGGCTTGTAATAAAGCAAAGTGTTGTGTCCTTATAAGGACATCCGCCGGGGATTGGTTGAGAAATCCTCCGGCGGGAAGTTTGAATCCCTGTCAGGGGGCGGTGTGGCTGCCGGAGCGAATATAAGGAGAGCTCCGGCAGCGCAGCGCCAGTTCTGTTCCTGTAAAATAAAACTTGTTGCATGAACTCCGCTGGTCTCATCTTCATTCCTGCGCCGATCTAACACAAAGACTTCACATATTTGTGCCGACCAATCAGAAGGCAACCTCCCAGTTTCCAGTACTTCAGCAGTGTCTCCATTCACTGCATACCCATTCAGTCTCTTCCCGTCCTCAACTCGGAAGACCCATCAATAAATAATCACACAATTATATTCCACATTGTCCTGTTCCTTTCTTCCTTTCTCTCCCCCAACAGGAATTCAGCTGGATTTAAATTCCTATGGTTGAATCCCTATATCCTCCATCAAAAGTGCAGTGGCAGCTACAGCCTGTATGCACAAGGGTCAACCTTGCACCACAGGATCCATCAATTTTGACAAAAATGCTACAGGTCTCTTCTTTCATCCCATATGTGAGCCAACACTCCTTTGGCTATGCCATCTTCCACTGCTACAAAGAAGTGGAAGGGTTTCTTTAAATCCGGCAAGCTCAACACCGGAGCCTGTATTTTTTCAACTCTTCAAACCTATCTTCATCACCTTCCTTCCGAACAACTTCCCATGGCTTTTTTTCCAGCGATTTCTCATACAGGTATTTAACTTTTTTCTTTTTCTTTCTCTTAGTTACATATCATCAATAAATACTTAACTCTCCTCACTTGAGGGGAGTCACATCTCTATCATAAATCAGCTAAACTATTGCCTCAAGCTTCAGAGAAGTGCAAAGCTTGTTTTAATTCATAAATCTGTACAGACTAATTTACAGGTAACTTCCTAGCTAGCCAGACCAAAAGTCCATCTCTACCTTCTACTAGCAAGCAATTTTTCCCTCAAGGGAACATCTATTAGGGTAGGATCTAGCATTTTAGAGAAATACGCCTACTGGTCTTTTTCCTTCCCACCTCTGGGTTAAAATCCCCCAAATCCATCCCCTTATCTGGGTAACACTAAGCTAAATTAGCATAGTTAACTATTCATTGGACTATTCAATATCCAGGCTATCCTAGAAATCTCCTTAACTCCTTAGCATTCAAAATGCACAGACATAAAGACATAAAAGAGGGTGATAAAAAGAACACCCTCAAAAAGTAAAAAAAAAAAAATAACCTGAAGGAGATATTTTGGGTCTCTGCTCCAAAAAATATGTGTCTCAAACATTAATGTCACCTCTCTGTTATATAAGTTTATTTAAACACCTCAAACTTTTCACAAAAAAATAAAAAATAAAATCAACATTGCAATTCAGAGCAGGACAGAAAATATATCTGCATAGCTGCCGTATGCAGTCAGAAGCAATGCTACAGGATCAAGTCTCCCATTCGCCTATCTCTATCTTCACTCTATCTCTCTCTGACAGGCTTGGCAAAGGAAAAAAAATGTGTAAAAGGGAAAACAACCCGCACCTCCCCCCCCCCCTTTTCCTACTTCTCTCTTCCAAGACAAAAACGAAGGGGGAAATACAGGGAGGAAAACTACTTCTCCTTTCTCCGTTTCAAGATCACAATTAACTCTTTCTAATTCTCTAACTTTTCCATGGGATCTCTCTCATCTCTTTTTCTTGTTCAAACACTTGCTATTACCTTCACAACAACAACAACAAACCCTTGCCACTTACTGTTTCTTTATACAAGAGGAGATCTCTCAGGGTGTTCAGCACACAGGCATTCACAAGTGTCAGGATCACCTTATCACTCCTCACATTTGTACTGCAATCAGAACTTTTTTGTACACACTAACATACACATATGCTTTCTTCCTGCCAATTGATCAATATAATTATGTCAGGGAGCTTTTTTCACAAGCTTTATTGCCTAAATAACCTTTTATTACACAGAGACGCTTTCACACATACATACCATTAAACAACATTTGCAGAGCTGGAATAAAACCTGGGGAGGTTTTATCCCTTCAGATTCCCATTTTGTTTCCAACCTTGTCATCTTATAGCTCATTCTTCAAGCAGTGGGAAATCTTAGGATGTGGTTTTTAATCAAAAATGTGATTTCGGGCCCTAACCACCACCTGTTTCCCAGAGCTTCAAGCTCAAGCCAAGAAGTTTACTTAATTTGCCGGCACACACATATCACTATCACTTCAAATATAAATATGCATCCAAGAAGTTAACAGAAATCATATCACATTTATCAAAGACAAATTATTCCCATTTAGACCTCAGATGGGAAGAACAATAAATCTGTTTTTCTTTACCCTTTATTCTCATAAAGTTTTCTGCCTCTTTCAAGAATGATAAAGATCTGTATACCACTGCAGTATTTCTACTCCTTCCACTCATAACAGCATAAAGCAAAATCATCCTTGGTCAGCCCCAACGTCTGAATCATCCCATTATTTAATGATTATAAAATAATCATCTAATCATTTCTTTTCCTAATTGTTTTAGTGAGCTTCTCACTCCTACTCCAAGTTACCCTTATTGTTCTATTCCCTTAAGCACCACACTACCTGTCTCTGCCCTGGGGATGTCCTATCTCTTCAAACAATGTGAGAGGAAAAACCTCTCAGCATATTGCTGCAACTAATTGATTGATTGGTTTGAATAGTTTGAATGAACCAATCAGAGCACAGCTTCCTGGCTCTGAGTTTCCTGCATTTTCCAATGGTCAGTTGATGACCATATAAACAGCAGGAGGACTGCAGCCAGCAGAGAACTCAAGAGAACCTGAGAGCTCACTCTCTATTCCTCCCTCTCCTCACTCCGAGACCAGATGTGATGAGAGCATGCTGAAGTCACTACAAAGAGCTGAGTCATTGCCTTGCTCCTGAGAAGACTGACAAAGAATGCAGAGAGCCTCCCATGCTTGGGAAGAAGATTAGAGCTAATGGACTTTGTTGCGAGGAGAATCTTTTAGGCTGCTGGTGCCTTCTTGTAGGTTTTGTTTTTATGTGTTTTTATTAAAGTAGTTTCTTAAGACTCCTCTGTCAACTTCCATGCTTCAGTGCTTTTGTGTATCGAGTCACGGTCCATTCGAATACAGAACCCCTCCTTCACAATTGGTAGCAGAGGATAATTCAATAGACCTGATTCATAGCATAATGCACTAGCATGCCCACCATCAAACCAATGCAACAGGATAAAGTTGAGACCTGGGCCTTTACTAAGAGTAAGCAACTCCAAGGCTGACTGATGGAAGAACAAGCCAGGATGGCCTCAGTTGGAGGACTTCAAGCAACGGTTGTGCAGGAGAGTGAAGAAGCTGTGAGTTTTGAAGCAGATGCCCCAGCTCTCGAGATGCATGTTGCGGAAGGTGATTTTCCCCTGCTTGGAGGAGCAGTAGGTGGACTGGCGTCCCCTATGGCATCGAGTGTAAGACCGGTGGGAGAAGATGAAGTGAGGTCGATAATACTTCGAACCCTCGGTCTCCCTACAACATGTCAGAATCCAGCTGCTGATTTCAGCGTCTTGATGCAAGCAACAACTATGCCAGTAGCAGCTCGAGACAGGACTGGAAACTCCAGGCTGGTAAGGGACTTTCAAACTTCTCCTGTAACCCCACTTGCTGGCTATAAACCCAAGGCAGGAGACAAAGGACTGCCTGTTTTAAATTTCCCGTCAAATGTTATGGCGCCATCTATTGCCCAAATTGTTTTAGATCAGCCAGCTGGAAGTTGTAGCTGGAAGTTGCCCGACTGCAGCATTGCTAATTCTGGTTGCATCTGAAATGCCACCAATGCTGCCTGGGTGGGCCACTACCCAGATGACCAATACAGTGACAGCAGGCATAGCCTTCAATGTAAGGAGTTTACCTCCCAAATCTGAAGTTGCAAGTGCAATTGAGATGTTAACTGTATTCGTTGGAACTGATTTCCAGTTATTCCTTGCTAAACTGCAACTCGTATTAATACTCCCTTGATATCTACGACCTGCTCTTCATCTGTTGTAAATGGGGCGGGCACTCCTACAGTGCCCCCAGTTTTTGGAGCTACCTCTGGGACTATACCAACTGAAGTTGATGTTCCAGGAGAATGCTCAAGGTTTTCTGCGGGGGGGACAGTCAAGGAGGTCTTCGCATTTTGCATCACAGGCACTGATGATTCCTGAGTATATATAGCCCGAGAACTTGGCCCCCTCCACTGAAAGGGGGCCATCATCAAGTGACCAACCGGCAGTGTTTAAGCCAACTGCCATGATTCCTATGCCCTATTGTCAGTTTAAAAATCTGTGGCATCATGGGAGGCAGCATTTTCCTAATCCTATGCCTACAAACGCAAATATTTTGCCATCTGGTTTTAAAACCTTTCACATTAGTGGAAAGAATTTAGAGAAATGGTCTAAAAATGTGCAGGTGATTCTAATGAGTTATCGTTATTGCTTGATCCTCCCCCCAAACCCTGGACTATGGAAACTGATCTTTTGCATCACAACGTGTTTTGTGTTTTGCTATCAGCCATTGACACTGCTTTGTATCCCAGTATTCCACATGGTTTAATTATATGTGAGGTTTGGCAAAAATTGTTTAAACTGTTTTGTTGCAAGAATTCAAATGCAACAAGCAGAATTTCCAGGGAATTTCACTCTGTGAAATTGAAACCAGGTATTGATATGAATGAACACCTCTGTGAACTTATTAAAATGCGGGAGGAGTTAACTTTAAGGGGACAGCATGTAGACGAACAGAGTTTGATTAGTATCATAATAAACTCCCTAGATCCTAGTTGGGATAATTTTGTGTCCCGAATGGATAACATTAGTCCTGAAAACATGTCCCTGGAAGTTCTGTCTGGTAAATTAATTGCTGAAGACAATTTGAGAAAAGATAGGGCAATTTCCACAGGAAGGATAGGCAAATGAGAAGGTCAAAAAGCCCCAATAAGATTTATACTGGTTGAGAATGTTTTAATTGTGGGTCTAAGGGTCATTACAAAAGGGATTGCCTGCGTAATGCTAGAGCACGCCAAAGGGAGCCCTCTGGTGGTTGGTACAGAAAAAGATCACCCACCCCACATGGGAAGCCACAAGGTAACCCTTCCAGTCAGAGAAGGGGTAGATGGTTGAAAAAAGATGATAGGAAGGACAATTTTTGTTTTGCTAATAACCTTGTTACTGTGGTTGAGACGTCTGAATTAGATCTCTCAAGGAAACAGTGTGCAAAACTATGGCTATTGGATAGTGGGGCAAGCAAACACATTGTGAATAATCGAAGGCTGTTTACTGAATTGAAGGGATATAAATCTATGGTTAAGGTTGCAAATGGTAAAAGGGTTATAGTTACTGGCATTGGTAAGGTTTTTATTCCTGGACTTGGAGAAGTTGATGATGTTTTATATGTACCTAATATTGATCATAATTTACTCAGCACTGTGAAAATCAGTGAGAATTCTAAGATAGAAATATTGTTCACAGAGGGAACTGCTGTGGTTACCAATGATAAGCATGTGGTTGGGGAAGTGTTGAAAATCAGTGGTTTACCCTATTACTTTCTGATTTCAAAGGCTGAGGAATCTGATGTTACTAACCAGGTTATCACTTTTGACAGTGATGATGAATCTCAATTTGATTCAGATTATGACTTTGAAGGTACACAAGAGAAGGGGAATTTTAGAGGTAACTGTAAAAATGTTTTAAGCAGTAAGAAGTCTGTAAGTTTTAACTTAAAACAGGGAAGGAGTGAGCCTGAGAACGCCAACGCAATATCCATTGGCAAGCCCATTATATGATGAATGTGCTCATCTCATGCATCACAGATTGGGTCATGTAAGCTTCCCAATAGTACAAAAGGTATCTGAATGTTCAAATGGAACTAGGGTTAACAAGAGAAGGGGAATTTTAATGGTAACTGTAAAAATGTTTTAAGCAATAAGAAGACTGTAAGTTTTAACTTAAAACAGGGAAGGAGTGAGCTCCCTCTATCGCCAATAACTTGTTGAGCATAATCAAGTTATGTGATTATGGCAGGGTGGAGGTATTATTTCATAAAGGGGGAGGTCATATCACTCGGGACCAAAAGGTTATTGGGAGTGTTACCATTATAAATGGTTTGCTGTATTTCTCCCTCAAAAATTTGTTTCTTGCTCCACGGCTGAGGCGGAATATGCCAGTCTGTCAGACACAGTCAATGATTTCATTTGGTTTGACGCTCTGGTAACGAGCATCTGGGCACCTCCTCCCTTGCCCATTCAAATTCAAGAAGACAATACGGCCGCAATTGGAATCTTGAGGGCATACGCAGTGGGCTCTAGGTCCCGCCACATAGACATCCGCTACAAAAATGTCAGGCAGCATGCCAGAATAGGTTTCGTACATGTCAAACATTGTAGTACAACCGACCAGGTAGCTGACCTGTTCACCAAACCTATACCTATTGACCGACACAACCTTGTTTGTGTTTGGTCTTGTAAATGCATACAATGCATCTGCATGTTTATGACACCTGCTCGCCCCCTCATACATACTCACTAGTACCTGTCATTGGCTGGCAAGAAGGGGAATTGTTAGATGTGTTTGTGCCAGCCATGGCAGTTTTTTAAAAGGCCACCAGATGGGAGCAAAGAGGCACCTTTGATCTCACTGGTGGGTCAGGGAGATCTAGCCCCTGCAGCCCCATTGGGGAGAGTTAATGGCCCTCTGGCCACCTCACACCCATTGGTAAGGGAGGGGTCAGGGGCCCCCATAAGAACCTCTGTGCAGAGGCTGCCCTCTGGCTTTGTGTTCTAGCTCCCTTCGGGACTAATCCATGGGCTCAATCCAGGCATGGATGTTCCAGGGAACTTATTTTCTCTGCTTTATCCTTAAATAAAGCTTCAACTGATTGCATCCCTACAATCTTTCTTGGAAGCGCCTCAACGAACCATCAACCTTATGAGGGCTCTCACATGTATGAACTCAAATTAACTGTAGTTTATTAAATAAAATCAGGGCTGCATGCAATTCATGAACCCAAATTTGGGCCTATAACACCACCTCCCTAAATCCTGTGTTCTGACATGATTCTTTTTATTATACTTTGTTATGATAGTTTTGATTCTTTTTACTATGCTTTTAGCAATGAAATAGAACATTCAGTGTAGGCACGGAAATGCCATTTTCAATCAATTCAAAATGGTCCAATTCTTGTGCTATCTCAGTCATTTTGCATTTTCTCTTTCTTTATTAATAGAAAGTCTTCGACTTACAACAGTTTGTTTAGTGACCGTTCAAAGTTACAACAGCACTGAAAAGTGACTTATGACCATTTTTCATAGTTAACTTTGTAACATTCCTGTGATCATGTAATCAAAATTCAGATGCTTGGCAGCTAGTTCATATTTATGACCATTGCTGTGTCCCAAGGTCATGTGATCACCTTTGCAACTTTTTGGCAAGCAAAGACAATGGGGAGGCCAACTTCACTTAACAACCACGTAACTTATCAACTGTAGTGATCCACTTAACTGTGGTAAGAAAGGTCGTAAAATGGGACAAAACTCACTTAACAACAAAATTTTTGGGCTCAGTTGTGGTTGTTAAGTCAAGGACTACTTGCATACAGAGAATTGGTGCTTTAACACATTGAGAAAGTCCCAGTTCTGACCTTATTAAAAATTTATTAAAATTTACCTTCAATTCATTTCTCAATTACAGCCATAGCGCAGGCATTTTTTCCTTCTCTACAAATGTAGAAATCAGGGTCCAGTCATTTGCAAAGTGCGAAGATGTCTTTTCTCCACAGTATTTATTGCTTTTTATACAGTATTTTACAAGCAGAAAAGGCAAACCAGCAACAGCGTTTTAATTGATAGATACTATTCGCCCCCCTTAAGATGCCATCATCCTGATGGTGAAAGCAAGGTGATCTAATGCAGAGCAGAGCCAGAATGAGATCATACAGGCAAGCAAGATACAAGGCATCTGAGACGCGGCAGTGTGCTGCACACAGCTCGACACCATGACGTTTAACCAACCTCTACATACAAATAGTAGAGCATCAAACATTTAATGTTTTTTCAAGCTTGAAAAAGCTGCAACAAGTAACATTGAACATGATGAAAGGATACTTTTAATAATTAATATTATTCAATTTATTAAATCATGAGTATTCTTTAAGTTAAGCAACATACTTATTTCAGGGAAATGACAAAAAGGCATTTTCATTTCCTGCTTTTGCCAGACATTTTCTTCTATCCCATTGATACCAAAAAGGTTCTACCAACAGTTTCTCTATATTGGAAGAGCTGTATAATATTCAGTTTGACGAAGTTTCTGTCAAGTAAATTTGCTTCCTGTGGAAGGAAAGCTTTGTTCTTGCAATGGTTAAGTTATGTGGTCCTATTCTCTATCTCTGATGCTTTGGTGATCCATGTTGAAGGAAATTATGGTAATTATAGGCCAGACGTTCTGATACGCAGCAGTCAGCAAAATCTTTTCTGCAAAATTCAATCCTACGTCTTTACTGAAGGAACATATCAATTTTTCAATAAATTGCTCAATCTTAGCCATAGATAGTGACTTTAGGAAGTACTGAGATCTTATTTAGTTATTCCAAAGAATAACTTTATGTCATTCACTCACTTCTAGGCGCATTTATTTATTTATTTAAAAACATCATAATCTGTTACTAGAGCATATTCTCTACAGTTGAAGCTTTTTGAACACAAAATATGAACATTTGGGATGCTTTCTTAAGCTTTTGTATCTTAGCTCCATCTCAAATTTATGTGTTTCAGTTTAAGCAAATAATAAGCTGTTTCAGGCACAAGTATTTATTGTATAATAATAATAATCTTTGAGTAAGGTCAAAACTTGGCATATCAACAGCCTCATTAGTTTAATGTTGCCCAGATTAGGTGAGGTTACAAGATTTGTTCTGTGGCTCTTGAACTAATGTCAAAAACTCTTTTCAAGTGATTGGTTTGGATTTCTGAAAAGTGATCTGTCCCTGGCAATATGCTGGTCAGACAGAAAGGCTGAGAAAGCAAATGAAAAGTTGGTAAAGAAAAAGAAAGTAAGGAACAGCAGTCCTAGATGTATCTGGGCTGCAATAATCTCAAAAAGTAGTTTGTCCCAGTGACTTGCCTTTTATGCATTTTTTGTGTAAATGTGAAATGTCCCATTACAGATGGTTAACCTTTTTGGTGCTGGGAATTCACGCATGTGTACCCGAATACCCCAAATGCAATGCAAGTGCCCCCGCACATGTACACATCTCCCCTGTGCATGAGCCTCACCCCCATTTTGGCTTCCAGGTTGGTGCAGACTTTCCAGGCTGAAAAATGGGGCACAGGAGGCTCATGCGGTCCCCCTTGTCCCATTTTGGCTTCCAGGTTGGTGCAGGCGGTTTCCAGGCCTAAAACGGAGTGCTGGAGGGGGATATTTTGGGCCTGGAAAGCCTCCTGCACCAACCTGCACCCCCGCACATGCGCCACACCCCCACGCATGCACCACGCATCCTGTGCATGCGTGGCAGAGACCCAAAGACCAGCTGGCCAGCAGGAGGCGCACATGCATGCGGGGTGGAGCTGGGCTGGGGCGAAGGCTGGCGCGTCCGCAGAGAGGGCTCTGTGTGCCATTTGTGTAATGGTCCTATTATGTCATTTGAAAGCTATGCTTTTAATTTCATTGTTGGAAAGAAGGAAACAATAGGTATTTGTTTTTTTAATCAAGTGAAATTGAACATAATTTTGCCAGTTTTTCTTTTTATCCTAGTGACGGGGGGGGGGGGGGGAGGGGGGACTGTGATCCCTTTCTTATAAAAAATAGAGAATCCACCAATCAGGAGCCATGGTAAATATGGTCCAGAGAGAACCATCACAATAGCCAAAACAGAGGAAAGGGCTGAAATTATAGAAAGGAATTCCTTAATTTACTTCCAGCTTTATTCACCAGAGGGAAACACTTTAAGACCATAGTGCAGAAAAGCCCTTACACTCTGGTAAATCCTCCAAGGAAATGATTGTGGGGGAAAATTTTTCATTCACCCCAATTTAGCATCAGGAGTCAGTTGATAAAAAGCACTGCCTCTGTACTTCCATATCTGTCCTTTTTGAAGAATCTGTTGCAGGTATCTTTTTTTTTTTTATCCAAACATGATTGCTTCAAGTGTCAGAGATCATGTGAGGAATATGAAATTGTTATGGAATGAAAGACTGAAAAACATTCCTGGGTCAGCCAGATACAGTTTATTGCGCAGGTTCAGAACCAGATTAATACCTGAAGTTCTGAACCCCTGAAAGCTCTGATAAAACCGCTTATATATGTTTCCAAGACAAAGGGTTTGGTGAACACATGCATTTTTCCATATATGGCTAACATACACTTGTTATATGATAATTGACGCTTCCTAATTACTAAACCATTATTTTCTAGTTTATAACATTATCTTTAGCTAGACAACCTTTAGTTCTGTAATTACTAATATAGGAGATTTATTGCTGTCCTTAGGTAATAAGTAACTCTTTGTAACGTACATGTCCTTGTGTCTTTGACAGTGAGGCCCCTCAGATGTTTTCTATATGGCTGTCCTTCCATGACAGCTAGGCCTCATCAGAAGATATATTACCAATAATGGGATTTAGCTGATTTTTAATATAATCTCCAAACAAGCACATTTCTCCCTTATAATAATGTGAATAGAGAGGGTCCTTTAACTGACCCTGTATGATTCCTACTTTATTCACATTAAAATAAATACTGAGAGATGAAGTGAGTTTAAAAGTTTGAATATTTCTTATTTTAAATATTAGAATTCTATTCTCCTGTGTGTGAGGAAGGCAGAACCACCACTATTATATCTGGGAATCAGCATCAAGGTCCATTTGTCCCTTCTTTTATATTTACTGTCTCTTAAGGATATACTGTTCTGTAGGACTATCCGATCTGTACTGAAAAATTACTAGCAGACAGTAGGAAAAAATTAAAGAGTTTTTTGGTATCTCTTTGTTGCTATTTAATGGTCTTCTGAATGCTTACAGATTTGATAACCTACATTTCTGTGCATCCTAAAGGCAGAACTAAGATTCATGTAACTAACTAACTACCAGGGCCAAGATTATTAAGTGCTGGAACAAAACTACTATGCCCCCCCCCACAAGCTGTTTCATATTGCTCAAGTATTCTTGCTTGTGCACCTTTATATTTTCCTGCTATGTTGGCTGTACTGTCTGTGCACAACAATCCGATAGTTGTACATTGTGTTCTTTCAATGTTTCTACGATCATCTGTGCTATGTCACATCCTGTTTTATGACTTGTGGCAACAAACTGTAAAAATCTTTCTACAATTTCACACTGGTTTTCATATGGTATTACATAATGTAAAAGAAATGTTTGTTCAATATGGAATGAATCTGGCATGGAATCAACAATAACAGCAAAGTTTTGCAATTTTCTCCAACATGTGTTGCTTTACAAGTGAGGAACATTCCGCAAGTAACTCATTTTGGGTATCAGCACTGAGATAATGTACTTGAAGTCGTTCTCCCTTTTCTTGTGACTCTTTAACTTGCAACACATGTTCTTTTAGAATTGGAGCCCAATGACTCTGACTCCCCAAAAATTTCCATTGTCTTTTTCACCAATGCGGCTGGGAACTGCCACACAAAGAAAGCTCTCATTCATCAATGATTTATTTCATAGTGTTGTACCACTTGATAGATTGTTTCAATTGATGCCTCAAATAGACTGCCAATGCCCTTGCCAGATGACAACCATCTTTCTAGTTCTCGACAAGCTAGGTAGCACTGCCTATGACTATTGCTTCTCTCACGTTCTGAGATGCGAATACATAATTTTCACAATTTTTAGCTGCTGACCATCCTTTTGTTGATGCAACCATAGACTTAGATGCTGAGCAACTGCTGCAACAAATCTTGTTCCAAAATAATCGACAAGGAAACCAAAATAATGTGTCAGATCCCTAAAAGTGATACTGCCATTCAAGTGGAGGAAGGGAGAGACTGGATTCGATTTACTAGCATGACCTATGTCATCAGATATTTTACAACCTATATCCTGGCGCCAAGGGGGCCTGAGATTCCCTTTACCTGCAGGTATTGATATGATAGCCATGTGGGTTGTCTCACTTTAAAGGGTAGTGGTGGGAATGCATGTTTATTCGGGTTCTCAAAGGAAATAGTAAAGAAAATGGACGTTGGTCTTACCTGATACGTCTGTTCTCTATGAGGAAGAAATGGCATTTACATAAGACCGCCCTCCTGCTGGATAGCCTCCAGTGTTTAGGCGAGGGTGCTGACATAGACTCGGGTGTCTTCCTGGAAGATAAAATAACAAATTAAATGCACCAACCCCCTTCCCTTGTAGGAAACACAGGACCTTTCCAGGACGGGTCTGAATGCCATTTCTTCCTCATAGAGAAGGGACGTATCAGGTAAGACCAACGTCCATTCTCCCCATCGAAAGAAATGGCATTCAGCCGTGGGACATACCAAAGCTTAATGTCCGTAGGGAGGGTCCAATAGAAGGTCCTGAAGGTCTATGGACAGCCTGCAGCACCCGACGGCCGAACACGTCAGCAGATGCAAAGGCATCGATTCTGCAGTGCCGGATGAATGGCGAGAGACTCATCCAGGTGGCGACACGGCAAATCTCGTCCAACGAGGCTTGAGTGGCCCAAGCGGCCGATGTAGAGGCACTCCTTGTAGAGTGGGCTGTGATGTTCCGCGGAGCCAGCAAGGATTGACGAAAGTAAGCTGTAGAGATGTTGGCTCGGATCCATCCCCCCAACATAGGAGCCGAAACCTTGCCCCCGATAGAAGCTGTTTGGTACGATACAAACAGTGCTTCCGTCTTGCGAAAGGACTGTGTACGAGCCATATATAATATATCTTGAGCGCCCAGTGGATGTCTAAAGTATGCCAGGTACGTTCTAGCGGATGCGATGGTGAAGGACAAAAGGCTGGCAGTACCAGTTCCTGTGCCCAGTGAAAGGAGGTGTTTACCTTAGGAATGAAGACTGGGTCCAAACGGAGCACCACCCTATCTTTGTGAAAAATGCATAGATCGCGACGGGTAGATAAGGCGACCAGTTCCGAAATACACCGGGCAGACGTGATAGCCACTAAGAACGCTGTCTTGAATGACAAGAAGCGGAGAGAGGCAAGGCAAAGAGGCTCAAATGGTGGTACAGTCAAAGTGGTAAGAACCTCATTGAGGTCCCACGTAGGATAACGATGCACTGTGGGAGGTCGTAAGATCGTGGCACCATGGAGGAATTAACGGATGAGGGGATGATGTGCTAGTGAGGAATCCAAGCCACATGCGAGAACCGAAGATAGAGCAGACACCTGGCGTCGGAGGGTGTTGGGAGCCAACCCGGATTTGAATCCAGCTTGGAGGAAACGAAGCACATCCACAATGGAAGCAGAAAGTGGAGAAAGGTTTGAAGTGTCGAAAGCCGCCCAAGTCGCATTGTAAATTCGATTTGCAGAGTCGCGACGAGCTGCTTGTATTGTGGTGACGACCAAGGCAGGCACCCTAGCATTTAACAAGCCCCACTCAACCTCCAAACGGTTAAGTGCAACCCCGTCAGGTCCAGATGATGAAGGGCCCCCTGCGTGAGAATCAGGCGGTCGTTGGGAATAGTCCACGGTGGAGATACAGATAGGGATATTAAGTCCGCGAACCAGTGCCTCCGGGGCCAACAAGGTGCTATTAAGATGACTTCCGCCCGCCCGTTCCTCTATCACCTTCCAGAGGACCCTAGATATTAAAGGCAGAGGGGGAAAGGCATATAGAAGATCAGAAGGCCAGGGAGAACGAAGCGCGTCTGTGGCCTCCGCTGCAGTATCATAATAACGAGAAAAATACCTCGGGACTCTGTGGTTGGAAGCCGAGGCAAAAAGGTCGAGGACTGGAGAGCCAAACTACTCCGCAATGTCCCGAAAGAGAATCCGGAATGCTCCACTCTGAGTGGTCCAGGCGGTGTCTGCTGAGGGCATCTGCCTGGGAATTGGCTTCTCCCAATATGTGGTCTGTGCGGATGGAGTGCAGATGAGATTCAGCCCAGAACCCGAGAAGTAAGGTTTTGTCCATAAGGGCCTTAGAGTGTGTGCCACCCATCCTATTAACATGGGCCTTGGCTGTCACATTATCTGTGAGAAACAGCACATTGCAGTTGGCGATAGAAGGGAGAAAGGAAAGAAGGGCCAGATGAATAGCCCTTAATTCAAGGAGGTTGATACTCAAGCATCGCTCTGTAAGAGACCGCTGACCTTGCACCAATTGGTGATTGAGGTGAGCCCCCCAGCCGAGAAGACTCGCATCGGTCATGATAGTGACTCTCACTGGTTCCGGAAAGGTCTGGGGTGTGCCAGCGCAGGGCAGCACCACCACCGAAGAGAGAGCAGGATGAGAGGAACAGGGACCCTGCAAAGGGAGGTATTGGAATGATTCTTCTGATGAGGGAGAAGGAACCACTGAAGTTCCTGACTGTGGAGGCGGGACCACGGGACAACCCCAAAGGTGGAAACCATTTTGCCTAGGAGGCAAAACAGTCTAAGAAGAGATGATGTACGATCTGAAATACAGCCCTGGGCCATGGTTCACAGGCTAGACTGATGTTCCGGAAAGAGAGAGATGGTTGAGGCCACGGTGTCAATTACTGCTCCCAAATGCTGAAGCACCGTGGAAGGGGACAGGTGGCTCTTGGGCCAATTAATAGAGAAACCATGCTGCTGCAGAACCTGAAGAGTAGTTTCTAAGTCCCGATGAGCCGAATGAAGAGAAGATGACTGAATGAAAATATTGTCAAGATAAAATTGAAGATGAATGGGTAAGGACCGAATATGGGCAATCAGGGCAGCCATGACTTTAGTAAAGACCCGAGGGGCTGAAGAAAGGCCAAAGGAATTTTTGCCTACTATCACAGATTCCAAGCCATGCCTTACAATTCTGTCCATCTCCATTCTGTGTTCAGATGTACTCGAGGTCCAGCCTTTTTGCCCTGCGAGACTCCCCCCTCTTGCAGGGTTGGCCCTCTATGTTATCGAGGGCCCACCTTAATGATGGGTTTTGGGACCCCGAGAGGTGGCATGTTGCTAAACGGGGATTGAGGGGTTTTTTAAGGTCTCTTTTAAGTAAATTTTTAAGGGGTTCAGGGGTGGGGGTAGGAGTGGGTTTGGGGGAGAACCCACGGGGAAGAGGGTTAGGTCCGGCTGTTTTTGGGGCCGCGGGGGGTCTAGATTCTGGAGGTAAGAGGGCTCCTACAGAGCCCTCTGTCGAGGGCTGCGCTATTAATACGCTGTGTGGGAGGGGCAGATATGGCGTGAGCAGGGGACCATATCAGGTGGTGGGGGCACGCACTCGCTGTCTTCGAGCGATTGCGTGCCCCGGTCCCCCGAGCTATCCCCGTTCCCCGGGTTGTTTAGAGTCTCAGGACCCGAGGCTCCGGCTGTTGTTATGCAACGCGAGGTCCGTTGTTAATAAGGCCCCCCTCATATGTGATCTTCTTCAAGAGGGGGGTGCGGACCTGGCCGGTATTACCGAGACCTGGTTGGGCCACAAGGGGAGGGGTTCCCCTCGTGGAGATGTGCCCACCAGGTTTCCTTGCATTCCACCAGCCAAGAGCCCAGGGCAGGGGTGGGGGAGTAGCGGTCATTATTAAGGAAGGTCTGGGTCCGAGGGAGACCACTGTACCTCAGATAGCCGGGTGTGAGTCCATCTTTGTGAGGTGGGGTCGTGGTGGGCAGATGGGTCTGTTAGTCATGTACCTAGCTCCCTGCCACATGGCAACGACCTTGCCCGAACTTCTCAATGTTGTAGCCGAGGTGGCAGTTGAGACCCCCAGGCTTATGGTCATGGGGGACTTCAATCTGCCATCCGTCAGTGAAACATCTGAGATAGCTCGGGAGTTCATGGCTTCCATGACGGCCATGGACCTGACCCAGGTAATTCAGGGCCCGACCCACATTGGTGGACACACCCTGGATCTAGTTTTTGTCTCTGGTCAGTGGTTGAGTGGTCTTGATATCGGGGATATAGGTGTTGAACCCTTGTCATGGACTAACCACTTGCTCCTTCGACTCGACTTTCAGACCGCTACACCTCACCACAGGAAGGCGGAACCGACCAGGTGGTTCCGCCCCAGGCACCTGATGGATCCTGATAGGTTCCAGACGGAACTTGGGCCATTTCCTGAGACACTGACATGCGACTCGGCTGAGGACCTGGTGGCGGCCTGGGATAGGGCGGCCAGTGGAGCCTTGGACCGCGTCATACCTTTGCGGCCTCTGACCCGGCGCCGAACTCACTTATCTCCTTGGTTCACCGAGGAGCTGAGGGAGATGAAACGCCAGAGAAGACGCCTAGAGAGCGGTTGGAGGGCCATTCGCTCTGAATCTGACTTGACACTAGTAAGAGCTCATATTAAGACTTACTTAGTGGCGATAAAAGCGGTGAAATTTAATTATTTTACCGCTCTTATCACGTCATCAGATAATCGCCCAGCTGCCCTGTTTAGGGTGACCCGCTCCCTCCTCCATCTGGGAGCGTGGGAGGATCCCTTGCAGGGTCATGCTGAGGATTTTGTTCAATATCTGGATGATAAAATAACTCAGATTCGGGATGACTTGGCCCCTGACTGGGTTAGTTCAGGCGGGGTGACTGAGGCAGGTCTTGAGAGTGTTATCTGGGCTGAGTTCGATCCTGTGGCTCCCGAGGACGTGGACAGGACCTTGGGAAGACTGAACGCAACCACATATTTATTGGACCCATGTCCCTCCTGGTTGGTGCTGGCCTCCCGGGAGGTTACATGAGGCTGGCTCCAGGAGATTATAAATGCTTCTTTGAGTGAGGGTGCCCTACCGGCCGCCTTGAAGGAGACGGTGGTGAGGCCCCTCCTCAAGAAGCCCTCCCTGGACCCGGCTATTTTGGCTAATTATCGTCCAGTCTCCAACCTTCCCTTTTTAGCGAAGGTTGTTGAGAGTGTGGTTGCATGGCAGCTCCCTCAGTACCTGGATGAAACTGTCTATTTAGACCCGCTCCAGTCCAGCTTCAGGTCTGGATACAGCACCGAAACGGCATTGGTCGCGTTGGTGGATGATCTCTGGAGAGCCCGGGGTAGGGGGTACTCCTCTATCCTGGTGCTATTAGACCTCTCAGTGGCTTTTGATACCATCGACCATGGTATCATGTTGCGCCGGTTGGAGGGACTGGGTGTGGGAGGCACCGTCTTGTGGTGGTTCTCCTCCTACCTCTCCAACCGGTCACAATCTGTGTTGACAGGGGGGCAGCGGTCGACCCCGAGGCGCCTAGTGTGTGGGGTGCCGCAGGGATTGGTCCTCTCGCCCCTACTATTCCACATTTATGTAAAGCCACTGGGTGAGATCATCCGTGGTTTTGGGGTGGAGTTCCATCAGTATGCTGATGATACTCAGCTGTACATCTCCACCCCAGACCACCCCAACGATGCCGTGGAAGTGATGTCCCAGTGCCTTGAAGCCGTGCGGGTCTGGATGGGGAGAAACAGGCTTCGACTCAACCCCTCCAAGACCGAGTGGCTATGGCTGCCGGCGTCCCGATATAGCCAGCTGACACCATCCCTGGTTATTAGGGGCGAATCATTGGCCCCCACGGAAAGGGTGCGCAACTTGGGCGTCCTCCTGGACCCACGGCTGTCCTTAGAGGATCACACGACAGCTGTGGCCAGGGGGGCTATCAGGTTTGCCTGACATGCCAGCTGCGGCCCTTTCTAGATCGGGACTCCC
Organism: Masticophis lateralis; assembly: GCA_030761175.1. Taxonomy (NCBI): domain Eukaryota; kingdom Metazoa; phylum Chordata; class Lepidosauria; order Squamata; family Colubridae; genus Masticophis; species Masticophis lateralis. Next base: position 62,288,013 of record JAUDYJ010000006.1, read on the forward strand.
TACTCACAGTCACTCAGGCACTCGTCATTTCTCGCCTGGACTACTGCAATGCTCTCTACATAGGGCTCCCCTTGGGGTGCACCCGGAGGCTCCAACTGGTGCAGAATGCAGCCGCGCAGGGGATTATGGGAGCGACGGGGCGCTCCCACGTGACACCTCTCCTGCGCGAGCTGCATTGGTTGCCGGTGGACTTCCGGGTGCGTTTCAAGGTGTTGGTGGTCACCTTTAAAGCGCTCCATGGCTTAGGACCAGGGTACTTACGGGACCGCCTTCTGCCGCCAATTGCCTCCCACCGGCCGGTTCGCTCCCACAGAGAGGGCTTCTTCAGGGTGCCATCAGCCAGACAATGTTGGCTGGCGACCCCCAGGGGGAGAGCCTTCTCTGTGGCAGCCCCTTCCCTCTGGAATGATCTTCCTCCAGAACTGAGAACTATCTCCAACCTCCGGACTTTTCGTCGGGCCCTGAAAATGTATCTTTTCCAGCTTGCTGGTCTAGCCTGATCCCCGTTGAATTTTAAAATTTTTTAGTGTTGTAGGGTTGTTGTATTTTAAGTATTTAATTGTTTTTAACTTTCAGCCAAAGTTTATATGGGTTTTAAAAATTTTTAACTTTTGTGTACTGTTTTTTATTCAGCTGTTCACCGCCCTGAGTCCGCAAGGGTGGTATATAAATAATAATAATAATAATAATAATAATAATAATAATAATAATAATAATAAAGGGAAAGGCTGTATACTGGTAATGCAAACCCTGATAATGAAAACGGAGGAATTTACGGAAGGAGGGGTGAATAGGAACATGGAGATAGGCCTTCATTAAATCGATAGAAGAGAGATAGTACCGAAGCCGGACTGTCTCAAGGATTGATTGGAGGGTGTGCATTTTGAACCGGCGATACACTATGTGCCGGTTCAATGCCTAAAGATAAAATAGGGCGCCACCCACCCGAGGCCTTGCGAACCAAAAAAAGATGGGAGTAAAAACCCTGTCCCCGTTCTGCAACAGGGACGCGTTGAACCGCATTAATTGTGATAAGATGGTCAACAGCCTGCGAAACCAAGGCCCGTTTAGCTGTATCCCGTGACAAAGGGCATGACAAAAAAAACTGAAGGAGGGGAGAAACGAAACTCTAAAGAAAGACCAAATTGAATAGTATTAAGAACCCATAGATCAGAAATGGACTCACGCCATTGGGTAGCAAAAAGAGCGAGACGCCCACCAATGGCCACAGGGGAAGAGTGGGTTACTTGGGTCTACGAAAGGGCCTCCCCCTTCCCCCTCAAAAGGAACGTTTCTGGGGAAATCTGTTCCCCTGCCTAACCTGGGAGTCCCGCTGGGCTCTTGGCTGGAAGGGACACTGGTACTGCGATGGATATGAAGAGGCCTCTGTGGAACAAAAGAACTGCGGCTGGCTGTAGGGAGAAAAACAAGAGTCAGAACGCCTGGAAACAGAGGGGAGTATTTTCCGACGATCTCTAGTTTCAACCAACAAAGGTTCTAATGAGGCTCCAGACAAGGCATCCGGCATGTATGGAGAAGCTGCCAACTGCCACTTGCTCTTGACATCCGCCTGCCAATGGCGGAGCCAGAGCAGTCGTCTGGAGGTGGTGGTGGTACCGATGGATTTGGCCGCAAAGCGAGCTGAATTTAAAGTGGCGTCTGCAGAATACTCCAAGGCGGCAGCAATCTTATTTAGATCCTGATGCGTGCAGGAGTCAGAGGAGGGAGCCGGTCCTGGAGCTGCTTTATCCAAAGAAGAGAAGCCCAGTTGAAAAAGGAGGCTGCAGTGGAGGAACGGACTGCCCAGGCCGCCGCTAAATGAGATTTTATGAGTTTTTCCAGCCCTCTTGTCCTCAGGTCGAAGATATTCCTTTGGAGGACCTGTTACTTGAGAAGAAGACACCAATGCCGCGATGGGGCCGTCAACTGGAGGAACCTGCAGGAGGTTAGAAAGAGCTGGCACAAGTTGATAAAGTCGTTTGTCCATGCCATTAGGAGCTGGACTAGCCCCGGGTAGATTCTACTGACATTGCACCACATCAGCGAAAAGCTTAGGGGCAGGAATAACCTCAGGTTCCACCACTGGTTCCACGAACAAAGATACAGCGGGATCAGCACTACTCACTTGTGCATCAGCAGAGGTAGTAGAAGCAGCAGAAGAAGTGCCCAAACGAGTAACAGCCAGGGCCTTGTGTAGGAGGGAGCGAAAGAGCTGAGGACGGAACAGCCCAATGAAAGCAGGTTGATCAGGGCTTAAATCCTCATCATCTGAGAGAGACAACTCTCTAGTGTCTACCTCCTCTTCCTCAGAGACAGAGCCTTGATCATAGTCATTATGAGAATATTGCTCCTCTAAAAGCCCCTCATCAGTATGCAAAGTAGAAGGCTGAGGTTGAGGCTGGGGTTGAAACAATCCTTGCTGAATGCCCTGGGCCAAACCTTGCTGGATAGCCTGTGCAATAATTGTCTCCAAAGAAGAAGGAGGCTAAGGAGGCAATGGAGGAGCAGGGACAGCTTGATGTTGAGCCTCAGGCTGATGTTGAGCCACAGGCTGAGGAGAGGCCAAACTAGAAGTTTGGGTAGGAGCGAGTTCAGGTAACGTTTGAAATAAAGGCTCGGAACCGGGGGGGGGGGGGGGAGTGAAGGACCCTGGGGACTATGGCGGTCTGGAGATAAGTCCCTCAGATGAGAAGCAGATTCTGCGGTGGAAGAAGAGGAAGCCACAGGGGGAGACAAAATGGCCGCTGGTTGCTGAGCCTTCAAAACTGCCTTTTCTAGAGCCCTGTGTCTTCTCAGCTCTTCCCTGGAACCAAAGAGAACCAAAGAGAGATTTTGTTTAGAAGGGCGTTTAGGCGGTGGTGGAATAGCTGAGGGACCCTCACCAGGATCGCTAGTATGCCTGCACCTTCCCTTTTTGCTGGCTGGAGCTCCCCGGGCTCACTGGCTCATGGCGTCCGCCATTTTAGAATGGCTGGTGACTGAAAGGAATATTGAACCTCTGCAGAATGAGGTCTGAGGCAAAAGTGAAATCCAGCAAGCTAGAGAAGGATTCCTCTGATAAACACAGGAGCTCACAAGCACAATAAAGAGACAGCGTAAAAATGCTTTAGAACCTCCTACATAGGTCGCTAGCCACAGGCAATTATAGCGACAGGCAAAAGCGGCGCTTTTCTTCCCCCCCAGGCGATGCCGATAGCGCTGCTGGGCGAAAGCCTTTAAAACGCAGCAATAACTCTTTAAATGAATCGGGAGGCTCAGACAATGAAAGGAGAGCCCTCCCTTTAGAGGAGACTGCTAGAACAGTCCCTCGCCACTGCGCGGCCCTCGGCGGGCTCGGGTAAGAACCCTTCACGCCGGGATAAGAAAGCAAGTCCGTAAACAGTCAAGTCAGAAACTACAAATCAGAAGTCCAGCGAAGTCGAAAAACAGTCCAAAGTCAAGATACCGAAGAAACAGCCCAAATAAGTCACTACTAAATCAGCTAAAATGAAGTAAAGACTCAGCCCAGGAAGACACCTGTGTCAAGCAAAGACCGAGTCTAAACACAGGAGGCTATTCAGCAGGAGGGCGGTCTTATGTAAATTTTAGACTCGGTCATAGCAGCATGGAAGTCTCCGCCCACGGCTGAATGCCGTTTCTTCCGATGAGGAGAACATCTTCACACTTTTATATTGGCTAAAATCTGCATTCTGACTTAAAGGGAGGGGTCTTTACCACTTTAATCCTACTGCTTTGCCTAAGGGTATTCAGATTGTGCTTTAGCTGGATGGCTTTCACTTCTGCTTAATAAAAGAATCCTTTTGAACAACTTTTCAAGAGTTCGTACTTTCTTAGGTTGGAAGGAGAGGCAATCCTTACACAACGCTTGTTTAACTTCACTTCAAACAAGCCAATCTCGGTCATGTTTTTCACCATTTAAACTGTGAAATGTTAGAATACGCTTGTGGAAAACCTGATTATCTATATCTTTGGGAAATGTTTTAGGAAAGCCAGTACGACCTTTAATAACATAGTTTTCTATATCCAATTGAGAAGGCACATCTATTATAGGAAGTCCAATATCAATTCCAGTATTTGACCTACTCTTCACTGTAGACAGAATCCTAACCCCAACCCTAACCCCTAGCATTCAATTGTTTCTCTAAATCTTTAAATTGAGAATTTACTTGATCTGATGTTTCTTGAAAATCCAAACTGGCCCCTCATGAGATTCCGACTTTTGTTTCAATTCTGCACTTGTCTCACATTGTTCTAAATTTAAAGTTGCATTTTGGTTAGTTTCGCTTGTTTTGCATTTAACACCAAATTGAACAAGCATGTCACCCCTTTTTATTAATCTCATGACATTTCTGTTTTTCCTTGTGTTTTTGAGCTCCAGATTTTTGAAATATTTCATAACCATTCAGAAATTGAAATGTAAAATATATTCATAAACAAAACTAAACTTGCAAAACTAAATAAATAAGTAATGAAATTAAAATTCAATAAATTACATAAATAACTTCACTGAGTTTCAGATTAATAAAGGTTATGTCAAACAAGGCTGCAAGATGGTTTTGCTATACAGGCAAAGTATAGAGTATGAAGTATATATCCAATATTGTTTTTCTTTTTAAAAATTTGGTTTTGTAAAATTTTTAAAGAATTTTCCCCTTCATGGGCCCACTTTGAGGTCCATGGGCTCAATGGAACAATGTACTGGCTACACCCTCCTCTCCTCAGGCCTGCTAGCAACTGTTCCAAAGTTGCCTTGAAAAAGAAGCCTTTCCTGGAAAACCATATTGCACAATAGTGTCAGGCCATTCACACATTTGGATAGCTTGAAATGGAATCTCAAAATGGAGAGGGGAACTTGGAAAGGGATTGCCTACAATTAGTAAATTTTGTTAGGAGACTGATATTTTGTAGTCCCGACATTTAACAATAGATGGTAGTATAACTCTATCGATTTTGCTTAGCTTTTGCGGTAGTCAAAGAATCCCCTTGATCTGAAATCAGTTTTAAAAGGCAGTTCATTCCCCTTTCAAACTGTCTCAGTTAACAATATGGGAGGCAGCAGGAAGGGAAAAAAGTCTGTGTGGTTGTGGTGGGAGAGATAATCTCATTAGAGGAGCATGTTTGTTTTGTTTTTTTCTTTTACAAACAAATGAAAACTGGCAATCTGATCTCTACCCAGTTTTGCCAGGCACAAGGAAAAGAAATATATTAATTAAAAGTGGGTTGTTTGAAGTACAACATATAATGCAACTCTGTTGGAGGTAAAATCTGGATCCTACAAGAGAAACAAATAAAACAGCTTGGTTTTGGAAAGAAAATGGTTTCCAAATATCAGCTTTCAAGGGTTTTAAAGAAAATGAGAATACTAATAATAGAAAACACAGGAAAATGTTTTGTCTCTAAAAGATTCTTCAAAATATAAGCACAATCTAAGCAGGCTGTACTGGCCAACTCATAACAGCTGAATATGGAATTAAGTTTCCGCTGATTTCCAGCAAACTTGATTCCAAAGCAAAAGATTCCAAAGCAAAAGTTAGGCGAGAGCCTAACCCTCCCGGATGAATGGCGAAAATCAGAGACGTCAGAATCTACCCCGGGAAGCAAAGCCTAAATCCCGATTTAAATTACCCAAGTTCTTGAAAGTCTTGTGCAACGGGAGAGTCTTCTTTTGGCATGGGGAAACGAAGGATAAGAACCTTTCCCGGTTTCTTTGCACTAGATACGCGGAGTCCTAAGGCAGAAAACTTCTATCAACTTTGCCGGAGTCTAGGTTTTAGACTTTTGCTTGGTCCGCGGCTTAATTCTGATAAAAGATAACGGGTGACCCCCTTAAGGCCGTGCATTTGATGAGATACGTTCGGAAAATAACTTCTTGCAGGATGCCTTAACTTGGCCCCTGGCGTCCTCTCACCGAAGCGCCTCGGGAAGGCAGTGCCTGAGCCAAAGCCTACAGGCTGCGCGTGGCGAACGAACTTTCCCGCACTGGGAGTTGAAATTTCGTTTGACGCTTTATTGGAGTTGTCTGGAGGCCCTGTTCACCGGGCCACAACTGGGCTATTCCTTTCCGTTTATCTAAGCAATGCCTAGAGCCCACGCTGGGGTAGAGAAACCTGCTTCGAGGCAGCTCTAGGGAACAGCGCTCCATTCCAAAACGAATGGCTCGGCGTAGGAAAAAGAAAAACCCTCGATAATTTCAGCTGACCCCAGCCTAACCTCTTTCTGAAAGCATTTCCTCGGAAGTAAGGAGTTCTTCGTTCGCTTCCGAATTCTTTCCACTTTTTTTGTAAGGAGGTGCGAGACCGTCGGGAAATTCTGACTTGCTGAAGATCAGGATCCTAACCCCCTATCTTTCTAAAATGCCCTGAGATCCGTGAAACTTTCTTCTTAATAGATGTGTTCAGAATCTGGGCGAGCGCCACACCTCGGGAAGTCCGAGCCACTCTGGCAATCAAGGGGGCGGAGGAAAGACCAGGGGAGCTCCGCGAGGCCAGATATTTTTTTCCTGGCCACCCACCCTGCAGTCCAGGTAATAGCCCTGAGTGCGCGCGCCCTCCGGCTGAACTTTCACCTCGCGAACTCGAGGAAGCCCTATTGGCTGAGAGTTAGGAATCTGAACAAAACACACTTCAGCTCCTAACAAAACCTGGCGCCCACATTTCTGGGTTTTGGTCCCGTTCCCTCGCCCCTCCTGCCCTTTCCGATGCGGATGGAAAGCCACTCCGTCTAATCTGCCCGAAGATCTCCCAACATAGCCCGAAAAGTATTCGAAGTAAAGGCGCGATTATACTTACGCTGATGGGAACTGGCTGTTTTCCAGAACGCGAGTGAAACAATTGTACAATTATCGCTCGCGTGCACACACCTCTCTCTTTGTACCTTTCCCAGGTCTTTTTCTGTTGTTGTTCTTACGCTTGCTATAGCAACCCATCATCTTAATGGAACTGTGATTTTCCGATCTTTTCCTAGTTTCCCCAATTTTCGCTTTAACATATCATGAAATGAAAAAGTACAACACTACGCAGAAATTGCAAACACCGGGGTACTGCAGTTCTTTTGCCTCCTATCCCAGACTTCCATTTTCCACTCGGTGCAGAAACAGTTACTGCTGCGGGGTGGGGGACACCCCTAATTTGTGTAGCGCCAGTGAAAATACTTCGCATTGCTTTTCACAAAGGCTCCTATTTCAGTTGGATCCACCGTTCTTTTAAAAGAACACCCTGACAACTCTTCCTACAGAATAAGCTAAATTTCAAAACACAACCGTCCACATTCGACCTGCATTTTCCGCTTAGTCACCTAAGCCTGTTTTACATAGTTGTTGCAAATAGGATTGCAATAATTAAAGTTTATATATTTGAGATACAGATGTACTTTTATTACTGTAATGGGGTTCATCGTGGTCGAATATACGTCGCCAGAAATTCTTTTATATTCTCCTAGCACTACAACGGCTCTAAAATTACCTAGCATGTATGTGCATTAGAAAGTTGCTCTGTATAAGACTTGGGGTTTGACCATCCTTTCCTTTGGCGTAGTCGTAGACGGTTTCAGCGGGACACAAGATTCGTATTTACAAGAGGTAGATTTTGCCCTTATAATTTAGGGTTCTGAAAGACGGATACGTGGATGGAAACTGGAGAGGGAAAAGTACTTTCAGTAATAGGGTATGCCACTTTCCGACATTAAGTAGTTTTTATCTTGCAGAGTTCTTAATTGCTTATGTAACCTCTTAATAAAAAATATTCCAGGTCACGCTGCCATGCGTTTAAAATATCCTAACATTCTTTAAGATCTTGACAATACCATCAGACACGCAAAAGGCAAGAAATGGGTAGGTTGCTTTTATTGTCTACTTGCAACCGAAAGTATTCCGCGGGCCTCAGCTAAAATTCCAGTAACTGTAGCGGAAGGGAAGACCGCTTGTTGAATGTACTGCAGCACACATACGTTAAACGCCCTTTTCATCTATGCAGTTTTAAGAGAAAAAAGCGACGCGTGGTTGCACGAGCAAAACGTGACGGGCTTCCAATCACTGCCAGGGATCACCAGTTTTAAAACATGCAGAGGGACATAAGGTGCCAAAAGTTCCCGAACTTGTACAGGGTGCTTTTTTTTGTCTTCTTTGAAGACACCAAACATCGAACGTTCTCGCCTGGCAGTCGAGCTGTCATTTTATAAACCTTTGCAGAAGCAAGCCCGACGGGATGCCGAGACTTATTTATGAGAAAATCTGCGTGGAATTGTAAGGAATGCAATTCCGGTTTTGACAATGCCAGGATAAAAATACTGGGAGCGTTTGAGTACAAACACGGAGAATTGTACTGCGCAAAAATGCTAGTTAGCATCAGCTGTTCAAAGGGGATGCAATGGGCCGGTTGCTTGAGAGGGATTTACGTCACACTTTTTTGCGCTAGAGGCTGGGTCGCTCGCCTTAGCCCATTTGAGGCCCCCAAGTGCCTTTCGCCTTTCTCGCGAAAATGGGATGCGTTGGAGGTCAGAGTTAGGCTTTTCGGGTTTACTGCAAACTAAAGCGCCACGTTCAGTAAGGGAAAGGCGGTCTGAAATATGCTCGCTTTGGCCAAACTCCTAAAGTCGCGTCCCAAGACAATTGTTTTCAGCCGTTCTTCCAGGGCTTCTAAGCACAGTCGCTAAAAGAGCCCTTGGAAACCTAGTCCCCCCATTAGTTCAAAAGCCTTCGAACTGTGACAGCAACTCGGCGTCGACAATTGAGTGCGCGGTGTTGTTTTCTTGCAGAGCTTTGCTAAACCGGGGGTAGGTAATCAAGAGGCGGAAAAGAGCAAACAACTTCTCCAAGGCATTTATTTACCTAGCAGGTGGGCCTGACAAGGAGGACGCTTGACCGCAAAGCTTGCAGCCCAGAAGTGCGAGGAAGAGGCAAAGCCCCGGCGCGGCTCCCGGTGAACTTTTGGCTAGGAAGAAAGGGTGGATGAGAAGGTGCTGACAACACAATTGCTGTAATTCCCCGCCGCAAAGTTTTATTATCACAACTTTGCAACTTCCCAGGGAGCCATTCTCTCTCATTCTCTCTCTCTCTCTCTCTCTCTCCCCCCCCACCTCCCAAGTTGCAGGGGCGCGTGCGTGTAAGAGTCGGCATTTTTAAATTATTTGAATCCTCAACAAAAGCGCGCATAGAAAAGAAGAGGTGGCACGCTCAATCCAGGAACAACTAGACCCACACCCAAGGGGAGGGCAAACGCAAGAAGCGGCGCGAGCCTCGGAGAGAAAACGCGAGACCCCACGCAGCTGCTTTTGAGGTCGCTGGTTGGTTTCCTCGGATTCTTAGTTGCCTAGGTTCGGAGTCGCCGAACCCGCGCAGCCCGCGGAAGAATATCAGCTCCATTTGGAGAAGCTACTGTTGTCCCTTCTTTCTCGTGTGTTGCTTTCTTCGAAACGCCCTCCAACCCGCCGGCAGGTACTGACGGCGTCTCTTCTGGCAAAACACTTCTTCCCCGTGACGTTGTGTTTGCGTGCGCGGGGCGAACGATTCCGCTCTCGTCCGCTTCCCCCGCGGGCTCATCTGCTTGGAACTGTCTATGGAGCGTGCGCTGTGGTAAGCTTCCCCTACCCCACTCCCAAAGTCCAGTACAGTAGTTATTTTCAATCTGTTACTTCGCTTCCCCTCTTCCTTCTTCTTTTTCTTCCGGTGCTCTTTGCGGCAACGAAGTTTTCTCCAAGCTGCCCGGAATGCGGAAGGCTATCAGCGTGACATGTGTCCAGTTTGTTGCTCTCAGTTGACAGATGCTCCTCCCCTTTTATACACTATTAACCTCCCCACCTTCACACTTTATTGATTCAACTTATTTGTCATTCCCATTTCTAAATAATGTAATGAATGCTGGCGTTTGATTTTATACGCCACATTGTTTTCCTGGAGAGGAGTTGAGGAACGGCGTGATTCCGAAGTTCTAACACGCCCTCTCGTGTGTTAGGGTACACACTCGCGCACAAAGAGTTTTTGTGCATCCGTGGAGTCGCATGCATTGCGCTTTGATATTTAGTGGATGAACGCTCATTTAACGCCACAAGACGGCTGTGTGGGCCCACCTATGTGCGCCTGCACCTGAGGGGGATGTATTGGATGCACACCAGAGGTTTAAAGGTTTGTGAACTGTCGAAATCAGCTATCGAGGGTGTTACTAGTAATATACTGAAGTAAAAGGTGCATCTTAAACAGGTTAATTTTTTGCTTTCTTGGTTCTTTAACCTGTGAAAGTTTAGTGTGATATTTCTGAGTGTGGGCTGTGTTATTTCTCAACTTGCTTCTGTTATTTTCTGTCCAGGCAGTACTCAATATATTTAAATCTAAATCAGCTATGCTTTTTGAGAGCTATAAGACCTTCACCTTTTATAACAGACTTAAGCAGATAATTGGAAGGCCCAGTTTTAATTCTTGGCAACATCCAGCATGTGCATTTCAAAAAATATATTATGGTTTTTTTACTGTCCGCCTTCTCTGGATAGGATAAGCCATTACATTTCTGGTTTTTGTTTATCTATTTTGGTGGTTAAGATAAACTATTGCATTTCTGGATTTTTATCTACTTTAGTCCGTTTTATTGGTGAGTCTCACAACATCTTTCCCCAGGGTCTTGATTGGGTTTGCTGGAGACTGTTAGCCTTGAACAGTAACAATACAGAATGCTAGCCTAAAACAAGTGATGAATAAATAATAATAGTAGACCTAGATGGAATTCTTGAGGCATGATTCTAACTTGGAGAGTCTTCTCCTGAATTTCCCTCTTGAAATTCAAGAAGTAGAATTAGTGAAAGTTTAATTCTAACAGCTTTTGAGGTCTCTAGGTAAATGGCTGTAAGGCATGTTAGACTATGGAGTTGTGAGTATGAAAATAGGAAAGGAAAAAATAAAATGCTAGTTCCTTTTACTCAAGTGATTTCTTGGACATTAAAAGTCATATATGGATGAATAAGAAGATTGGACAGATTTCCCATGAAACTAAGCTAATTTGGAGGCAGATTCTGTTTATAAGTAACTTTCCACTAAAAGTATTTTATCAGTTATTTAATGGCAAGACTTAAATAATACATACTTGTTTTGCTGTTTTGGGAAGATTTCAGGCTTGTGTATTCTGTTTTTCTCCCTTTGATAGAAGTTTGTAGCCCATCAAGCAGAGCCAGAAGCAAAATAATGGCACAAGCAGACAAATGCACACGGATGCACATTCAACCTGGGAATAATAATTAATTTATTATTATTATTCCCAGGTTGAGCCTCAGATAGCTCAACCGGCTGAATAGCCTGTTATTAACATCTAGCTGTCTGCAATTACACCAGTTCGAGGCTCAAAGTTGACCCAGCCTTCCATCCTTTCTAAGGTAGGTAAATTGAGGATCCAGTTTGTGGGGGCAATAAACTGACTTTGTATAAAAAATATACAAAAGTATGAAGGCTATTGCTTAACGCCTTGTAAGCCGCCCTGAGTCTCCGGAGAAGGGCGGCATATAAATCTAATTAAAAAAATAATAATTCTGGAATCAAACTCATGCCACTGCAAAAATAAAAGCTGCCATTCTTTTTCAACTTATATTTTGGTACATATGGCTGAGAATTATGGGAGTAGAAATCTAGTAAATCTGAAGTCTTGAGGAGGCTGCCATATCTAGTAATAATTTGGGTTACAGATAACATTAGTTATTGGATAAGTTTTGGGGAATGAGGAATAAAAAATATTTCCGGTCATGGTTCTAGTATATAAAAATTGGAGAAATATAATGGGGAGGGTAATCATTACTTCAGAGTTCCTTAGGACTTATGTTTGGGCAGGTGTGAGCAGAAGAGTAATTTAATGTTCGATCCCAACTTACCTCCATATCTATTCCTTGAATTTATACATTCATTATTTTCACATACAGGAATTTTAAGATCAGGATTTAAAGGAATTATTTACCATTTTTATATTAGTTTATGGTTCTACAATTAAATCCAACTGTCTCTGAAGGAACTAACTGGTATGGCTCAAATATTTCAGTCAACTTTATTACTTGGTAATAATGTAATTAGTTTGGTACATTCTCATATAGAAGGGAACAATTAACACAGTGGATTAATAATCATGATAAATTGTTAAAATACAACTAATAGGATATTTTATATTTAAGTATAAAATAATTATTAGGCCTAATTATATATGTTAATGTTTAAAATGATTTTACAAAGAATATTAAATGATGTGAATACTCATTTTTATAAATCAGATCTTTCTTATTTTTTTAAATTACTATAGTTAGCTGATCATAAACTATATTTAGGCCAATCATTAACTATTTTTAGTTACGCACCAGAAATTAGTAGCAAAAGCAAAATTTTAAAATAAATTACCATGGATAACAATACTTTATATGCAAAGTTATTTAGAAAGATTAATTCACATTTCCATAAAGGAAAATAAATGAGGATCTAAGATAATCATGTCCAGCTATTTAATTACTCATGTCATTTCCATTTTGAATTATTTTTGTTGGTTCTTAGCATCTAATAAGGATTCTAAATGAGAGATGGTGATATATTAATAGGGCTGTTAATGTTAGAACTATAAACTTCCTCTGTTGAGAATCAATGCACATTAACACTTTAGTATCTTAATATTAACCATACCTGGACTCATCAGTCATCAAATGTATCAGTGAAAATAATTTGTAGGCTATAAGTGAAATTCCATCTTGTGGCATAATACATAAAGAAAACAGTTGTAAAAGAATACCTTTATAGTAGCTTTTATATATTACAATGTAGTAACATATCAGGCCAATAACTTGGCCTATCTTGGTTGAACCAAACTGCTTTAAGTACAGTTTAATAGTTCTTTCCATCATATGTATGATCTTTCCATCATACAATTAAACTGCTCATCAGGCTTCCAAAATTTATTAGAAAAGATTAAATATTGCCAAGAAAAAATACTTATTAAGATTTCATTTTAAAATAACTGACAGGGGAGAAATAAACAGATGACTTGAAGAGTATGTTCTACATTCATATCTTTTTCAAATGATATAATAGGTAGAATTTCTAGGTAATCATGCATGAAGAACTCAATGTATTTTTAAAATAAAGTGCCTTGCAACATTTCGTGATTGCATAGTTATAAATTTTGGAATCTCACTACTGATGTCAGAAAGATTTAATTATATGGTAATATACTCACAAGTTATAGTGGAATAAATCATCTTGTTCTCCTTGTCGGAAGGAACGCCATTCAGTGAAGGGAGACGAATCCCCTATGCTGCTGCAATGACTGAGTCTGTGATTTGCATATCTCCGCCCTCTTGCTGGATAGCCTTCAGTGTTTCGACTCGGTCTAGTGGCAGACAGTCGTGTCTTCCTCCTCTCAATTTCTTCTATTTTTGGACTGATTACTTGGCTTTTTGACTTTTGGACTGTTTCCTGACTTGGCTTACTCAATTTGCCGGCATGAAGGGTCCTTATCTGATCCCGCCGAGAGCTGCTTGGCAGCACGGGACTGCTTCGGCAGTTTCCCCTTAAGAGGCTACTAAGATCGTCATCGCCCCTTCGCCTCCCTGTCTATCGGGCCGGCTGAAATGCTGTGTTAACGGCCTTTGCCAAGCAGCTTGCTAAGCGCTACCTTTTAAAGCCATCCGAAGCGTTTTCTGGCCGCAGTTACTGCTGTTTGCAAGCGGCTCAGTGGAAGAACGCTTGACAGCCTTCGTTCTCGTTGCCTGGCCCTGTTTTCTGTCCGCAAATCCAGCCAGCGGCACCGTTCTCATCTGACCAACTAAGTACCTCAGCTTTGTCATTTTTTTTGCCGGCGGCCATTTTAATGGTGGACGCCATGCGGCCGACCCACGGTGGCATGGATACTAGCAGAAGGCGGCGCAGACACGCCAGTGAGCCAGGGGAGGGCTCTTCATCGGGACCCCCACCGTCCAAACGGGCGTCAAAGAAGCCCTCAAGGAACCCCAAACCCACCTGGGAGGAGCTTCGCTGGCACAAAGCTTTGGAGAAGGCTGTGCTCAAGGCCCAACGGCCGGTGGCCATTTTGTCAGGCCACTCTGCTTCTTCCTCCGCTGGGGCCTCAATTCCTCAACATGGCAAAGATTTGTCCCCGGATCGCAATTCCCCTCAGGGACCTCCTCCTCCTCCGGGATCTGAACCTCTTCCAAATTTTCCCTGAGAATGTTCCTCTGAATTTATCCACTACTGTTTCTCAGTCATCTGGTTCTGGTCCACAAAATCGCCCTTCCCAACCTCCGGCTGCCGGCCCTCAAAGCTCTGTCCTTCCTGAACCTGCACAACAGGCCTCTCTGGCTAACGTGCCCCCCCCCGCCGGCTTCTCAACCTCCTTCCTCCTGGGAAACTATTATTGCAAGGGCTATTCAATATGGTCTGGCGCAGGGCTTTTTCCAGGGCCTTTTTCAACAACTGCCTCCTCCAGCTGCCCCTTCTGCACCTTCGGATGTTGGTCTGGCCGATCACTATTCAACTGAACAGTTTGACCAAACCTCAATTTCTGCTGAGGAACATGAGGAGTCCCGAGACTTGGCTCTCTCTGACGACGAGGATTTGTTGCCAGACCAACCCGCCTTTATAGGGCTGTTCCGGCCGCAACTTTTTCGCTCCTTACTGCACAAAGCCCTAGCAGTCACTCGTTTAGGAGCCTCTACTGCTTCAGCTGCCATTCAGCCAGGCTCTTCTGACCCAGCTTCTTCTTTGTAGGGATCAAGTCGGTGGTAGAACCCGACTTGATCCCAGCTCCTAAGCTGTTTACAGACATTGTTCAGAGACAATGGGCGCTTCCTGGAGCTTCTCCGGTGCCTAATGGGTTAGATAAACACCTGTATCAATTGGCTCCTGCCTTGGCTAACATCTTGCAGGTCCCTCCGGGGGATGGTCCTGTGGCGGCCCTGGCCTCTCCTTCCCGTGTTACTGGCCCCCCCGGAGGACTATCTTCGTCCTGAGGACAAGCGAGTGGAGAAGACTCTAGTTAAGACGCACTTGTCCGCTGCCTGGACTGTCCGTACAGCTACTTCAGCGTCGTTCTTTAATCGCGCAGCTCGTCTGTGGATCAAACAGCTGCAAGAACGTTTACCACCTTCGGATACCTGCACACACCAGGATCTTAATAAAATTGTGGCTTCATTGGAATATTCAGTAGATGCCACATTGAACTCAGCCCATTTTGCAGCCAAGGCCATCGGCTCCACCATTACTTCCAGACGGCTCCTCTGGCTTCGCCAATGGCAGGCTGACATTAAAAACAAATGGCAGTTGGCCTCTTCACCTTATTCGGCAGATTCCTTGTTTGGACCTCCACTAGAGCCTCTGTTAGTAGAAACTAGGGCTCGACGGAGGATCCTCCCTTCTGTTTCCAGGCGTTCTGATTCTCGCTTTTCACCTTACAGCCGCCCGCAGTCCTTTCGTTCCTGTGATTCCAATGCCTATCCATCGCGCTACCAGTGCTCCTTTCAGGAACGAGGTCCTCAGGATTCCCAGGTTAGGCAAACCAGCAGGTTTTCCCCGAAACGTTCCTTTCGGGGTGGGAGGGATCGTCCCTTCCGCAGGTCCAAGTAACCTTTCTCCCGAGATCCCTATCAGCGGACGGCTCTCGATTTTTGCATCGCAGTGGGGGGGGCGTCCATTTCTGACTCTTGGGTGCTTCGCACCATTCAGTATGGCCTTTCCATGGAATTCCGCTCCCCCCCACCTTCGGTTTTCCTTTCTTCACCGGTCTCCCGGGACAGGGCAAAACATGCCCTTGTGTCCCAGGCTATTTCCCATCTACTAGACATTAACGCTATTCAGCGGGTCCCCACCAGCGAACGGGGCCAGGGGTTCTACTCCCGGCTGTTTTTGGTCTGCAAGTCTTCTGGGGGATGGCGCCCTATCTTAGATCTCAAGGCTCTGAACCAGCACATTATTTATCGCCAGTTCAAAATGCACACTCTCCACTCGATCCTGGAGACCCTGCGTCCTGGGGATTATCTTTCTTCCATAGATTTGATGGAGGCCTATCTCCACGTCCCTATTCACCCCTTGTTTCGCAAGTTTTTACATTTTCATTACCTCGGGGCCCACTACCAATACACCGCTCTTCCCTTCGGACTTTCCTCAGCCCCTCACGTTTTCACTAAGATCATGGCCGCCTTAGTGGCTCATATTCGATCCTTACCCGTTCGCATTCAATTTTATTTGGATGACATCCTTATACAGTCTTCCTCCCTTAGTTCTGCCCATCACGATTTGGCCGTTACCATTCAAATTCTCCAACTCCATGGTTTTTCCATTAATTGGCCTAAGAGCCACCTGTCCCCGGATACTAAGATTCAACATCTGGGGGCGGTCATTGATTCCGTAGCTTCCACTATTGCTCTCTCTGCCGAACACCAGGCTAGTCTACACTCTCTCGCTGAGAGTTGTGTCTCGGATCGTACCTCCTCCCTCCTTCGCCTCTCTTGTCTTCTGGGCAAGATGGTTTCTACTTTTGGTATTGTCCCTTGGGTGCGCCTCCACAGTAGGGCTCTCCAATGGTTCCTCCTTCCACATCAAAAGGACCATTCCAGTACCTCCCTCCGCAGGGTCATCCTTCCCCTGGCTCTGATCTCGTCTCTCCGTTGGTGGTATTCCCCGGCTTTGGCCATGCCCAATCCATTTCGGGAACCAGTACGGGTCACCATCACGACCGATGCCAGCCTCTCGGGCTGGGGAGTGCATCTGGATCAGCAGCTGGTTCAAGGTCAGTGGTCCATTACCGAAAGCTGTCTCAGTATCAATCTGCTCGAGTTGCGGGCCATCCGCTTGGCCCTTCTTGCCTTTCAGCATTTGATTCTTGGCTGCGATGTACTGGTACTTACTGACAATGTCACCGCTAAAGCACATGTTAATTGAATGGGGGGCACACATTCCAAGGCCCTAATGGATGAGGCCTTCCTTCTGGGTTTTTGGGCCGAAACTCATCTACGCTCAATTCGCGCAGATCACATTTCGGGAGAGGACAATACCCAGGCGGATGCCCTCAGCAGGCATCGACTGGACAACTCTGAGTGGAGCGTCTCGGACCTCCTGTTTCAGGACATCACCTCGCGCTTCAGCATCCCGGTCCTGGATCTGTTCGCCTTGGCTGTCAACCACCGGGTGCCGAGGTATTTCTCTCATTACCAGGATCTGGGGGCAGAGGCCATAGATGCCCTCTGCTCCCCTTGGCCCTCGGGCCTCTTATATGCCTTTCCTCCTCTTCCCTTGCTGCCTAGGGTTCTTCGGAAGGTGATGGACGAACGGGCGGAAGTGATCTTGCTCGCGCCACGCTGGCCTCGGAGGCACTGGTTCGCGGACTTACTGTCCGTGTCTGTGTCCCCTCCTTGGACCATTCCAGCCGACCGTCTCCTCCTTCAATGGGGCCCTGCGGCATCCGGACCCGACGTGGATGCACTTAACCGTCTGGAGGTTGAGCGGAGCTTGCTTCTGAGGGCTCTCATCCTGGACCCTGTTATTTCTATCATCCAGGCTGCCCGTCGCGATTCCACTATTCGCATATACAATGCCACGTGGGCCGCCTTTGTCTCCTGGTGCCTTGGGCATGTATTTCTCCTCTGTCTTCTTCGGTCGTAGACGTGCTTCGTTTCCTCCAACATGGATTTGCTTCAGGTCTCACTCCTATCACTCTTCGTCGCCAGGTGGCCGCCCTTGCGTCGGTGTTGTCCTACGGCTCGGGCTCTCCCCTTTCTTCGCATCCGATCATCCGTCAATTTTTATGTGGGGCTTCAAATTTACGTCCCCCGACAGTGCACCGTTATCCCACATGGGATCTAAATAAGGTCCTTTCAGCGCTGACGGAGTCCCCGTTTGAGCCCTTACGTCTGGCTTCTCTGCGCTTCCTCTCCTTCAAGACAGCGTTCTTGGTGGCAGTCACGTCGGCTCGGCGAATTTCGGAACTAGCAGCCCTGTCTACTCGCCGGGACCTGTGTATTTTTCACAAAGACAGGATCGTCCTCCGGCTGGACCACTTGTTCATTCCAAAAATTAATTCAATCTTCCACCGGGTGCAGGAAATCGTTTTGCCGGACTTTTGTCCATCTCCATCGCACCCTCTGGAACGTTCCTGGCATACCCTGGACGTCCGGCGGGCTCTTAAGATTTACCTTTCTCGTATGGCCTCTTTCCGCAAGTCAGAGGCCCTGTTTGTTTCATATCAACCTACCTCCATCGGAGTTAAGGTCACGGGTCCTATGTTGGGGAGATGGATTTGAGCAATGATCTCTACTGACTACCTTCGCCAAGCCTTACCTGTTCCATGGAACATCACTGCCCACTCGATGAGGAGCGCCTCGACGTCGGCCGCCTGGGCCACTCAGGCCCCACTTGAGGAGATTTGCCGGGCTGCCACCTGGACCAGTCTCTCTCCATTTATTCGCCACTACAAAGTCGATGCCTTTGCTTCCGCTGATGCGGCCTTCGGTCGCCGCATCCTTCAGGCTGTTCATCGACCTTGAGATGGCCAGGATCTCCCATTCTCCCTCCCGATGGACATGAGACTTTGGTATGTCCCTTCACTGAATGGCGTTCCTTCCGACAAGGAGAATGGATGTTAGTCTTACCTGATACGTCCGTTCTCTGGGAAGAAGGAATGCCATTCAGGCCCACCCTTGGGAGCTCCTGTCCCCTCGGCGGGAGGGGGGGGTTCGGTACTTTAAGTTCTCTCTTATTGTTCCAGGAAAACACTCCAGTCTGCTTTTTGCGTCCTTGACGAAACACTGGAGGCTATCCAGCAAGAGGGCGGAGATATGCAAATTGCAGACTCGGTCATTGCAGCAGCATAGGGGAGTCATCTCCCTTCACTGAATGGCGTTCCTTCTTCCCAGAGAACGGACGTATCAGGTAAGACCAACGTCCAATTTCTGGAGAATATATTTAAAAATTGTAGCTATGACTGCTTAGTAAAAGTTGAGCCTTTGTTAGTTATCACAGGCAAGGGAGATGCATGAAAAAACATGCTTGAGTTATTGAATGGTAGGCAAGAGATGATTGCTGTTATCAAAGTTCTCCACTATTGACAGTGAGATTCCTAGGGTTGAACTAATTCAGGATTATTGGGAACATCCATGGGCTTTTCTGTGCATTATTTGTATGTTATGTTATGTTATGTTACGTTACGTTACGTTACGTTACGTTATGTTATTATATTTATTATATTATATTTATTATTTATTTATTTATTTATTTATTTATTTGTTCGATTTATATATGTCACCCTTCTCTGGAGACTCAGGGCAGCTTGCAATGCATTAAACGATAGCCTTCATACTTTTGTATATACCTGCTTAGTAGGGCTTTTTGCCCCCCACCCCCAAGCAGTGTTCTATTTTATACAGTCAGTTTATTGCCCCTACAAACCGGGTCTTCATTTTACCTACCTCTAAAGGGTGGAAGGCTGAGTCAACCTTGAGCCTGGTAAAAATTGAACTGGCAGTAATTGCAGGCAGCTGGCAGCTAAGTACTACTTTAACAGCAGTAGTTTAGTCCACTGCGCCACTCAGGCTCTTCTGTGTATTAGTGATATAATTTATTTGAAAGGTATATTGGAAATGAGAATTAAGTCAAATAGAAAAGTATTTGTGAAGATCAAGGAGAAACTTGATGTGTTTGTTATTTTTCAAGAAGTGATTTAGAAGTTACAGATTCTTAATACAGTAAATGTGTAATGACTATGGTTTTAGATGGTCATTTGGAACTGGCTTTATACTTCTCAATTAAGCCAAAGTACTTGTATTTAATTCAATTTACAATTTGGTCTTGTTAATGTTTATTGGAAGATAATGACATTATTTTAAATGAAACTTTCCTGTAAATACAAAAAGATAATACACTTGTAAATATATTTAAAATCAAAATGTTCAGTAGTTTTAATTAATAATAAGTAAGCTAATTTTGATTTCCTCTTAAAATTAACAAAATGTGGGGGGTTTTGCTTGATTGTTTTGAACACTAAAGTTAATTAATATTTGTGAAATACAGTGTTTGTTAGGCTAATGTTAGAACAGTCCTATTATAGATACAAGAACAAAATGAGTATTGTATATTCAGCACTCTGTGTCAGATTTTAAATGTGTTTTCTCTGGATGCCTGAAATCATTTTACATACAGTTCATTGGGACATACTTAAATTTATTTATTTATTTATTTATTGGTTCAATTTATATGCCACCCTTCTCCGGAGAGAAGGGTGGCTTACAATGCGTTAAGCAATAGCCTTCATACTTTTGTATATACCTGCTTAGTAGGGCTTTTGGATCCCCTAAGCGGTGTTCTTTTTTATACAAAGTCAGCTTATTGTCCCCACAATCCGGGTCCTCATTTTACCTATCTCGGAAGGATCAAAGGCTGAGTCAACCTTGAGCCTGGTGAGAATGCAAATAGGAAATGCATTGCAAATCATTGTTAAAACTGAAATACGCTGTGTGCACAATTATTAGGCAAGTTGAATTTTAGAGGATTAATTTTATTATTGAACAATTACAGAGGCTTTGGTCAATCCAAAATATTAATAAATCTCAAATCTGAATATTTAAGAAAGTTAAAGCGAGGTTTTGGTTTTCTTAGGAAAATATCTATGTGTGCACAATTATTGGGCAACTATAAGTGTGCAGAAATTTTATACAACTAAATGAAAAATAAAAATTTCTGACAGTTTTAAAAAAATCAGTGACCAGTATAGCCACCCTTCTTTCAATAACAGGCATAAGCTTTCCATTCATGGAGTCTGTCAGTTTCTTCATCTGTTGACGATCAACTTTTTGTGCAGCAGCAACCACAGCCTCCCAGACACTGTTTAGAGAGGTGTAGTGATTTCCTTCATCATAAATCTACTGTTCAAGAAATGCCCACAAGTTCACAATAGGTTTTATGTCAGGTGAAAAAGGGTGTCATGCCATTATTCTTTCATCTTTAAGGCCTTTACTGGCTAGCCACACAATGGAGTATTTCAATGCATGCGATAGAGCATCGTCCTGCATAAAAATCATGGTCTTGAAAGATGCAGAGTTTTTCCTGTATCATTGCTTGAAGAATGTGTCTTCTAAAAACAGCAGGTTTAGGAGTTGATTTTGAGTCCATCTTCAACCCAAAAAGGTCCAACTACTTCATCTTCAATAATACCAGCCCATACCAGTACCCCACCTCCACCTTGCTGGCATCTGTGGTGAAATAAAGCTCTGTGTCCATTACTGATCCAGACACGGATACATCCATCTGGTCCGTCAAGAGTAATTCTCATCAGTCCATAAAACCTTTGAAAAATCTGTCTTCAGATATTTCTTGGCCCAGTCTTGCCGTTTCAGTTTATGTGTCTTGTTCAGTAGTAGTCGGATTTCAGCCTTCCTTACCTTGGCCATATCTCTGAGCACTGAACAGCTTGTATTTCTGGGCACTGCAGGTAGGTTGAAGTTTTGGAAAATGACAGCAGTGGATGATAATGGGTTCCTGGTAGCTTCACGTTTGAGTCTTCTCAAATCTTTGGCAGTTAATGTGCGTTTTTTTCTAAACACATTTCTTGTGACCCTGTTGACTATTTGCAACAAAACGTTTGATGGTTCTGTGATCACACCCCAATATCCTAGCAATTTCAGGAGTGCTGCATTTCTCCGAAAGACTTTTTACAATTTTTGACTTTTTAGAGTCCATTAAATCTCTTTTTTGGCCCATTTTGCCTGAGGAAAAGAAGCTGCCTAATAATTATGCACACCTTGATACAGGGTGTTGATCTCCTTAGGCCATACCGTCTCTCATTACACAAATACACATCACCTGATATGCATATATCCACTAAGCATTCAATTTTATACAGCTTGGAGGTGGAATAAAAATGATGATGTGGTCAAAATACTCACTTGCCTAATAATTATGCACACAATGTATATTTGTATACATCTGTAGAGGAGAGAAGCAAGCCAGTTATTTCTTAGAGATCACTTGAGGGAATCATATGTCTATCTTGGATGCCATGATATATTATTTGAAATATTGTATGGATTGCTCTTTGATCATAGGATACAAAGCCGCCTTGTTTCTTAGCATGACATTGGTTATTTTCCCTGCCCTTGTATCGTAGGAAAAATGTTTTTTGTGTGTTTTAAATGTGGAAGAATAGAAAAAGTTGCTCCCCCTTCTGTCTTTTGGCTATGGTGAAGCATCATAACTTGGAAAGTGGCAATGTTTCTACAATGAAATCTCTGCCAGTTTGTGGTATTCACCTGTTCATCAAGTTTGTCTTGATTCTTGTGGTGACAATTCTATGCTTATTACTGAAAACATTATTACAAAGTATGCCAGTATAGGATTCTACTATTGGACTGGATTTAATCCAATGTATTGAGATGTAAGGCAAGAAGTCTGTTTGCTACTTATGTTTTGCTGTAGAGGATTAACATTTTAAAAATTTAGAAGGAACCTAGTCAATAACATGGTCAACATCTTTAAAGCTTTAAAATTTTAGAATAATACCTAAAAAAAGAATATTTTAGATATTGAACTGTTGTTTAGAAGACTCGTAGGTATCTTACTTTGAAAGGATTCTAGTGGTTGTGCTTCTCTGAACTTAAGTTATTCTTTCCAGTAAACGCTGAAAGACATATAACTCATCTAAAAGAAACAGAATTGCTGCATTTATGAAATGTTATCTGCTATACAAAAAAAAAAAAAAAGAAAAGAAAAGATAAAAAATAAAGACTGTATACTTAAAGAATGCTGAAAATTAAATTTAGCTCTGTAGATAATACTTCCTTGTCAAAATATTTGGAGAAAGAAAGAAAGCATATACTCAAAATATGTGAATAGAAAGTCCAGGTGGTCAGATAATCGCTTCAAAAAAGAAAACTTTTCACAGTTGAGAAGCTTAGTTAAAGGCAAGTTGAAACCAAAGTTGATAAAATCTCTGTGTAATTCTCTAAAATTATTGGGAATAATTTAAAACTCTTTTAAATAGAATTTGAATAGAATGCAGATGTTGGATTTTTATTTGCCAGTATAATTAAAAGCACAATTAAAGAAGGAAGGGAAGCTCTTTTTGGAAAGTGGAAATCCTGCTTACATCATGAAAATATGAAAAACCACAAATTCTGCCAAAATATATATAATTTCATTAATAAAACTAGAGGGAAGAACATGACTTTTTAGTATCCTATTTATAGAAGCCTTGAAACAACCAATAAAATCTAATAGAGAATCAAGTGGGAAATGCTGGCCCACTTTATAGCAAAGATATTAAAGGATTAGTAAGGGATGGGGTGATTTCTGAAAAGCTGAACAAACACTTAGTGTTTATCTTTGCAACAGAAGATATCAGTTTAATCAGATAGGAGAGCATGCATATCTTTTTCCTGGGAGGCTGCCAGAACAATGATTGAAAAGAAATGATGAAATAAGGGAGTTTGAAGGGAAGTAGAAAAATAAAAAAATAATGGTGTCAGTGGATTTAAACAGTAAACATGCAAATGCGAGATTGTTGATTTTCAAACTAAAATATGCCATCTGTTACTAAAATTAGTTCTTCTACTGGAAGACAGCCAGTGTAAATAGTATTTAAACAAGATTCAGGGCAGCTGAGAAATTAGAAGTCCACTAGCATAACATCTGGCTTGGGTAAAATAGTGGAAAAGCATATTAAATCTAGAATTGTTAAATACATTGAAGAATAAGTTTGATGATGAAAAACCACCATGGCTTTTGCAAGGAGAAAATGTGCATCTTGTACATTGTGTGCTAATCTGGTGTACACTATAATTGGATTTCCAAAATCTTGGATAACATCTTAAATAAATTTATTATAGAAAAAGAATTGGGAATAGAATAAGAAAATGTCTTTTGTAGTATATTTTAGAGCAGTGGTTTTCAACCTTTTGTTCACCATGGACCCCTTTAAATATCTTTTGTGGCCATAGACCATGGACCCCCAAGACTTAATTCAATATTTAAATCATAACATTTCTTTAAGTTTTTGCAGACCCCCTGTGACAACATCATGCCCCCTCCCCAAGTTCTGCAGATCACAGGTTGAGAACCACCATTAGATAATAACGAGCTTTGGACATAAGCAGAGTTCTTATAATAGAAGAAATAAATGGTGGGGTCCCCAGGAATTGGAATTATCTGAACTAAGGATGAAAATCCATCAGTCAAACTTGTACAAATTAGAATGCAAACCTAAACAAAATACAAAGAATTCTCGTTTAGAGCAGATGAGAATAAATGTAACTGAAATATGATTTGGCTTTCTCTGTCTTGGAACCTTTGTTCTGGTACTTTTCAGCTGTGAAATCTGAAGTCCAAGCATCTTAAATCATCAAGTTTGAAAAAAAACACTGCTTTCACACAGCCTTATGACTTTTTTTCAAAGCCTTCTTTCCAGGGTTAGTATGATTGGGCGGCCTTTTTGTTTGTTTTGTCTTCTCTGGCGAGGTAAAGAATGGGTGGTGGTTCTCTCTGGATGATGCTAAATTTTGGATGTTATTCTGTATTTGTATATTGTTTTAATAGTTGCCCAGATCCACTGAAGTTGGGCAACTTAGAAAGTTAGAAAATATAAGAATAAATACTGGGACAAAAGTTCTGATTTCTGATATCAGAACTGAATAAAAATGAGAAATATATTTTGGCTTTTGATATCTGTAGTTGTTACATCGTTTAAGAAACCAATGTCTGGCTAGGACTTGTTAGTAAAGCAATTGAAAAAAAATTACTACTGCTATAATTGTCAGATCCCAAAAAATGAGATACTGCCATTCAAGTGGAGAAGGGGGAGACTTGGATTCGATTTACTAGCACGGCCTGTGTCATCAGATATTTTACAACCTATATCCTGGCGCCAAGGAGGCCTGGGATTCCCTTTACCTGCAGGAATTTATATGATAGCCATGTGGGTTGTCTCACTTTAAAGGGTAGCGGTGGGAATACATGCTTGTTTGGGTTCTCAAAAGAAATAGTAAAGAAAACATCTTCACACTTGTGTATTGGCTAAAATCTACATTCTGACTAAAAGGGAGGGGTCTCTACCACTTTAATCCTACTGCTTTGCCTAAGGGTATTCAGATTGTGCTTTAGCTGGATGGCTTTCACTTCTGCTTAATAAAAGAATCCTTTTGAACAACTACGTTTCAAGAGTTCATACTTTCTTAGGTTGAAAGGAGAGGCGATCCTTACAGAAAGCACAATCTGCAAAACGGTCAACCCAGAGAAGCAATCTTCGCTCTACTGAGGGGACCTTGCAAACCATGTCTGAACGAAGCAGAGAGCTGGGAGAAACCGATTGCTGCGGAAAGTCAGTAACAGCCACCCAGTCGGATGCCTGTCTCGTGCACCCTATCGGAGAGGATGAGGTAACCCTGGGGAATCCGGAAAAGCCCCACAGGTCGATTGGCATTGGGAAAAAAGAGGGCTGGGAAGAGAGAACCAGGGGAGTCACCCTCAACCGTAGCAACCGAAAACCGGGGTGGAAACTGGAACTAGAAGCCCTTACTGACCGGGGGGACTGACCAAAGCACCCCTGAGGGAGACTATCTGAAGAGGCATATAACCCAATTGGTGATGGAAACTTTGGAAAATTTCAACATCCGAAGGGAGCCAGGACAACAACGAAAGGGCGCTGAAAGGGCAGCAGTCGCAGATGATGCCACGGGAGGCACCCTCCCTCTGGAGCCTGCCTATCAAGCAGGGCGCAGCAGCAGTGGGAAAAGACCCAGCAAACCCTCCCCCCAGGCAGCACGCACACTGGCACCCATTCCCAACTACCCCGGGCTCCACAACTGGAAAGAGAAACTCTCCCCCTTGGGGTGAAGTGTGATGGGAATCCACATAAAGGAATCGAGGGGGTAGAGAATAGAGAAACAGCCATGCCTGGTCACGCCACACCAATTGAGAACATACCTATAGAATACAAGGATTTAGCTGAGGTTTTTAGCGAAAAAGCCTCAGATGAGCTCTGCCCCACCGCCCCATTGACTGTGCAATAGAAATCTTACCCGGCGCGAAACTCCCTAAACCCAAGATGCACAGCATGTCACCGAGGGAGTTGGAAGAGCTGAGAACATTCATTGAGAAAAACCTAGCAAGGAGTTTCATCGAGCCAGCCCGACCAAAAATCGCAGCTCCAGTGCTGTTTAGAGAGAAAAAAGATGGCTCAAAAAGTATTTGTTGATTTTCGAAATCTGAATATGATCAGTGAGCAGAACATGTATCCTCTCCCCCTTAAGAAAGATATGTTAGCACACCTCGCTAAAGGGAAAATTTTTTCAAAGCTGGACTTAAAGGAGGCTTACTACCGTGTCAGAATTAAGGAAGGGGATGAGTAGAAAACTGCTCCCAATTCAGCTGCTACCAATTCAGGGTGCTTCCCTTTGGGTTGCAAGGAGCTCCTGCAATGTTTATGCAGTTAATAAGTGAAGTGCTGCATCAGCATTTATATAAGGGGGTTCTGGTCTATTTGGACGACATTTTAATCCATACCGAGACCAAAGCAGAACATGTGAAACTAGTCAGGGCAGTTTTAAACAAACTCCGTGCTGCCAATCTTTATGGCAAACTTTCCAAATGTGAATTCCACCAAGAGAAGATTGACTATTTGGCATTTCACACCAGGGGGTTGAGATGGATCCTCTAAAAGTGCAGGCTGTACTTGATTGGGACCCTCCACGCACACGTAAACAGTTACAGAGCTTCCTGGGGTTTGCCAACTTTTACCACCAGTTTATCCCTGCATTCGCTCAGATTGCCCTCCCCATCACCAAGCTCTTATAAACAAAGGGGGAGGACAACCCTAAACCAAAACAACCATTGAACTGGACTATGGAATGCCAGGTGGCATTTGAAAAACTTAAACGGCTGTTCTCGGCAAAACCAATTCTAAAACTCCCAGACATGGAAGCCATTTGTCATACAAGCAGATGCCAGTGATGTGGCAATAGGAGCGGTCTTATTTCAGAAGAATAAGCAAGACCAACTACAACCCTGCGCTTACACATCCAAGAAGTTGAATGAGACTGAACAAAGGTGGGCTATTTGGGAGAAAGAGGCTTATGCAGTTCGTTGGGTTTTGTTGACGCGGCGGCACTTCCTAAAAGGCAGTGAGACCCCTTTTGAAGTCTGGACTGATCACAAAAATCTAGAAGCCCTAAACACCCCAAGGAAACTCTCCCCAAAACAAGTATGATGGGCTCAGTACTTCAAATGGTTTGATTTTACTCTAAAATACCTCCGGGGGGGGGGGGACACTTTCTGGCGGATGCGCTATCCAAAAAACTGCAATACAATAGTGCAAAGCCAGACGTAATCAAACCTATAGCACAAAACAATCAACTAGCTGCTAAATTAGTCACCAGATCCCAGGCTAAACAAGAAACATTGACGGACAATGACACCATCCAAACTTTTAAACAAGCATTGGCCACTGATGAATGATTTTTGAACAACAAATCCAGCTGTCTGATGAAAGAAGACTTGGCTTGGTTGGGTGGGAAGTTGTATGTCCCTGCAAGCCAAAGACAATGCTTAATGGAACGGTGCCATGACATGAAATTAGCTGGACATTTTGGGTTTGTGAAAACTTTACACCTGATTAAAAGACAATTTTGGACAATCACTAAAAAAGGACATAGAAAGCTATGTAGCTAGCTGCCCCATTTGTGCAGAAGAAAAAAACACCAGGGGAAGTCCCCAGGTTTATTGCCGAAGATAGCTGAACCCTCAGCGCCTTGGAGAGAAATCGCTATGGATTTCATTGTGGAATTGCCAAACAGTGAGGGAAATACTGTTTGGGTTGTGACAGACCTATTTTCAAAACAGGCACATTTTATATCCTGCCAAAAGATCCCAACTGCTAAAAGTTTAGCCAAATTATTCCTAATACACATTTATCGACTTCTTGGTGCTCCACAAAGGATCATCTCCGACAGAGGGGCTGAATTCACCTCCAACTTTTGGAGGGCGTTTTTGGGCTTACTTGGGCCAGGGGTTGAGCACATCCTTTCATCCTTGTACTAATGGTAATTCTGACATTTTGAACTCGGTGCTAGAACAATATTTAAGATGTTACATTAATTTTCAACAGGATAACTGGACTGAACTTTTGCCTTTTGCTGAAGTTGCGTTTAATAATGCTGTACATTCAAGCACTGGTTTTACCCCTTTTAAAGTACCAACAGGCCAGGATTTCAGTCCCATGCCTGAACTACCCACAGAAGAACCCACCATCCCCTCACTTAAGGAGTGGATAGATAATTTGCAAAACACATGGCCAGTGGTTAGATTTGCTTTACAGGAAGCTAGAGAAGCTTTTAAGATTCAAGCTGACAAGAAAAGGATGGAACCCAAACCTTTTCATATTGGTGACAGAGTATACTTATCTACAAAATTCTTGAAATCATTACAACCTTCAAAGAAACTAGGGCCAAAGTTCATTGGACCTTTCCTCATCACTAGAATCATCAATCCAGTAGCAGTTGAACTACTCCTTCCAAAGACACTCAGGCAGATCCACCCAGTATTCCATATCAGTTTACTCAAACGAGAAGTAATCTCATCCCTCAGACCACCTGCATTTACATCACCTGTGCCCATCATGATTGAAGGTGAACAACACTTTGAAATCAAGGAAATCCTTGTCTCTAGGATACACAGAGGGAAAGTCCAATACTTAGTTGCTTGGAAACATTTACCATCAGCATACAATGAATGGGTCGCTAAACACCATGTTAGTGCTCCAATCTTGCTAAGAAAATTTCACTCCCAGCACCCTAACAAACCTTGTTGATATGCTATCGTGAAATCTTGAAATCTTGTGTATATTTGTTTTTTTTATAGGTGGACCCTTTTGTTTTCTAAGGAGGGTAGCATGTCAGATCCCAAAAAATGTGGTACTGCCATTCAAGTGGAAAAGGGGGAGAGTTGGATTCGATTTACTAGCATGACCTATGTCATCAGATATTTTACAACCTATATCTTGGCGCCAAGGAGGCCTGGGATTCCCTTTACCTGCAGGAATTTATATGATAGTCATGTGGGTTGTCTCACTTTAAAGGGTAGCGGTGGGAATACATGCTTGTTTGGGTTCTCAAAAGAAATAGTAAAGAAAACATCTTCACACTTGTGTATTGGCTAAAATCTACATTCTGATTAAAAGGGAGGGGTCTCTACCACTTTAATCCTACTGCTTTGCCTAAGGGTATTCAGATTGTGCTTTAGTTGGATGGCTTTCACTTCTGCTTAATAAAAGAATCCTTTTGAACAACTACGTTTCAAGAGTTCGTACTTTCTTAGGTTGAAAGGAGAGGCGATCCTTACAATAATGATGCAATTCTGTATGCTTAGAATGATCTATATTTCCTTGGTTTTTCTAGCTCAGTGAAGACTAACCTTTTCCGGATTGAGTGCCCAAAGTGTGCACCCGAACCATCCAAATTGCAATGCGTGTGCGGCCCCCTGCATGCGCCCTGCCTCTGTACATGCACGTGTGGCTGTCCTGCATGCATCCTGCCCCCTGCACATGCACTTGTGGCCCCTCACACGCCCCCTGCATGTGTGGCAGAGACCCAAAGAACAGCTGGCCTCTGGGAGTCGTGCGCATGTGCAGCGGAACTGAACTGGGGTAATGGCTCGCATGCCATCAGAGGGTACTGCATGCCATGCGTGGCACACATGCCAGCAGTTCACCATCACGGCTCTAGCTAAAAAAGGAGGAATGAACAGAAGAGGCAATCAAAGCAAATAGTGTATGAGAAGCTTATTCTGTTAAGAGTTTTATTTAAAAGGATCCAGCATTTTATTGGATATGTTATAAGGACAGTGCTTCTTTAAAGCATATGTTTTCACAATGACCCATACTTACTGAGTTTGGGACAAAATTAGAGATATTATTATTGTGGAACTGGTTACCTTTGAAACTTCTTGCACCCAGTGGAATCTGCATATCCAGTTAAAAGAAATTGAAAGAGCATTGCCTCTCATAGAGGGTATCCATGAGAAGCAACCAGAAATAAACCTTCTCTGTTAAACCTCTTGACTCCAGAGACAAGGATGGCTCTATTCCTATTGGTACTTGGGACAATAATTTCAGGACATGGGCCTTCTGTGAAACTGGCATGTTAAATAAACTGATTTCGAGGCTGATGAGACATTAAATGGATTGGTTATTTGTCATTAAACTGTTTAAACTGAATAATTGGAATTTGGAATTTTAACTACTGTACATAAATAAGCACATATTGTAGCCACAGACTTAGTCTTTAAAATACAATTTATACACAGAAAGTAAGTATGTGGCGGAATGTAGTGCAGAGTTCAGAGGGGCAGGTCTTTTCAAGGAACAAAGAGACTACAACTAGAACTAGGAATCCTCCAAGATCTGGATGGCTGCTGTTCAGAAGAGCCAAAAACATCTGGCTCTTCACCCAGGTCTTTGATGAGAGAGAGTGAGGCCCCTTGTATCACTGAGTTTGTCATCATTTATCAGGGTCATTGAGAATTTGGTGATACATCAATTTTGTAAATTACTACTAATATTATGTCCTCCTCTAGGGCTATGTCGGAGGTTGTATCAAAGATTGATAAACTGTTGGACAGGCAGTTTTTAGAGAGATCTAGAGAAATTGTCAGTCTATCTATGCTCTGCTCTTATACAAAAGCGTCAGGCCCCATAGGAACTGGGGACTATAGATGTCTTTAATCTCTACATTATGGAATTGAGATTATTTGTGCCAGAAAGTAAATCTCCCTTTGTCTGGAATAGCTATTTTGAATGCAAAGGGGAAAAATACATGTTGAGCCTGTGTCAAACGCCCCCCATGGCCAAGCCCCCCATGGCCATGCCCACTGGCCTGCCCCCCATCCCAGACCTCCCCACAATCCTGATGAGGCCCTCAATGACACCCCTGTTTTATTGCTTAAAAAATAAAGTATGTTATGATGCATATGATAAGTGGATATGTAAGTTTTATAAACAAATATGACAAATTAATACAATGAATTCATATAGCATTCAGTCCTAATATGACTTGTTTGGTTCTGGTTTACCATACTGTGTATATAAAATCATATAGGCTATTTTTAAAAATTTAATTAAAAATATGGTTTATCGCATATGAATAAAACTAGGAAAGTGTGTCTTTTTTTTTCTCAAAGAGGGAATATTCATATATGATTCAGACCTATGTCTGAAATGGAAGGTGTTTCTGTAATTATGGCATGTTATCAAAGTTTGGCCTCTATTTATATAAATGTATTTTTAACTTAGTAAAATGTGTTAACAAATAATTGGTCAAATTGTGTAAATGTACTATCTATATAGCGATAAATGTATTATCTACCAATTCTTTGAAAATCGAACCTTATAGCATATATACTTTATTAAATTAAATTTTAATATTATAAATGAAATAAATGATTACTTATGTAAATTATTTATTTACTTGTATTTATTAGCTGCCCAACATGTATGACTAATTGTAATATTTTCTGACGGATGTAGTTTTTCAGACTTTGAAGTTAAGATGTAAAGCAAAAATATTTAATGTGATCTACATTTATTCAAAGATAAATAAAATGCATATTTCCATAAATTAATTCAAATGTGTGAGTATATATGCTCACATTAGTGAGCATATTTCTATAAGCTTTAAGCAGTTGCTAATTGTGGTGTCTTTCTATACAATGAACAGTTATTGTAAATAACTG
Organism: Masticophis lateralis; assembly: GCA_030761175.1. Taxonomy (NCBI): domain Eukaryota; kingdom Metazoa; phylum Chordata; class Lepidosauria; order Squamata; family Colubridae; genus Masticophis; species Masticophis lateralis. Next base: position 62,319,715 of record JAUDYJ010000006.1, read on the forward strand.
TTTCAGCTCATTGGATATTGATCTGTGGTTAGGTCCACTGAAGCCTAAACTATTGTTATCATTCCAGTCTTGTTTTAGACCTCATTTTGGAACTAAAACTAGTTCCCTCTAGCAGAGGGTGTCAAACTCAATTTCATTGAGGGCCGCATCAGGATTGTATTTGACCTTGGAGGCCCAGGAGTGGGGCATGCCCAAGGGGTATAGCCATGGTGATGCCCATGGTGGGCGTGGCACAGGACTTGTGGGGGGGGGACACCTTTAGTGGCCAAGTGCTAAGGCAGGACTTCCCTGAGACCCTCCCTCACTCTCATTATACAAGTAATCCTTGAATTACAAATGTAATAGAGCCTGCAATTATATTTTTAACCTGGAGATTCGTTTGAATCATGTTTAATGAACGTGATCACTCCCTGCTTTCCCCAATGCATTTGTTAATAAAATGCACATGAGGTATTTCAGAGTGGGGAAGAACATGTGGGGCCTAGTGCTGCAGCAGGCCATCCAAGGTCTCTCCCAATCCATTAAAATACTTCTTGCTCCTCTGGGGTCCCCACAATCGCTTCCCCCTAATCCTGCCCCACTGGTTCTCCACAGACTGGGTCTGCTTTGCTAGCATCCCAGATTACATTTACTCCTCCCCACCCCATTTCCCATGGATTACTTCCTTTTTGAAGATCTCCAGAGCTCCAGAAGAGGCTAATCCAATCAATGAGAAGCTTGCTTCCTTTGTCTCATTGGGCTGAACTACAAGCCCCTTGTTGATTGGCTGCCATGCCCCAATCTCTGAAGTTGCTCATTTGAACTAGCCAGTCAGCAGCAAGCAGGAGGCTGTTCATCGCTAGCCAGTCTGGGCTCAAACTAAGCCTGTAACCCTCATGACAGAGAAGCCATTATTCAGATGTGGAAAGCTGTTTTCCTTACATCTCACCTTCTTACAGCTTCAGGGGCTTCTGAATAAAAGACTTTGGCTTCTCTGCCATGCGGGTCAGCCTCTTTTGGAGATCTTCAAAAAATAAGTACAGTAAAGCCATGGGAAATGGGATGGAAAGGACCAAATCTGGCCCATGGAGGCTCCATTTGGGCCTGTAATAGGCCAAGGGAGGCCTCAGGAGACTCCATTTATGTTTGTAATAGGTGGGGGGAGGCCTCCAGAGGCCCAAACAGAGCCTCAGAGGGTCAGATGCAGCCCAAGGAGGCTTCATTTCAGCCAGCAATGGGCTGGGGGAGGCCTCTGGAGGCCCCTAAGGCCCATTTTGGTCAGCAGAGTGTTATAGGAGGCTGTCGAGGCCAAAAATGGGCTGTTGGGGGCCGCTAGCAGAGGCACCGTGGGCTAGTCCTGTGTTATTTCCAGGACGGCCTTTAAGCCAGATCTAATCAGCCTGTGGGCCAGATCTGACCTGCAGGCCTTGAGTTTGACACCCCTGCTCTAACAGGTGATCTGCTGTTTTTGGAACCAAACAGCCAATGATGATAGGATGCATCTGAGAGAAGGATAGGATGATGGTTTGAATTGGGGGCTTTCATTTTCCTGTTCTAGAATGTTCACAAATTATAAATTATGTAAGCAGTATTGTATACTGCTATGATAGTTTTGAAGAGGGACGTCAGTTATTGAATATGATGCAGGTTAGTTCACACACACACACACCGTGGTCCATTATGGAAAAGCACACAGGCGTGCAACTAAATGAACTAGTAATTAGGCTGTCAGAACTACTCTGTAAAGTTTCCCTGACAAAAGTATGCCATATGAAATAAATAAGTGACTGAATCTTCTCAATTTTTAAAAATCTTCTTTGCTTTCAAGAAGAATTTGGAGGAATGGGGGGCTCCAAGAAATTATATGAATAATTGCACAGTAAGAGAGGGTCCCCCCACTTCCAGATTCTCCCTCCTGGTTACATTTTTGTAGTTGTTATTTTCCCTCCAGCTACTATTAATGATGGAGGAGGAAAAAAGACAAATACCTTTTTATAATTAAAATGTGTTTCTAATTAAATTGCCTCCATAATTTGTAACCTGATACTAAGATTTCTTGCTAGGAAATAAGAGTCTTAATTAAAAATTCACAGCCTGAGGTACTGGAGATGCATGCTATTTCAATTTTTATATGGGTCATTGTTGGAAAGCAATACTGGTCATGGCCTGGTCCATGTTTGTTTATGAAGTACTAGCTTGTAGATTTTCTTACAGAAAAAATTTCTACTCACTTTGGGTTGGATGAAGAAGACCCATTTGCTGTCCTTCAAAAATCATGGGGCTCGCTCCATCTAGGCACATGACCGAGTCTACCAATCAAAGGGCTCCGCCCTCCCCGGCCGCCCCAGTTCTTTGACTCGGTCTACACTGACAAGATGTGTCTTTCAGCTAGCCGAGCCTCCTCAGCTCCTTTAAACAAAAAAATTGGGCTTTGACTCTCAGAAATTTCATCAGAAAACTTTGGCTGGTCGCAGGAGCGGCTGCACTTAAAAGGCTTTTGCCTAGCAGTCCGTTCGGCTGGAGCAGCTGCTTGCCAAATTGATCGCGTTTAGTGCTGGGCGGTGCTTCTCATTGTCCTCCGAGGCTTCAGGAAGGTAAATCCTCCCTTTTTAGAGACCGCTCAACCATGTCTAATATATTTCAAAATGGCGGCTGCCATGTGGTCTGACTCTGGAGTGGCCATTTCAGCCTCATCCAGCTCTCGCTGACCCTGCTACAGCCATGTTTGCCAAGTCCACTGTCGATCCGGAGACCATTCCGGCACCTAAATTGTTCACTGACATTCTTCAGCACCAGTGGTCCCTTCCAGGAGCCGGTCCAAGCCCCAATGGGCTAGACAAGCAACTATACAATTCTGCCGCTCCACTAGCGGACTTGTTGCAGCTTCCCAAGGTGGATCCTTCCATCGTGGCATTGACTGATTCTTTGCATCCAACCGGTCCGGCAAAGGACTCCCTCCGCCCAGAGGACAAGAGGGCTGAGAAGACCCTTCTCAAGGGTCATTTGGCCACAGCTTGGTCGATCTAGGCCTCAACATTGGCCTCCTTTTTCAACAGGGCCACCTTGTAGCTCAAACAGCTCCAAGCTCATCTGCCCCTGTCTGACTTGCGGTCTCATGAGGACCTAAATAAGATCATCGCTTCTCTCGAATACTCGGCTGATGCGACTTTGAATTCCACCAGATTCTTGGCCAGGGCCTTGGGTTCCAATGTGGTCTCCCATAGATTGTTGTGGCTTAGGAATTGGCAGGCGGACATGCACAGTAAGTGGCAACTCGCTTCAGCCCCATACTCCACTGGTAACCTCTTTGGTGCTGCATTGGATCCCCTTTTGGTCGAAACCAGGGATACGTGGAAAATCCTCCCTCCGGCTTCCCAGCGAGGAGATTCTCGATATTCCACGTCTTCCCGATTCCAATCCTTTTGGGCCTCCAGTTCGCCTCCATTCCAGCCGCGATTTCAGAGATCCTTTGCTTCCAGACCTCAACAAGAATCCCAGTTCAGACAAGGATCCAGATTCCCCCCCCTGTCGTTCTTGGGGAGGGAGGGGGCACTTCTCCCATAGGTCCAGATAATTCCCCTATTGGAGGCCGCCTGTCATTGTTTCTTTCCCAATGGGAGGCATCCATCAGTGACCCCTGGGTCCTTAACACCATTTCCTTCGGTCTTTCCCTGGAGTTCCCCTCCCCTCCCCCTTCCCGTTTCATTCCCTGTCCCGTCTCCCGGGACAAAATTAAAAGAGCCCTTGTTTCAGAGGCGATCGATCACCTTTTCCAAATTGCAGCAATTGAACGAGTGCCCCCTTCCCAACGGGCACGGGTTTTATTCCCATCTTTTTGTGGTTAAAAAGTCCTCATCGGGGTGGAGGGCCATATTGGATTTAAAAGCACTGAACTGGCATATAAAATATCGCCGATTCAAAATGCTATCCCTTTCCTTGATTCTTGAATCAATTTGCCAATCTGATTTCCTCTCATCAATTGATTTGACTGAGGCATACGTACATGTTCCCATTTTACCCACCCTTCGTCAATTCCTCCGGTTTGCCTTCAGGGGCTCCCACTACCAGTATAAGGCCTTTCCCTTTGGCCTGTCTTCTGCACCCAGGGTGTTCACGAAGATCATGGCGGCACTCATTGGCCACATTCGTTCCCATCCCATCCGTCTCCAATTTTATTTAGATGACATTTTGATACTATCTTCCTCCGAGAGGCTCACTCTGATCTTTCTACGGTCCTGGCCTCCCTGCAGGCTCACGGATTTTCCATTAATTGGCCCAAAAGCCACTTCTCCCCCTCCACTTACTTAATTCACCTGGGGGCTCTCATTGATACGGTCATGTCTACAGTATCCCTCTCAGCTGAATGCCAGAGAAACCTCCGTTCCCTGGCGTGAAAATGTTTGAAATCAGGCTCTGCCTCACTTCTGTCCCTCTCTCGTCTGTGGGCATGATGGTATCCTCATTTGGCATCACCTCGTGGGCTTGATTGCACAGCAGGGACCTGCAGTGGCTAATGCTGCCATTCCAACAGGCCAGACAGGACACCTCTGCACATCGCATCCAGCTTCCAGACATGGTGCTCCACTCTCTTCCTTGGTGGACCTCAGACGCCATGTCTCGCGGTTCTTGCTTCAGGGAGCCACTGCTGATTCAACTCACCACGGATGCCAGCCTCACGGGGTGGGGAGCGCACCTTCTTCATCATATGGCCCAAGGCCACTGGTCTCCGAAAGAATCGACCCTAAACATCAATTTACTGGAACTCAGGGCCATCCGCCTTGCCCTTCATCAGTTCCAAGACCTGGTGGAGGGCAGGGATGTCTTAGTCCTTACGGACAATACAACCGCCAAGGTCCATGTAAACAAACAGGGGGCACCAAGTCACGTTCCCTGATGGACGAAGCTTGCCTCCTAGGCCTCTGGGCCGAGTCTCACCTGTCCTCCCTCAAGGTGGACCACATTTCGGGGGAGCGGATGCTCTTAGCCGGAGGCTACTGGACCACGGAGAATGGGCGATTTCTCCATCTCTCTTTCAGGAGATCACAACCAGGTTCGGGACTCCAGTTCTGGATCTGTTCGCCTCCCGGACAAACCACCAACTTCCTCGCTACTTCTCCAGATTCCTGGATCTCCACGCGGAAGCCACGGATGCCCTTCACAGCAGTTGGCCTCCGGGCTTACTGTATGCCTTTCTTCCCTTACCCATGATTCCCCGGGTGATCTGGAAGCTTCTCGAGGAGAGAGCAGAACTTGTCTTACTGGCTCCACATTGGCCCATGTGGCCGTGGTTTGCGGACTTGATGTCCCTGTCCATTGCTCCACCTTGGTAGATCCCAGCAACCAGAGTTCAGCTATCTCAAGGAGCGCTCCTTCACCTGGACCCCGCCTGGCTTCGCTTGACCGTTTGGCGGTTGAGCGGCTCATTCTGACAGAGGCCAAAATATCTCCTTGAATCATTTCTAACATCCAGGCCGCTCGCCGTCCCTCCACAGCCAGAATTTATGAGGCCACCTGGCGGTCCTTCATTTCCTGGTGCTCTGCAGTCCCAATCTCACCTACGTCAGCTTCCATCATCCATGTGTTGACATTCCTTCAGGATGGGCTCGACAACGGCCTCGCACCTAATATTTTACACTGCCAGGTGGCAGCTCTTGCCTCAGTTCTCGCCTGTGGCTCATCGGAATCTCTCTCAAAACATCCAATCATATGGAATTTCCTCAGGGGAGCTAGCAACTTACGTCCACCAGTAATACGTCGATTCCCTACCTGGAGCCTTAGCAAGGTCCTCTCTGCACTGATGTCGCCTCTCTTTGAACCTCTTCACCAAGTCTCACTTCATTTCCTGTCTCTGAAGGTTTCCTTTCTGGTGGCAATTACGTCCACCCGCCGCATCTCCGAACTCACGGCGCTATCACCTGGGCGGACCTATGTATATTCCACAGGGATTGGGTGGTCCTCCGCCTTGATCCCACATTCATCATAAAATTAACTCGCCCTTCCATTGAGCCCAGGAACTTGTCCTCCTGAACTTCTGCCCCCATCCACAACATCAGTTGGAACGTTCCTGGCACACCCTGGACGTGCGCAGGGCCCTGAAAATCTATATTGCACGCACAGCGCCCCACCGCAGGTCTGAGGCGCTTTTTGTCACTTTCCATCCAACGTCTCTCGGAGCTCGGATCTTGAGTTCCACTCTGGGCGCTGGATCAGGGCAACCATCGCCTTGGCCTACTGCCAGTCGGGCTCCCTGGTTCCACACCGCATCACAACCCATTCGACCAGGAGTGCCTCCACCTCCGCCGCATGGTCTACCTAGGCGTCTCTTGAAGAAGTCTGCAGGGCCACCACATGGACCAGCATGAGCCCCTTCGTCAGACACTACAGGGTTGACACCTTTGCTTTGGCCGACGCATCGTTTGGCAGACGGGTCCTTCAATCGGTCCATCTCGCTTGACGGGCACCAGACCAGCTATTCACCCTCCCTGGTGACAACGAGCTTTTGTATGTTCCCATGCTCTGACTGAGGTTTCCCCCAGGCTGGAGAATGGACATTAGACTTACCTGATATGTCCTTTCTCAGCATAGGGAAACCTCAGTCAGCCCCACCCTTGCATCCGGTCCGGTGGTGGGTCGGGAGGGTGGCATTTACTTTTCTATAATTTCAGGAAGACACGTCGCAAGAGTCTACACCTTCGCCCTCGCCGAAGAACTGAAGCGGCCTGGAGGGCGGAGATCTTTGATTGGTAGACTCAGTCATGTGCCTAGACGGAGCAAGCCCCATTCTCCGACTGAGGTTTCCGTATGCTGAGAAAAGACGTATCAGGTAAGTCCAACGTCCATTTGCTGTCCTTCAAAAATCAGCTATCTGAAGAGTGGCATCTGAAGGTTTCTTTTAGGAATTATACTTGAAAACCTGATTAGGAAGGTGGGTTTTGGTGGTGTTAACTAAAAAGTCTGAACTAACATCTGAAATTGTTCTCCTGTCTTGAACTGAATTTTCCAACTTTCCAAATATTAATTGTTTGGATGAGGAATTTGTTTTGAGTTCTCAATTTCATTCCTTGCAATTTTACCATTAAAATTTGTCTATCTAGTAGTTGCTTGCACTATTACTCTTTTGGAAACACTATTTAAGCTCTTAGATATTATTGTTGTGGTTATATATTGTAAATTACTTACAACTTATAACACTTAAATAAGGGTTTCTCAAAGTGTGGTACTTTTGGAGTACCCCATGACACCCTTGGGCCTGCAAAATTAAAATTATTTGCTAGATTATGTTGAGAAAGTGTGGGTCTACGACAACTTGTCATGGCCAACTCACAATGGCCAACTTGCCACAATTTACTTACCACGGGACAACTCACCATAGCAAACTCACCACAGGACAACTCACCATGGGTGAATTAAAATTAAAATTATTTTTAAATTATTTTAAATTGAATTATTGAATTCAATTATTGAATCCCACAGTGAGTTGTCTCATGGCAAGTTGGCCATGACGAGTTGTCATCTGATGAGTTGCCTGAGGCAAGTTGGACACAGTGAGTTGTCCATGGCGAGTTGTCCATGGCAAGTTGTCTAATTCCAAAAAAAGAATACAATATTAAAATCCCATTGAATATTCATGACAAGCAGTAGGAGCAGGGAATGCATCAAATTTATTTTTTAATGTAGCAAATATCAATAAAATACAACTCATACAATAACAGTCTTTTCTGGTCCTACATAATTTATAAAAGTGTTTCTCATTCAGAGTCCTGATAGAAAAACAGTTTAAGAAACATTGGCTTAGAATAATTCAGATGAAGACAAGTATGAGGTGACATGACAGTTTGTTAAAATGAAGGATCTGAGGACAGTTCTTTACAAATTAAAGTATCTTAACATTCAACTAACCTTTATAAAAGTATTTGGTATCTTAAAAATTAACTGAACAACACTTGAAATACAGTTTTGGTCACCATGATGTGAAACAGATGTTGAGACTCTAGAAAGAATGCAGAGAAGAGCAACAAAGGTAATTGGAGGACTGGAGCCTCAAACGTATAAAGAATGGTTGCTGGAATTGGGTATGTCTAATTTAATGAAAAGAAGGACTAGAGATGACATGATAGCAGTATTCCAATATCTCAGGGGTTGCCACAAAAGAGGGTGTCGAGCTATTTTCCAAAGCAGAGGTCACCACCAGGTGGTCCGCAGACCACTGGTGGTCTGTGAGAAAATTTTGGTGGTCCGCAGCGCACCCAAGCTGCTCCGGGATGACCAATGGCCAGTCCTGTGACTAGAGCTCTGGAAACGGGCAGGCAGCTCATGGTGGGACTGGAAATCTCCGCCGTAGAGGGAGCTATGTGCAACTTGCAACTTTGTAGGTGGTGCAATGTGCAAGGAGTAGTGCAGCCCTTGCTGACCAGAATGAGGTAATGGTGCAAGGGGGGAATGAGGTAATGGTGCAATGGTGGCACAGGTGGGCCAAAGCAATGGATGGTGGCAACCCGCGGCTCTTTCTTCCCCGTGCTGTGGTTTCTTGTTAGATGATCCCACTATTGGCTGTCCTTGCCCCTCATCCTGCGTGGCACGAGAAGGGAAGGGTGGGAGATGGAGATTCTTTTAATATTCCAGAATGGGAACGAAGTTTCATCTGTTGCTGGGTCTTGTGAGCATTTCTTCTTCTTGTTGGTGCTCCACGCACCTCGGTCTCCTGGGAAAAGGCACAACTTCCTCTCAGCCCTGGCCCGGCCCAGCCGTTTCTCTCCACCACTGCTGTTGGCACCTCCATGGCCTGCCCACTGCTCTCACAGTGCAGTTAAATTTAGCGTGCTTCAAAATGGGGAAGACGGCGTCCCTTTCTCCTGGAGCTATTTATTTATTTATTTATTTATTTATTATTTTTTGATTGATTGATTGATTGCGATTTATATGCTGCCCTATCTCCAGCCAGACTCAGAGCGGCTCACAACAGTAAAAAAAAACATCTAATGAAAAAGTTAAAAAGAAATTAAATCCAAATCTCATAATTTAACAGTTAAAAGTGCAATTAAGACTAACAAGTTAAAAATTAAAACCCCATCAATCCAGGCCAGCCAAACGAAACAGCCACGTTTTCAGGTCATGATGGAAAGAGGTCAGAGGCCACCCGGAGCTCCAGGGATAGTTGATTCCAAAGGGTAGGTGTGCCCACAGAGAAAGCTGTCCCCCTGGGGGTCACCAGCTGACACTGTCTGGCCGACGGCACCCTGAGGAGACCCTCTCTGTGGAAACGCACCGGCGATGGGCAGCTGTTGCTGGCTGCAGATGGCTCCCCATATATCCCGGCCTAAGCCATATAAGGCCTTATAGGTAATCACCAGCACCTTGAATCTCACTCGGAGGGCAACCGGCAACCAATGCAAGTCGTGTAGAAGAGGTGTAACATGGGAATGTCGGGGTACTCCCATCACAACCTGCGCAGCCACATTCTGTACCAGCTGAAGCCTCCGAGTGGTCTTCAAGGGCAGCCCCATGTAGAGGGCGTTGCAGTAGTCAATATGGGAGGTGACAAGTGCATGAGTAACCATGCGTAGGGTATCTAGGTCCAAATAGGGGCGCAATTGCTGCACTAAGCAAACCTGGGCAAATGCCCCCCTGGTTATGGCCGTTACATGATCTTCCAAGTTTAGCCGCAAGTCCAGGAGGACACCCAAGTTGCATGCCCTGTCTACAGGGGGCAACACCTCATCCCCTATGACCAAAGATGGGATCTCTTGATCGGACCGAGATGCCGGTACCCACAGCCACTAGGTCTTAGCAAAGTTGAGCTGAAGCCTGTCCCTCCCCATCCAGATCCACACCACTTCCAGGCCCTGGGACATCATGTTGAGGGCATCACTGGGTTGGTTTGGGGTGAATATAAAAAGCTGGGTATCATCACCCATACCTCACCCCAAATGGGAATGGGAGCATTCATCCGATGTACCGCAAATCTCTCAGGTTTTGCCATGCGAGCAGTCACTATCAGTATTGCGCTCTACCTTTCAGTCTTTCCTCAGCTCCCAGAATGTTTACCAAATTGATGGCCATGCTAGCGGGCCACCTTTGAATGCTGCCGATAAGGATTCAGTTCTACTTAGACAATCTCCTTATCCAGTCCGATTCAGAGTTGCTAGTGTGACAAGACCTGGACACCACTCTCCGGGTCTTGAAGGCTCATAGTTTTTCTGTCAATTCAGCCAAGAGCCACCTGATTCCAACAACTTGCATTCAACACCTGGGTGCAATAATAGATACGGTCGAAAGCGAGGTCTATCTTTCCCAGGACCGCCTGTCCAGCTTGCGGTCCCTAGTCAGGTCAGTCACATTGGGGAGATCTGTCCCCCTGGCGTCAGTGTCTCAGTTCCTTGGAAAGATGGTCTCATGCATTGTCCCCTGGGCGTGGCTCCACTGCAGGGATCTGCATTGGTTCCTTCTCCTGTATCAGAAACGCCATCATTTCATTTCATTTCATTTATTTCAATTTATAAACCGCCCTTCTCCTTGCGGACTCAGGGCGGTGAACAGCCAGAATAAAACATGGTACACAAAAGTTAAAAACAATTTAAAAATTATTAAATATTATTCGGCCAAGAATTAAAACAACCCAATTTAAAATCAAATTCAAATTTAAAAACGGAGGATGGGATCAGGCTAGCCCAGCTAGATGGAATAAATGGGTTTTAAGGGCCCGACGAAAGGTCCGGAGATCTGGAATCCTGCGTTTCTCCGGGGGTAGGTCATTCCAGAGGGCGGGCGCCGCCACAGAGAAGGCTCTCCCCCTAGGGGTCGCCAGCCGACACTGGCCGACGGCACCCAGAGGAGGCCCTCTCTGTGCGAGCGTACTGGCTGGTGAGAGGCTATTGGCGGCAGAAGGCAGTCCCGCAAGTACCCAGGTCCTAAGCCATGGAGCGCTTTAAAGGTGGTCACCAACACCTTGAAGCGTACCCGGAAGACCACCGGGAGCCAGTGTAGCTCGTGCAGGAGAGGTGTCACGTGGGAGCACCACGTCGCTCCCATAATTCCCCGCGCGGCCGCATTCTGGACCAGTTGGAGCCTCCGGGTGCACCTCAAAGGGAGCCCCATGTAGAGAGCGTTGCAGTAGTCCAGGCGGGAAGTCGCGAGAGCATGGGTGACTGTGCGTAGGGAGTCCCGATCTAGAAAGGGACGCAACTGGCGTATCAGGTGAACCTGATAAAAAAAAACCCTGGCCACGGCCGTCATGTGTTCTTCTAAAGACAGCCGTGCATCCAGGAGGACGCCCAAGTTGGGAGCCCTCTCCATGGGGGCCAATGTCTCGCCCCCAATAGTCAGCGATGGCGTCAGCTGGCTATATCGGGACGCCGGCAGCCACAGCCACTCAGTCTTGGAGGGGTTTAGTCGGAGCCTGTTTCTCCCCATCCAGACCCGCACAGCTTCCAGACACCGGGACATCACTTCAACGGCATCGTTGAAGATGTACAGCTGGGTGCCGTCAATGTACTGATGGAACTCCACACCAAAGCCACGGATGATCTCACCCAGCGGCTTTACATAAATGTTGAACAGAAGGGGCGAGAGGACCAACCCCCGCGGCACCCCACAAACAAGATGCCTCGGAGTCGACCGCTGCCCCCCTGTCAACACAGATTGCGACCGGTCAGAGAGATAGGAGAACCACCGTAGAACAGTGCCCCCCACCCCCAACCCCTCCAACCAGCGCAACATGATACCATGGTCGATGGTATCAAAAGCCGCTGAGAGATCTAATATGACCAGGATAGAGGAACATCCCCTATCCCGTGCCCTCCAGAGATCATCCACCAACGCGACCAATGCCGTTTCCGTGCTGTGCCCAGGCTGGAAGCCGGACTGGAGCGGATCTAGACAGACAGCTTCATCCAGGAACCGGGGAAGCTGCCATGCAACCACACTCTCAACAACCTTCGCAACAAAGCGAAGTTTGGAGACTGGATGGTAATTGGCCAAAACAGCCGGGTCCAGAGAGGGCTTTTTGAGGAGGGGTCTCACCACCGCTTCTTTCAAAGTGGCCGGCAGAACACCCTCACTCAAAGAAGTGTTAACAATCTTCTGGAGCCAGCCTCGTGTAACCTCCCGGGAGGCCAGCACCAACCAGGAGGGACACGGGTCCAATAAACGTGGTTGCATTCAGCCGTCCCAGGATCCTCAAGGGTCCTCCCACCGCATGGTCTGCTTTTCCCTCTGCCAGTGAGTCTCCGGATCGGTACTCAAGGGGAAGGAGTTCAGGAAACCACATTGCCTTGTCCTGACCACGAATGCCAGCATTCAGGGTTGGGGGGCTCACCTCGCATCGGCCATGGCACAGATCCATTGGACCCAGGCTGACCTGGGTCACAATATCAATTGGTTGGAGCTTCGGGCCATCCATCTTGCCTTCCGTGTGTTCCAAGACAAGGTTCAGGACAGACATGTCTTTTTTTTTTATTGTAATTTTTTTATTAATTAAAAATTATGAACAAACATAGGTACAATACAACATGCAAAACATACAAACATAAATCAAGTCTTACGACTTCTTTCTTAAAGCTATCACATTGGTAGGCTATTTTCTATTCTTATCTATATATCTGTGTATTTACGTATTTACATATAAAACAGTATAATAAGTTCTGTACTTAAATTATTATATTTCTTATTTGGTACTCAAATTTTTGTCTCTACATTGACATCTTTCTTTTGTGTCTCTATGTATCTATTTCCATCTTTTTCTCCAACCAGTTATACCATTTTTGCCATACTAGGTAGTAATCGGTGTCATCTTTTTCTTGTAGGTCTTTTGTAAGTTTATCCATTTCTACACATTCTGTAATTTTTGTCGGAGCGTAAATCTGCCCCATTTCCCCCCTGGGGTAATTGCACCTGATTAAAGACAGATGGATCTTGTTTTTCCATGCTGTATACTCAAAGAAAAGCCAAATATATATATATTCTGATAAGGACTTTAGCTAACTACATTTTTACTGGCAGCTTATCTCACAGACGAACAAAAGAAGTATAAATCAGGAAGTTAGAAAAGAAAGAATGTAGACATGCGCAGTAGCTCAAAAGTTTCACAAGACTAGTCTTATCTCTGTTGCTATAGCTACATGATAAAGTTCTCTGGCAGGCTACCGTAATGCTCAGAATGGATGCTCAGCTGGCAAACACATAACACAGTGACAATTTTGGTGATTATTTTATTTTCCGTTGTGTGTCTTCATGCTTCCAGTTTTGGGCAAAGAGAATGTGTGCTGCAGTTAAGATATGAATAATTAAATATTTTATTTTGTTCTCATATTGATTTGTGATTATTCCAAGTAAAAAGATTTCCGGCTTTATTTCCAAATTTCTGATTTGTGATTTCTTCTATCATTTTCTTTATTTCCAGCCAATATTGTTTCGCCTTTTGGCATGACCACCACAAATGATAATAGGTTCCTTTTTGTGACTTACACTTCTAACACGTTGGGGAGATATTTGGAAACATTTTTGCTAGGTGTGCGGGTGGGAGGTGCCATCGGTAGAACATTTTGTACAAATTTTCCTTGTAAGGTATACACATTGTTAGTTTATAATTTACACTCCATAATTTTTCCCACTTGTCTAATTCAATGCTATACCCAAATTTTTTTGCCCAAATTATGTTTTCTTTGACCACTTCTTCCTCTAATTTATATTTTAATAAATAATTGTATATTTTAGTTATCATTTTCTCATCCGTTCCTTGTAAAATTTTATCCAATTCATTTGGTTCTTTTTGAAATCCGAATTTTGCCCGATCTGTTTTATAACTTGATTCTATTTGCAAATATGGCCACCAGCCAACGTCTATACCCTGTTCTTTCAATTCTTGTGTCGATTGTAATTCTCCTCTATTATTTAATAGTACTTTATAATTTCTCATTTTCTCCATACCCATTGCGTTAGGATAGATCAGCACCTCCATGGTCGATAACCATTCTGGAATTTTATTGTAGTGTATGTTTCTAATTTCTTGCCATGTTCCGTGTAGTGCTCCTCTAATAATGTGTTGTTGAGAGTGTCCATGATTTGTCTCTTCCCTCCCACAGAAATGCATGCCAGCCTCTTTGCAGGTTGAAGCCCTCTAACTTTAATATTCTTTTATTTTTAAGGTCCATCCAGTCTCTTATCCAATTTAAAGATGCCGCCTTATAGTACAATTCCCAATCTGGCAATCCTAATTCTCTTTTCTCCCGGGTATCTTGCAGACATTTTATTTTAATTCTAGCTTTCTTCCCCTGCCAAATATAATTTGCTATCATTTTAAAAAGTTGTTAAAAAAATCTTTTCCTGGCCGAATTGGGATTACTTGGAAGAGATAAAGTAGTCTAGGTAGTATATTCATTTTGGTAGATGCAATTCTCCGTAAAAATGACAATTGTAGTTTGCTCCATACTTCCAAATCTTTTTTTTAAATCTGTTTTGTCAGTTTAGTATAATTGTCTTCTCTGATTGATGTTACTTTATTGGTGAGCCAGATTCCTAAGTATTTTACTTCCTTTACTATTTGTATTCCTAATTTATCCTCTAATTCTTTCTCCTGTGAATTTGTTAAATTCTTCGTTGATACTTTTGTTTTCTGTTTGTTGATTTTAATACCTGCCACTCTTCCATATTCCTCTATTTTTACTAACAGTCTGGTGCCTGTTATTTCTAGTTTTTCCAAAATAAACACCACATCATAGGCAAAGGCTTGTAATTTGTACTCTTTTTTATTCTCAGTCCTTTTATTTCTTTATCTTCCCTAATTTCATTTAATAAAGTTTCAAGGGATATTATAAACAATAGTGGAGATAGGTGGCATCCTTGCCTCACTCCTTTTGATATCTCAAGTTGTTCTATCATGTCCCCATTTATCATAATTCTTGCCGTTTGGGAGGAGTATATTTTCCTAATCATGTTTAAAAATTTATCACCAAATTCCATAGTTTCCAATTGTAGTATAAGAAATTTCCAGTTTAGGTTGTCGAAAGCCTTCTGTGCATCCAGGAAGATTAAAGCCAATTGTTTGTCCAAATTTTTCTCATAGTATTCAAGAACATTTGTGATTGTTCTCATATTATTTTTAATCTGTCTTCTTGGAACAAAACCACTTCGATCTGGATGAATATATTCATAGATAATTGTTTTCAGTCTTTGCGTAATAACCAGCATGAACAACTTGTAATCCACATTTAACAGTGATATTGGCCTGTAATTTTTGATTTGTGTGAGGTCTGTTTCTTCTTTTGGGATGAGCGTAATGATAGTTTCAGTCCAGGATTTAGGATTTTTGCTTCCAAGAGTGCATCATTAAAAACTTGGAGTAAGAACTTGTACATTGGGTGTTGACATTTTTTATAGAATTCTGTTGGTATGCCATCTGGTCCTGGAGTTTTATTGTTTTATTGTTTTTTCTTTCTATCAATTCAGTCATGGTAATTGGTCTGTTTAGTGATTCTCTGTGTGTCTCTTCCAATTGTTGAATATTTGTTTTACGTAAATATTCCTTAATATCTTAAAATCTTCTCGGATTTCTTCTTGTTTGTAAAGGTTCTGAAAAAAAAATGCTACATGTTTTTTGTCTTGATTTCTGTGGTGTATTTCTCCTACCTCATCTTGCAGCTGGTATATAGTTTTCTTCTCTTTTTCTTTCTTCAATTTGTATGCTAACCAGCGGCCTGTTTTATTTGCGTGCTCAAAGTGGTTTTGTTTACACAATTTCTGTTTGTGTAATTAAATTAATTTTATGTTTGACAAGATTTAACTTTCCTTTGATTGTTTTATTGTAGGGTTCTTTCTGCAGCTCTAATTCATATTTTCTGAGTTCTGTTAATAGGTTATTTCTTATCTGTTGTTTATCTTTATTTTTCTTTGCCGCATATGCGATCGTAAGGCCTCTTATGTAGGCTTTGGCTGTGTCCCATAGATTTTGGAGTGAAGTCTGTTCTTTGGTGTTTATCTGAAAAAACATAATCATTTCTTTCTCAATCATCCATGAGTATTCCTTGTCCTTTATTTCAGTAGTCATCATCCACCATTTTTGTTTCCGGTATCCTTTCCATACTACTGTTACTGGACTGTGATCTGCCCAGGTATTTGGTGATATTTCAATGCCTTTTATCTCTTTCTTAAGTTCTGAGGTCATCCAGGCCATATCTATTCTAGACCACGATTGATGTGGGCTAGAATAGCATGTATATTGTTTTGCTTGTTTATTTGCTTCTCTCCATACGTCATGTAATTGTAGTTCGTTTGCCATATCTTTAAATATGTCTGGTAGTGTTTTTTTGCTTGTTTTGTTCTTTTTATTGCTATGGTAGTCTTTTTCGGTGTCTAATTGCGTTGAAATCTATAATACAGATATTTTCATATTCCAAATCTTTGACTATGTTATGTATTTTTTTGAAAAATTCACTTTGATTTCCGTTGGATGCATATATTGATATTAATAATATTGTTTTTGATTCTGTTTGTATTTATATCATCAAAATCCGTCCATCTGTGTCTGTATATACTTGCTTTGTTTTAAGTGTTTCTTGATATATACTGCAATTCCTCTTTTTTTTCTGATCTGCTAATGAGGTGTATAATGTTCCAAGTCTTTGGTTTTCTAATAGTTTTTGATGTTGTTTCTTAATATGGACTTCTTGTAGGATTATGATGTCCACCTCCAATTTCTGTAGTTTTGAGAATGTGTGTATTCTTTTGGTTGGTACATTAAGTCCATTTATGTTAATCGAGATCATTTTTAGTTCTCTTTCCGTTTTTGCTGTCTATCTGTTTGTTGTTCTTAGTCTTCTTGTGTTTCTTGTAATTACTTGTGTTTTTTCCCTTGCACCCTCTCTTTCAATTCTTTCTCTCTCCAATCTTCTTTTTTCCTCTTGGTCACTTTCTTCTTTTTCTGTCTGATGTTCCTCCTGGCTCTTAGTTTCTAATTCTTCTCGACTTTCCTGTTCCTGTTCTAACAAAAAATATTGATCAAAAAAGTCTTGCGCTTTTTCTAAACTATCAATCTTGTATTTTTTTCTTGCCAGGCTATCAATAACCCTTCCTGTATTAGCCAGTGGAACATTATTTTATATTTGTTCAGCTGTGACGTTAGAAAATTATAATTTTGTCTTTGATCTCTTATTCTTCTTGGGATTTGTTTGAGCATCATTATTTCCTTTCCTTTATATACAATTGCCCCTTTTCTCATCTTCCTATAGACATCTTCTTTTATGGATTTTTTTGTAAATCTGATATGTATCTCCTTAGGCAACTTATACCTGCGTGCATAATTTGTGTGAACTCTGTAAATTTCATCTATGTCTCTTTGGACATCTTCTTTATCCCTCTGGTAGTATCCCTGTCATTAATTCTCCTAAGTCTTCATCCTTGTATTTCTCTACATTTTGAAACCTGAGGTAAAAAGATGCTTTCCAAGTCCAAATGTGTTAATGACTCTTCCAGGTCTTTATTTTTTTTTATTGAAAAAGTTTTACAAATACAATTTCCCCCCCCTTCCCCTCCCTAACCCTCCCTGACCCATCCCTCCCCACCCTTGGCTTCCCTTATAACCTTACAATTACAATTCATTTTTAACTCCCCAAATATTAAAAGATGAAATCCAAATCATATCATATCATAAAATTCCCCCTAGCTGTTCTACCCCCTGTCTATACTAAAAATTTCTACATAACATTCAAGTAAAAGCTATCTGACTTCCTTGATTGATATTTATTCTGCACATAATCTATCCCAAATATTAAAAAGTGAAATCCAAATCATATCATAATTCCCCCCAACTACTCTACACTCTGTATATACTATAAATTTCTACATAGCATTCAGCTAAAAGCAGTCTGATACTTCTTTGTTTGATATTTATTCTGCACATAGTCTATCCATTTCTTCCATTCCCACACAAAAGTTTCTTGAGTCCGGTCTTTTAAATATGCTGATATCTTTGCCATTCTCGTTGTCCCTGGAGCCAGCGGTCAGGCATGGGTAGTCCAGCGCCGATATGCAGGATTGAGTCAGCAACTGAGAAGCTCCGCCTCCACTCTCTGCTTCCCAGTTTCCTGACTCAATCCGATCGAGCAGGACACGTTAGAGCTGAGCTCCAGCAAGGTTTCATTCCTTGCCTTGTTCTTTGTCTTTTCCCAGCTTGGCTGGTTGATTAACAGCAAGAAGGGGTTTGCTCCCGAAACCGCTGTTTGTGAGGCTGCAGGTTCCCTGCTGGTTGAGCCTGGCCTCACTCTCTTCAGAAAAGGTTTTTCCCTTTCTCTGATAAGCCAGGATTGGCTTCCTGATTGCCTGAAAGGCTTGAAAATTGGAAGAGGGTGCTGGATGGAGTCCTGCCAGCCAGAGCCTCTCATCGCTGCCTCTGCTAACAGCCACCACTGTTTGAGACTCTCAGGATTTCAGCATTCATCTTCGGGTTGGTATCAGGGGCTTTTCTGGAGGCAGGGGGTTCTTGTGGGCATTCAGCTGCAGCCCTTCGCCCCCTCACCCCCAGGCTTGATTCGGGGGGTCGGGAGGCCACTTTTTCCCTGGGTACAGCGTTCGAATCCTCCCAGTGGCCATTTTGGAAGTTCCGGCAGCCATTTTGTTTCAGCCTCGTGGCCATTTGGGCCCATTTGATTACAGGCAGCCGTTTTATAGGCCTCTGTAGGCCCTTTTTCAGGCATGGGTGCTAGTAAAGCCTAACACAGGACAATCATAAGCTGTCCCTTTGCTGAATCCCATCAGTTTTTAAGCCTGTGGAAAGCTTTAAATCTTATAGGAATTCCTTCCTTTCAGTCTGCTTACAGGCCACTCCACCCCAAATTAAGACCTCAGGATGGCTTCCAGGAAGACTCCCAAGGCTTCTTCCCACCAGCCCCATGGAGAATCATCTAAAGAAGCTGATCCTGTTTCAGCTAAGAAAAGCAAGATAACTCACCATACTTCTAAGGCCTCCAGGGCTTCTCGCCCAAAGGCCCTGACTAAAGAGGAACTAAAAAGGCAGCAAGCCATGGAAAAGGCCATTCAAAAAGCGCTTAAAGTGGTTTCCTTCCAAGAAGGGGTGATTGTCAGCCCCCGGCCTACTCCAACCTCTGCACCTTCTGAGCCTGTAGTTACGCCTGCAGAGCTTCCTGATAACACCAGGGCTCCTTCACCTGCCCTTTCTCCAGATAGAGAATCCCCCCCTCCAAAGATACTGAGAGGGTTGATGAGGCCCTGTTTGGGGCTCAATCTGATTCCCCCCCCCCAATCCAGATAGGGACACTGTTTAGGATCCTCCAGCCCAGGTTGTCTCTTCCTTGGCCCCTCCTCCTCCTCCTCCTCCTTTATAAGAGGCTCAGGTTTCTACCGATCTGGCTTCTTAAATCCAAGAGGCTATAAGGATGGGAATCAGGCAGGAACTCCGTTAGAGAACATCTTCATGGGTTTCTAGTCAGTCTCAGTCCCTGGTGGATGTAGAGGGGTCCATTCTCTGTGAAGGAGAGATACGGGATCAGGATCACCATGATGCAGGGTTTGCCCAGGCCTGTTCCCCAAATCACTCGGTAGGGGATTCCACTTCTATACCGGATCCTCTGGACCAAGAGATGTCTGAAGATGAGGACTTGGGCCCGGACCAGCCCGCTTTTGTGGGCCTCTTTAAGCCACAGTTGTTCCGCTCCTTGTTGCATAAGGCTAAGGCTACTACCGGCCTGGGAGTTTCCCGCCCTATCGTAGCGGCTCAGGAGGAGGGTGCTCCCTCCTCTTCCTCTGCGGTTCCCCTCTTTGAGGTGCCAACAATTGAGATGGAGGAGGTCCCTGGCCCTAAACATTTTAGGGAGGTCCTACAACGCCAATGGTCAGCTCCTGCTTCAGGCCCTTGCCCAAATTCGGTGGATAAGAGGATTTATAACTTGGCCCCCGAGCTCTCTTCTTTATCACAGATCCCTGCCATGGATCAGCCAGTAGCAGAATTGTCAGCTTCAGCCAACCTTTTGGGCCCTCCGGAAGAGAGCCTTCGCCAGGCTACCGCCTGGTCGGTTAAGGCATCCATGGCGGCCTCTTTCTTTAACAGGGCTTCCATATTGTGGCTTAGACAGTTGCAAGCTAGGCTTCCAGTCTCGGATTTACGAGCTCAACAAGATATAAGCAAAATCATTGTGGCCTTAGAATTTTCAGCGGATGCTACATTAAACGCCTCACGCTTCACTGCCAAGGCCATTGGCTCTTCTGTAGTTGCCCGCAGGCTGCTCTGGCTTCATCAGTGGCAGGCTGATACTAAATCAAAGTGGCGCTTGGCATCTTCCCCTTTCGCAGGTCCCGAGCTATTTGGAGCCTCCTTAGACCCCCTCCTCGTGGAATCCAGAGACAAGCGCCGTGTGCTCCCGGCTTTGTCCCGGCGTTCTGATTCCAGATCCCAATCTTCCTTTCGCTCCTTCAGGGGTTCAGACCCCTCCTATGCAGGGACTCGTAGACAACGATTTCCCCCTGCCAGACAGTTTCGGCCTCAAGACTGCCTGGGTCCTTCCTCTTCCAGAGGTTTCTCCCGTCGACCCTTTCGAGGCAACAGGGGGAGGGGTTTCTGTAAGTCCCGCTGATGGTCTGGTTCCGCTTCCCATTGGCGGCTGCCTGGCGTTCTTCGCCAGCCAATGGGAGGCTACCTCATCGGACGCTTGGGTGAGAGAGACTATCAGATTTGGCCTCTCTCTTGAATTTATCTCCATTCCCCCAGACAGGTTTCTTCGCTGCCCTATCTCCTGAAACAAAGGCACCAAACACCTCATGGAATCTGCCATCAGTCACCTCCTTGAGATTCGAGCTATCGAGCCTGTTCCTCCGGGGCAGCTTGGACTCAGCTTCTATTCTCGATTGTTTGTCATCCAGAAATCTTCGGGGGGATGGAGAGCAATTCTCGACCTCAAGACCTTGAACCGCTGGATAATTTACCAGTGGTTCAAGATGCAATCCCTCCAGACAATCCTGGAGGGTATCACGAGGGGAGATTACCTCACGTCAATCGATTTGACGGAGGCATATCTCCATGTTCCCATCCTTCCAGAACACTGTCGTTTCCTCAGATTTTGTTTCATGAACAGTCATTACCAATATCGAGCACTTCCCTTCGGCCTCTCCTCTGCCCCACGGGTGTTTAGAAAGCAGATGGCCATTCTTGCGGCCCATCTCCGGACAATGCTGGTAAGGATGCAGTTCTATCTAGACGACCTCCTTATCCAGTTTGTCTCAGAGCAGCGGGCTCATCAGGACCTGGCTTCCACCATCCAGGTCCTGGAGAGTCACAGGTTCTCAGTCAACCGGGCCAAGAGCCATCTGGTCCCGACTACCCGCATCCATCATCTGGGTTCCATCATAGACACGAGAGATTGCAGAGTCTATCTTTCTCAGGACCGCCTGGCCAGTCTGCGGTCTCTGGTCAAGTCAGTGAGGTTGGGGAGGAGCTCTTCCCTGGCCTCGCTGTCTCATCTCCTGGGAAAGATGGTTTCCTGTATAGGCATTGTCCCTTGGGCCCATATTCACTGCAGGCAGCTTCAGTGGTTCCTGCTTCCCTTCCAAAGGCAGCGGTTAGGGTCCTCCCCCTGGAAGGTTCCTCTTCCCCCCAGGGTCCTCTGGTCACTCAAGTGGTGGACTTCTCTGGCCATCCTTCAAGGGAGGGAGTTCCATGTATCCCGTCAAACGATCATAACCACGGACGTCAGCCTTCACGGCTGGGGGGCCCTTCTGTCCTCCCTAGCGCAGGGACGGTGGTCCAAGGCCGATCTCAACCACAACATAAACTGGTTAGAGCTCCAGGCCATTCACCTTGCTCTTCGGGCCTTTGAGGACAAGGTTCTAGACAGGCACATTCTCATCAGGACAGACAATGTGGCATCCAAGGCCCATATAAATCGCCTAGGGGGGACCCGCTCCAGTCACCTCATGCGGAGGCAGAGAGGCTAGCGAACTGGGCAGAGACACATGTGAGATCGATTCAAGCAGCTCACATTTCCGGGTGGACAACTCTCAAGCGGATTGGTTGAGCCGATTGACATTGGATCCAGGGGAGTGATCCCTTGCCACAAATCTCTTCAGGGAGATTACATTTCATCTAGGGATTCCTGTAGTAGATTTATTTGCAACCAGGGCCAATCGACAGGTACAGAGATTCTTTTCCCGCTTTCCAGAACTGGGGCGGAAGCTATGGACGCTCTCCACAGCAATTGGTCTCCCGGGCTGCTGTACGCTTTCCCTCCCCTTCCCTTGATAGCCAAAGTCATTCGGAAGATGCTTCTGGAGAGAGCGGAACTAATCTTCATCACTCCACACTGGCCTCGTCGACCCTGGTTCGTGGACCTGAAATCCCTGTCCGTGATTCCTCCTTGGCGCCTCCCAGTAGCCAGGCTGGTCCTTTGTCAGGGATCCGTTCTGCATCCAGACACAGCATGGCTTCAGCTAACCGCCTGTAGGTTGAGCGGCGACTGCTGACCGATCGACGGCTTCCGTCTACGGTGATCAACACCATTCAGGCGGCTCGCAGACCGTTGACGAAACGGATCTACAACTCCACATGGTGAACTTTTTCTTCCTGGTGCAACAAGAATTCCATCTCCCCCACCTCTGCCTCCACAGAGCATGTGTTAATATTCCTACAGGATCGTCTGGAGGCAGGCTTGGCCCCTAACACCCTCCGCAGGCAAGTAGCTGCTCTGTCATCCATCCTTTGTTGTGGTTCAAAAGGTCCCTCTCTTCTAGACCCCTCATTAGGCAGTTTCTACGGGGGGCTTCTAACTTTTGGCCAACCCCTATCCACGGGTATCCCTCGTGGGACCTTCCCCGGGTTCTAGACTCCCTCACATCGGCTCTCTTTGAACCCCTTCGGGAGGCGGGGCTTAGGTTCCTAACCTATAAGGTGGCATTTCTCTTAGCCATCACCTCGGCTAGGAGGGTCTTGGAGTTGGCCGCTCTGTCCATGAGGGATGACCTTTGTATCTTCCATCCAGACAGGGTGGTCCTTAGACTAGACCCCACCTTTCTTCCCAAGGTCAATTCCCCTTACCATCGTTCGCTGGAGTTGGTCCTCCCTGACTTCTGCCCTCACCCATCCCACCCTAGGGAATGTCTTTGGCACTCCTTAGATATTAGGCGAGCTCTTCGCATTTACTTGCGCAGGACTTCCTCCTTTAGACAATCAGAATCGCTCCTGGTATCCTTCCAGCTGGCTTCTCTCAGCAGGAAGGTTTCAGCGGCTACACTGGCAAGGTGGATTAGGGCCACTATCGCCAGAGCATATGAAAGTCAGTCTCTTCCGGTTTCCCGCCACATCACCGCCCACTCTACGCATAGTGCGGCTACTTCAGTGGCCTGGGCCACTCAGGCATCCTTAGAGGAGGTTTGCAGGGCAGCCACCTGGCAATCTCCCACCCCTTTCATACGTAACTACCAGCTGGATCATTTCGCCTCCGCGGAGGCTGCCTTCGGGTGCAGGGTACTTCAACAGGTGATTCAGGCTCCACCTTTACCAGCTCGGGCGGGTCCCTCACTATAGGTTCTGCTTTGGCATGTCCCATGCCTGACCGCTGGCTCCAGGGAAAACGAGAATGGGCGTTGGCTTATCTGAACGCTCCTTCTGGTTGTCCTGGAGACAGCTGTCAGCCCCACCCTGTTAGGGCCCGTGTTGGTTCGGTGGTTCCTGCGGCTCTACCTTTCCTTCTTGTCAGCTCTACGTGTCAGTCAGCACTATCGTATTTCATCAGAAAACTGGGAAGCAGAGAGTGGAGGCAGAGCTTCTCAGTTGCTGACTCAATCCTGCATATCGGCATTGGACTACCCATGCCTGACCTCTGTCTCCAGGACAACCAGAAGGAGCGTTCAGGTAAGCCAACGCCCATTTCAGCAAAACTGGCCACCTTCAAAGTCCATTCTTCAACAGTAGGTAAAACATCTTTTTTCCAATATTGACCAATCAGTAACCTAGCTGCTGTAACCATATATAATATCAGTTTTGTTTCATTCACTGAGAAATCCTTAACTATACCCAATAAAAACAGTTGAGGGGAAAATTGGAGTATTTTCTTCAAGACATTTTGCATTACCCACCAAATTTTGATCCAAAAAGCTTTCACTTTCTTGCAAGTCCACCATATATGGTAATATGTAGCATCTAAGCAATCATAACTCCAATATTTTGGCTGAACATTAGGATACATGCATGACAATTTCTTAGGATCTAAATGCCACCTATAAAACATTTTATAAAAGTTTTTCCTCAAATTCTGTGACTGTGTAAATTTAACCTTCTGGACCCATATCTTTTCCCATGTTTCCATCATAACTGGTTCTGCAAAGTTTTGCACCCACTTTATCATACAGTCTTTAACCAGTTCATTTTCAGAGTCTCTCTCTAACAAAATATTATAGACCCTCTTAATATGCATTGTGCCTTTCTCTTTTATCTGTCTTACCAATTCCTCTTTGTACAACATCAAACCAGTTTTTTGATCTTCCCTCCATCTCAATTGAAGTTGATTATACTGTAGCCAAGTTAGATTAATCCTTTGTTCCAACAGAGTGCTTAATGTCTTTAATTGCCATCTACCCCATCATTAAAAAGTACCTCTTTATATAAAATCCCCCTGAGTGACTTAATATTTATATTCCATGTGATATGACCAAGATCCAATCACAAAGGTATTTTATAATCCAATTTAAACTGGTGCTTCTTCCATACTCTCATCAAAAAGTCTCTGAGTATGTGACTCTTAAATACTTTATCAACTTTATTTTCATAAAATAAATATGCACGCCAACCAAGTTCCAAATCATGGCCTTCTATATTCAATATTTCAGACCGTGTCATTCCAAACCAATCACTCGCTTGTGTCAATGCTGCTGCTTCATAATACAATCGTAGATTTGGAAGTTTAAGGCCACCCCTTTCACGAACATCTTGCATAATTTTCAGTTTGACTCTTGGTTTTTTATCATTCCAAACAAACTTATTCACTCCTTTTTGCCATTCAATCAGATGTTTATCACTTTTAAGCACCGGGATCATTTGAAACAAAAATAAAAATGTAGGTAGAACATTCATCTTAACTGCTGCTATTTTTCCAAGTAAAGATAGCTGCAGCTTTTTCCAGGTTTCCATATCCTTTTGCACCTTTCGCCACAACACTTCATAATTATTTTGAAAAAGTTTTATATTCGAAGCTGCAACTTGAACTCCTGGATATTTCACCTTTGGTACTATTTCAAATCCTGCCATCCTTTCAAGTTCCTTCTTTTGACCTTCTGACATGTTCTTAACTATCATCTTGGTTTTTTTCTGATTCAGTCTAAATCCTGATACCATACCATATTCTTCTATAATGTCTTTCATCTGGATTATTGATTCCATCGGCCGTGTTAGGGTAACAATCAGATCATCTGCAAATGCCCTTGTTCTATAGTCCTCTTGCCTTATAGCTATTCCATTTAAGGTACTCGAATCCCGTATTGTATTCAACAAGACTTCTAAAGTTAAAATAAACAACAATGGGGATAACGGACAACCTTGTCTTGTTCCTTTTTCAATACAAAAGTTTGTAGTTAAACTTCCATTAATAATAATTTGTGCTGTTTGCTCTTGATAAATTGCTGAAACTGCCTGCACAAACTGGTCCCCAAAATCCATTTTTGTTAAAGTCTTTAATAGAAAGTTCCAATTGACTCGATCAAAGGCCTTTTCCGCATCCAAGAACACCAGCACTGCAGGGATCTGTTTACTCTTCTCAAGATGTTCCAATAAATCTATAATTTGCCTCACATTGTCCTTCGTATATCTGCCTTCTATAAATCCAGCTTGATCATGATGAATCACCTCTTGCATAACTGGCATTAATCTGTTGGCTAATACTTTTGCAAAAATTTTATAATCCATATTCAGGAGAGATATTGGTCTGAAATTTTCCGGTTTTGTAGAACCTTCCTCCTTTGGTATCAGTGAAACAAAGGCTGCTTTCCATGAAGGGGGTATTTTACCCCCTTTTTCTATGCTACAAAATAAGTCTTTAAGATGTTCAATCATTTCTGCTTGTAAAGTCTTATAATTAAACCATCCATCCCTGGGGCTTTAGCTGTTTTCAGTTGTTTGATTGCAAAAATAATCTCAGCTGTTATTAATTGATTCCTTCTATCCTTTTGTTCTCTAGAAATTTTTGTGACTCTACTTTTTTCTAAATATTTATCTATAAGTTCATTCTGTATATGATCTTTGGCATATAGTTTAGTATAGTAATCTAAAAAGCCTTGTTTAATTAAATTTTGTTGAAAAACTTCCTTCCCTCCATGTTCAATACTACCAATAACGCGAGAGCTCTGCTGTTTCCTCAGTGTATAAGCCAGCCACCTGCCCGGTTTATTGGCATTACTAAATGTATTATGTTTAGCAAATTGTAGATTGGTTGCTGCTTGTTCTGCTATAAGCATTTGAAATTGGTCTTTCAAAAGTTTTATAATTTTTTGTAATTTTTTATCCATCGGATTTTTTATAAGTAATTGTTCTTTTTTCTTTATCTCTCCTTCCATTTCTAATCTTTTCTTTTGCTGATTTAACTTATGTTTGGAGTTCATATAAATCAGTACCCCCCGCATATACGCCTTACTCGCATCCCAAATGATTTCAATAGGGGTACCCTTATTCAAGTTCATTTCAAAAAATTCTTTCATTTGTTTTTTAAGTTCATTTACATTCTTTTCATATCTGAACAAATTTTCATTTACTCTCCATGATCTTCTCTCAATCTTTCCCATTTCCATTTCTATCCATACCGGGCTATGGTCAGTTAAAGTCCTCGGAAATATCTTTGTTTTCTTTGTTTTTGAAAGTAGATCAGCTGTAACTAAAATGAAATCAATCCTGGAGAAGGATCTGTGTCGATCTGAAAAAAAGGTAAAATCCAATTCTTTTGGGTTCTGCACTCTCCATACATCTTTCAATTCAAAGTCTTCTTTCATATCGAAGAAAATCTGTGGTAATTTAACACATGATTTTGCCAAACTCTTCTTATCTTTTTTAATATCTATTACTCCATTCCAGTCGCCCATAAGTAAAATGGATCTATAATCCCATTGCAATATTTTAGAATGTAATAGTTTATAAAAATTCTCTTGTTGCTGGTTAGGAGCATAAATTCCAATCACCAAAAGTGGACCATTCTGTGTATATAATTCGATTGCTATATATCTTCCACAATCATCTGCTTCTATAATTTTGGCTAATAATCTTTTATTTATGTAAATCACAACACCATTCTTTTTCTCTGAGTTTGAGGTTATGAATTGTGCACCTAATTTAGAGTTCATCAAGTATTTTTGATCCTGATATCAGTTTCTTGCAAACAGATGACATGATTGTTAAATTGTCTCAAATAATGAAATATTTTCCTTCTTTTCTGTGGTGAATTCAATCCGTTCACATTCCAAGATAGAAATTTAATTGTCATTTGTAGTCTTGCGAAGCGTTAAGAGCATTTGCTGAAGTTTCTGTTCCAGAGTGATAGTCTTCGGCCTGACTCCTCCCATGGCTTCAGTTTTCTGTGGTTTACCATTGGCACCCTTCTTATCTTGTGGTGGGATAGACCTCTTGTGCTGTTGCTTGTCTAAGATTTGCTTGTGAGCTGCTCGAGTTATACGCTGATCTTTAAGTTCTTGCAAACAACAATTCGAGATCCAATGCCACCTCCTCTCTTGTACTTTGAGTGGCCCTTTTCTAGCCTCAGAAAAATCCAGCAATGATTCATCCAAAGAGCCCCAGTTCTTTATTAATTGACACTTGATTTTGTTCCAGTTTTTCCATTCTCTTGTCCATTTGTTCTATTTTCTCCTCCACTCTTTGAATCTTTTGTTCATTTTCTGTGATATTCTGCTGTATTTTTTCCAATCTTTTTGTCCAATTTCTTTATGTTGTCTTTTATTGCTCCCACGTCTGTCTTCAATTCTTCATGATTCTTTCTTGTTTCTTCATGATTATTTGTTATAGACTCTTGAGTTTTATTCATTCCTTCTTATATCATCACTAGAACCGACTGGATATTTTGCATGTTAAAGGTGGAGGTTGTCTTATCCTTTTCCACCCCTGACAGAGTGTCAACTAACCTTTGTTGCGCCGGAGATGCTGAGAGCGTCGTCTGGTGTGAGAGTATTTTCTTTTTCTTTTTTTAAAAATTTGATTTATATGCCGCCCTTCTCCGGAGACTCAGGGCGGCTTACAATGCGTTAAGCAATAGCCTTCATACTTTTGTATATTTATACAAAGTCAGCTTATTGCCCTCACAGTCTGGGTCCTCATTTTACCTACCTTAGAAAGGATGGAAGGCTGAGTCAACCTTGAGCCTGGTGAGATTTGAACTTGCAGTAATTGCAGGCAGCTGAATGTTAATAACAGGCTTTAGTCTGCTGCACCACCAGGCTTTCTTGTTTGTCTTGGTGATCATTGATGAACCTGTAGTTGGCATTTGTACTCCTTGTATTGTTTTTTTCCCAAAATTTCATATACCGGTTCACTGTTGTAATCTTTATATTTCTATGTCTATGTTAAAGTTTGATTTATAAAATCTAAAGATTTTACTGTAATGACCAATAAAGGTAATTTTACTGTTACTATATTGCTATTTCTCTATCACACAGCCAAATTTCTATATGGGTTTCCATTTACTTATTCACAATTTTAAATACTAAGTTTCAACTTTTCAATAATCTTAAATAAGGGAAAGGAAGAATGGGGGGGGAGTTGAAGGAAAAACTTAAAGTTTCAACAATTCATTAATTTGTTCTTACTATAATTAAGTCTGGGCAGAGAATCATCTGAGGTCCCTTTGGGCCTCTCACATCTCTGGGGGGGCGAACATGCAGGCCGACTGGCTCAGTCAAGCCACAGTGGACCAGGGGGAGTGGAGCCTAGACCCGTACCTGTTTCGGGAGATCACTGCTCGCTTCGGCATCCCCGCAGTGGATCTCTTCGCCACCTGGACCAACTGTCAGATGACAAAGTTCTTTTCCAGGTTTCCAGAACCAGTGGCAGAGGCCATGGATGTCTTGTAGAGCCGTTGGCCTCCTAGCCTCCTGTACGCCTTCCCTCCCCTTCCCTTGATCACCAAGGTCATTAGGAAACTGTTGGGGGAATGGGGGGAACTTCTCCTGATTGCCCCCCATTGGCCTCGCCGCCCCTGATTTGCAGACCTGCTGGCCTTGTCTGTGCACCAGCCATGGCGCCTCCCTCCAGACAAGGTCATCCTCATACAGGGATCCCTGCTCCACCCGGACGCCCGTTGGTGTCAGCTAACCATCTGGAGGTTGAGTGGCGCCTGCTAAGGACCAGGCTGTCTTTGCGGTTCACCACCACCATACAAGCTTCCCGCCACTCCTCTACGACCCAGATCTAAGACTCCACATGGTGGTTGTTCGCAGGTTTGTGCGACAGATGGAGCCTCGCGCCTACTACTGCTTCTACCGAGCAGGTATTGGATTTCCTCCAGGATGGCTTTGATGCAGGTTTGGCATCCAATACCCTTCACAGGCAAGTGGCAACCCTTTCTCCTATACTATGTTGTGGTTCTAGGCATTCCCTGAGGAGACAATTCCTCCGGGGGGGCATAAAACCTTCACCCTCTCCCAATCCACAGATACCCTTCCTGGGATTTGCTTTGGGTTCTCAACGCATTGACCCGGGGGCCATTTGAACCTCTACGGGATGTCAGTTTAAGATTCCTGTCATACAAGGTGCCCTTTCTGCTGGCCATTACTTTGGCCAGACAAATTTCAGAATTGGCAGCTCTTTCCATCATGAAGATAGAGTCGTCCTTAGTTAAGACCCCACCTTCATTCTTAAACTTAACGCTCCTTTCCATAGGGCCCAGGAGTTGATCTTCCATAACTTCTGCCCTAACCCGACCCATCCATTAGAACGGACCTGGCACACCTTAGATGTCAGTAAGGCCCTCTGTATCTATCTTAGGGGGACCTCTTCGTTGCGACGGACAGAGTCTCTCTTCGTCTCGTTCCAGCCGGCGACCCTGGGTCACAAGGTTTCCTCTGCAACTTTGGGATGTTGGCTTCAAGCGACTATCGCTAAGGCTTATGAGGTGCAGGCCTTGGCAGTCCCTCGCCATCTCACGGCCCACTCCACGTGGAGCGCCTCTACCTTGGCAGCTTGGGCCACCCAGGCTTCCTTGGAAGAAGTGTGCAGGGCCACCATCTGGGTGTCTTTTTCCCCATTCATCCGCCATTAAAAACTTCACATCTATGCCTCAGCAGGGGCAACCTTTGGCCACCGCATGGTTCAACAGGTACAAGGAATTGGGCTCACTGGACCGGGCAGATCACTCCCAGTAGGACCTCTGCTTTGGCATGTCCCATGAACGGGCATTCAGGTAAGGCAATGTCCTTTCTCAATAGAGTGAGGGTCATGTGAGGAAGTGGGACATGTCATTATTCTTTCATCTTTAAGGCCTTTACTGGCTAGCCACACAGTGGAGTATTTTGATGCATGTGATGGATCATTGTCCTGCATAAAAATCACAGTGGTCTTGAAAGATGAAGACTTTTTCCTGTACCATTGCTTGAAGAATGTGTCTTTTAAAAAATGGCAGTAGATTTGGGAGTTGATTTTGAGTCCATCTTCAACCCGAAAAGGTCAAACTAATTTATCTTCAGTAATACTAGCATATACCAGTACATCACTTCCACCTTGCTGGCATCTGAGTCAAAATGGAGTTATGTGCCCATTACTGATCCAGCCACGGGCCCATCCATCTGGTTCATCAAGAGTCACCCTTATCTCATCAGTCCATAAAACCTTTGAAAAATCTGTGTTCCTAGTAGCTTCTTGTTTGATTCTTCTCAATTAAACATGTTTCTTAACATGTTTTTGGTGAACCTGTTGACTGCTTGCACCAAAATGGTTCTGTGATCACACCCCAATATTCTAGCAATTTCAGGAGTGCTGCATTCCTCTGAAAGACTTTTTACAATTTTTGCCTTTTTAAAGTCCGTTAAATCTCTTTTTTGGCCCATTTTGGCTGAGAAAAAGAAGCTGCCTAATAATTATGCACACCTTGATAAAGGGTGTTGATCTCCTTAGGCCACACCCCCTCTCATTACACAAGTATACATCACCTGATCTGCTTATATCCACTAAGCATTTAAGTTTATACAGCTTGGAGGTGGAAAATATGCATACAAAGTGAGTAATTTGATATGGTCAAAATACTCACTTGCCTAATAATTGTGAACACAGTGTATATTTAATAAAATGCTGAACTACTTTTTTTTGTCAGCAAACAAGCTGGTTTCTTTGAACTATTTGCAGCTTCTAAGTCATCTTCAGACATGGCCCTTGAAAAATACATTGTTGGAGAGTTTCTGGAAGCGAGCAGCATGACTGGTTGGGACCATGGTATCTTGCTGCGATGTCTTGAGGTTTTGGGAGGTGAAGGCACTGTTTTACAGTGGTTCTCCTCCTACCTCTTGGAACTTTCACAGGTGGTGTTGGCTGGGGGACAGAGGTCACCCCCAAGGCCCCTCACTTGTGGGGTACCCCAGGGGTCTGTTCTCTCTCCTCTTTTATTCAACATCTATATGAAGCTGCTGGATGAGATCATCCAAGGATTTGGGGTGAGATATCATCAGTATGCTGATGATACCCAGTTTTTTATATCCACCCCAAACCAACCCAGCGATGCCCTCGACGTGATGTCCCAGTGCCTGGAAGCGGTGCAGATCTGGATGGGGAGGAACAGGCTTTGGGTCAACCCTGCTAAGACCGAGTGGCTGTGGGTACTGGCGTCTTGGTCTGATCAAGAGATCCCATCATAGGGGATGAGGTGTTGCCCCCTGTAGACAGGGCATGCAACTTGGGTGTCCTCCTGGACTTGCGGCTAAACTTGGAAGATCATGTAACGGCCGTAACCAGGGGGGCATTCGCCCAGGTTTGCCTGGTGCACCAGTTGCATCCCTATTTGGACCTCTATGCACGGTTACTTGTCACCTCCTGTATTGAGTACTGCAATGCCCTCTACATGGGACTGCCCTTGAAGACCACTCGGAGGCTTTGGCTGGTGCAGAATGCGGCTGTGCAGATTGTGATGGGAGTATCTCGTTACTCCCATGTTACATCTCTCCTATGCCACTTGCATTGGTTGCTGGTTGCCCTCCGGGTGAGATTCAAGGTGTTAGTGATTACCTATAAGGCTTAGTCCCGGGATATTTGGGGGAGCATCTGCAGCTAGCAACAGCTGCCCATCGCCGGGTGCGTTCCTACAGAGGGGACCGCTTCAGGGTGCTGTTGGCCAGACAGTGTTGGCTGGCAACCCCCAGGGGGAGAGCTTTCTCTGTGGGCGCACCTAACTTTGGAATCAACTGCCCCTGGAGCTCTGGGTGGCCCCCGACCTCCGCTCCTTCCATCGTGACCTGAAAACGTGGCTGTTTTGTTTGGCTGGCCTGGACTGATGGGTTTTTAATTTTTTAACTTGTTAGTCTAAATTGCACTTTCAAGTGTTAAATTATGAGATTTGGATTTAATTTCTTTTTAACTTTTTCATTAGATGTTTTTTCCTGTTGTGAGCTGCCCTGAGTCTGGCTGGAGATAGGAAGGCATATAAATCTAAATAAATAAATAAATAAAAAATAAATAAATAAATAAATAAATAAATAAATAAATAAATAAATAAATAAATAAATAATAAATAATAAATAATAAATAATAAATAATAAATAATAAATAATAAATAAATAAATAAATAAATAAATAAATAATAATAACCAGGCTCCAATGAGCCTGGCGAAACCCAGCCAAATGAACCATCGATGAGGGGTCTTTGGACCGGATCTGTCCTATAGGGACAGTGAAGAAGGAGAGGCACCTCAGTAGCTACAGTGGAACAGGCAAGTTCCTCGGAAAGCCCGAGAAAACTCTTCGATCTGGCAATGGGGGCGGCAATCAGTGCAAATCGCCATGAAACCGGAGCATCCGGAATAAGTATTCTGCAGAAGTGAAGATTTGGACAGATGAGTACCGGGTGAGCGATTGGCCAACTCACAGGTAATTAAAGAAAAATTGGAAAATTTTAGAATTACCCCGGCATTGAAATAGCGGCTAAATAGCGACGAGGGGAGATAACTCATAGAGAAAAAATACAGAAGTGATAAGTGCTCTATAGGAGAGCCCAACTAAAGATTTAAAGTTGAATATGAATGAAAATGTTAAATTGGAATTTGGACTTTTCAGATTTGGATTGGATTATAAACAAATTGGTTGGATATAAAAGTTAAAGAATTGGGAAAACTTTCCTTTTCTCCTTTTTGAATTACAAACAAAATGAATATTTTTTAATCGGCTGAGTGGAATTGTGGATTGTAGAGAGACATCTGTAGGAGAATGAGAGTATGACATTAAACTTTCTGTTTTGAGGGAAAACTTTGAAGCAGTGAGAGAGAAAAAATAAAACTTTGAACTTTTAAAATGATAAACTGAGAACTAAGGAGGATTTGTGTGTCTACAAGCAGTTAGACTTTGATGATTAAAAAAGGAGGATTATAATGTGGATTTAAATTGGAACATATCAACCCAGAAAGAATAAAATGGTGCAGGAACTTAAGGAAATGATGAAGATGATGTGCTTGGAAATAAAGGAAATGATTACAATCTCGCATGGAAAATTGAAACTTGATGAATCTAAGACTGAGCTAGAATACTTGGAAGCTGAAAAGGAAATAACCAATGAAAAACAGGAAAGAGAGATCGGCAAGGAGACTGACTATGGAAAATTAAACAATGAAATAGGTTGTAATAATAAAAGGGGGTACCTTAAAGATTACAATGGGACTAATAATGGGGAATATAGAAAAAAGGGAAAGAAACAAGGAAGGAAAAGAGGGTCGAATAGAAAAAAATATAAAACGATTAAATGATTATATTGGGATTTACAGTGGAAGTACAAAAAAGAGGGAAAAGAGATGGAAAATAATGGGAAATAAAGGACAAAAGAAAATATTTTATAATTTTAAAATATAAAACAAGTATATTGGGATTAACAATGGAAATATAAGAAAAAAGAAAGAGAGGAGAAATAATGGGAAATATAGGGCAGAATAGGAGAGCTCAGAATCTTAAAACACAAAAGAAAGGAAGAGGAAGAAAAAAGAAAAAGAAGAGAAAGGGAGAAAGAAATGAAAGGGGGAATAAATTTAGAATTGTAAGATTTAACAGATAAGATGAATGCTAGGAAAAAGATAAAATAGTGCTACCAATTAAGTGACTTAAAATGATGGGAAATTATAGAGATATATTAAGTAAATGAAATAAGATTTATGTTTATGTTTTATGTTTTAAATATGCTCTATTGAAAATTTGAGAAATTGAAAGAATTGTCATATTTTAATTGCAGTGTTGAAGGTTTATAAAATGATAAGTTTTAATAATATGAATAAATTTAATTGGAGGAATTGTAATAAATTGGAATATTTTAAACTATATACTTGAAATGTAATAAAAAAAGGGAAAGAAGGTGAATTAAGATTAAAATAAGAACTAATTAGATTGGGGCAATTCTCAGAAAGAATTTTGAGAAAGATATTTAATAAATGAAAGGAAGGTCGGGGTTGCCTGGACACCATAGTGAAAATATTAAATTGAAAATCTATACAGCAATAGAGAGAGATGGAAGAAGAAGTAGAGAGATGGGAGAGAAGGGAAGTGAGAGAGGGATAGAAGAGAGGGGAGGAAGGAAGGGAGGGGAAATCAGAGTAGGAGAGAGGGTTAGTCAGGGAGGAAGAAAGGAGGAGAAGGAGAAAGGAAGAAGCAGGAGAAGAGGGAAAGAAAGTAAGAAGGAAGGGAGAGGGAAGAGACTGAGAAGAAAGATTGCTATGTAACAAAAAAGAGGAAATGGAAGAAAGGCAACTCTGAACACACATATGAATATATGAAGATAAAGATGAAACTGTTAAAAAATAAAAGAGAATAAATGTGAACAAACAGGAAAATTAGAATTTAAGAGCGAATGAAGATGTTGTTTATATAAATAAATATAGAAATATTGAGATATGAATGAAAGAAAAAATAGGGGGAAAAAAGATTTTGGCAAAAATTGTAATTGAGTAAAATGTATTTGAACTTGAAAAATTGTATAAGATAAGAAATGGCCAATACTCTGTTCAAAAAAAGGTGCAGGTGAATGTGGGGGAAAAAATCAATAAAACTTGATTCCAAAAAAAAAGAAAGAAAAAGAAAAATACATAGTTAAATGATGATGGCATGAATCATCATTGCAAATGGCACCTGACAGGTACTCAGCTAAAACTGAGTGAGTCAAGCTGTTTAGGATACCTACAATGAAGTAATTATAGGTTGACTAGTGTTCTGTGCACACTGACTTTTTTTTTACTTTTCATGTCCCTGTAATTACATCAGGTTGGAGTTGGGACAACTAAGTGAAGCTTGAGTGTTTACTGGTTGGATGCCCTTCCTGACGCTTATGCAGAGTTTGCAACAGACAATTTACTCATTGCGCCCAGAGAGAAATATCTGCCACTACTTAGGGTCAAACTTACAGCATCCTGAATATGAGGCGAGAGAGCCACCTCTAGGCCACCACACTGCTCTCTGCACACTTTTTAGTTTAATCTATTTAGGGAACACTGTAAAATGATGCCTTCCACCCATCCCTTTAGACCAAGGGTGTCAAACTCATGGCTAGTGGCCCAGATGCGTCACGCACTAGCCACGCCCACCACCGTTTTAGTGAAGGGAAAAAAGTTGCAATACTGCACGTGACGACAATGTGACGACGCGAGTTTTGACACCCCTGCTTTAGACAATCCAGAATGATTCCATAATCAATGGCATCAAACATTGCTGAGAGCTCAGAAAGGACCAGAATGGGTGCATTTATACCACCTGGATCCCAAATGAAGTTATCAACCAGCTTGAATGGTGGTGTTCCATCTCCTGGGTATTCATAAATTCTGGCTTTCTTTCTTAAAATCTTTTCCCAAAAGGAAGATTGGAAGTTGAGAAGAAGTTATCCTATATGGTTGGATTAAAAAGACGAATGCCTATAGTACTCCCCTCTTTTTTTAAAAAAATTGCATTAACAGTAAACAGTGTGGTGTCACTTATTCCAGATTTTTTATTAGAAAAAAAGAATAAGAAAAATGATGCAAATCAAATTGACTATTTGCATTGTATAATAATGCAAACTATTGTATTGTTTGCTGAAATGCTTTTGGACCTCATATTCTGGTGAGATTGTAAACTCATGGGTGAATTGTTTGCTTTCCATAAAGAAATAGTCTGTGAGAATGGCCATATCTGCCATGATCTCTAGTTTGTTAGTCAATTTTCCCATAACAACCATTTTGTAAGTGTGCCAATTACATCCCCATTTCAAAATGTTATAAAAAGCTTTCTGAAACATAACTGAATATTGTGTTTATGTATTTTTGGGAAGTGGTATAAAAACGTATGGAATTATTAGCATTGAATAAGTTGAAGATGAATACCATCATTAGAAATCGGTGATCTTTTTCATTTATAGCATTTCACAGGATAAAGCTAAACACAAGTTAGCAAAAATTGTCTTATTTTGTAACTAAATTAAATAAGGTATATTAAAATGTGATATTATATTTGTATTGATTTTATATCTGTGTTAATTTAAGTTGCCAACTGTATTTATTTTGTATTTTGCTTGTATTTTTTAAAAATTGTTGTAATGGCATAGACCACTTATTTCAAATGAGTGGCCATATAAATCAAATTAATGAATAAACAAAACTTTCATGTATAAAATAAATTTAAATTTGTACTACTAGATTCTTTTTCTCTGCTTATATACAAAATACCTTGCCACATGACTAATCATCTATGAAAACTATCCATTCAAAAAGATGTTGTGTATTTGTAATGTATTATGGAAATACGATTAATCTGGTCCTTAAAAAGAAAGATGATTTTGAATCATTAATACCATTTTGAAAGCTTCTTTATAGTGTCCATTATGTGTTGTTACCCTCTTTGCATCTTTAAACGTACCTTATTGAAGCTGAACATACATAGTGTTTTAAAATGACAAGAAAATAAATGTTTATAGAAAACAGTGATCTAAGGTTTATTTTATTTAAAAATCTATTTTTAAATAAAATTTATTTAAAACATTCCTAACTTTAATGAGAGAATGCTATTACCTTGTGAATTTTGCAGCTACTGTAGAACGGAAAAAGCAGGATATTGCCTTCCATATTGTGAAGAGGATTTTTTCAACTGAAAACCAATTAGCACTATGAGTGCAGGAATATGAGGATCTTACTTTGGAAATGATCATGAAATGCTGTTACCCAGAATATTCATTCAGACTTGCTTGTTAGCAGTGCTGAATGAATTTGAATTACTTTTAAAGGTAGCAGTGGTATTTACGATAGCTCTTGCAAGTACACCATATAATATATATGGGCAAAAAAAAATCATTAAATGATGATAATTTATGGAAGGATCAATAAAATATCCCCTTATGAAAGAAAAATAAATAAAGTGTTTTGATATATCTTATTTTTGTAGTTTATCAAACTAAAATACATTTTAGGTCACTTATATCTTTCATGCAAAGTGCTAGGTTCATGCATAAAGTTTTAGCTAACTTACACTTTTGTGAAAATCGGCTGATGGTTATTGCCTATAACAAATAAGTTCTGTACAGTTTATGTAAAAATACCTGACATTCATTTTAAGTATTAGGTGATAGCTGCAGCTATGTTGGTAGGACATGGAATTGTAGTATTAGAGTAGATAGAACTTCTTTGGAGCAGAAAAATCCATTAGCTAGAAATGGTTTTGGAAGATAGTTCCTTGTCATATCATCTGTATTTATTGTCTGCAAAAATAGCTGTACAGTATTAAAGGGCTGATTGCTTTTTTACTGACTTGAAGGCCTGGACGCAAGGCTCCCTAGTCACTTTGAATTCTTGTACAGATAGTCTTTGACTTATGTCAACAATTGAGCTCAGAATTTATGTTGCTAAATGAGAAATTTGCTAAGTGACTTTTGCCTCATTTTACGACTTTTCTTGCCACATATATTAGTGAATCATTACAGTTGTTAAATTAGTAACATGGTTGTTAAGTGAATCTTGCTTCCCCATTGACTTTGCATGTCAGAAGGTTGCAAAAGGTGATCACATGACCCCAAAGCACTGCAACCATCATAAATATGAACCAATAGTCAAGCATCCAAAGCAGAGATGAAATGCTCCTGGTTCGGGCTGGATCAGCCGATCTGGTAGCAATGGCGGTAGGTGATTCGGAGAACCGGTAGCAAAATTCCTGCCCCTCCCACCCATGCCCACCCAATCACCCGGTCGTCTGCTTGGCCGCTTGCTGCTTCTTTCTGGCTCGCTTGCTTTTTCTGCCCCTCGGCACTTCTGCCACTTGCTTTTCCTGCCACTCGGTGCTTCTGGCCCACCCACCCCACCCCACCCCTGGCCTTTATAAGTTTCCCTTTCTATGTGACCCAGCTACTTTGCCCAGAAGTTTGCTGACACCTGCCCGCTTGGACCTTCCCTCGCCTTGCTTGGACCTCAGCTTGCTTGGACCTCGCCTTGCCTCGCTTGGACCTTGCTTCGCCTCACTCAGATGCCTCATTGACTGCCACTTGCTCAAAAATGTAAGCATTGCTGGTTGCGGCCTAGCATGCCATCCCTCCCAATCCCCGGGCTCATGTAGTTTACGCAGCTGCCAGGGATCTTTTGCAGGCCCTGTGCTGCCCCCCTCCGGCCCCTGGGTCCCCGGGCTTGCCTGTCTGCTCTGGCTAAGCTGCCTAGCTGACCACCCACCTTCTCCCCAAACTCCAGCTTGATTATCTTCGCTCTTCGGACCGAATTCCGCGCTGCTGGTCGCAATGCCTGCCTTGCTTTGCTTGCTGCAATCTCTGCAATCAATTGCATCAGCTAGCAACTGAATCTGCCTGACTGCAATCAATCTCATCGGTGAGCAACTAAATCTGCCTGTCTTGTGCCTTCATTTGGGTAAGTAACTGGGTTCTTGGAGCGGGGGAGCTTTAAAAAAATAGTTAATGGGGGGTTAGGAGTTGTTGTTTTTTTAGACAGCCATTTAAAGTTTAGGAACTTTTAAATTTAGCTGCTTTTATCTAAAAATATAAATTAAATAAAATAATAAAATATTTTCAGCTTTCTGAGATTTGGTGTGTTTCTGTAATGTTTCACTCTAACCACACAAACACAATCTCAAAGCTATATGTGACATTTTGTGTGGAAAAAGTGTGAAAGTTGGTTTTTGAGCTTTTTGTGGCTGCTTTTACATTGTGAGTCAGTTGTGTGTATGTAAAGTGTTAAAGTTGGTTTTTGAGCTTTTTGAGCTTTTTGTGTGCTTTTACATTGTGTGTTATCAGCTAACAAAGCTCCTTTTTTTTTCTTTAGCCTTTAGCTGCTGCCTTTAACAGGAAGGATGAAAAGGCAACAGACTTTGATGGGTTTCTTGGCCAAGAAACCAAACTTGAACAAGTTTTGGTTTCTTGGCCAAGGTTTTGGTTCCAACAGAAGTGGAACCAAAACCATCCCCAGCACCACAGGCACCACCACCTGAAACCGGAGAAAGCAGCAAATCAAGCATAGAGTTGCCTGCCACACCCGAAATTGGAAGCATTCTTCCAGACTGCTAGACCATGCAACAGTACAGCTACTTCCAAGAGAAGTATGACAGGTTGGAAGTTTCAAAGAAGAAACTAGGTTGTAAGTACTGTGCGAAACATGACTTAGCAATAGAGAGCGGTATTCATGTGTCCAAAGAGTGGAAGCTTTTCAAGATTGAGCCAGCTGGGAAAAACAAGGAAGTGCACCAGGCGTCTCTAAGGAAGAAAAAGAGAGAACATTTTACATCGAAGTTGCACACCATTTGTAGAGACAACATAAAACAAGCTGAGCAGGAAGCCATAACAAAAGCAATGAACAAGATTTTTGAAAGGCATTTTGGCACCACTTCTAAAATATTCAAAACTGTTTACAGCCTGGCAAAAGCATGCAGATCAATTTCAAACATAGAGGAATTGATAGAGTTACAAACTGAAAATGGAGTTGATCTGGCAGTAGGATTGCATTCAGGGCCAATGGTTGTGAAAATAGTTGAGTGCATTGCAAATGAAATTAAAACCCAAATGTTTACCAGCATCATTGCACAGAATCTGAAAATATGTCTGATCATTGATGAAGCCTCTACAGTATCCTGCAAACCAGTTTTGATAGTTTTTGTAAAAGTTGAGGACTCAGAGGACCCACCAACAATTTTTGTCGAGCTTGTTGAATTGAAGAAGGAAGATGCAGAGAAATATGTTCTGCAGTTTTTGAAAGTTCACGTAAGGTTGGATTTACCCGGGACTATCTACAAAAAAATTTAATAGCGTTCTGCTTGGGAGAAAATCTGAAGTGAGCACCAGAATAGCAAAAGAGTTTCCAAACATCATCATATGGCACTGCTTGAACCATTGCCTCCTACTTGTTTTAGATGATGCCATAAAGGAAATAAAGCAAGTAAATCATTTTAAAATATTTATTGATAAGATATGCTCCATTTTCCAGCAATCCAATAAGAACAGAATTGAACGATGAAATATCTGAAAAATTTGAAATTAACATCATAAGGACTGATCGAGTTTTTGGGCTGCTTGTAGTTTACAGGCAACCATACCTGTGTGGCGTGCTTATCCAGTGCTACATCAATATTTTCATGCAAATGCAAAATACTCTGGTATGGCTGCCCATCTGGAAAATAAATATTTCTTAAATGATTTGGGGTTGATGATTGATATTTTGGAGGAAATCTCGCTCCTTTCAACGGCACTGCAAGCATGCAATATGGACATAATAAAGGCTGAAAAACTGGTGAGAAGATCAATAAAAACTTTTGAACTGCTTACAAAGGGAAAGGGCCCATACAAGAGAAAAGTTGATGGACTACTTACTTCAGAAACCTTCAGAAATATAAACTTCATAGAAAATTATCAATTTGTTGGTCTTCTTTGGGAAAGACTTTTAGATAATATCATCAAAAATTTACAGAAATGGCTGATGGACTGTGAGCATTTAAAAACTGGTAGCAAATTGCAACACACCACAAATGAACTACAGTTTCTACAATTTTTGGTGCCAGAATATTGGTATTTTGAGGAAACAGTCTTGCCATGGACAGGAGCTGAAGAACAACTTTACATATTTGGTGACATTTTCAATTACAACATTGACATCAACAACTATAGAGATTTTGTAGAGAATGTGTTAAAAGATTCAAAGAGATATGCAATTCCTGACAGTATTAAAAAAGCAAAAGATATTGTCAGAACAATTGCAGTAAGTTCTGCAGAAGCGAAAAGGGGTTTTTCAAAAATGAACTTCATATGTTCAGAGAGCAGAAGTTGCCTAACTGTTTCCAATTTAACCAACCTCATGACCATCAGTGTTACCAGCATACCTCTTCCAAAATGGGACTCTATTCCTGCAGTGAAAAAGTGGTTCAGAGAACACCATCGCTCAGCCAATGATTTGCGCCTCAAGTTCAAGAAAAGTGAAAGTGAGAAGAGTGCCACTGAAATAGCTATGTGGAAACATCTGATAGCTAAAGGTGACTAACAGTTTTATGTAAGTATATGTTTACCTCTTAATATTTTTATTGTTTTGTGTACTTCTTTTATTCTTGTTTAAGTATTAAATTGTTAGATTTGTATATCTTCTTTTTGTAGGTCATTATTATCATTGGTGCAAGATGCGATGTCAAAGACAACACTTTTATTGCTGTTATGTAAGTATTTGTGTACCTCTTATTGTTTTGTGTACTTAGTTTATTCTTATTTAAATATTAAATATTAATATTAAATATTAATTGCATGAAATAATTGGTATATTTTCTTGTAGGTCAAGAAGGCAAAGAAGTGACGTCGACTTGGCCATGCCCACCCGGTCACATGACCAACAAGCATGCCCACCCAGTCACCTGATCACCAAGCCACACCCACCAAGTCATCTGACCACCAGCCACACCCAACAAATAAGCCACACCCACAGAACTGGTAGGGAAAATTTTTAGATTTCACCCCTGATCCAAAGGTAAATCATGTGACCATTGGGATGCTACAATGGTCATAAGTGTAAAAAATGGTCATAAGTCACTTTTTTCAGTGCTGTTGTAAATTTGAACAGTCACTAAATGAACTGTTGTAAGTCAAGGACTACCTGTATTCTATTGAGATTCAAAATGAATAGGCATTAACCTCTCCTTAGGACCCTGACTTTTGGTATGCAGAGGGAGACATCTGTATCTAAATGTATTTCTGAATACAGTGGTCATGCTATATAGTCCTCAACTTACAATCATTTGTTCAACATTACAACAGCACTGAAGAAAATGACTTGTGACTTGTTTTCACACTAATGATTGTTGCAGCTTCCTCATGGTTATGTG
Organism: Masticophis lateralis; assembly: GCA_030761175.1. NCBI lineage: Eukaryota > Metazoa > Chordata > Lepidosauria > Squamata > Colubridae > Masticophis > Masticophis lateralis. The sequence goes on from JAUDYJ010000006.1 coordinate 62,362,160, forward strand.
ATCAAAATTCAGCTGCTTTGCAACTGGCATGTATTTATGACAGTTGCATTGTTCCGGGGTCATATGATCACCACATGACCCCGGAACTTCCCAGCCAGCTTCCAACAAGCAAACTCAAGCAGGGAAGACAGATTCACTTTCAGATTTCATGATTTACTTAACAGCTGCAGCATTTTGCTTAACATCTCTGGCAAAAAAGATTGTAAAATGGGGTAAAACTCATTTAATAACTGCCTTTCTTAGCAATGGAAATTTTAGGCTCAATTGTAGTCAAAAGTTGAGAATTACCTATAATTATCAGAAATGTGTAAGTAAAGATGGATTTTAGCCTAGACTTGAGAAATTCCATGGAGAAGGATATGCTTTAAAGCACTATTTAAAGCAGGTAGCAATTCAATACAGACTGAAAATAAAATAATGCAAGCATTGTTTTTTGTTGAGTATATTTATATTATGCTTTGCTTTTTATGATAACTTTGTACAGTTGTAAACTGTCCAGCACCAAGTTCGTGTAGGTATATTTTATAAGGAATAGAACTAGCATAAAAATCTCTGCCAAGGATAGCTTGAATAAAAATTGTCCAGATTCCCTGTAAACAATCAAGGAGGATATGGCTCAAGGATTCTATTGAACTGTTCCCACAAGGACATACAAATTAAGCTTAGCCAAAAGTTTACTGGACTACAAAAACCTTGCAAGCTGTATGGATAAAATAAGCTGCTTTCTCTAACGCGCTGCCTGGAGAATCCAAGAGCGTGGGTAATTCCCTCAGCTAGGCTGAATACTGAGTGCCTGTATCTTTAAGAAAGTTGACTCCACCTCCCAGGCCTAGCTGAGGCTCAGTTCCTTTCACTCAGTCAGGCTGAAAGGAGTGCCTTGGGATTTTTCCCTTCAATTTGGATTGCTTAGTTGACTCATTGGCTTAAAATTAGAGATCGTTTCTCCTCTGACTTCAATAACTGTGAGTTTTTGTCAGCGTTTCTCTCAGGGGGCTGCATTGGCCTGGGGACCCAGGTTCTCTATCCCCATTCATCTCAACGCTGATTCCAGCCACAGAGCTCTGCCTTACCATTGGCATCTCTGTGTGCCTTTCTCGTGAGTGCTGCAGAGCTCTGAACTACCATCCTGTCATCTCTGCGTGCCTGAGTTAACAGCGCTTAGACTGAATAATTGGCATTTGGAAACAGCGCTTGCAGCGGTTTGTGGAGTCCCTGCCCGGTTGCTCCGAGGCATACTCAGAGGAGCCATTCCTTGTCAGAAGCATTGGGAGCACTTCTGAGTGCTCACGCACCCTGCCTACTGTCCTCCTTCGCATTGGCACTTCAGAGCTCTGTCCACGGCTCGTGCCTTCTGCCTGCTGGCGCTGGGAGGCTCAAGGCCACTGAGAGAGAACCCATTGATCTCTCAGGCCTCATTATCTTGAGCGCACGCCTTTTTAACTACAAGAACGGGCGTGGGCGCCATTTTGGATCACTAGCAGTGAGGCGGCCGCCATCTTGGTCACAGGAAAAGGACGCGAATACCATTTTGGGCACAGTAAAGAGCAAGGCCGCCATCTTGGTCACATAGAGAGGCGTGGATGCCATTTTGAAGCCTTTTTTAATAGTGGAGGCTGTCAGCCTTCCTAAAGGGCCTTCTATTCGGACAGTTATCACTTCTTATCACAGACTGGTCTATTATCTGCCCTGGGTCCTTCCCTTGCACCCGGTTTATAGCCCCATTGCCCTACGGCCTTTCCTGCATGCCTTCACTCCTGGTCTACTCATGTATTGCTCATACAGGGGAGGCCTTCCTGAAGCTTCATTGATGCTGCCCCCTCTCCTTTTATATAGATATATATATTCTGAGGTTTTCGCGGGTGTTTATGTGTAGGTCTTTGGTTATTCGGGTGTTAACCCGTGTAGAATTGGATGTATCTTGGCGACATTTCGACGAAGTCTCATTCGTCATCTTCAGGCTGGTATTCTCAGCTTCGTGCTTCCAGGAGAGCACGAAGCCAAGAACACCAGCCTGAAGATGACGAATGAGACTTCGTCGAAACATCGCCAAGATACATCCAATTCTACGCGGGAGAACACCCGAATAAGCAAAGACCTACATATATATACATATACATATACATATACATATACATATACATATACATATACATATACATATACATATACATATACATATACATAATAAATAAAAATAAATAAATAAATAAATAAATAAATAAATAAATAAATAAATAAAAGATATAAAGGGAAAATATGCATAACACCAACTTACTCACCTTGCAAGGCCATCTTCGTAGTTATCATGGGTGATTCTGAGCTCTCATCTGACTTGGAACAGGTTCATAGCCCTCCGGTCAGATCCTGGGGCAAGGAGACAAAGAAAAAGTCCAAACAATCTTCTAAGTCTACCAAGCCCTCGTCGCCTAGGGCCCCAAAATCATCTTCAGCAGAGGATAGACACGCTAAGCACAGTCATGAGGCCTTGGAGCGTTGCTATGACCAAGCGCAGCGCAAGGCCCAACAAAGGCCCCCACCCGTAGTTCCTGCTCCTCCACCTGCATTGTCCATGCAAGATTCCAGACCTTGGCTTCTTCCGAATCCCGAGCAAGGCAAACCAGCAGGTGGGGTCATGTTGGCTGCTCCTGAGACCTCAGCTCAACAAACAGATTGGGCCCAGGCATCCTCAGGCCTGGACCAGCTCACCATGCCTCAGTCTTCGTTGCCATGACCTGTACCGGAGGCCAACTTCACCCCCACGGCGGCAGGGCTCCGTGCACCGGAGGCTCCTCAACCCACCTACTACGACATTCAGACTATGATTTCCGATACCTTGGCCAGAATGATGGTAAATGGTTTTCCTCAAGGGATTCACCCCTATGGTTCCCGGATGTGTCAAACTCCGCAACTGTACCACCCTGAGGCTACGAGATCCGTTGCCCATCATCCGGAAGTCGACACTAGTGACTATTTCCTTCAGGAGTCAGTTCACAGTGATGACTCTCAACTGGATTACGAGGACACTGGGGAGATGGAACTCTCGGAGGATGAGTCGGCCTTACCAGACAAACCTACCTTTCCAGGTCTGTTCCGGCCTTCCCTCTTCAAGGCCTTACTGCACAAGGCCATTACCACTACGCAACTGGCCGCATCCAAGGAGCTTCCTCAGCAGCAGGGAGACCCCAACCCTCATGAGGCTCTCTTTGCAGTACCAAAGGTGGATCAAGAGTTTATTCCATGCCCCCAACTCTTTTCTGAGGTTGTCCAGCGTCCCTGGTCTCAGCCCGGGTCCCTCGCAGCTCCGAATGGCATAGACAAGAAGCTCTTTTGCTCAGCGCCTCCTCTGCAGGACCTATTAGCGCTCCCGTCTGTGGACGTGCCCATTGCGGCATTGACCTCCTCCATGGTCCTCTCCAATGACATCGCAGATGGCTTGTGATTGGAAGATAGGAAAGCCGAACTAGTGTGTCGTAAGTCACACCAGGCAGCAGCCTGGGCCATTCGGCCTGCTACGTCGGCTTCCTTTTTCAACCGGGCCTCTCTGATCTGGCTCCGCCAGCTTCATGAGAGGCTTCCACCAGACACCAGATCTCCTATCGTCGCTTCTCTCCATATGGCCATCATCAGCCTTTTTGGAACGACCCCGGGACCAGTGGTCCCACCACGTACCGTCCGTCATCCTATTCCTCCGAAGAGCCCTCAGACCATGCTAAATTTCGGGACCGCTCCAGGCAACAACAACCTGCTAAGCGTTCCTTTCAAGGAACCGGATCCTGGCCCTTTCGCCACGGGAAATGACTGCACCAGCACACATCCCATTGGCGGCCATCTCGCCCATTTCCTGCCGCAATGGGAATCCTCGACAACCGACGCCTGGGCGATTCAAACCGTAAAATTGGGCCTACCGCTATAGTTCTCCTCCTGCCCATTGGAGGTTCATCCAATGTCCAGTCTCGAACAATCCTGAGAAACACCGTCGGATGTTAGCGGAAATCCAACATTAGCTGGACATCCATGCCATAGGGCCGGTTCCCACAGAACATCATGGAACTGGTTTCTACTCAATATTTTTCCTCGTGCCGAAGAGTTCAGGCAGCTGGAGAGGGATACTAGATCTGAAGGAGTTAAACAAACTTATCTCCTACCACCACTTCTGGATGCAGTCCCTTCAGTCGATCCTGGCTGGCATCCGACAATCAGAATGGATGACCTCCATCGACCTCAAGGAGGTCTACTTACACATACCGGTGCGACCATCTCACCGTTGCTTCCTACGCTTTTCTTATGCCAACCAGGACTTCCAATACAGGGCCATGCCGTTCGGCCTATTGTCGGCACCGCGCACCTTTACAAAGCTTCTGGCTACAGTGGCGGCATCCCTCCGTCTCGTACCAATCCGAGTATTTTGCTACCTGGATGACATCCTTATCCTGTCCCATTCCTGTCTCCAGGCTCTCACGGACTTGCGGAGGGTTCGCAACATCCTGCAACAAGATGGGTTCTCACTGAATCTGGAGAAAAGCCACCTCATACCCACGACCCGCATCTTGCACCTCAGGACTATCATCAATTCCAAGACAAGGCACGTCTTTCTAGCACCAGATCGTCATCTCAGTATCGCGGCCATGATTGCGCAGGTCTGCTCTCCCAGGAAGGTTCCACTTCTCTGGCTCTCCCAGCTACTGGGCAAGCTCATCTCTTGCATCAACATCATACCATGGGCCCATCTTCACTCCCGCCCCCTTCAATCGTATTTCCTCCTGTACCAGAAGGCCCTGAGAAGCAATTCCAGAGTCAAGGTTCCCCTTCCTCCTTCTGTCCGGTGGTCACTCCAGTGGTGGACATCCGCAGCAGTCACAAGGGGCTGCATGTTCCAAGAACAACATCGGGTGACGGTGACAACAGGTGCAAGTCTGATGGGCTGGGGGCCCCATCTCTCTACCAAGGTGACCCAGGGGTGTTGGTCAGCGACGGATCTCCAACATGACATAAATTGGTTGGAGCTGCGGACAATACACCTGGCCGTTCGGCAGTTTCAACCCGAAATAGAAGGACATCATGTACTTGTCTTGACAGACAACATCACCGCCAAGGCGCATGTGAATCGGGAGGGCGGCACACACTCCAAGCCTCTTCTGGACAAAGCTTTCTCGTTCCTCACCTGGGCGGAGTGTCATGTGCTTTCCATCACAGCCCAGCACATTTCCAGGACGGACAACGCCCAGGTGGATTGGCTGAGTCGCTCTCAGATCGACTATGCAGAGTGGCATTTACACCTGTAGCTTTTCCACGAGATGGCAACCAGATTCGGGACCCCGAAGGTGGACTTATTTGCGAGCCCCTACAACGCACAGCTCCCTCGATTCTTCACCCACTATCCCAGTCTGGGTTCCGAGGGAACGGACACCGTACGCTGCCCCTGGCCACCCGGCCTCTGTATGCCTTTCCTCCCCTTCCCCTCATCCCAAGGGTGGTGCAGAAGATCATATCAGAGAGAGCAGAGGTGCTCCTGGTCTCCCCACACTGGCTGCGTCGTCCATGGTATGAGCACCTCTTGGACCTGTCGATATCCCCTCCCTGGAGGATCCTGCAGGACCGGGTCTCCCTTACCCAGGGGGCCATTCATCACCCAGAACCGCAATGGCTCAACCTAATCGTCTGGCATGTGAGAGGGCCCTCCTGAGCAGGGACAATCTGTCTGAACAGGTTATTACCACTATGCAGGCTTCCCACAGAGCTTCGACTACTCAAATTTACGAGGCAACCTGGCAACCTTTCAGCGTTGGTGTTCCACTCATAGCATCGATCTTTCCATGGCTTCTGTAACCATCGTCCTCGAATTCTTACAAGACGGGTTCGACAAGGGGCTCGCGCCCAATACTCTGCGCCGCCAAGTAGCAGCCTTGAACTCGGTGTTGCCATTCATGTCAGATCGTCCTCTGTCGCAAGACCCAAAGATTCGTAAGTTCCTTAGAGGGGCTACAAATCTGCGCCCTCCGGTAGTACACCGATACCCAACATAGGACTTGGCTCTGGTGCTCCAAGTATTGATGTCTCCCCCTTTTGAGCCTTTGTCATCGATCAGCCTCCGATTTCTGTCGTTGAAAGTTGCGTTCCTGGTAGCAATCACCTCTGCCAGAAGAGTCTCTGAATTGGCCGCTCTGTCGGTTTGCTCAGACTTTTGCATCTTTCACCCCAACAGGGTGGTGCTTCACATAGACCCTTCCTTCTTACTGAAGGTAAACTCTCTCTACCATCGTTCCCAAGAATTAATTCTGCCAGATTTCTGTCCGGCACCTTGACATTGCTGTGAGTCAGTGTGGCATTGCCTGGACGTTCGAAGAACCCTTTGCTACTACATTAAACGGACAGCTCCCTTTCATCACTCAGAAGCGTTGTTTGTGTCATTCTTGCCGGCCTCTTTAGGACAGAAGGTATCGTCAGCCACGATTGGCCCCTGGCTTAAGGCGTGTATTGCCAAGTCATACACTATCAAGAACAGGCCGGCACCCAGTCACATTCTGCCACATTCGACGCACAGCGCCTCTACTACAGCGGCTTGGGCAACTCAGGTGTCTGTTTTGGACATCTGCCGAGCAGCAATTTGGACCTCACTCATGTTGCATGGATAAAATAAGCTGCTTTCTATTGAAAAGTCTCAGGCTAGCTGAAGACCTATGCTAAGTAACACTTACCAGATAATACAAACACTAATGCCTGGAATAGCAGTATAAGTAATTTATAACTGCACATCTATTCAATAGCATTGCTATTAATATGTCAGTTATAAATTGTACGATAACTTTGTGCAGATACTAAGACTTCAGTTGTTTGAGTTCCTAAACCTCTGTGCCCTTCTCATTTCCATCTGAGAAACAGAGATGGAAATATTCTATCTGCTAATTCAGGAAGATGATTGTGGGAGAGAGAGGGCTTGAATTATTGAACTAATATATAAGTTAAAAAGTAGAAGGCTAGAATATCTTTCTGCCTGACCTCTCTTTGAGTGGTAACCTCTCCAGAGAGAAGTTCCCATGGGAAACATCTGACTCTCAATGTGATGTTGGAATGAAAGGACTGGAATGATAAGAAGTAATCCTTTATTGGGATACTATTATTAGATTTTTCTTACAGCATTTCCCTTGGAGTTAAATGAAAGACTAATTTACAATGGCAAAGGCTGCAAAAAAGATGAGAGTAGATTTTAGGAGGCGCTCTCCTGTTCTACTTCTTAGAAAGCACCGTATCTACAGTAGAGTCGTTCCACTTTTTGGGGGGGGGGGGGTTCTATAATATCTCCCAGGACTTGAAATGGGTCCCTAAAATTAGAACCATCATTAAAATAGCACAACAAAGAATGTTCTTCTGCATTGACACAGAAAACTCAGACTGCTTCAGGAGCTGTTGATACAGTTCTACAAAGGAATTATTGAGGTTTGTACTTCTATAACTTTCTGGTTTAGTACAGCAACCAAACAAGACAGATACAGACTTCAACAGATAGTTAAGACTGCAGAAAAAACAATTGCAATCAGCCTGCCTTCCATTGAGGACATGTATATTGGAGGGATCAGAAGGAGGGCTGAGAAAATATCTACAGACCCATCATATTCTGAACATAAACTGTTTCAACTCCTCCCTTTGGGATGCCGCTACACCTCGTGGCCTCAAGGCCTGTTATATGCCTTCCCTCTGACCCCTCTCATACCAAGCGTCATCAGAAAGATCATGGAGGAGCTGGAGGTGCTGCTGGTGGCTCCTCACTGGCCACGGCGCCCATAGTTTGTGGACCTAGTGACATTTTCCATATCTTGTCCATGGTGGATACTGCCACACAAAATCTCTCTCAGCCAAAGGGCTGTGCAACACCTGGACACTCAGTGGCTCCAGTTGGCCATTTGGCACTTGAAAGGGAGATCCTGAGGAAGGGACACCCTAGTGATTTCAACTATTCTAGCTTCTTGTCATGCATCCATGAACAGTATATATGAGGCCTCCTGGACATCCTTTTCTCACTGGTATGCTAAGGAGAAATTGGTTCCCACATCGGCGTCAGTTCTGAGAGTGTTAGACTTTCTGCAAGTGAGACTTGAGAAGGGATTATCCACGAACACCCTCCGCTGGCAGGTGGCAGCCTTGGCTACCATCCTACCAGATGAGGGAACGCTCCCTCTTTCACAGCACCCCAGGGTGTGTAGCTTTTTGAAAAGGCTATCCAACCTGTTGCCCTCAACCGTTCATCACTACCCAACTTGGGATCTGTCAGTAGTTTTACAGGCGCTCAGGGCCACTCCATTTGAGCCTTTGGGGTCCACCAGCATCAGACTATTGATTTTCAAGGTCGTCTTTCTGGTAGCAATCACGTCTGCATGCAGGATATTGGAACTGGTGACCCTTTCTGTATGACAAGACTTGTGCATTTTTCATACAAATAGGGTCGTACTCCGATTAGGTCCGACATTTGTACTTAAAATTAATACCTGGTTTCACAGGGCCCAAGAAGTAATCCTGACAAATTTTTGCCCACATCCCAGACTTCTGAGCGAACGACGCTGGCATATCTTGGACATCTGCAGAGCTCTTCACAAGTACATAAAATGGACAGCCTCATTTCTGTGGACTGAATCTCTATTTGTTTCATTTCAACCGAGATCTATGAGCAAGAAAGTATCTCCATCTACCATTGGACGCTGGCTGAAGGCGTGTATTGCGTTGGCCTACGAACATCAGACCAGACCTCCACCTCATTGTATCATGGCACTCAACCAGAAGCGCAGCCACCATGGTGGCCTGGGCTACGCAGGCCTCGATCCAGGAAATTTGTAGAGCGGCCACATGGGCTTCCCACTCACCATTTATCAGGAATTACAAATTGGATATGTTTGCTTTGGCTGAGGCGTCATTCAGGAGATGTGTGTTACAGCAGGTTCTGCCAGCCAAGGGGACCCTGTACTAGTCTGTTTCCTGCCCTATGATGATTTAGCTTGGGTACATCCCATGCTTGGGCTCTCCAAGCAGCGCACAGGAGAAGGAACAGTGGATTTACCTGAACATTCTTTCTATGTGCACTGCAGGAGAATCTAATCCCACCCTGATTCTGGAACAGTCCGGGGTTCAGGAGTGGTTGATTTCATCAGTTTGGGGTATGTCCTCTCCAGTTCCTACTCTTCATTGAAAAAACAGAGACTTGACTGGGAGGAAGAGGCGTGGGCAAAGGTTTTGCAACTCAGTTTTTGGCAAATCAGACAAATAGAAAACCCATGCTTGGACTCTCCTGCAACACAAATAGAAAGAACGCTCAGGTAAGTCCAACATTTCTTTTGTAAACAAATAAACATTATTTAAATGGCTTTATTTCCACTGTTCCCCAGATTTTTTTAGGATGGGAATCGGAAGTGTTATATCAAATGCTAAAAAGAACTCATCTTTTATCTTGAAATATATAATGAATATACACTTTTATTTTATTTTTTTTTATTGAAAAAGTTTTACAATACATTTTTAACCCCACTATTACCCCCCTCCCCCCCTTTCCCCCCAACCCTCCCCCCCCTGACTTCCGTTGCATACAAATCATAAGTATATATCAATCATTATTAAAAATTAGATATAGGTGAGATCCATAATATATATCATAACTCTAGCAATAAAATTAATCCAGAATTCTAACTACTAATAAAAAAAAACATATTAAACAAATAAGGTTTATAAGATTTGTAAATGCCCCCTTAAAACTACAAATGTATAAAAATTTTCCCCATCGTTTTATCAAAGACAGCAGTACAAACAAAGTATGTATCAAGTTAATATCTAAAAAACAATATAATATATATATTTAACCTAATAATAACAGTAAAAGTAATCCTTTATTGCTTCAAGCTCTATCAAAAAGCTAACCAAAAATTCTTAATTTAGTACTTATTCTAAACATAATCATCCCATTTTTGTTGTCCTCAATCAAATACTAGCTGGTACTTCTTAGTTTGATATTTGTTCTGCACATAATCCACCCAATTCTTCCAATCCCGAACAAAAACTTCATGGGTCCTATCTTTTAAATATGCAGAAATCTTTGCCATTTCCGCAAAATTAGCCATCTTCAAAGTCCATTCTTCTATAGTCGGTACACTATCTTTTTTCCAATATTGTCCAATCAATAATCTAGCTGCAGTAATCATATATAAAATCAGTCTTGTTTCATTCGGTGAACAATCCTTAACTATACCCAAAAAAAACAGTTGCGGAGAAAATTGAAGCTTCTTTTTCAAAACATTCTGCATAACCCACCAGAGTTTAATCCAGAAAGCTTTCACTTTCCTGCAAGTCCACCAAATATGAAAATATGTAGCATCCAAACAATCACACCTCCAACATTTAGGTTGAACATTTGGATACATACATGATAATTTCTTAGGATCTAAATGCCATCTATAAAACATCTTATAAAAATTTTCCCTCAGATTCTGTGCCTGCGTAAATTTAACATTCTGGACCCAGATCTTTTCCCAAGTTTCTAACATCACTGGTTCTGCAAAATTCTGTGCCCATTTTATCATACAATCCTTGACTAGTTCACTCTCTGAGTCTCTTTCTAGCAGTAAATTATACACCCTCTTAATATGCATCGGACCTCTCTGTTTCATCTGTATCACCAAATCTTTTTCATGTAACATTAATCCAATTTTCTGATCTTCTCTCCATCTCGATTGAAGTTGACAATACTGCAGCCAAGTTAAGTTCTTCCCATCTTCCAACAGAGTTTTAAAAGATTTCAAATTCCATCTGCCCCCATCATTGAAAAGTATCTCTTTATATAACAACCCCCCGAGTGACTTTATATTTGGCACAATCTGCCCAAGATCCAACCACAAAGGTATTTTGTAATCCAACTTGAACTGATGCTTCTTCCAAACTCTCATCAAGGCCCGTCTCAATATATGACTTTTAAAAACATTATCCAGCTTATCCTCGTAAAACAAGTATGCATGCCAACCAAAGTCCAAATCGTGGCCTTCTAAATTCAGTATGTCATTTTTCATTATTCCAAACCAATCACCCACTTGAGTCAACACTGTAGCTTCATAATATAAAAGTAGGTTTGGAACTTTGAGGCCACCTCTTTCACGAACATCTTGCATGATTTTAAACTTAACTCTTGGCTTTTTCTGGTTCCAAATAAATTTATTTAGACCTGACTGCCATTCAGTCAATGTTTTATCACTTTGAAGCACTGGAATCATTTGAAATAAAAACAGAAATCTAGGTAGAACGTTCATCTTAATAGCTGCTATTCTCCCAAGTAAAGATAGTTGCAGTTTCTTCCATATCTCAAGATCCTTTTGTATCTCATGCCACAAAGTCTCATAGTTATTTTGAAAAAGTTTAGTATTTGACACTGCAACCTGGACTCCTAGATATTTCACCTTTGTAGCTATTTCAAAGCCTGCCGCCCTTTCCAGTTCAATCCTTTGTGGTTCCGACATATTCTTAACTATCATCTTAGTCTTTTTCTGGTTTAGTCTAAAACCTGAGACCAAACCATAATCATCAATAATTTTTTTCATCTGGATGATTGATTCCAAAGGTCGTGTTAGGGTTACAACCAGATCGTCTGCGAATGCTTTCGTCCTATAGTCTTTTTGCTTTACAACAATTCCACTCAATTTATTCGAGTCCCGTAAAGAATTCAACAAAACTTCTAAAGTTAGAATAAACAACAATGGAGATAGCGGGCAACCTTGTCTAGTTCCTTTCTGTATCTGAAAATTCGTAGTTAAACTTCCATTAATAACCATTTGTGCTGCCTGTTCTTGATAGATTGCCTCAATTGCTTGTACAAACTGAACTCCGAAATCCATTTTATATAAAGTCTTTAATAAAAAATCCCAATTGACTCGATCAAAAGCTTTCTCCGCATCCAAAAATACCAGCGCCACAGGGATCTGTTTACTCTTCTCAAGATATTCCAATAAATCTATGACTTGCCGCATGTTGTCCTTCATATATCTCCCCTCAATAAAACCTGCTTGATCACTGTGAATCACCTCTTGGATAACTGGCATCAATCTGTTGGCCAAAACTTTAGCAAAGATTTTGTAATCCGTATTCAGGAGAGATATTGGTCTAAAATTTTCTGGTTTTGAAGAGCCGTCTTCCTTTGGTATAAGTGAAATAAAAGCCGTTTTCCAAGAAGGGGGTGTTTTACCCCCCCGTTGTATACTACAAAATAAATCCTTCAGATGCTCTATCAACTCAGATTGTAAGTTCTTATAATATACTGCTGTCAAACCATCCGTCCCAGGAGCTTTAGCTGTGTTCAGTTGTTTGATTGCAAACAAGATCTCTTCAGAGGTTATTAAACAATTAAGTCTTTCCCTTTGTTTCGATGAAATTTTGGTAACTCTCATCTTTCCAAGATATTTATCAATAAGGTCCTCTTGAATCTTATCTTTACAATACAAATTTGAATAATAGTCTAAAAAGGCTTGATGAATTGACTTCTGTTGAAACACCTGTTTACCCTTGTATTCAATAGATTCTATTACACGAGAACTTTGTTTCTTTTTTAGAGTATATGCTAACCATCTGCCCGGTTTATTAGCATTACAAAAGGTATTATGTCTGGCAAATTGCAAATTAGTCGCCGTCTGATCAGCTACCAATATTTGAAATTGTTCTTTCAAAAGTTTTATAGTTTGCTGTAGTTTCTGATCAGTCGGATTTTTTATATGCAATTGTTCTTTTGCCTTTATTTCAGCCTCCAATTCTATTCTTTTCTTTTGTCGAATTATCCTTTGCTTAGAATTCATATAAATCAGTACACCTCTCATGTAAGCCTTACTTGCATCCCAAACAACTTCAATAGGTGTACCTTTATTCAAGTTCAACTGGAAGAATTCCTTCAGATGTGTTTTGAGATCCTCTATATTCTTCTCATACCTAAATAGATTCTCATTAAGTCTCCAGGATCTTCTCTCCCTCTTGCCGAAATCCATTTCCATCCATACAGGACTATGGTCAGACAAGGTTCTTGGAAAAATCTTAGTCTTAGTCATATTAGAAGATAAGTCAGTGGAAGCCAATATAAAGTCAATTCTAGAAAAGGACTGATGTCTATCAGAAAAGAAAGTAAAATCCTGTTGCTTCGGATGATGTATTCTCCACACATCCTTCAATTGTAACTCTTCTTTCAATGCAAAAAAGGTCTGTGGTAATTTATTCCCCTTCTTAGCCAGTGTCTTCTTATCAAGATTTACATCGGTGACTCCATTCCAATCTCCCATTATCAGTAAAGATTTATAATTCCATTGCAATATTTTGCTATGTAGTAATTTATAAAAAGTTTCTTGCTGCTGATTCGGGACGTAGATTCCTATTAAAAGAAACTGAACATTCTGTATATTTATTTCAACCGCAATATATCTTCCTTGATCATCCGCTTCTACAAGTTTAGCTGGTATTCTTTTAGAAATATACAACACTAGTCCATTCCTTTTTGCCAGATTAGAAGAAATAAAATGTACTCCAAATTTTGAATTTATCAAATATTTTTGGTCCTGGGTTCTAATATGAGTTTCTTGGAGGCAAACAATTTCATTTTTATATTGATTCAAATAATAAAATATTTTCCTTCTTTTCTGTGGGGAATTCAGACCATTCACATTCCACGATAAAAATCTAACTGCCATCTGAAGATTCACGAAGCTTGCCAAGGACTTGTCTAAGACTTTGTTCAAAACAGAAGTCTTAGGTCTTGCCCCTCCCACTGCTTCAGATTTTTGTAGTGTCCCATTCATCCCTTTTATTTCTTGTGGCATCTCGAACATCTGTTGTTTTTGCTTCTCTTGTCTCTGCTTTTCGGCTGCCCGGGTTACACGTTGATCTTTTGGTTCTTGCATCATCAATTCAAGATCCGGGTCCACCTCTCTTGTCGCTCTGGGATGTTTTATTCTTGGCTCTGGGAGACCGATAAAAAAATCCTCCGTTAAACCACCTTCAGCTCCTAAAACATCCTCCGCTGCCAACACTTGAGTTGCCTGTTGCTCTTGTTCCTTTGAAGGTTCTAATGTCTCTTCCTCAAAATCCTTGTGTTGAAAGGCTCCTTCTACTGACAACAATGTAGATGAACATGGTGGTGTTGGAGATCTTTTAAGAATATTGTGAAAAAAGTGTTGTGCTTTTGCCAACGAATTCAAACGGTATCTGACATCCTCATATCTCAAGATAATTCCCACAGGTGCATCCCATCTAAATGGGATCTGTCTCCTTTTCAGTTCATTCACCAAAAAGCCGTAATCTCTCCGATCTCATAACATTTTAGGTGGTAATTCTTTAAAAACTCCAATTTGATTGCCCTCCGCCTGAATAGTGGTATGAAAAGAACTGCGCAAAATATCATTTCTCAGCATTCTGTCATTAAAATAAATCACAACATCTCTGGGCAAATTCCTCTGTCTCGCTACTTGAGAATTAACCCTGTAAATCTTGTCAATTCTTTTCTCAATTAGCTCAGGTTCCAGTTTTGAGATTTTGGCCAAGATATCCACACAAACAGCCCTCAAATCCTGTCTGTTATTTTCCTTCAGACCCCTTAGTCTTATGGCAAACTCCATATTTCGAAATTGTAGCATGGTAATTTCCTCTTCCATCTTTTGATTCCTCAGATCCACCTTAAAAAATTTCTCCTCTGCATCTTTTTTATTCTTTTGCACATCTAAATTTAAGTCATCCACTTTTTTTTCAACCACCACCAGAGCATCAGTGAGAGCCGTTACCACTGTAGTTACATTCTGATTCAACTTATCACTTTTTTCCTTTACAAACTGTTTCATTTCATTTTGATTATTTTCAATCTTCGCATTCAAATCTTTAATCTGATTAGCAAGAGATGCTGTTAAGTTGGCCATGAAAGTTTTCAGATCCTCATTCCCTCCTCCTTGCATCGTACTCTGAGACTGAGCTAATGGTTTGGCTGGTAATTCCTTTGTCTGGTGAGGAGGGGAATCCCCACCAGTTTTCTTTGAAGCCATGCCTGGAGAACACCTTAGTTTCTTAA
This sequence comes from Masticophis lateralis, assembly GCA_030761175.1. Taxonomy (NCBI): domain Eukaryota; kingdom Metazoa; phylum Chordata; class Lepidosauria; order Squamata; family Colubridae; genus Masticophis; species Masticophis lateralis. The sequence goes on from JAUDYJ010000006.1 coordinate 62,377,215, forward strand.
AAAAAGAAAATCTTCCTCCCTTCCCTAAAAATCCAGTCTTCCTCCCCAGTTTTGCAGGAAGGGGGAACAGCCAGAGTTCTTTTCCACTTTAAAATATTCAAAGTCTTTTAAGTTAACACCAGGCAGGCTTAAATTGTTAATTATCAGTTTCACTTTCTAGTTTCGTTTCTGCTCTTTCAGCCAGTTTCACTTTCTAGTTTCGTTTCTGCTCTTTCAGCCAAGCGCCATTTTCTGCTCCAAATTTTAAACTGCCACTTTTTTTCCTTTAAGTCTCAGCAAGCTTTAAAACTCCTTTTTTTTTGCAAAATTCCCCCTTTAGAAAGTTTTCCTCACCACTTAGCCGTTGCAAGATGTTATTTGAAAGGATGGGATGATTCCGATCGTCTCGCTCTGCCGCTGACAGAGGTCCCTCGGCGCGCGGAGCTTCAGCGAGGGGAGTAGGGAGTCCTCACACAGAACACCTTCCAGGGCTGGAAAAAATCCCCTGGGGGTGTCTCTGGGGCTCTACCTAGACTTCGCCGGCTCTTACCCCCTCCCAAAACAAGAAGGGGGATTTTCCGAGCCGCTGAACAGCTGTTTAGCGGCTCTAATGCGCGCGGAGGGCGGCAGCTACGCGAAAGCCGCCCGGCGACGTCGGAGTCCCAACCCGGAACCCGGAATATACACTTTTATTAATCCTTGAATGAGGCAACTACACTTTTATGGAAAAACCCCTTTGGTATTTCAGCTTTTTAATAAACATACTGTAAGCTTTCATTTTGAAAACAGTTCTTATGATCCATGAAATCTCTGCCTCTTCATTAAGTAATGAACACTTTTTCTAACGTGATAATTATAACTATTCAGACAATACAATCAAGTTGCCCAAAATTTAAAAAGTAGTTTCAAATAAAAGGAGTTTTTTTAACTTTTTAAAGTTTTTTAAAAGGAGTCTTAATCTTGATTTGTGTGCTTTTATGGTATCGAATCACAATTTTTAACTTTATTAGTAAATACTTACAGTAGAAACCTTCTTTATATGGTAAAACAGGAGAGCTTCATGGCTGAATTAACAGTCTGTTAATTTGAGGATTAATGTATTCCTAATATTACACATGTTGACAGTGCTGAGATAAACATAAGTCAGTGTGTCTCTCCCACTTTAAATTTGTTATTGGTTGATACTATAAATGGAGCATGCTGCTTCTGCTTTAGGAAACAGGGCTGTACTTTTCAAGCTGTTTTGATTAGTCTCAGGAAATAAGAAGGTTCTTTTGTAAGGCCACATAGCCAAGTAATATTAAACTCTGCTAGCTTTAGAGTAACTATTTCGAATTCTAAAATAAACAAATAGATAAATAGATATTTATTTTTACTGAGGACAGAAATAAAACAATCCATTTGGCTGTGAACTGATTTGTCTATTGTGGGAAACAGAGTCTATTGTTTTTACAGAAACTATAGAAGACATGCTTCTCTGTGAAGAAAATACATTGTATATTTCTAATCTCATGAGCTAGGCTGAAGCTTGAGAACTGTATGTAGGAGCTAGGATCAGAGGCTCCTGCTACACTAAAAACCGGTCTTAACCATAATTTGCTGATATGATAGTTACTCTAGAGACAACCTCTAGGAACCAGTACCATAAAAGGTAATTTTTAAATAAGGGCAAGGGGCAATAGAATTTGAATAATGGGACTTCCGGTTGGTGAATCTCAGCGGAATGTGCTGTGACAGCGACTGCTGCCTTTAGCGCCAACTTTCCGCCGTGTTTTGGGGTCCCTTCGAGGCGCGGGGGCTTGGAGAGCTCAGCGGACATTAGTGGGGTGCTGGTAGACAGAGTAGTGAGGAGCAAGCACTCTCTGTCGAACTGACAGCCGCTGTCAAACCAGCGCGGCGCGTCTGCCATTAATGGCAGGCTCAAAGCTGCGATAGCCAACAAGACAGGAAGCGAGAAGATTTCGGTGAAATTGGTGCCTGTTACCACTCAAATCCACCCCCCTTGAGCACACCTGATGTGTGGTCAATCAGATCGTGCTGGCTGCGTCGGGAAAGAAGATCTCAGGAAGAAATCGGCGGCAATCGTGAGGCAGGAGGAAGAGATCGAGTGTAAATGGGATTTCAGACGAGCCGGTGAGACTGAGGATTTTTTTAAAGTGGGAACGGCACTTCCAGGAGAGAGAACTGACACTTTGTATCGAGTGAATTAACTGTGAAAACTGACAGTGTGGATTGGAATGATAGATTAAAGGAGACTGTATTCAGAAAGCGCGGCTGCTGACAGAACGAAGGAGAAAGTTAGATCGGAGCTGAGAGAAGGAGAGAGCCTTGGGGGAAGACAAGGTGGCCGATGGAATCTGAATGACTATGCAAAATTGACAGGGACTGAAGTTGAGAGTCATTGAGAGAGAAATGGACTACCCAACTAAGTGTGCTTGCTGCATCGCTGGAAAGGATCATCCTTATACTTTTGGTCTTTATTTCTCTTTTACTTTTTTGATTGTGAGAAATTATTGAACAATTGATTAATGATCAGATAAATAATAACTTATAGATAACAAAAACAGTAACAAAAAAAACTATATACTTATAGCTACTTTTCTATATCAATATATTTATAGTTACCCCTCAATTCCTCTAAAGTTATATCATTTATATTAGGTTTTCTAATTTATATAATTAAATTTAACACTGTGTTTATATAATATACAACATTTATTAAGTAATTTTTAGATCTATACTAAGAGATTTATATATTCTATATTGGACCTTTCTTTTCCTCCCTTTTTTTTCTTTTTCTTCTCTTCTTTCTTTTTTTTCTTTTTTCTTTTTTTCCCCCTCTTTTTTCTCTTTTCTTTCTAAAATTATTGTTTCTTAATTTTAACAGCCTTTATTTAACTATAAGCCTGTATAATTAATTAATTACTTAATTGTGTGTTTATATTATTTTATATATATTAGAATATTAGGATTAAGGGTAAAATAGGGATATATAAAACTTATAAGCTCAAAAATTGATCGAAGGTGGGAATATTTCTTAGTTTAAACCAGTAAATTTTGAAATTTGACTAATTAGAGATTTGTTAAGGGACAGAAGATAACAATTAATAACCTGAACCAGTGTCCCTCTAAAGTAATACTGTGTAGTGGAATAGTAGGGAAAGTTTAGAGATAAATACAATCTGATATCTCTTTATAGTGGAGCAAAGGGAACAATATTTGGTAGAGGCAATCAAATATTGGTGAATGACAATTTGGAAAAATATTGAAAGGATCATAAAAGAACAGAAAAAGGTGTTAAAAGAGATGACAAGCCTCTCATCTACGGTGACAAAAACAGGAAAGAAAACACCCTGAAACCCCACGATTACAATGTCATCACCAGCTTTGCAGAAATCAACTGAAGGCTTATCCAAATCTGAAAAATCAGCAATGATACCCACGATGCAAGCAATGCAAACAACATTGACAGCTATACAAGACACGATGATTATGATGCAGGAGAAAATGTCAAATAATCATATAGAGTTGAAGAAAGACATTGGAGCAATAGATCAAAAAATGAATGATATACAGGAGTCAATACAAAGGAATACACAGAAGATAAAAAAAATGGAAGATAAAATGGAGCAACAGGAAAAAAATTTGGATATGGTTGATCAAAGACTGATGGCACAGAACAGGGAACTGGAAGACTCCATTACCCAACTGGAAATGGATCGAGCCTCCTTTTACTTGCGTGTTCAAAATATCATCGAAGAGAAAGAAGAGGACCTAGGCCAAGTGATGGCAGAAATAATTGCTGAAGTGCTGCAGCAAGACAAACTTGAAATTATTAAAGAATTAGATGAGGTCTATAGGGTCCAGACTAACTACGCAAAGAGAAATAAACTGCCTAGGGAGGTGCATATTCGATTTGCTAGAAAGAAGGTAAGGGATATCTTCTACAGTATGACAAGAGAGGAACAGGTGACATATAAGGGGAAAGAGATAATAGTATTAAAACAGATCCCAAGGAGGGTAAGAGAAGTTAGGAGAGAGTACAGATTTTTGGCTACCCAACTGAATAAAAGGAATATTCTGTTTAGGTGGATCTTGCCGGAAGGAATGATCATTGCGTGGCAAGGAAATAAAATTAGGATAGATAGTCTGGTAGCTGCTCAAGAGTTCTTAGATCAGTTAAGAGCAAGCGAGGAGGATCAAAGTAGTAAGGAGGAATTGGAAGCGATAACACCAGACGAAGAAGTTACTCAGCAGAAAAAAGAGAAAGAAAGAACACCGGAGAGGAAGAGGGGGGAAGATAAGAATAGTAAAGAAATAACAAAAAACCAAAGGCCACAAAGAGCTACACGAGCTAATAAGTAAAAGAATAACATAAAAGATAAAGAAATGGAAGATTGGAGATTGATTTCAATCAATGTAAATGGCTTAAACGATAATAAAAAGAAGAAAAACTTTCTTACAAAATTAGTCAAATTAAATGCGGATATAGTGTGCCTCCAAGAGGTACACACTAAAAAGGAAAACCAAAAATATTTAGAAAATAAGAAACTAGGAAATCTTTTCACTTCTTTAGCTGAAAAAAAGAAACGAGGAGTAGCATTGTATGTAAAGAAAGATATAAAAGCAGAATTAAAATATGCAGATTCAAAGGGTAGGATCCTAATGGTAGAAGTAATGAGAGGTAATTGTCCAATCCTATTAACAGTGATCTATGCACCGAATGAAAAATTGGGAGATTTCTATAAAAAATTAGGGGAAAGATTAAGTTCAATGAATAACAATAATATTTGTATAATTGGGGATTTTAACGGGGTAATAAACCCAGATAAAGATTATAAAGGGCCCAAGGATAAAAAGAAAAAAAGGAAAACTATACCTAGATCATTTTTTGATTTGACAGAAGAGTTTAACCTAGTAGATATTTGGCGCACTCTGCACCCACATAAGAAGCAATATACATATTTTTCGAACCCCAAAAAGTCATGGTCCAGAATAGATATGATGTGGGTAAGCAGAAGTATAGGATTGGACATAATGTCAATAGAAATTACACCAAACGAATGGGCTGATCACAACCCACTAGAAGTGAAATGGAAAAGTACCTACAAGAGGGAAAATACAAGATGGAGATCGAATAGCCAATTCTTAAAGGATAAGCAAAATATAGAGAAAGTTAAACAAGAATTAAAACTCTTCTTCGAAGAAAATGAAAAAGAACCAACCTCCTGAGCAATTATTTGGGACACAATGAAAGCTTATTTGAGGGGTCTGGCAATAGCATATGGCGCATATAGGAACAAAGAAAGAAGAAAGAGGCAGAAGGCTTTGATAGATGAATTAGGGAATGCTGAGAAGGAACTGCAACAAAATCCAGACAATAAGCAAGCCAAAGAAAATTGGATGGTAGTACGACACAAACTAAATATTATTGATCAGGAGGAGCTGGCGTACAAAATGAAAAGAACTAAACAATATTATTTTGAAAACGCAAATAAGCCAGGCAGATGGCTATCTTATAGATTAAAAAAAAGAAAAAGAGAAAGGGATTATATATCAATTGGAAGATCTGGAGGGTCGGATTATTAATAAGGAAAAAGACAAAGCTTGCTCAGGAATACTATGCCTCCCTGTATGCAGAAGAACAAGTCCCTACAGAGAAGGTGATCCAGTACTTGGCAAAGGAAAACCTCCCAAAGATAGGGGAAGAAGAGAAAGAAATGCTAAATAAAGAAATAACTATGGCAGAGTTGAAAATTGCAATATCTAAGATTAAAAAGAATAAGTCCCCAGGACCGGATGGATTCCCAGGAGAATTGTACAAAAACGTAGATCTGGAAGAAATCGTATTACCAAAACTGTTGGAAATTTATAATGAGGCCTTAATAGAATCTAAAATACCAGAATCATGGAGAGAGGCATACATTACGCTCCTCCAAAAAGATGGAGAAGATCCAAATTTAATAAAAAACTATAGACAGATCTCCTTGCTCAATACGGACTATAAAATCTACATGAGCATCATAGCAGAAAGACTAAAGATAATTTTGAACAATCTAATACATAGTGATCAAAATGGATTCCTCCCTAGGAGACATATTAGGAATAATACAAGGATGATAATAGATGTATTGGAGTATTATGAGGAACACCCGAATAAAGAAATGGCACTGGTCTTTGTTGATGCCCAAAAGGCGTTCGACAACCTGAATTGGCAGTTTATGAAACATCAAATTATTCAAATGGAATTCGGACCAAATTTTACCAACACTATATTCACAATATACAAGAAACAATGTGCCAACATCTTAATGAATGGAGGATTATCAGAAACATTTCAAATTAGAAAAGGCGTTAGACAAGGGTGCCCTCTGTCCCCCCTTCTATTTATCTTAGCCTTGGAAGTTCTATTGAGGAAGATAAGGAATAATAATGAAATTAAGGGATTGAGTATTAGAAAAGAGTTGTATAAAGCCCAGGCATTTGCTGATGATGTGGCGCTAATTATGGAAGAACCATTAGAATCAGGCATTAGAATTCTGGAAGAATTAGGCAATTATGGAGAGGTAGCAGGTTTTAAATTAAATAAATCCAAAACTAAATTAGTAACCAAAAATATGACAGAGGCACGAAAGAAAATATTGGAAGAATTAATGGAGATTCAAATTGTTAAGAGGTAAAATATTTAGGGGTATGGATCTCAGCAAAGTGTTCAGCCCTCAAGGAGGATAATTATGTACCATTAATCAGGAATATAAAACAGGATTTGGAAAAATGGGGAAGATTGCAAATATCATTTTTAGGCAGAATTGCAGCAATAAAAATGAGTATTTTACCTAAATTATTATATTTATTCCAAACTGTCCCTGTCAAACTGGACAAAAAATTATTCTTAGAACTCAATGCAATAATTAGGAAATTCATTTGGGAGGGAAAAAAACCAAGGATAGCAATTAGAAATTTACAGGATAAAAAGGAGAGAGGGGGATTTGGATTACCAAAATGGGAGACATATCAAAAAGCTGCAAATCTAGTATGGCTGAAAGATTGGGCTACTTTACAAAATAAAAGACTCCTAACTCTGGAAGGACATGACCTCCAGAAGTGCTGGCATGCATATCTTTGGGATCCTGGAAAAAGAACCAAAACATACTTTCATAGACATAAAATAAGGGAGACCCTCATAGAAACATGGGGAGAGATAAGACAGAGGCAATACATAAAAATCCTGAGATGGCTCTCCACCATGGAGGCATTAATATACCCAAATGTTCTGGAAATAGGAAAGATGTTCAGATATAAAGAAAACTAGGGAAGAATTGAGGAAGCAAGGCATTATTATAGATTGGTGGCCATATGCTCAAATTACTTCAAGATATAAAAAGGATAAGGAGGAATTCGGCATAGAGATAGATATAAATGGATTTGATAAGATTTGGAAGGGCTCAGATGAGAAAATTTTAGCTAAACTATACAATTATTTATTGGAATACGATACTGTAGAGGAGGTGGTTAAGGAGCCGATGTTGGCCTGGGCTAAAAATATTGGTAAAAATATAAATCTGGACGAATGGGATACGATTTGGAAAAAAAACCTTAAAATGACCAGAGCAGTGACTTACAAAGAGAATCATTATAAGATGTTTTATAGGTGGCACATGGCCCCTGCAAGGATAGCGAAAATATACCCTAATTTGAGAGCAAATTGTTGGAAATGTGACCATCAACAGGGCACCTTCTACCACTGTTGGTGGACATGTAATTATGCACAAAAATATTGGAAGACGTTATCAAAGTGGATTATGGAAATTATAGGAGAAGATTTCGAACTCGACCCCAAAGCATTTCTCCTGGGAATCTTAAAAACAGAGTATGCTAAAGAGAAAAAGTATCTAATTATCCACATAGTGACGGCCGCAAGGATTTCTTTTGCCCAGTACTGGAAGGAAAAACAGCTACCTCCAGAAGAACTTGTTATAAAGAAAATATTGGAATGTGCAGAGATGAATAAATTGTCCTTAGAAATCAATGACAGAACAGATTTGGATTATTATGGGGTGTGGGGTTTGTGGTACGAGTGGTTGGAGAGAAGGAAAAAAACGAGATAGTATATATACATTACTGTGTATTATTATGTGTAATAATCATTAAGATAAAATCTAGCACTATTACGTCCATATATCTACCTATAAGAAGTAATAGTATATGTATATATATGACAAGATAAAAGTTTATGTATTTATTTATGCACCATGGAACCGAAAATGTTTCTTATTGTATTGTTGATTTGTATAAATAAAAATTTAAAAAAAAATTGAATAATGGGAGATATAATTAGAGGTACTTCCAATAGGTTGTGACAGCCTGAGCCAATGAGGAAAAGGTGGGAGGTAAATTTGTGATGGTGATAGGGAATATAAAGAAAGTATATTGATGATTTAAGGTGTGTCCACTGTACCTGTGTGTGCATGATGCACCCTCTTTGCAAAGTAGTAAATAAAATTACCATTGTTTTCTCTTGGGAGTTTTGGCTGGTGGTGATTGTTTATTTCAAAAGTAGACAATCCCACAATTTGGGAACAATCCCACAATCCCGGGATTGTACAGACAGCACCAGGAGTCACCAAACAGACACTGATTCGGAAAACATGTCCCGTTGTCAGGCATGCCTCCATTCAAAACCCAAGAAAGAAAACCCCTGACTCTTACGTTTGTAGAGAAGAGGTACTTTTAATGAGTTTGAAATGATAGCAACAAAAGAAAAACAAGATCTGAAGCAAAAGGTGCGAAAGTTACATATTGAAAGTATCCCCAAATTCCTCCGCCCAAGGACCCAGGCTGAATGTACAATCCTCAACCCATATGGTGTCATGTGGAGCACATCTTCAGGTGTTTTTGCCCATCTGGTATTCTGGGACGATTCACCTTGACTGGGTATAAACAGGTCAGTTCAGCTGCACAGTAGAACATGGGAGCAATCCTCCCTTTTTGTTCACACAGGCATCTCTCTCCAGCTCACATCCCCACCCAAATCCAATCTTCCCCCCTCCCCATTACTATGGCAGCTGATAGCAAGCAAGCATCATTGAGGCTGACATTTGGCCCTCCTTTTATTATTTATTATTTTATTTATCAAATTTGTATACCGCCCTACTCCCAGAGGGACTCAGGGCGGTGAACAGCCAAAATAAAATACAATTTACATAAAAAAGTTAAAAACTATTAAAAAGATTAAATTTAGGCTCGAAAAATTTAAAACCTCCAATTTATATAAACATTTAAAACCCAATTTAAACCCAATTTAAAAGGGAGAGTTAGGCCAGTCCCGCCTGTTGGAATAAAAATGTTTTTAGGGTGCGGCGGAAAGTGCGTAAGTCCTGAATCCTCCTTATTTCCGGGGGGTAGCTCGTTCCAGATGGCAGGTGCCCCCACAGAGAAGGTTCTCCCCCTGGGGGCCGCCAGTCGACACTGTTTGGCCAACGGCACCCTGAGGAGCCCCTCTGTATGGGAGCGAACTGGTTGGTGAGAAGCTACCGGTGGCAGAAGGCGTTCTCATAAGTACCCTGGTCTTAAGCCATGGAGCGCTCTAAAGATGGTAACCAAAACCTTGAAGCGCACCTGGAAGACCAGCGGGAGCCAGTGCAGCTCGTGCAGGAGGGGGTCACATGGGAGCGCCACGTTGCTCCCATCACCACCCGCGCGGCTGCATTCTGGACCATTTGGAGCCTCCGGGTACTCCTTAAGGGGAGCCCCATGTAGAGAGCATTGTAGTAGTCCAGGCGTGAGGTGACAAGGGCATGAGTGACCGTGCGTAACGAGTCCCGATCCAGAAAGGGACGCAACTGGCGAATCAGGCGAACCTGGTAAAATGCCCTCCCGGCCATGGCCGTCATATGCCCTTCTTAAGACAGCCGTGAATCCAGGAGGACGCCCAAGTTGCGAACCCCATCCGTGGAGGCCAATAGTCGCTCCCAATAGTCAGAGATGGTGCCAACTGACTATATGGGATGTCGGAAACCACAGCCACTCGGTCTTGGATGGGTTGAGCCTGAGTCTGTTTCTCCCCATCCAGATACGTATGGCCTCCATGCACCGGGACATCACTTTGAGGGCATCATTGGGGTGGTCTGGGGTGGAGATGTACAGCTGAGTGTCATCAGCGTACTGATGGTACTTCACCCCAAAACCATGAATGATCTCGCCCAGCAGCTTCACAAAAATGTTGAACAGAAAGGGCGAGAGGACCGATCCCTGAGGCACCCCACATAAAAGGGGCCTCGGGGTTGACCTCTGCCCCCCTGTCAACACGGACTGCGACTGGTCAGAGAGAAAGGAGGAGAACCACCATAAAACGGTGCCCCCACCCCTAACCCAACCGGTGCAGCATGATCCCATGGTTGATGGTATCAAAAGCTGCTGAGAGGTCTAATAGGACCAGGACAGAGGAGCACCCCTGTCCCGAGCCCTCCAGAGATCATTCACCAATGCAACCAATGCCGTCTCCGTGCTGTACCCGGGTCTGAAGCCCAACTGGAATGGATCTAAATAGGTCGATTCATCCAGGTACTGAGGCAGCTGCTGCGCAACCACACTCTCAACAACCTTTGCAACAAAGCGAAGGTTGGAGACAGGACAGTAATTTACCAACATTGCCGGCTCCAGGGAAGGCTTCTTGAGGAGAGGCCTCACTACCACTTCTTTCAAGGCAGTGGGGAAGACACCCTCACTCAAGGAGGCATTTATAATCCCCTGGAGCCAGCCTCGTGTAACCTCGCGGGAGGTCAGCACCAACCAGGAGGGACACGGGTCCAATAAACATGTGGCCGCGCTCAGTCTGTTCAGTATTCTGTCCATGCTTTCGGGAGTCACAGAATCAGTCCACGCTTTCGGGAGTCATAGAATCAAACTCTTCCCATATAATATTCTCAAGACCTGCCCCCGTCATCTCCCCTGGATCTACCCAGTCCAGTTGTTCCTGAATCTGAGTGATTTTGTCATACAGATATTGTACAGAGTCCTCAGCTCTACCTTCCAAGGGGTCCTCCCACACCCCCTGTTGCAGCAGGGAGCGGGTCACCCTAAACAGGGCGGCTGGGCAATTATCTGATGATGCAATAAGAGCAGAAAAGTAATTTCTCTTTTCCGCTTTTATCGCCACTAGGTAATTCTTTTTTTTTATTGAAAAAGTTTTACATACAAAATTTTCCATTTTTTCTCCCCCCCAACCCCCTCCCCCTGCCTCCCCCCACCCCCACCCCATTTTCCCCCCACCCCCCCTTGACTTCCGCTACAAGTTAAAAAAAGAAAAGAAAAAAAACAAGTACATATCCTAAAATTAACTATATTATAATAAAAAAACCTAATAACAATAAGATTAACCTCATTAATCGATATTAATATTCATTTATCAATCAATACCATACTTATATTTAAACCCAATTAAAAAAAATCATACCTTTCTCTAATCCATTAATGTTAGCATTACTAATTATATACCAAAATCAATCCCCCTAATAATAAAATATAATAAATCACATCCATATCCATATCCATATCAATATCAAATAATATTAACCCAGCTACACCCATCAACTAAGAAACAGATTATCAATCAGTACCATACTTATAATATTTAAACCCAATTAAAAAAACCATACCTTTCTCCAATCTATTGATATTAATATTACTAATTATATACCAAAATCAGTCCCCTAATAATAAAATATAATAACTCACCTCCATATCCATATCAACTAATTTTATCCCAACTAGGCCCATTAACTATTAACAAAAACATAAAACATTTCTCTATTCTAATAAAATATCATATATGGTTATACATATATAATTATGATTATACAATTATATCCAAAAATTTTCCATCTCAATAATCCATGTTTCAATCTTCTCTTGATCTTGATTGAAGTTTATCCAACATAGCACTAATAAGCTTCGTATTCCTGCTGCCTCCATCAGCAAAAAACATTTCTCCATATATTAATCCCCCCAAGTGACTTTATCCAATAGATTTTCTATCTCAATAACCAGATTTTCATCTTTTCTTCATCTTTAGTCTTAATTAAAGTTGGACAACTATCTTCTGAGACAATATGTATAAACTGGTTCTTATTCTTATTCAAGCTGCCCCCATCAGCAACAAACATCTCTTCATATATAAATCCCCCCGAGTGACTTAGTACTTGTAAAATCCAACCACGAAGGTATCTTATAAACCTCTAGGTAGATCAATCAACCTGACTCCTGTTGTATCCGTTCAAAGAAAAAAAAACAAAAAACAAATGCAGCTTATGCAAGCTGCACTCCTAGATGTTCCTTTAAAACTCTTTCAAATCCTGCCAACCTTTCCACCTCTTTCCTTCGGGTTTCCAAGATGTTTTCATCTTCACGCTCCTCATCTAGATAATTAATTCCAGTAAAATTATAAAAGGGTAATCACAGATCCTCTGCTTATTTTGCAGTGATCTGTTTAACTTTCTCAAGATGTCAAATCCAAATCAGGATGAGTTTATAACAAATTTTAAGTCCAATATCATATGAAAATTAAATATAGCAGTTATCTTCCAAACTATTTCAAATTATCCTTTATGCAATAGATTCCATCTATTCAGAATTAACCTCTAGGATTCACCATGCGGTTCCATCAAAAGACACATTTTCGGCTGCAGTTCAGTTTCAGTGGTTTTCAATTTCTTTCCTACCTTAACTTGTAATTTCTGTTGCTTCTCCTCCTCATACTTTTCCACTTGTGGAATACTGGGCCTCTGCTGTAAAAATATTTGTTTTTCATCTTGCTTCAACAGTTCAAGGCCCGGTACCACGTCTCTTGAATCTCTGGAATGCTTTGTTTTCAAATCTGGATATTCCGTAATATAATCATCTAGAAAACCACCTAACTCTCCTTTTTCTTCTAACACACTTTGCTTATTTTGATTTTGTAATTCCATCTGCACACATTGTTCCTCAACCTCTCTTTCAGACTCTTTATCTTGCTTGTCTTCTTCCATAGATGCCAACATAGCAGAAGATAAAAGTATGGGGGCTCCCTTAAGAATGTTATTATAAAAATGTTCTGCTTTTTCAACGGTATTTAAACAATATCTCACATCTTGATAACTCAAAATTACACCAACTGGTATGTCCCATCTAAATGGAATCTTTCTTCTGTGCAATTCCTTCACCAAAAATCCAAAATTTTTTCTGTATCTCAGAATCCTAGATGGTAATTCTTTATAGACCCTGATTTGTAGACCTTCTACCCTTAAAGTAGCTGAATAAGATTTTTATAAAATATCATTTCTTAATCTTCTATCAGTGAAATAGACAACAACATCTCTGGGTAGGTTCTTCTGTCTGGCAACACGTGAATTAACCCTGTAGACTTTTTGAATTCAACCAAGAATTTGGTCAACTTCCAAATTTAAAAAAGCAGCTAATACCTTAGCACAGAGTATTCTCAAATTTTCTCTGTTATTCTCTCTTACACCTCTTAATCTCAAAGCAGACTCCATAGCTTTAAATTGAAGCATCATCACATCATTCTGGGTTTCCTGATTTTTGGCATTAGCTTCATCTAATTTTTCCTGTAAGTCTTTCACCTTGGAGTCAAACTTTCTACTCATTTCAGCCATCTTCTTCTCTATTCTCACCACCGCACTTGTAAAAGCAACAACTACTTTGAAAATAGTTTGGTTCCGTTCTTCATATTCTCCCTGTACCAGCTCTTCAAGATTCTTCTGTGAGTTTTCTATCTTCTCAACAATACCTCCTAAAGACCTAATTATAAAGTCTTTTAAATCCTCATTTGCAGTTCCCTGCAAGTACTTTGGAATCATTTCTACTTTTTCCTTTGTCTGACTTGTGAGGGAGCCCCCCCTTGCCTTTTGTTTAGGAGACATACTTCCAAAAAAGTTATAACTTTTCTCAGAAAAAACAAAAAAACATACACACACAAAAACAAAAAAACAAAAAGGTCTTGTTTACATCAATTTTCCCTGCTGGGATATTTCTTTTAAAAATACTTCGGGACTGGCTAAACTGTTACTTTCATTTTCCACTTTCCATTTTCTCAAGCATTTTCCGAGCAAAGCCAGTCGCCATTTTCAAAACACTTTCTCCAAACACTCTTCTTCCTCCTCCTCTCATTTCTAAGAATTAATAAAAACCAATACTTGCATTTTTCCTCCAGGTTTCACCAGCTTGCTTTAGAGCTTTATAGCTTTATAGCTTTCAATCAGTCTGTGGTGTTGCTCACGACGTCTGGCTCTGCTGCTAGAAGCAGCAGAGATCCCTCGCAGCGGGGAGCTTCCCCGGGGGTGAATAGGGAGCCGTCATCCTGAGCCCTCTCCAGGACCCAAAAAAAGTCCTGGAGGCAATTCAGGAGGCTCTACCACACCCCCAGTAGCTCTCCCCGCTCTTCCGACTGAAGAGCGGGGTTTACAAGCCGCCTGCCAGCTGTGAAGTGGCTCTTTCACGCGCGGCGAGGCCGGCAGTCATAAACGACTGCTGACAACGACGGAGGCGCCACCGGAAGTGCCACTAGGTAATTCTTAATATGAGATCTTACTAGTGTCCGGTCGGATTCAGAACGACTAGCCCTCCAACTGCTCTCTAGGCGTCTTTTCCGGCGCTTCATCTCCCTCAGCTCCTCAGTATACCAAGGAGCCAGGTGAGACCGGCGCCAGGTCAGAGGCCGCAAAGGCACAACTCGGTCCAAAGCTCCAGCAGCCACCCTATCCCAGGCAGCTACTAAGTCCTCAGCCAAGCCCTGTGCCAGAGCCTCAGGAAATGGCCCAAGCTCCGTCTGGAACCTATCAGGATCCATTAGGCGCCTGGGGCGGAACTATCTCATCGGTTCTGCCACCCTGTGGTGGGGTGTGGCTGTTCGAAGGTCCAGGTGAAGGAGGGAGTGATCTGACCATGACAAGGGTTCTATCGCTATGTCCCCTATCTGAAGATCACTCAACCACTGTCCAGAGATAAAAACCAGGTCCAGTGTGTTTCCCCCCATGTGAGTAGGGCCATAAATTAACTGGGTCAGGTCCATGGCCGTCATGGAAGCCATGAACTCCCGAGCCGCCTCAGATGTCTCGCCAACTGATGGCAGGTTAAAATCCCCCATGACCATAAGCCTGGGGGTATCAACCGCCACCGTGGCTATAACATCGAGCAGCTCAGGCAGGGCCGCTGCCACGTGGCAGGGAGCCAGGTACGTGACTAGCAGGCCCAACTGCACCGCATGACCCCACTTCATAAGGAGGGACTCATATCCGGCCATCTGAGGAACAGTGGTCTCCCTTGGACCAAGACCCTCGTTAGAGAGCCTGAGTAGCGTAGGGGGCTAATGCCTCCTACTAAAGGCAGCAATTAAGATCCAGCTGCCTGCCTGTGAGTTCAATCCTAGCCAGGCTCAAGGTCGACTCAGCCTTCCATCCTTTCTAAGGTTGGTAAATTGAGGACCCAGTTTGTGGGGGCAATAAACTGACTTTGTAAAAATATACAGAAGTATGAAGGCTATTGCTTAATGCATTGTAAGCCGCCCTGAGTCTCCGGAGAAGGGCGGCATATAAATCAAATTTTAAAAAAAAAGACAACTGCCACACCCCCGCCCCTCCCCTGTGACCTTGGCTGATGAAATGCATGGGTAGGCACATATCAACAAGGGGGGCTCCCCCCTCCTGGCCCAACCAGGTCTCCGTAATACCCGCCAGGTCCGTACCCCTGTCCTGAATAAGATTGCAAATGAGGGGGGCTTTATTTACCACGGATTTATTTATTTCGACTGATGCGTTGCACAGCATCAGTCGAAGGCCTGGGGCCCAAGGGTCCGGACAACCTGGGGAATGAGGGGAACTCTGGGGGCCGGAGTGTGCCACTGCTTACAACCAGCGAGGACGCACTCCCACCATGCAGTATGGCCCCCTACTCCCACTGTATCTGCCCCTCCCACCTACAGTCATGATGTCATAGCCATCCATATTGCAGGCTCTAACCCCCTTCTCAACTCTAGGACCCGCACCCCCTAAGTTGCGCTCCTCTGCTGACCCAAATACCCTCCCCCGTGGGTTCTCCCCCAAACCCACACATCCCATCCCCCTTCCAGAAACCTTTAAAATCTTATTTAAAAAAATCCCTAAAAAAACCCATAGCCTCTTTTAGCAGCATGCCATCTCTCCGGACTCCAAAGTCCGTTATCGAGATAGGCCCTCGATAAAGTGGAGGGCCAAACCTGCGAGAGGGGGGAATCTCGCAGTTTGAGGACTTCTTCCGACAAATACATTCCGTATAAACCATGACTGAGGGTATGTCCTAGCAATCTAAAGTCCCGTGGAGGGAGTGTCAGTCACAGGTACAAGTCATTTTGCTCCCGCTGCCCTCTCACAGCAGTATGGGAGTCTTAAGCCATTCTGACCTCTGATGTAAACATCAGCCACCCTCTCACGGCGACTGGATATAGGGGGAGAAAGAGCAGCAGCCTTGTTCTGGCTCCCAATGTTTGTACCTGGGCACAGATGGAATAGCCAATCCTTGAGTCCAGAAATAAGGATAGTCTGTGGCGGTCATATCATAGACGAGTCCAGAGAGACCCAGATGAACAAAAAAGTAAGGAGACTCTTGTCCTGGCAAGCAGGAAACAAGCCCGGATAGTAAGTGATCACCAACATCCGGCCACAAAAGGGGGCGGAAAAGATGAATAAATAAAAAGGGGAGGGGGAATGGGACAGTGAGAATACCAGGGGCAAAACATCCTATGGCAGACACCACAGCCCTCTTCCCGTCCCCTTAGCCCCCTTCAGATCTTCCATTCACAAACTCCGGTTTCAGCGCCTCCCCAGTATAGAGCGGGGGGGGGCTCTGGGGATGGTCCAGGGCTGGCCCTTCGATAAATGGGTCAGTCTCCTCCAGTCACCCAGGAAGTTCCAGCTGGAAAGTTGCTAGGCAAGCAGGTCTCCAGTCTCTCACTTGCCACCACCTGGTCTCCGCCACTCCCACTGCCGTCGCCAGCAGCCGCCATTCTGGGCGCCGTCATCACTACCGCTACTGCCATCGACCTCCTCCGCACCAACTCCGCCCACCACTGGCCTCCGCAGGTTATTCCTGCCTCCGCCAGGGTCCAACGAAGTCTTGCCGGGGATGCCACATGGCCACCGCCACTACAGACCACTGCTACCCCTCAGGCTGCCTCCAGTGGCCGCAGAATTGGGAGCTACAGAGCCACAGGCTGGTCTCGCCATTTTACATGCTGCCAGCCCTGCCCGTCCTGAAACTCAAGCTGTTCCGGAGAGCTCGCCGCCAGACTGCTCTCCATACTTCAAAAAATGGTATCCCAGAGAGCCAAAATGCTCTCAAAAGATCGGCAAAAATTCCCTCTCACTGGGTACAGGGCATAGATGATCGGTACAGTCCTGGGGACCCTCTAAAAGCCAGGGCATTTACCGCAGCAAAATCGGAGCTCCGTAGGGAGCCGCCATCTTGGTCATGCGCAAAAAGTTGCAGTAGAGGCGTTAGCCCTGGAATAAAAACACAAGACAAAAGAGATAAAATAAAAACAAACATAACAACCCAATATACAGGATTATTTACAGTAAGAAAACTAAGGTTTATCAGATTATTTAATGTGAAACAGTTGTAAAAGTTTTGGTGCTTTGACATCTCGCTCATTCACCCACTCAGAATGGGAGGAAGGAAAATGTTTCCAGGCTACCAAATACTGTACTTTCCCCCTATGTTTCCTGGAATCTAGGAATTCCCTTGTAAAGGTGTTCATGCAACACCTCTAATCAATTGTATGAACACAGCTGGTGCTCCTTGTAATCCAAACGGGAGTACTTTAAATGGGAAATAACCCAAAGGGCAATTGAAAGCAGTTTTCCACTCGTCTCCTTCCTTAATTCAAACTCTGTGGTAAGCTTCTTTCAAATTCAGTTTAGTGAAGATCTTTCCTTTGACTAGATGAGTCAAAATGTCCCTCATTAAGGTGAGCGGATAAACATTTTCTACACACACCGCATTTAGGCCTTTATAGTCATTGCAAAGACAAAAAGAGCCATCTTTTTTTTTTTCACAGAACACCAGAGCTGCCAGTCGTGGCCTAGCTGGTTGGATGAAACCCTGTTTTAAGTTTTTATCAATAACAGTTTGCAGTTCCTCCAACTCACGTGGGGTCATTGAGTAGATTTTTGACTTAGGGAGTTTCACCCCAGGGAGGATCTCTATACTGCAGTCCGTGGGGCGATGGAGTGGGAGCACATCCAAAGCCCTCTTGCTGAACGCCTCCCTGAGGTCTCAATATTCCTTTGAGATTTTCTTCTCCCCGACTAGTTCTCCCTGACTGGTAGTTCGCCCACTACCACTGCCAGCTCCATCGTGGCTTTGGCTATGCAAGGGGGGGGGTTCCCCCCGTCTCCCCAGCTGGGAGGAACAAATGCACAACAGTCTCTTCCTCCAGTTCACATGAGGGTTCCATTTGTGGAGCCAAGGTAATCCGATTAAGAGGGGCCTTTCCATTCCAGGGGCTACGATGAAATTCAAAGTCTCTTGGTGATCTCCCATTCACATCTCAACTGGTTCCATCACAAAGTGAGCTGCCCCCACCCCCCACAGCTACCAACCCATCCAACTGACAAAACTCTATGGGCACTTTTATTGTTCTCAGTCTCAGTCCTAGTTTTTCCACCACTTCTGGGCTGATAACGCACCTTGTGCACTCAGAATCCAAAAGGGCTAGCATCTTCCCTTGGGCGCCAGATGAGGGCACTTTTAACTCCACTGGAATGGTCCACTCGACTTGTTGATTTATCAGGGGGTTATTGTCGGAGTCAGTTTCACTTCACCTGGGGTGATCGGAGGAGTGAACTCAATGACTTCCACGCCTTTCAGGGCTGTTTTGCGGTGCTTTGCTGGTGGCTTCTTGGCTTTTTTCCCTCCAGCTGATGTTGGTTTGGGGCCAGGTTTGGTGAGGCAATCAGCAGCTTGATGCCCCTCCTTCTCACATCTGAAGCATGCCGTGGATCTGGGTCTGGCTGCTGGTCCGCCTTTGGTAGCTCTGGGGGCCTCTTTCAGGGCAGAAGGGGGAGGCTTGTTCCAGCTGCGACCCCCATGGTGCCAGTCTCTGGCCAGTTGAATTTCCACATCAGCTGCCAACACATACCAGTACTGAAGGTCTCGGGGGGGGGGGGGCTCGAGATACAGCTTTGGTAGACATCACCATTGAGGCCATCAGAGCCTCTTGGGACTACCCACACAGCCCGCGAAACTCCTGGGTGTATTTAGCCACTGACCTATGCCCTGGTTTATGGTTTTTATCCTGGTCCTTGCCTTATGTTCAGCTAGGGGGTCTTTGAAACGTGTTCAGAGGGCCCTCATAAACAGGTCGTAATCCAGTGGTGAAATTTAAAATTTGTTACTACCGGTTCTGTGGGCGTGGCTTGGGGGGGATGTGACTGAGTGGGCATGGCCAACTTTTTTTTTTAACTTTTAAAACCATTTTTTCTATAATCTCTTCAGCTGAAAACGTAAACAAAATGCTTTTAAAAGGGTCTGATGATCCCAGCTGAGCAGTGTGATCATCAGAGCCTTTTAAAAAAAACTTTTGAAAGCATTTTTTCGGCGGAAGAGATTGTAGAAAAAATGCTTTTAAAATTAAAAAGCCTCTGATGATCGCGCGGCTCAGCTGGGCATGGGATGGGGGCAGTTATTTTTGCTACCAGTTCTCCGAACCACTCCGCGCCATCGTTACCGGATCGGGTGATCCAGTCCAAATGGGAGCATTTCACACCTGTCACAATCCCTTAGCTGGGAGGCATCATCATTGTTAAGGGTAACCATCCATTCGGCTGCTGTCCCTTCCTTTTCTTGTTTTTCTCCCCAAAAAAGGTAGGTGCATTTTATAGTCTGGAGCGTCTCATACTCCGAAAAATACGGTAATGAGAATTTGCTTCCTTCTTAATGGAATTTGAATCTAATTTTTATTAAAAACAGAATTGATATTAAAGTTTGATACATAATTTTAGCCTTTGCAATAGCCTTGCAAAGGCTTACTTGCATACCCACGTATATTTCAGTGCATTAACTCAGAATACCTCATTAAGATTGTTTCTTTTTGAAGTTGCTCTTTTTATTTTAATTCCTCTTTTATGTCTATGTTCAGGACACTGATTTTGAATATTTAGGAGTCAAGGTACTCTATCTTCTGGTTCCTTCCTTCCTTCCTTCCTTCCTTCCTTCCTTCCTTCCTTCCTTCCTTCCAATAGAAGAAAGAGATCAAAAAATTCCTGTGATAGAAGAAAAGAAACTGCTGCAAAAGGAAAGTGAAAAAGAATAAAGAATTGAGAGAAATTAGAACAACAAAGTGTAAAAGACCTGGATATAGATAGAATAATGCAAGAAGATACTATCACTAAATATTAATGGACTGAAGTCTCCCATGAAAAGGAAGAAAACTCTCAATAAACTACAAAGATTGAATCTAGATATAATATCACTGCAAAAAGTTCATGTAAAAGAACAGCACAAACAATTATTTGATCATCCCAAATTGGAAAAACTATTTGTGTCATCACAACAAAAGAAGAGAGGCGTGGTGTTATGTGTTAAAGAAACAATTCTGGCTAATCAAATTTACAAAGATGAAGAGGGAAGGATTTTGATTATAGAAACAATACTAAACCAAAAGCAAGTACTCCTGGTTGCAATTTATGTACCAAACGGAGGACAGGAACAATTCTGTAAAAGATTATATAATTTTTTTATATATGTGATATAGAGTGTGACAATCTTTGAAACCACCAGAATGTTTCCTTCCTGCCTTCCTTACAGGATTAGCCCTGTAAAGTAGAAAAAGATAAAAGGAGATTTCTTCCAACAACTGGTTCTCCAAAATGCTCAGAAAGTTAACAAACGGTTCTCCCGAATAGGTGCGACTGGCTAATCCACCACTGAAAAGGACCAATAGAAGAACCAACCAGTTGGACTGTTCAACAAACTGAAGACCCCTTCCAAATTAAATAGAAAAAATCATAGCCGACTTCCGGTTGGTGAATCTCAGCGGCATGGCGCTGTGACAGCGATCGCTGCCTTCAGCGCCAATTTTCCGCTGCATTTTGGGGCCCCTTCAAGGCATTGGAGCTTGGAGAGCTCCATGGACATTAGCGGGGTGTCGGTAGCCAGAGCGGTGAGGAGCAAGCACTCTGTTGAACTGACAGCCGCTGTCAAACAACGCCGCACATCTGCCTTTAATGGCAGGCTCAAAGCTGCGATAGCCAACAAGCCAACATTTCGGTGAAGTTGGTGCCTGTTACCACTCATATCCACCCCCTTTGAGCACGCCTGGAGTGTGGTCAAAGGGGGTGGTCAATCGGATTGTGCTGGCTGCATTGGGAAAGAAGGACTCTGGAAGGAATTGGCGGCGATTGTGAGGCAGGAGAAGATCGGGTGTAAATAGGACTACAGACGAGCCGGTGATACTGAGGATATTTTTAGAATGGGAGACGGCGTTTCCAGGAGATAGAATTGATACTTTGTACTGAGCAAATTAACTTTGAAAGCTGACAGTGTGGATTGGAATAATTGAATAAAGGAGACTGGAACTAAAAAGTGCGGCTGTTGCCAGGACGAAGGAGAAAGTTAGACCGGAGCTGAGAGAGGGAGAGAGCTCTTGGGGAAGACAACGTGGCCGATGAAATCTGAATGACAATGCAAAATTGACAGTGACTGAATCTGAGAGTAATGTGAAATGGACTATACAACTAAGTGTGCCTGTTGCATCGCTGGAAAGGATCGTTCTTATATTTTTGGTCTTTATCTCCTCTTTTCTTTTTTGATTGAAATTATTGAACAATTGATTAACGATTAGATAAATAACAATTTATAAATAACAATAATAACAAAAAAAAGACAATACCAGGAAATTTATATACTCATAGTTATTTCTCTATATTTATATATTTATAGTTAGTTCTCTATTTTTCTAAATTTATAACATTTATATTAGGTTTTCTAATTTATATAATCAAATTTAACTGTGCCTATATAATATACAATATTTATTAAGTAACTTTTAGATTTTTAGACACTCATATTAAGGAATTTATATACTCTATATTTGCTTTTTCTTTTTTTTCCTTCTTTTTTTTCTTTCCCCTCTTCTGTTTCCTTCTTCCTTTAACTATTGTTTCTTAATTTTGATAGCTTTTATATAATTTGGATTAACTTTTATAAGTCTGTATAATTAACTAATTATTCATCTCTGTGTTTATACCATTTAATATATATTCGAATATTAGGATTAAGGGTTAAATAGGGATACATAAACTTCATAAGTTCAAATACTGATTGAAGGTGGGAATATTCTTTAGTTTAAATCAATGAATTTTGGTAATGGATTAATTAGAGATTTGCTATGGGATAGATGATAACAGTTAATAATTTGAATTATTGTTTCTCTAAAATAATATTGTGCAGTGGAATAGGGGGGAAAGCTTAGAGATAAATATATTTGATATTTTTTCATAGTGGAAAAAAGGGAATAATATTTGGTAGAGGCAACCAAATATCGGTGAATGACAATCTGGAAAAACATTGAAAGGATCATAAGAGAACAGAAAAAGGTGTTAAAAGAGATGACAAGCCTCTCATCTGGTGACAAAAACAGGAAAGAAAACACCCTCAAACCCCACGATTACAATGTCATCACCAGCTTTGCAGAAATCAACTGAAGGTTTATCCAAAACTGAAAAATCAGCAATGATACCTACAATGCAAGCAATGCAATCAACATTGACAGCTATACAAGACACGATGATTATGATGCAGGAAAAAATGTCAAATAATCATATAGAGTTGAAGAAAGACATTGGAGCAATAGATCAAAAAATGAATGATATACAGGAGTCAATACAAAGGAATTCACAGAAGATAAGATGGAAGATAAAATGGAGCAACAGGAAAAAAATTTGGATATGGTTGATCAAAGGCTGATGGCACAGAATAGGGAATTGGAAGACTCAATTACCCAACTGGAAATGGACCGAGCCTCCTTTTATTTGCGTGTCCAAAATATCACTGAAGAGAAAGAAGAGGATCTGGGCCAAGTGATGGCAGAAATAATCGCTGAGGTGCTGCAGCAAGATAAACTTGATATTATCAAAGAATTAGATGAGGTGTACAGGGTCCAGACCAATTACGCAAGGAGAAATAAACTGCCAAGGGAGGTGCATATACGATTTGCCAGAAAGAAGGTGAGGGATATTTTTTATAGTATGACAAGAGAGGAACAGGTGATGTATAAGAGGAAAGAGGTAATAGTATTAAAACAGATTCCAAGGAGGGTAAGGGAATCAAGGAGAGAGTATAGATTCTTGGCTACCCAACTAAACAAGAGGAACATTCTTTTTAGGTGGATTTTGCCGGAAGGCATGATCATTACGTGGCAAGGAAATAAAATTAGGATAGATAGTCTGGTAGTAGCTCAAGAGTTTCTAGATCAACTAAAAGCAAGTGAAGCAGATCAAAGTAGTAAGGAGGAATTGGAAGCGATAACACCAGAAGAAGTTATTCAGCAGAAAAAAGAGAAAGAAAGGACACCGGAGAAGAAGAGGGGGGAAGATAAGAATAGTAAAGAAACAGCGAAAAACCAACGACCACAAAGAGCTCCATGAGCCAATAAGTAAAAGAATAACATAAAGGACAAAGAAATGGAAGATTGGAGATTGGTTTCAATCAATGTAAATGGCTTGAACGATAATAAAAAGAAGAAAAAATTCCTTACAAAATTAGTTAAACTAAATGCGGACATAGTGTGCCTCCAAGAGGTACACATCAAAAAGGAAAACCAAAAATATTTAGAAAATAAGAAATTAGGAAATCTTTTCACTTCTTTAGCTGAAAAAAGAAATGAGGGGTAGCATTGTACATAAAGAAAGATATGAAAGCAGGATTTTAATGGTGGAAGTAATGAGAGGCAATTGTCCAATCCTATTAACAGTAATTTATGCGCCGAATGAAAAATACGGAGTTTTTTATAAAAAATTAGGGGAAAGATTAAACACAATGAATAATAATAGTATTTGTATAATTGGGGATTTTAATGGGGTAATAAACCCAGATAAAGATTACAAAGGGTCCAAGGGTAAAAAGAAAAAAAGGAAAACTATACCTAAATCATTTTTTGATTTGACAGAAGAGTTTAATTTAGTGGATATTTGGCGCACTCTGCACCCACATAAGAAGCAATACACATATTTTTCGAACCCCAAAAAGTCATGGTCTAGAATTGATATGATGTGGGTAAGCAGAAATATAGGGCTGGATATCATGTCAATAGAAATTACACCTAATGTATGGGCGGATCACAGCCCATTAGAAGTGAAATGGAAAAGCACCTACAAGAGGGAAAATACAAGATGGAGATTGAACAGCCAATTTTTAAAGGACAAGCAAAACATGGAGAAAGTTAAACAAGAACTAAAAAAAATTTTCGAAGAAAATGAAAAAGATCCAACCCCCCGAGCAATTATTTGGGACACAATGAAAACCTTTCTGAGAGGCCTGGTGATAGCATATGGCTCACATAGGAATAAAGAAAGAAGAGAGAGGCAGAAGGCCCTGATAGATGAATTAGAGAATGCTGAGAAGGAATTGCAACAAAATCCAGATAATAAGCAAGCCAAAGAAAATTGGATGGTCGTACAACATAAATTAAATATTATCGATCAGGAGGAGCTGGCGTACAAAATGAAAAGAACTAAACAATATTACTTCGAAAACGCAAATAAGCCGGGCAGATGGCTATCTTATAGATTAAAAAAAGAAAAAGAGAAAGGGATAATATATCAATTGGAAGACCTGGAAGGTCGGATTATTAATAAAGAAGAAAACAAATTAAAGCTTGCTTGGGAATATTATGCTTCCCTGTATGCAGAAGAACAAGTTCCTACAGAAAAGGTGGCCCAATACTTGGCAAAAGAAAACCTTCCAAATATAGGGGAAGAGGAGAAAGAAATGCTAAATAAAGAAATAACTATGACGGAGCTAAGAATTGCAATATCTAAAATCAAAAAGAACAAGTCCCCAGGACCGGATGGATTCCCAGGAGAACTGTATAAAGATGTAGATTTGGAAGAAATTTTATTACCAATATTACTGGAAATTTATAATGAGGCCTTAATAGAATCTAAAATACCAGAATCATGGAGAGAGGCATATATTACGCTTCTCCAAAAAGAAGGAGAAGACCCAAAATTAATAAAAAATTATAGTCCTTCTCAATACGGACTATAAAATTTACATGAGCATCATAGCAGAAAGACTAAAGATAATTTTGAACAACCTAATACATAGCGATCAAAATGGATTTCTCCCTAGGAGGCATATCAGAAATAACATAAGGACGATAATAGACGTATTGGAGTATTATGAGGAACACCCAAATAAAGAAATGTTACTGGTTTTTGTTGACGCCCAAAAGGGGTTTGACAATCTGAATTGGCAGTTTATGAAACAACAAATCACTCAAATGGAATTCGGATTAAATTTTATTAACACTATATCTACAATATACAAGAAACAATGTGCCAACATCTTAATGAATGGAGGATTAACAGAAACATTTCAAATTAGAAAAGGGGTTAGACAAGGGTATCCTCTGTCCCCACTTCTATTCATCCTAGCTTTAGAAGTTCTTCTGAGGAAGATTAGGAATAACAATGAAATTAAGGGACTGAGTGTTAGAAAAGAGTCGTATAAAGCCCAGGCATTTGCTGATGATGTGGCGCTAATTATGGAAGAACCATTAGAATCAGGCATTAGAATTCTGGAAGAATTAGGCAATTATGGAGAGGTAGCAGGTTTTAAATTAAATAAATCCAAAACTAAATTAGTAACCAAAAATATGACAGAGGCACGAAAGAAAATATTGGAAGAATTAATGGAGATTCAAATTGTTAAGAGGTAAAATATTTAGGGGTATGGATTTCAGCGAAGTGTTCAGCCCTCAAGGCGGATAACTATGTACCATTAATCAGGAATATAAATCAGGATTTGGAAAAATGGGGAAGATTGCAAATATCATTTTTAGGTAGAATTGCAGCAACAAAAATGAGTATACTACCCAAACTATTATATCTATTCCAAACAGTCTCTGTCAAATTGGATAAAAAATTCTTTTTGGAGCTTAATGCAATAATTAGGAAATTCATTTGGGAGGGAAAGAAATCAAGGATAGCAATTAGAAACTTACAGGATAAGAAGGAGAGAAGGGGTTTTGGATTACCCAAATGGGAGATATATCAAAAAGCTGCAAACTTAGTATGGTTGAAAGATTGGGCTACTCTGCAAAATAAAAGACTCCTAACTTTGGAAGGACATGACCTCCAGAAGGGCTGGCATGCATACCTCTGGGAACCTGGGAAAAAAACTAAAACATACTTTCATAGACATAAAATAAGGGAGACCTTAATACAAACATGGGGAGAGATAAGACAGAGGCAATATATAAAAATTCCGAGATGACTCTCCACCATGGAGGCTTTAATATACCCAATGTCAGCCTCTCATTGCTGACATAGTAAAGAGGGGGTTAAATTCCTGTGGGATTAGTAAGAGAGACTGCCGTAGAATGATTTAGATAATGACCAATAGGATAAGGAAGCAAGCCAGGAAAGGGAGGGAATATGGAGCAGAGGTCATTTCCTGACTGCATATGAGTCCGTGAAGACGTTGTTCTAACAAATAAAAGGTTTTTTTTTATTATTATCAAAATGTGAGAGGCATTTTATTTCTTCAGACAACTCTAGCTTGGACAGACAGTCAGGAAAAATTTTTAAAACAAAAAGAAATGCTCTCTTCAAAAACTTTTCTTCTAAAAATATTTATGCATTCCTAAGCTATTCCACACTGACGTTGGCAGACCTTCAGATGTCTCCGTAGGTAAACAAACCTTATCAGTGGCCATGGAAGAAACAATCTCCACCAGAGGTTTGCCTCAGAAAAGGAAAAAATTATGATGCCTTTTGCTGGACTCCCATCAAGTGGCAGGTAAGGGGGGAAGGTTCTATGGCTCTCCAAATGGCAGCATAGCCCCCCCCCCCCACACACACATAGAGGGAAAAAAAAGATTTGAGAAGAAAGCTCCAAAATGCACTCAGGGCTTCCCTCCCTGCTCAGCAAGCGACCCAGCCCAGCCACAGCATCACTCCCCTGCACCCAAATGGGAGATGATGAAGAAGCTCAAGGGCACCGTGGGCAGGCTCACAGACCCCCGCAATGGGAGGAGAGGCCACTGAGGGTGGAACCACCCCGATTCAGAGGGAAATTTGATGGGGATCCAGACCTGCTAGCTCAATTTCTCGATGCAGCTGAGATTTACATCGAGCGCTATGCACACCTTTCCCCTTTCCCCAGGGCCCTTGATCATTGGGGGCCAAACTCATTATGAAGTACAGCGAATTCTCGATTCGAGGTGGCACAGGGGCCGCCTCCAATACTTAATTAAGTGGAAGGGTTACCCATCGTCAGAAGCATCATGGGTGAAGAGCACGAACATTCAAGCTGACCGCCTTATAGCTAAATTCCATGCAGATCACCCGGACAGGCTGGGAGGGGGTGGGACACAGTCCCAGACGGGGTAATGGTATTAGACCTGTTGTTTTATCTTGTGCAAGTTTTGCTGAAGAATGAAGGGAGAGGGGCCGGATGTCAGCCTCTCAGTGCTGACATAGTAAAGAGGGGGTTAAATTCCTGTGGGATTAGTAAGAGAGACTGCCGTAAAATGATTTAGATAATGACCAATAGGATAAGGAAGCAAGCCAGGAAAGGGAGGGAATATGGAGCAGAGGTCATTTCCTGACTGCATATGAGTCCGTGAAGACGTTGTTCTAACAAATAAAAGTTTTTTTTTTCTTTATTATCAAAATGTGAGAGGCATTTTATTTCTTCAGACAACTCTAGCTTGGACACCCAAATGTATTAGAAATAGGAAAGATGTTTAGATACAATGAGATATTGGATGGGGGAGGGAATCTTAAAACTAGGGAAGAATTGAAGGAGCAAGGCATTGTTATAGACTGGTGGCCATATACCCAAATTACATCACGATATAAAAAGGACAAGGAGGAATTTGGTATAGAGAGAAGTATTAATGGATTCAATAAGATTTGGATGGGTACAGATGAGAAAATATTAGCCAAATTATATAATTATTTATTGGAATATGATACCGTAGAGGAGGTGGTTAAGGAGCCGATGTAGGCCTGGGCTAAAAATATTGATCAGCATATAAATCTGAACGAATGGGATACAATCTGGAATAAAAACCTCAAAATGACCAGGGCGGTGACTTATAAGGAGAACCACTATAAGATGTTTTATAGGTGGCACATGGCCCCCGCTAGGATAGCAAAGATATATCCCAACTCAAGAGCAAACTGTTGGAAATGCGACCATCAACAGGGCACTTTCTATCACTATTGGTGGACCTGCAACCAAGCACAAAAATTCTGGAAGATGATATCGAAGTGGATTTTGGAAATTGTAAGAGAAGATTTTGATTTTGACCCCAAAGCACTTCTCTTGGGAATCCTGAAAACAGAATATGCAAAAGAGAAAAGGTATTTGATTATACGTATAGTGACAGCCGCAAGAATTTCTTTTGCCCAGTATTGGAAGGAAAAACAGTTACCATCTGAAGAATTTGTTATAAGGAAAGTACTGGAGTGCACCGAAATGAACAAATTATCTCTAGAAATTAATGACAGAGAAGATTCGGAATACTATGGCGTGTAGGACATGTGGTATGAGTGGATGAAGAAAAGAAATTAAAAAATGAGATAGTATATAGAGATTAATTACTAGCCAATTAATGAAGATTTAAAGAAAGAAACAATATTACTTGCACTTTAAGTGTTTGAATATTACTGAGTATTATTATATGTAATGGTTATTAAGACAAAATTTACTTATAAGAAGTAATAGTATATGTATATGTATGGCAAGTTAAAAGTTTGTGTTTATATATACGCATCACGGAACCGAAAATGCTTTTTATTGTATTGCCAATTCGTATAAATTCGTTTATTGT
Source organism: Masticophis lateralis (assembly GCA_030761175.1). Taxonomy (NCBI): domain Eukaryota; kingdom Metazoa; phylum Chordata; class Lepidosauria; order Squamata; family Colubridae; genus Masticophis; species Masticophis lateralis. Next base: position 62,406,286 of record JAUDYJ010000006.1, read on the forward strand.
GATTACAATTGTATTACTATTTGTTGTTGTTATCATTTCGTTGACTGTGGCCCTTATCATAGTTATTGTAATATTCCTTGCTCTGAAAAATTTAAAAATGAGAATGTTACTGTTCTTAGTATGTGACCTACTTTTATTATTTATTTATTTATTATTAAAATTTGTATGCCACCCTTCTCCCTTGGCTCACATAATAAAAACAGACAATAATACAAACTAAAACAATCCAATTATAAAACCCCAATTGTAAAACCCCGTGACCGGTCATGGGATTTGGTGGAACAGCCATGTCTTCAAACCAGTATGAAAAGTGCGGAGATCTGGAAACATTCGGAGTTCAGTGGGTAACCCATTCCAGAGGGTCGACGCAGCCACAGAGAACGCCCTTATCCTGAGGACCGACAGCCGACATTGTCTGGCCGACAGCACCCAGAGGAGGGCAGCTCTATGAGACCGCACAGGGCGGTGGGAGACCGGCAGAAGCTGGTCCTGCAAGTACCTTGGGCCCATGCCATGAAGGGCTTTATAGGTAAGCACCAGCAACTTGAAGCGGATCTGGAAGGCCACCGGTAGCCAGTGCAGCTCATGCAGGAGAGATGTTGCCCAGGAGTAGCGGGAAGCTCCCGTAACAACCTGCGCGCCCGCATTCTAGACTAGCTGGAGCCTCTGGGTGCACTCCAAGGGCAGCCCCATGTAGACGGCATTGCAGTAGTCCAACCGAGAGACAATGAGAGCTTGAGTGACTGTGCGAAGGGCATCTCTGTCTAGGAAAGGCCCTTTGTCATGGTGTCAGATGATCTGCCAAAGAGCCGCGAATCAAGGAGGACGCCAAGATTGCAACAACTCCCCTCCCATCATAAGTGATAGGGTAGCTAGATCAGAAGATGCCAGAATCCACAGCCACTCCGTCTTGGAGGGGTTGAGTCGGAGCCTGTTTCTGCCCATCCAGACCCGCACCTCCTCCAGGCACTTCAACATCACGGAAAGGGCATTCCTGAGTTGATTCGGGGTGGAGATATACAATTGGGTATCATCAGTGTACTGATGATACCCCACCCCGAAACTAGAAATGATCTCACCCAGTGGCTTCATGTAGATGTTAAAAAGCAAGGAGGAGAGAACTGACCCCTGCAGCACCCCACAAGTGAGGGGCCTCGGGGAAGATCTCTGACCCCCCACCCAAACAAACTGCATCTGGTCCGAGAGGTAGGAGGCAAACCACTGTAAAACAGTGCCCCCCACTCCCAGCCCCCGGAGCCGTCACGTAGGATACCATGGTTGATGGCAGGGCTTTGGAGTCGGAGTCGGAGTTGGAGTCGAGGAGCCGGAGTCAGAGGAAATTTTGGGTACCTGGAGTCAGAGTCGGAGTTGGCAAACAATGCACCGACTCCGACTCCTACTAAATTTAGATTGGAATTTTTAAAAAAGCAAGTTTAAATGTCCCAATTCTCCCGACTCCACAGCCCTGGTTGATGGTATTGAATGCCGCTGAGAGGTCAAGTAGCACCAGAATGGAGGAACCACCCCCATCCCTGGCCTGCCAGAGATCATTCACCAGGGCAACCAATGCCGTTTCCGTGCTGTGGCTGCGCCTGAAACCGTATTGGTATGGGTCGAAGTAATCAGTTTCCTCCAGGAATTGTGGGAGTTGGTAAGCCACCACTATCTCAACAACCTTCGCTACAAGGCGAAGGTTGGAGGCGGGATGGAAATTGTTTAGGGAGGCTGGATCCAGTGTTGGCTTCTTGAGGAAGACTGCACCACCACCTCCTTTAGTACAGCGGGAAAGACCCCATCCCTCAAAGAAGCGTTGGTAATCGCCTGGATCCAGTCTCTGGTCCCTTCTCTGGCTGCCACCACCAGCCAGGAGGGACATGGGTCCAACAAACAGGTGGTGGTTCCCAATCTACCCACAATCCTGTCCACTTCATCTATAGAAACAGGGTCGAACTCAACCCAGATGTCACCTTCAAGACTTGCTCCCACTTCCTCGTCGGACTCCGCCCAGTCAGAGTCTAACTCCGCCCGGATCTGAACGACTTTGTCTTGCAGAAATTGTCAAAATCCTCAGCACTGCCTTGCAAGGGGTCCTCCCTCCCTGATTGAGGAGAGAGCGGGTCACTCGGAACAAGGCTGCTGGGTGATTTTCTGCAGATGCAATGAGAGCAGCGAAATAGTCCTGTTTCACCACTTCCATCGCCACAAGATAAGACCTAATATGGGTTCTTAGCTTTGTTTGGTCAGATTCTGAATGGGAAGATCTCCAACGGACCTCTAGGCGTCTCTTCTGATGTTTCATCTCCCACAGCTCCATGGAAAACCACAGAGCAAATCGGGATCCCTGTTGGCAGAGACGCCGCAAAGGGGCGATTTGATCCAGGGCCCCGGTGGCAGCTCGTTCCCAGGCATCCACCAAGCCTTCTGGTGAATCGCAGGAAAGATTAGTGGGAAATGTCCCAAGCTCCATCAGGAACCTAGCAGGGTCCATCAGGCACCTGGGGCGGAACCAACGAGTCAGTTCAAGCTAATCAAGGGACTTCCAATGGATTTCAGAATTTGATGCAAATGCAGCTCAAAAATTAAAGGTAAGACACCCATTCTTCAAGGCTTTAGTCAACAGTTGACTAAATACTTAAGAAAACAGTCTACATCTATACATACTATTACTGAATTGTATTCATGGGATGAAGTGATTATTACCACTAGCAATAAAGTGAAGCAACAGGTTAAGGTATGTGTTTGGATGAAGGGTGGATATGGCAATAAATTAAAAAGAGCTTTACAAGCAATGCCTGCTCCTTCTATCATATCTGCCACTGCTGTTATAGAGGACAAGAAATCCTTTTATGAAGTAGATGTGGAAATTATAGACACCCAACTGACTAATGCCTGGTTGGCTTTGAAATATCTCTATGATAGAAAATCAGGATATTCTAGTTGTTGAATATGTTCTCATTTGAATGAGAAAACTGATGATTCCAATGGCAGCAGTACCTATTAATAGTTCACAGATTTTAATGATTACTTCAAATATCCATTATGGAGATGTTATTGTGAAAGAGAAACAGAACAAGTACAGATACAGGAAATAGTGGGAAGCCTATATGTCCCTGACTGGTGTATCAGAGGCAATTTAATTCATTGGAGGTGGCTGGTGTGGAGATACTTTGGTCAATGTTACCATGACTCCTGACTCCTACAAAGAATCATTTTTGAACATATGGAATAAGCTTCAGATGTTGCTATCTATATTAGTTCTAATATAGATAGCAACCTCTGAAGCTTATTCCATATGTTCAAAAATGATTCTTTGTATCAGGCCTATAAAAATTGGACTAGTGATGATCTGCAATGTCATGCTTTAGAAATGGTGAATAATACCATTATGCAGGATCAGAATGGTACTGGAGGATAATCCCCAGTGCTAGAAATAACATTTATTACTGTTGTGAAAACAAATGTTTTTAATATATGAACATGAAGAGAGTCGGTTGGTGTTACTTTGCCAAGTTGGTGCCGGTAATGGAAGTGCAGGATGGGATGCATATATTGACACCAGAACATCCCAGGTATTTACTAAATAGAAGAAAAAAAGGTGATTTATTTGAAGCTGGGGACAGATGGTGGACTTTAGCCCCTTCATTTACAGGATGGGGAGGGAAAATAATGAAAAAAATAAATAATTACACCAACATTATGGATGAAATAATCAACATAACCCAAGGCAATATAATGTTGCTAAGTGAAGAATTAAAAATAGTGAGTACTACACTATTAAGACAAGAGCTAGAAATTGAAAGTTTAGCAGCTGCTGTGAGTGCAGAACGAATTGAATATACTTGTATTTGGATACACTCCTTCATGGATTACTGCCTTGTTGTGGCGAAGGGGCTTGGGAAGGTCAATGAAGCTATGAGCTATGCCATGCAGGGCCACCCAAGACAGACAGGTCATAGCAGAGAGTTCTGACAAAATGTGATCCACTGGAGAAGGAAATGGCAACCCACTCCAGTATCAATATCCATATACAGTACATATATAGTAGGATAATACAGTATCCAGTAACTCAACAGTGGCCACAGGATTGGAAAAGGTCTGTTTACATTCCAATTCCAAAGAAAGGCAATGCCAAAGAATGTTCAAACTATCACACCATTGTATTCATTTCACATGCTAGTAAGGTTATGCTTAAAATCCTACAAGCTAGGCTCCAGCAGTTTGTGGATCGAGAACTACCAGAAGTACAGGCAGGATTTCGAAGAGGCAGAGGAACTAAAGATCAAATTGCCAACATATGGTGGATCATGGAGAAAGCTAGAGAGTTCCAGAAAAACATCTACTTCTTCATTGACTATGCTAAAGCCTTTGATTGTGTGGATCACAACAAACTATGGTAAGTTCTTAAAGAGATGGGAGTACCAGTCTATCTTATTTGTCTCTTGAGAAACCTATATGCAGGTCAAGAAGCAACAGTGAGAACTGGACATGGAACCACTGATTGGTTCAAAAGTGGAAAAGGAGTCTGGCAAGGCTGTATACTGTCACTCTGCCTATTTAACTTATATGCAGAGCACATCATGAGAAAAGCAGGGCTAGATGAATCAAAAATTGGAATTAAGATTGCCGGGAGAAATAACAACCTCAGATATGCAGATGATACCACTCTAATGGCAGAAAGCGAAGAAGAACTAAAGAGCCTCTTGATGTGGGCGAAGAAGGAGAGTGCAAAGGTTGGCTTGAAACTCAATGTTGAGTTTCAAGAAAACCAAGATCATGGCATCCGGTCCTCTCAATTCCTGGCAAATAGATGGGGAAGAAATGGAGGTAGTGACAGATTTTATTTTCCTAGGCTCCAAGATCATCGCAGATGGGGACTGCAGCCAAGAAATTAAAAGGCGCTTTCTCCTGGGGAAGAAAGCTTGGGCTGCAAGTAAATCAAACCGGTCAGCCCTAGAGGAGATCAACCCTGACTGCTCTTTAGAAGGCCAGATCCTGAAGATGAAACTCAAATATTTTGGCCACCTAATGAGAAGGAAGGACTCACTGGAGAAGAGCCTAATGCTGGGAAAGATCGAAAAGAAGAAGAGGACAATAGAGAATGAGGTGGCTGGATGGGGTCACTGAAGCAGTAGGTGTGAGCTTAATTGGACTCCAGAGGATGGTAGAGGACAGGAAGGCCTGGAGGAACGTTGTCCATGGGGTCGCGATGGGTCGCACATGACTTCGCAACTAACAACAACAACGACTTGGATACATAATACTAGTGAAGTACCTGATTATTCTGAAATAATTGAAAACCATCATGGATAGTACAAAAAAAAAAGGCTCTAGTGCCATAGGGAAAGATGGTTGGAATCCCTTAAAAGAACTTTGCAAAAGTTCTCGGTCTACAATAGTGCTTTCTGTGAGTGCAGATTAAATATAAAGGCTCCCTATTTATATATTTTGCATTATGAATGCAAGGTTCTCATAAAGACACTTCTGTATAGTATTCAGGCTATTATTTTAGGAATCTTCTTAATCTGAATTCTTAAGGTAATTTATTCATTGTTGTCTGGATTTACTTCTATCTTTGTGAAATTCTAAAATTTTATTGAAATATAAGAATTTAATTTTGTACACAAAAGCATTATTTTTAGAAGCAATGCTACTCCATGATTTCTTACATTGAAACAGATGCAGTGTTTCAGCAGAGGTCTCCATGATTATGAATTTGCTATGAGGTACAAATATATACTCTTAATGAAGTTATAGATAGATTATTTCTCTATTTAGAAAATGTGCTTTTAAATTTTAAACCAAGGTATATCAAAGAGGATTTACCTACTTATTTATTGGATTGCATAGAAATGTTCTTTAATATAATTTACTATTTCTTCATTTATATTCTCTGTGTCTAACTTTATCTGTAGCCTTTGGGAATTTTGCTGCCATCATGTTACATCATGGATCAGTATAGATATTGTAAATTTTGGTCTTGCTTTCCATTGATCTGAATTGCCATGTGGGAATCATATTCAATTGATTTTTATTTCCTGAGTCAGAAATTCTGTTTTACCATCTTTAGGGCTTTCAGCAGTTATTCTCTATGGGCTATCAAATACAGCACATGAAAGAAAAGGTTCAAAGGCTTGTGAGGAAGGCTGAGGTCTTGAAATGTTTACTTAACATTGCATTTCTTTTCTCTTTTTTAAAAAATACTTTTTTCTAAAAAAATTCCAGACTCAGTGAATAGCAGGAAGACTTAATATTTTTTTTCTTTCTTTGTTATTGTCAGTGCTATATATGCTCCCTCCCTCCCTCTCTCCCTCTCTCTCAAAGTTGTCTGGAATTTATCAGTGGTAAACTTGATAGTGCAACAGCTTGTTTTCATTTGTTTTGCCATATACTTCAATTAACAACTTTGGAATTAGTTGTATGTGTATTCATATTGTTATTAGATTTATTACTGTTCTAGATTTTTTAATTAACTGTATATTTAGTAGAGTTCTTAAAATAGATTTATTAAAGCTTGATTCTCAGAATGATATTAAATTGTTGTTCTTAATAATAAAAAAGATGGAACCAATATTGAGTAGTATATTCATTTATAGTCTCTTAACCAAGTTCAAAAATAGTTATATTTTCAGTATTATTATTTTTTTTTGTGTGCAAATTCTGATTTCATTCCTCATCAATAAAATCAGGATAGAAAGCTATATTATTTATTCTTCTAAATATTATTTAATTTACAGAGTTTGCTTCCTGGCTTAGAAAATATTAGATAAAGATTAGGCAAATTAATTAAAGTTAATGTCTCTATTTATGTGTGCATTGGTGTCTGTGTGATAGGTATGCATGTGCCTTTGAATCAGAATTTATTTATTGCGACTGCCTGGAGAACTCCCTGAAGTTTTTTGGCAAGATTTCAGAAATGGTTTGCCATTGCCTTCTTGATCTAGCAGCTTTATGCCTAAAGTGGAACTAGAACTCACTGTTTCCCAGTTTCTAGCCTGGTGCCTTACCCACCACATCAAGTTAGCTCTTAGTATGTCTTTTATCCATAATAAGTATGTATATTTTAAATGTTCCAAGAAAGTATGGCTATAAATACTGATTGTAGGAGTAAGTAAAGTTCATGTAATGTCTTCAATTTACATTACTCAAGGTAGAAGTCTGACAAAGGTTTGAAAAGGAAAGGCTTTCTTTCACTTGGTTTGGTGAAACAGAATTTTGTTACTTGTGCTTAGTTCAATAGTGCAAACTCTAAGCAAAACTAAGTACGCTGCAGGTGGAACAGGTTATATACAGTGGGGCAAAAAAGTATTTAGTCAGTCACCAATTGTGCAAGTTCTCCCACTTTTTTAAAAAAAATTGATTTATATGCCGCCCTTCTCCGGAGACTCAGGGCGACTTACAATGCGTTAAGCAATAGCCTTCATACTTTTGTATATTTATACAAAGTCAGCTTATTGCCCTCACAGTCTGGGTCCTCATTTTACCTACCTTAGAAAGGATGGAAGGCTGAGTCAACTTTGAGCCTGGTGAGATTCGAACGTACAGTAATTGTAGACAGCTGGTGTTTAATTACAATGCTTTAGTCTGCTGAGCTATCCAGGCTCCTTAAAAAGATGAGAGAGGCCTGTAATTGTCATCATAGGTAGACCTCAACTATGAGAGACAAAATGAGAAAACAAATCCAGACAATCACATTGTCTGATTTGGAAAGAATTTATTTGCAAATTATGGTGGAAAATAAGTATTTGGTCACCTACAAACAAGCAAGATTTCTGGCTCTCACAGACCTGTAACAACTTCTTTAAGAGACTCCTCTGTCCTCCACTCATTACCTGTATTAATGGCACCTGTTTGAACTTGTTATCAGTATAAAAGACACCTGTCCACAACCTCAAACAGTCACACTCCAAACTCCACTATGGTGAAGACCAAAGAGCTGTCAAAGGACACCAGAAACAAAATTGTAGACCTGCACCAGGCTGGGAAGACTGAATCTGCAATAGACAAGCAGCTTGGTATGAAGAAATTAACTGTGGGAGCAATAATTAGAAAATGGAAGACGTACAAGACATACACTGATAATCTCCCTCAATCTGGGGCTTCACGCAAGATCTCACCCCATGGGGTCAAAATGATCACAAGAACGGTGAGATCCTGGAGTGGCCTGGCCAGTCTCCAGATCTCAACCCCATAGAAAACCTTTGGAGGGAGTTGAATGTCCGTGTTGCCCAGCGACAGCCCCAAAACATCACAGCTCTAGAGAAGATCTATATGGAGGAATGGGCCAACATACCAGCAACAGTGTGTGCCAACCTTGTGAAGACTTACAGAAAACGTTTGACCTCTGTCATTGCCAACAAGGGATATATAACAAAGTATTGAGATGAACTTTTGATATTGACCAAATACTTATTTTCCACCATAATTTGCAAATAAATTCTTTCCAAATCAGACAATGTGATTGTCTGGATTTGTTTTCTCATTTTGTCTCTCATAGTTGAGGTCTACCTATGATGTCAATTACAGGCCTCTCTCATCTTTTTAAGTGGGAGAACTTGCACAATTGCTGGCTGACAATACTTTTTTGCCCCACTGTTAATTGGGCCCTGTCTTACGGAGAATTTTATAACTACAAAGTGAGATTTCTCTTTTTGTTCATTTTCTTAACTTCAAAAATGCATGATGTGCTGGAATATTAATGTGTACTTTAATAGGCAATTGTATCAAAGTTTCTTGGTTTTAATTTTACTTGTGTATTTAGAAATCTCCTCTATAAATTTGTTATAGTAGATCAATTTTTGAACATCTACTTTCTGCTGCATTTTATCATAATGCACTTTGAATATAAATAAACTGCTATGCTAAACCTAATAGCAATTAAACTGGAAGTGTTTTCTTTTTCATCACTGTGAACTTCGTAAGAATGTTTCCATGACAACCTCCATTCTAGTTAAAGCAACCAGGGGTGATCAACAGTTTATATTTTTTTCTTCACACAAGAATGGAATTTGTGTTGACAGTTTTGGCCTTTAATGGCACTTTTGTACTGTGTGAAAGTATTAGTTTACTAGATCATATGCTGTTAACTGTCAGATTCAGATAGAAAAAATGCCTTTGATAAACGACTTGCATTTTGTTTTTTAAGTATGTGAAGCTTTTGTGCTTTAATTATCCACATCAGTACAAAAGTCTCTATTCACTTTTCACCTGAGAGTTAGATGTAAGAGACACAAGCATTCATAATGAGATAATTTGGTATTGGCTATTGTTTCAAATAACTATCTCAGGTTTGAAAAACAATGCAGTCTAAAATCTTAAGTACTAAAAGGCTTTTTTGTTGTGAGAGCTATTAAAACTTCCTCTCTAATGAAGTTTCCTGGCAGCAGCATTGTCATTTAGAAGTTAGGCTATGTTCTCCTCCTTTTTTACTTAAGTTTTTAACTAATAGCAATAATTAATACTTTTTTTCTTTATGCTTTCCTTTTATTTTTGTTTAACTACTCTTTGTTGTGTTTGTGCCTATGAGAAGACTACATGAAAAAGAAGGGCCACGGACAATTCTTGGATCACATTATAGGTTTAAATGATGTTAGACAGTGGTGTCCTGTTGGCTTATTGTTTCAGAAATATTTCCTTACCTAAATAGAAACAGAATGATCATAAGAAGACAAAAAAGTAGTGGAAGCAGGAACAACTTCTGACTTCTTACTAGCTTCCCCATTGAGTTTCCTTGTGGGAATCTGGCAGAGAGCTCAGAAATCTTTTCTTCCTAGCAGGAGAGTAGTGACCCTGAAGATACAGATAAACCTCCAAGTGCTTCAACGACCCCTTAAAACTGGGGTGTCAAACTCAAATGCTTAAATCTGGCCCACCGGGCCAGTCTGGAAATATCAAAGGACTGGCCTGCCATGCCCCTGCTGGCCAAAATTGGCCACGGGTGGGCTGCATGAGGGTTGGGGTTTTAGCCGGCAGAGTGCTGCAATAGGCCATGGAGGCTGAAAATGGGCCATAGGGACGCATGCAGCCCCCCATGTCCTGTTTTGGCCGGCAGAAGCATGCAGACTGCTCCTTTGATATTTCCAGGCCAGCCCCACGGGCAGTGAGCAGAGTGCTGCAGGAAGCAGCACCTTCTTCACCTTCTCTTTAGCAGCATCTGCCAACTAGAACTAGGTACCCTCCAAGATCTGATGACTGTTGTTCAGTAGAGCCAAAAGCCTCTGGCTCTTCACACAGGTCTTTGATGAGAGTGAGCCCCCTCGCATCACTGAGTTTGTCATCTTTTATCTTAATCTTTTACCTGTGATTGATGTACTTGTAAATTTTTTTATTATTGTGAGCCACCCAGGGTCATTGAGAGTTGAGAATATTAAGTCCTCCTCTAGGACTACATTAGAGGTAGCAACAAAGCACAAATAATAGTGAATGGAAACTTAACTGAAACATTTAAAATTGAAAAAGGAACAAGACAGGGATGTCCCCTGTCACCGTTGCTTTTTTTTTTTTTGATCTTGGAAGTGTTGAATAAAATACAGGGGGCAGATAATTTACAGGGTATTAAGATCAGACAACAAGATTATAGAGTACGAGCATTTGCAGATGACGTGGTTGTAACTTTAACCCAACCAGTAAAATCAGCTATAAGTTTAATGGATATAGTTAGGCAATATGGTCAAATTTCAGGATTTAAAATAAATGTAGGGAAAACAAAGATGTTAACCAAGAATATGACTATAAAAGAAAGAGAAGAGTTGGAGAGAGTAACTGGCTGTGAGATACTGAAGAAGGTTAAATACTTAGGAGTTTATATAGCAACATCAAATGGAAATTATATAAATATAATTATGAAGTGCTATGGCATAAAATACAGGCAGAGTTAGAGAAGTGGAAAAAATTACAATTGTCATTGCTGGGAAGGATTGCAGCAGTTAAAATGAGTGTTTTGCCAAAGTTTTTATTTCTTTTTCAAATGATACCAATACTTAAAAAAGATGCAAATTTGGAAGAATGACAGAAAGGTATTAATAAGTTTATTTGGGCTGGCAAGAAACCAAGAGTCAAGTTAAAAATAATGCAAGATACACGTGAAAGAGGAGGCTTGAAAATGCCAAATCTTAAATTGTATTATAAGCAGCTGTCTTATTGGCTATCAGTGATTCGATTAACCTAACAAAAGAAAGGATATTGAATATTGAGGGTTATGACTTGATATATGGCTGGCATGCTTATTTGATTTATGATAAAAAGGTGGATAGGACTTTTAAAAGCCATATATTAAGGAATGTTTTTTTGCGTGTCTAGAAAAAATATCAATATAAATTAAATGATAAGATACCTTTGTGGACAGTTCCCAGACACGCAATAGAGAATATAAGTATAGAGCAACGACAGGATACAATTACTTATAAAGAACTATAAGTATAGACTATAGAAAAGAATGTATTACAGTTAAAGCCTTTGAATATATTAAGAGAGGAAAGGGCAATTCAAACATTGTTCCAGTATGTACAGTTGCAGAATAGGTGGAAAAAAGATCAAAAAATTGGTATTGCACATAGTGAAGAGCATCTGATACAACAGATCAGAGATCAGAGGCCAATGCGTATAAAAAGATTGTATAACATACTGATAGAAATTGATTCAGAGACAGAATTAGTTAAAGATTGCATGATAAAATGGGCACAAAATTTTGAAGAGCTAGTAATGATGGAAATTTGGGAAACGATCTGAGTTAGAAATGTAAAATTTACACAAGCACAAAATCTACGAGAGAATTTTTATAAAATGTTTGGATATGGCATATATCCAAATGTTTGGATCCATATGCCATATCCATGGCATATGGATCCAAAAAAATTAGCTTGTATGTATCCCACCTTGCAATCTAAATGTTGGAGATGTGATAGTGTTGGTGCTACTTATTTTCATATCTGGTGGACATGTAAAAAAGTTAAAGCATTTTGGATAAAAATATGGTGGATTATACAGAACGTTCTGAAAAAACGGATAAAATTTACTCCACAGCTGTTTTTGTTAGGTATTGTACAAAACTGCATGGTAATAGAAACTAGGCTGATGTTGAATTTAATAACTGCAGCAAGACTTCTGGTGGCGCAGTATTGGAAGAAGGAAGACCTACCATCTATTGAAGAATGGACATTAAAAGTAATGAACTTAGCAGAAATGGCAAAAATTTCAGCATATTTAAAAGACCATTCAAATGAAAAGTTTAGGTTGGAATGGAATAGATGGATAGAATATATTCAAGGCAAATATAAGACTAGAAAATTACAATTAGTTTTTGAATAAGGAATGGGTTAAGAGAGTGTTTTGAAGTACTTAAGGTTAGAGTAGTTAAAGGGAGTTAAAAGTTCAAGTAGGTAATAAGAGACTATAGATTATTATCTTAAATTATCTTATGATTGTTAAATGTGATACTCTGTATTTTGCTTTGGGAAGTGGGGGTTGGGGTTGGGCTAGGGAGGGTATGGGGGGAATGAGGTGGGGGGAAGGGGAAATATATGTAAATATTTTTAAAAACTTTCAATAAAAAAAAGATTGATAGGCTGTTGGACAAACAGTTTTTAGAAATATCTGGAAAAATTGGCAGTCCATTTATGCTCTGCTTCTGTACAAAAAAGTCAAGCCCCATAGCAACTGGGGACTCTACATGTCTTTATATTATGGAATTGAGACTGTTTATGCCAGAAAGTAAATCTCCCTTTGTCTGGAATAGCTGTTTTGAATGCAAAGGGAAAAAAATGCATCTTGAGCCTGTGTCAAATGCCCATCATGGCTATGCCCACCATGGCCACACCAACTGGCCACCTCCCCCCTTTGGCCCTCCAAGGTCAAACACAACCCTGATGTAACCCTCAATGAAATTATGTTTGACATTCCTGTTTTATTGCTTAAAAAATAAAGTATGTTATGATGTATATGATACAGTAAGTGGATATGTACAGTAAGTCTTATAAATAAATATGACAGATTAATACAATGAATTCATATATGCACTCAGTCCTAATACAACTTGTTTAATTCTGATTTACCATACTGTGTAGTTAAAATCATATAGACTATTTTTTTTTGAAAAAAAAAGTTTTAATTCTAGGTAAAATATTCATCTTAATAGTTGCAATCCTACCAAAGATAATTGCAGATTTCCCCATTTCACCAAATCTGGTCCTATTTGTTGCTTAAGCTTATTATAATTATTTTCTTTAAGAGAACTACATCTCGTCAGTTGTATCCCCAAATATTTTACCTTATTTGTGACCTGCATCTTTGAAATCGCCATCAATTCTTTTTGTTTTTTTAACATACCTTTAGTCATTATCTTCGTCTTTTCTTTATTAATTTTCAAACCAGCAACTTCCCCAAACTCTCCAATTTTTTCTATCAGTTTATTTATTAATGCTAATGGTTCCTCAGTAATAAAGACTAGGTCATCGGCAAAGGCTTGCAATTTATATTCTTCTTCGAATTTTCATTCCTTTTATCTCTTTTTCTTCTGTAATATTTCTATTCAACACTTCCAAAGTCAATATAAACAGCAATGGGGATAATGGGCATCCTTGTCGAGTACCTTTTTCTATCTCAATAGAATCAGTCAGGTCTCCATTAAGCATTACCTTCGCCATCTGTTTAGAATATATAGCTTCAATTGCCTGAATAAATTTCCTACCAAAGCCCATCTCTTCCATTTGTAATGTCATAAATCGCCAATTCACGTTGTCAAATGCTTTTTGTGCATCTAGAAATATCAAAGCCATTTGCTTTTCAGGATGCGCTTCATAATATTCTAAAGTATTCAGAATTATTCTTATATTGTCTCTGTCAGCCTCCGCTTTTCTCTGCTTTGGCTGCCATAGTAATGGAGGGGGGGTATCTAGCCGGGCTATGTATGCTAACCAGGAAAACAAAACTGATTCTTAAGACATTGCTGAACCTTTGAAGCTGCTATCAGGTCAACGGACACAGCATTCCTGATTGATGACACTGCCAGACGTGTGCTCCCACTTGACCTCTAGGAGACCTTTGGATTGGGTGATTTATAGTGGACAGTGGGAGGGGATGCTTTCTATCTATAACTTTCACACTCTTTGCCTTAGATCCTGCTTTCCTTTGGTTGCATTCACTTCATATCTAGTAAAAGTACCATACTTTATTCTTTAATGGAGTCTGGGTCATTCTTTCCTGGATCTTGAAGGAAGCATACCTGACAGTCTCTAATTTGTCTTTTTGGAAGAAATCCATTTTGATCTGAGTGTATAAAATATTTAAATATCTCTTAAGTCTTTCTGTCAGTATTGAGGCGAAAATTTTATAGTCCGAATTTAGCAGGGATATAGGGCTATAGTTTTTAATTTGTTGTGGATCTGTGTCTTCTTTGTGAATCAATGTGATATAAGCCTCAGTCCATGATTGGGTTATTGTTTTTTTTATCATTGCTTCATTCATAACATCCAATAACGGAAGGCATAAAGGTTCTTGTAATGTCCTATAATATTCAACAGGCAAACCGTCTGGTCCTGGCGTCTTTCCATTTTTTTGTTTCTTAATTGCTTCTGTTAGTTCCATCATCGTTATATGCCCTTCCAGCATTTCTTCAATGTCCTTGGGAATCAAGGGTAATTTTGCATTCTGTAAATATTTTTTAATTTTCCCATCTTCTATCAGCTCTCTTTTATAAAGTTGTCTATAGTATTCTTGTATTATTTTTCCCATCTCTTTATTTCCAAATTTACTTTGTCCTTGGTTATCAATTAATTGTGTTTTTGTTTTTTGTTTTTAATTCCCTTTCTTTTTTTCAGTTTATATGGTAACCATCTTCCTGATTTATTCGTATTTTCAAAATAATTCTGTTTAGCACTTCTTATATTTGGGACTAGCTCTTCCTTCTCCAGTAAGTCCATTTTGTGCTTTAACATATCCATTTTCATTTTTACATCTTTCTTATATGGATCTTTCTGGAGTTCCTTTTCAAAACTCTTGTATTCATCATTTAATATTGTAAAAGTTTGTCTTTTCTTCACATTTCTTTTCCTTATATAGTCTATTATTAAGCCTCTGGCATAGGCCTTCATTGTATCCCAAAGATTTTGTGTCAATGTATCTTCCTTTTTATTCTCCTTGAAAAAGAAATCCAGCTCTCTTTGCATTTTCTGTATAAAATCTTTTTCTTTTAAAATTGTATTATTTAAAGTCCATCTAGCTTTCCTTTTTTGGCCTTTCCAGGTTACTATCACTGGATTATGATCAGCCCACAAGTTAGTTTCTATTTCCACCTGTTCTGATTTCAGAGTCAAGTTCATTGTTGTCCATATCATATCTAACCTGGACCAAGATGAGGGCCTGTTAGAGTAAAAAGTATACTGTCTATTCTTCCCATTTCTGTCTCTTCATACATCTTTCAAGTTTGTTTCCTCTATCATTTTAAGAAAAGAATTTGGAAGTGTCTTTCTATTATGTCTTCCAGTTTTTAGTGTTTTATAATCCAGTTTTTCATCTACTATTCCATTAAAATCTTCCATCATACATATATTATCATAGTCCATTTCAATTATTTTCATATGTAGGTTTTGATAAAAATCACTTTGATTATTATTTGGCGCATATATTGCTACTAATAGTATTTTCATATTATTATCTATTATTTCCACCATCAAAATTCTATCCTCCAAGTCTGCATATATTTGTTCCACCTTTATTGAATTTTTAATGTATAAAACAATTCCTCTCCTTTTACTTTTTTATTATTATTTTTTTATTAATCATATTTCTATGCTGCCCACTCTCCAAGGACTCTGGGCAGCTTACAACAATCAACAGTATACTAAATAGCATATTGCCCACAACAATCTGGGTCCTCATTTTACCCACCTCGGAAGAATGGAAGGCTGAGTCAACCTTGAGCCAGTGAGATTTGATCTGCTGAATTTAGCAATCAGCTGAAGTAGCTGCAATACAGCACTCTAACCACTGCGCCACCTCGGCTCCTAATAATTGACAATCCCCGCCTTGTAACTTTCCAATATATATACAACCATCAGCCTTGCAACTCTTGAACCCAAGACCATTCAATGCCATATCTAAACATATATTCCAATTCCTGGCTGACTGCATCAGCCCATAAATGGCCTTGTTCAGTTTATACAGAGTAGTAGGCCTTTTATTTTCATACCCTGGTGCTTGAACCATGTAAATTTCTTCCTCTAATTTTGCATTGAATAATGCTGTGGTTATATCAAAATGCCAAATTTTATGGCCACATGCCGCTGTTAATGCTAATGCCAACTTTATGCTTTCATTCTTTACCATAAGTGTGAATATCTGATCATACAGCACATTTTTCCTTTGTGAAAAACCTTGTGCCACTAATCTTTAGTTATATTGGACCTCATTGTTGGGTAATACTTTCTTTTTGAACACCCATTTATATCCTACAGCTTTGGAACTGTGGCAAAGTCATAGATGTGAACACTTTATGTTTACCCATGGATTTCATTTCTTTGTCCATGGCTTCTTTCCACTTCATTTGTTCAATTTTGAGTAATGCGAATACTTCCTTTTAATTTCTTGGCTCATACCACACATTACACACCTTTCCAATATATATACAACCACTTCACTAGCAGAATATCTGTCAGGTGGAATCCCCTTGTTCCATTGCTCTGACCTGCGTGGCATTGTCTGCCCTTGTGATTCAACCCTCTCTTGCTTCATATCTGAGTCATCATCTTCTCCTGACTCCTTTTTTTGTTCTTTTTCAGCTTCTCCCTGAATACTGACACCATCACTAAATGAGTTACCATCACTAGGTGGGTCACCATCACTAAGTGGATCATTCCAAAAATTGGCATAAATTCTGTTCCAATTTTCTCTGCAAAATTAGCAGACCTGGAACTCACTATTCTCTTGCTTCCATTGTTAAAGCGATAGCTCTTTGAGCCGGGCTCATAACCCATAAACCTGAGCTTTCTAGCCTTCGGTTGACCATTTCTCCTGATTGCTTTTGGAATATGCAACCATTAATTGCTTTCAAACACTGTTAAATGTCCCAGAGATGGCTTTCTCCCATATAGCACTGCATATGGAGTATCATTAATAGAGAAACTCCCCAGTCTATTGATTAAATAATTAGCAGTCTGTCATGTTCTGACTGTCAGCAAGGTATTTAGACAGAGCCAAAGATGGTTAACTGGCAAACTTTATCCAACAAGCTATAACAATCAGCACAAAGTGACAAATAGGCAATAGGCAAAGTCAGTGCTAACATGGTTAATCACTCCACTTTTATCTAGCATCAGCTCCATGCCCCAAGGGGCCTGCCTCTATAGCCCCCACCCCTTACGAGGCATCTGGTGATGATACAGCCCAGCATGCAGGCTATGCATGCTGTGGGCATTCCTTGCCACCCATCCAGCCCTTGCAGGCTTCACATGGCCCTAGATAAAGCAGGTGTCAAGTTCCACACAAAAAGAAAACAAAAGAAACACAGCCAAACACAAACCCGGTTTGTTGCTGCCTGCTTTACTTCTTTTTTGGCACTCACTGATAAACACAAAAGGAAATTCTTGTTAGGGTTACTCGCCCATGCTCCCCACCACCTTTTAAATCAAAAGCATCACCCACCACCCAATCATGTACACAGCTATCTGCCATGTGACCTGGAAAGTGGATACCTGCATAGCTGGGAAGAACCCAGCATCTGTCAGTCTTTACAGCAGTTGTCTTGAAGTTCCTAAGGGAGGACTGGTCCTCAATGGATTGGCCAGTCCTCCGTGGAGTCCTTTGATGGCTGAAGATAGTGGTGGCTGTTTCCTGGTGCCCCTGTGCCTTCCTCCATGACATCATTGCCACACGATCGCCTCTCAGCTGTTCGGTGGCCGCACAGCTTCTCTCTTGCATGACTGGCTTCCTGGAGGGATTCCACTGCCGTTCTGTCACCAAACAAGGTGGGAGTTGGCAAGGCAGCATGGCAGGCAGCTCCTGGGGTCTGGAGGGTGGCTTGGCTGGTGCTGTGTTGGCTGCTGGGCCGGCAATCCCATGCGATGGCTTCCCTGCTGAATGGCAGCTCCGGGCCAGTTGACATGCCAGAGCTGACAGCAGGGCAACCTATCAGGACTGCCTCATCACCAGAAGGTACTTTTCAAGCCACGGAGGCCTTGCACCGCTCAGCTGGCAGCTCCTGGTATGGGGGGTGGGCATGGCCGCACCTCCCAGCTGGTGGCTCCCGGCTCAGCATGTAGATGAAGCTGCACCTCTCAGCTGGCTGCTCCAAGTACAGTGTGTAAGTGAGGCCCTTGTGAACGTCTGGCCCATCTGGCAGCTCTTGATATGGCATGTGGCCAAGGTCCCTGTGATATTGGCAGCCTTGGCGATCCGAGGATTGGCATGCAGCCCACCTACCACTGGGGTGACATCTGCAAGGCAAAGGACATGGTTAGCTCCATCCTGTGCACCACCCAGTCACACATGCAGCTCCCTCCCACATGATCCCCCAATTGGATATTATTCTTCTGGCAACGCCATGCAGGTGGTATATGTGAGTAACAAATAGCTTTGCTAGCTTCCTAGTGAATGGGAGGCTGGTACATGCCACAAAATGGGCCTGTTTCGAAAATAGGTCAATCACTGTCCAGATCACAGTATTGCCACGGCTCTCTGGGAGTTCTACAATAAAATCCATGGTGAGTTCCTTCCATGACCTGGTGGGGTTTGCCACCAGCTGTAGAAGGCCAGGAGGCTTCCCTGGCTGGTTTTTCATAGTGGCACAGCTCAGCCTTTGCCCTCTGGCCCCTGATGTGGTTTTCAAAGTCCCTTAGTGCCTCCAGGAAGAGGCCACAATGTTGCAATTCCCTATTGTATTCACTGTAGAGATCAGCCACCCAGTCGGTGGCTAGCTCACTCCAAAAAGTTGGTTTTAAAGAATAAAAACTGGTTTGACAGAGATTGCATGCAACTAAAAAGGATATATAATAAGGAGTACAGAAAAAGTAAAAACGACCCTTCAGAGGATCACACTCACCACTTAAAGCAGTTGAAGGTAAAATATAAGACTCTCCTAAAAGAAAAGAAAAGTGTGGCTTTGAAGGCTTTGAAGGAGTCTTGGCAGAGATTAATAGCATCAGGACAAAAAATACATTCCTCTTTTGGTACATCATCAGAGGATTGGGGAAATCCTCCCTACCCCCCAAATAATCAGGTACCAATTCAGGCCTGGGAAGACTATTTTAGAGAGCTATATACAGACCCCGACTATGTAACTAAGGAGAGCCAAATTAGATTGGACCAAACTGCTTGAAACAGGTTAGGACATGGAAGGCACACCTGGAGCATATATTGCAAGCAGCCAATAGGTCCTCAAATGCAATTAAATATTTATTTTAGACAGGCAGAGGTCAATTAGTACCTGCTGCCTTAAAACTTTTTGAGGCCAAAACATTGGGGCACAAACAGGAATCCTTGCAAAGAAAGACTTGCTAGAAACCCTACAAACCAAGTTTCTGTGAGCCATTTTAGCTGCACCCAAAGGAACTTCAAATGCCCAGTTAAGAATCAAGACAGGTATGTCTCAAATTCAGGTAAAAGCCTGAAAGATGATGATCACTTAGTGGCTAAAAATGCATTTCTTTCCAGAGGGACTGTCCCCACTAGTGTTGACTGACAACTTCCCTTACCCCTGGAAACAGACGATAGACCACAAGCTGGGCTCTTATGGGCTCTCACCAGTATTCTTTTTTTTTTTTTTCAAAATCTTTATTGATTAAAAATTATAATACATTTCTGTCATTTCCGGTTTCATGATATTATTATACATAAACAAGTATACTTTCATGGTATTTACATTAATGCGTTATTATTATTTGCATTATTTACATTCCCATTCATTGCTTTCATCCACATGCCTTTTGTCGGTGAAATCCTCATGGGTACATTATATAAGAGTATCATACAAATACCTTTCCAATTTTCATTCTTAATTTACAATTCACTAAGAGTATAACAACATATATTGCTCATTCAAATTAACTTTCATATTCAATTAAAAGTATCATTATCCATTTTGTCTTTGTTTGATCCAATCGTACCATCTATCCCATACCCTAGAATATTTTGAGCTTTCCTCATTTTTTAATTTCTGCGTTAATTGATCCGATTCCGCACACAAATATATCTTTTGTATTACTTGCTGATCGTTTGGCAAATATTCCTTTTTCCATACTTGTGCTTTCGCTATTCTCGCCGCTGTAATTATATGGTGTATTAAGTATATCTTTTCTTTTCTAATGTTTTGTTTGTAAATTCCTAATAAAAATATCTTGGGGTCTAGTTCAATTTCTTCTCCTACTATTTGTATTATCCACATTCTGATTTTCTCCCAATATGCCTTAGTTTTGGGGCATAGCCACCACATATGGTAAAACGTTCCTCTAGCCTGTTTGCACTTCCAGCATTTTGAGTCTAAGTTGGGATACATTTGTGCTAGCCTCGACGGGGGTAAGTGCCATCTATACCATATCTTATATTGGTTTTCTTTATAACTTACCGACTTTGTCATTTTAATATTATTTTCCCAAATTCTTTCCCACTCTTCTAATTGGATATTTCCGCCTATGTTTTTGTTCCAGGCAATCATCTGCCCTTTAATCAAATTCTTACTCAATTCCAGTTCTAATAAATATTTATATATTTTAGATATCTTCTTCCCTTCTTTCGTTTCCAGAATTTTGTCTAATCTATTTGGGTTTAACTCGACTCCTCCTTCATCCCTATCTTTTCTGTGTCTATTTTGTATTTGAAGGTAGGGCCACCAATCTAATTCTATTCCCCCATCTCTGAGTTCCTGGCGTGTTTTTAATATCCCGTCTGAGTCTAATATATCTCGGTATTGTATAATTTTTTGAAAGGAAATGGTGTTTGGGTGCATGACCACCTCCACAGTGGAAAACCACCCGGGAACTTTCTTATAACATTTTTTTTTTATTTCCAGCCAAATATCGATTAAGGCACCTCTAATTATATGGTTCTTAAAATGATGATAACTTTTGTTCCCGGAAGTCCACAGGAAGGCGTGCCACCCCATCATTAGATCATGCCCCTCTAATTTTAGTAAACGTTGATTCTCTAGGTTAACCCACTCCTTTATCGACAGCAGGCTTGCTGCTTTGTAATATTTGTCCCACGCAGGAAACCCAAACCCTCCTCTAAATTTATCGTCCTGTAGTGTGTTCAGGCTTATTCTAGGCTTTTTACCTTCCCATACAAATTTTGTCGTAATTTTATTCAAATTGATAAAAAAACTTTTTTCTAATTTCACCGGAATGGTTTGGAATAGGTAGAGGAGCCTTGGCAGGATGTTTATCTTTAGTGCAGCTATCCTTCCCAAAAATGAAATATTTAGTCCTCCCCACCTTTCTAGATCATTTTTAATTTGATGAACCAATTTATCATAATTGTTTTTCTTTATATCTGTATTTTTATTTGTCAAATTTATTCCTAAATATTTTATTTTCTTAACTATTTTTAGTCCGGATTGTTTCTCTAATTCCTCTGTCTGTTTCATTGTTAGGTTTTTTGTTATTATTTTTGTCTTATCCTTATTAATTTTCAAACCGGCTACTTTTCCAAATTTTTCAATTTCTTTCATTAAATAGGGTTCAGTTGCTAAAGGATCTTCCAGAAAGAATACAAGGTCGTCTGCAAAGGCTTGGACCTTGTATTCTTCTCCTTTTATTTTAAGCCCCCTAATATTTTCGTTAGCTCTTATCCTTTGAAGCAAATTTTCTAGGGTTAAAATAAATAATAGTGGTGAAAGAGGACATCCTTGCCTTACTCCTCTACCTATTCCAAAGAAATTGGTTGCTTCTCCATTAATTAATATTCTTGCCTTTTGGTTAGTATATATTGATGAAATTAATTCTTCAAAGTTCTTTCCAAATTTCATATTTTTTATCTGTTTGGTCATAAATTTCCAGTTAACTCGATCGAATGCCTTCTGTGCATCTAGGAAGATTAAGGCTGCCTGTTTTTCTGGGTGTTTATCATAATATTCAATTATATTTATAACTGTCCTCAGGTTATCTTTTATTTGCCTACCTGGTAAAAATCCGTTCTGGTCTACATGTATCTTTTGATTTAATATTATCTTTATCCTGTTGGCCAGTAGACTCATAAAAATTTTATAATCCGAATTCAGCAATGAGATAGGTCTGTAATTTTTTATATGGGTAGTATCCGTCTCTTCCTTGGGGATCAATGAAATATATGCTTCTCTCCAAGTCTCTGGTATTTTTGCCTTTCTCAGGGCTTCATTATATACTTCCAGAAGAATTGAATTCAAAATCTCGCCTACACTTTTATATAATTCTACTGGGATCCCGTCTGTTCCTGGTGTCTTATTATTTTTCTGTCTTTTAATTGTTTCCTGTAATTCTTCTTTAGTTATCTCTCTGTTTAGCATCTCTCTATCCTCTTCCGTAATTACTGAGGTCTTATCCTCCTCCAAGTATTGTTTTATTTTCACATCTGATATCTCCTCTTGACTGTATAGTTCCTGAAAATACTGGATTGCTATCTCCTTTTTCTGTTCAATATTTTTCTGTAAGTTTCCTTGTTTATCTTGTAATTGATGTATAGTCCTTTTCTCTTTTTCTTTTCTTAATTTATAAGCCATCCATCTCCCTGGTTTGTTTGCATGCTCAAAGTATTTTTGTTTTATATATTTCAAAGAATTGATAGTTTTTTCCTGATCTAACAGGTTCAATTTGTGTTTAGCTGTTATCCAATTAATTTTTATCTTTTCATCTCCTGGATGGCTACCTAATTTTTCTTCCCAGGTTCTAATTTCTTCTTGTATCTTATTATACTCCCTTTCCCTTTCTTTCTTCCTTTTACTATTATAGGCAATAGTTATGCCTCTAATATAAGCCTTTGTGGTATCCCATAGGGTCTGTAAGGACGTTTGTTCCTTAGTATTATCTTTGAAAAACCCTGTTAGTTCTTTTTCTAACGTTTTAATATATTCCTCCTCCTTAATTGTTCTTACATTCATCATCCATCTTCCTTTTTTTGGTATCCGCCCTTTCCATTCTATTAATATGGGATTATGGTCCGCCCATTCATTTATTCCAATCTCTACCGCTCCAATTTCCTGAACTAAGATCTTGGAGATCCATATCATGTCAATTCTTGACCAGGATTTGTGTGGGCTAGAGTAATAACGTAAATTTCTGCTCCCTTGGGTTTTGAAATCTCCAGATATCTATCAAATTCAACTCTTCTGTCAAATTGAAAAATGTCTTGGGCAATAAGTTCCTCTTCTTTGTATTTTTTTGATTACTTATGTAATCTTTTCTCCAGTCAACTATTGCATTCAAGTCCCCCAATAAGCAAATTGAATCAATATTTTGTTCAATTATTTTCTCATGCACTTTTTGAAAAAATTCTCTTTGACCATTACTTGGCGCATATAATACTACCAACAATACTTTTCTGTTTTTAATATTTATTTCTATTAACAATACTCTTCCATCCAGATCCGCATATATCAGTTTGCTTTCTACCCTCTCATTCACGTACACCGCTACCCCTCTCTTTTTTTCTTCAGCCGAAGATGTATAAATTTTTCCTAATTTTTGGCATTGTAGATACTTTTCATCTTGCCTTCTTATATGTGTCTCTTGTATGCAAATTATGTCTAATTTTTTCCTAATTAATTTTTTAAGTATCTGGTGTCTTTTAATTGGCGAATTAAGACCATTTACATTTAGTGAGATGATTTTTATATTTGAGTCCATCACCTATTTTAACTATACTTCCTATTACCTCTTGTCTTTCTTTTTTGCTTCATTCATTGCTCTCGTTGTTACTCCTTCATCCTCTGATTTTCCACTTTCTTCCTGTGTCTCTTTTCTATTATTCCTCCCCTTGTGAGGTCTATCCTGTTGTTCTGTGGCTAATTTAGATCTAACATTCCCTTCTAATTCTTCTCTTCCACTGTTGGATCCTTCTGTCTCACTTATCTGCTCATACAAGTTTTGTGCTTTCTCTATTGTATCCACCTTTATCCTCTTCCCTTGCCACGTTACTAGCATCCCTTCTGGAATAATCCATCTGAACAAGATTTGCTTCCTATTTAATATCGATGTAAGAAATCCGTATTCTCTTCTCCATTCTCTCACCCGTCTCGGAATCTGTCTCAATGTAATTATTTCCTTTTGTTCATAGTATACCGATTTATCTTTTGTTATTTTATATACTGTATCTCTAACTTTTTTTCTTGCAAATCTTATATGGACCTCCCGGGGGAGTTTATGTTGTCGGGCATAATTGGTGTGCACACGATATACCTCTTCAAATTCCTTGATTATCTCTTCCTTATCACACTGTAGTACATTTGCTAATATCTCTGCCATTACATTACATAAATCTTCATCCCTCTCTTCCTTAATATTTTGGAACCTTAAGTACAAGTCCGCTTTTTCCATTTCGAGTTGTGCCACCATATGCTCCAATTCTTTATTGAGACTACCCATTTTTCCATCTATTAATTTTATTTTCTCCTCTATCTGTTCTGCTTTTCCCTCCACCTTTGTAATCCGTTGTTCATTTTTTAAAATTAACTCCTGAAATAGATCTACCTTTCCATCTAGTTTTTGGATATCATCTGTAACTGCATTTTTAACATCATCCATATCTTTCCTCGTCTGTTCATAATTCTTTACCATGCATTCTTGCATTTTTATCATGGTTTCCTGTATCGATACTAATGTTGTCTGTACAGCCTGCATTGTCATCGTAGTGGATTGTTTTTCTGTTGAAAACATTGTATCTAGTGTTTTCTGTGCTATTGGAGAGGCTGTCGTTCCACTTGGTATTGAAACAATTTTCTTTCCGGTTTTCCCTGTTGTTGTTATAGTTGATGTCATCTCTTTCAAAATTTTGTGCTGTTTCTCTAATATGTTATCTATTTTATCCCAGATCCGCATCCACTATGTTCTGTATCCTATGTTCTTAATATATATAAATATCTGGGTCTACTCTAATACCGATTTATGATCCACTAACTCTAAACTATGCGCCTAACAAAAATATTAATACAATATAAGGATTGGATATAAGTTATTGATATTAAATATTAATTATAGATATTAAGAATAAGGTTGTGATATAACTCTAATCAGTTACTTCTAAATAGAATGTTGTTACTCCAGACAAAGAAACCCCCAAAACTATTAAAATTACTATATAACTCTAATTAGATAATGCTAAAAATTAATTGCTTTCAAATTATTAAAATTGCTAAAAATGCTAACAGTTACAACAGAATTACTTAGTCTTTCTTAACAATAATTATTGGAAAAACAAAAATAAGTAAATAAAGGAAGGAGAACAAGAGAGCAATACAGTCTAATCAATCAATCATTTCATTAGTATAGATTAATAATCTTAATCCTCTATAATTAACTTATCAATCAATAGATCAATCAATCTATTAAGGCTATATATAGGATTATGAGGTTTTTACAATATATAATTTATATAATTATCAGAGGTCAAAATATAACTTTGTAAGGTATTTCTCTTTTATAGTCCCAATTATGCTTTTAATTGACTATCTTTGTGTATTTTATATATTCCAAACAATACGTTATTGCCTATAGTTCCAATCTAAGTCCAATTGCTGTTTTTAGATGTCACTCTCCAGATGGATTTTACTCAGATTATCTCCTTTTATTCTTTAAAATTTCAAAGTCTAAAATGGAATTATTCTTTTGTTTATATGTTTCCCACTAGTCCAGTGTTCCAAGATGTCCGGCACAGTCTCAGTGACGATCTGTTTCTTCTTTTCTATCACTTTGCACTTGCACTTTGTCTTGCCCACTAGCCCTCTCCTTCGACGGAGCTTATTTACTCAGACAAACTCTCTTTCCAATGTATTTATATGTATATTTTCCCCTCCCCTACAGAGGAGGAAAGCTTTAAACTTACTGCCACCAGTTGTCAAAGTTCAGTTCTGCTGAGTCACTCTGGCCGATCTTACTGCTGCCGCTTTTTTCCTCTCGTTGTGCCAACTCTCCTTTTTGCTGCGCTTCCGGAGTTAAAATCCTATCCTCCTTTCGTCGGCTCCTCGATGCTAAGCCAAAAAAGAAATCCTTTGTGACGCTGGATCTTTGCTCTCACTGCCGATTCTCACCGCACTCCCTTCCTGTCTTCCTGTTCTTAAAGACACGGGCCGTCAGGTCTCTGGATCCGCCGTGTAGGCTTCTTTCTTCTATGTCCGAAATAAGGGCTCTCCTTGGTCCGATGGAAGATCGCACCTCTCCTCAACGGGCCTCCGAAGTCACCCTCCCTCTCACGGTCCTCTCCCGGACCGATCGCCCTTTTTTAAGGGCACCGAAACACAGAAAATCAGTACGGGAAAGCAGAGCTCTCTTTCCTCGTGCTGCTCCGACCTGCGCCTCCGCCGGAAGTCCTCTCACCAGTATTCTTAATGTCCCTAGGCTTTGACAAAGCAAAGCAAGTGTCAGATCCCTAAAAGTGATACTGCCATTCAATCGGAGGAGTGGGGGGACACTTGGATTTGATTTATTAGCACGGCCTGTGTCATCAGATATTTTACAACCTATATCCTGGTGCCAAAGAATCCTGAGATCCCCTTTACCTGCAGGAATTTTTATGATAGCCATGTGGGTTATTTCACTTTAAAGGTTAATGGTGGAAATGCATGTTTGTTCAGGTTCTCAGAGAAACTACTAAAGAAAACATCTTCATGCTTGTGTATTGGCTAAAATCTGCATTCTGACTTAAAGGGAGGGGTCTCTACCACTTTAATCCTACTGCCTTGCCTAAGGGTTTTCAGATCTTGCTTTACCTGGCTGGCTGTCACTTCTGCTTAATAAAAGAAATCCTTTTGAACAATCACATTTCAAGAGTTCTCACTTTCTTAAGTTAGAAGGAGAGGCAATCCTTACAACAAGTAGTAATTGATAGAATGAAGGACATGGAATTCCAAGAACTAAATAGGTTGCCTCTTCACAGTAGGGACAGAATCAAACAGGGTGTGTGGGAATCGGCAAGATATCTAAATGATCTGATCTTCTCAAAATGAAAAATAGCTTTCTTCAGTGCCAGATTTAATATTCTCCCCTCAGCCCTTCTCCAGGATAGGTATAAGAAAACACCAATAGCAGAATGGGTATGTATATGTGGTAAAGGAGAAGTCGAAGATATCTCACATGTTTTATTGTACTGACTTACATAGAGTTTATAGGTCAGTATTTATGCTCCCCTTACTAGAGAGATTGCCAGGGAGGGCAGATGCTTTTATGTAGGCTTTCTCCTCTAGGACTCAAATTTGGTTACCATGTGTGCAGTGGGAAAATTCTGTGTTGCTGCAGTGTCCACAAGAATGTCCACATTTTTTGTACTTGTCCTTTTTGTCTTTCAATTAGTCAGAGAGATCTTTGAGCAGCCATGCTGGTTTCTTCTTGAATTTCTTGTTTTTCTTTCTGAGCAGTATTGTGCTGGTCTGGGCTTTTATGATTGTATTTTTCAGAGTTTCCAAAGATTCTTGAGTTGTTTTCCCCTTTAGGATTTTCATCCAAGGAATGATCTCAGATCATGATCTGAGCCATAGTCAGCTCCTGGTCTTATTTTTACTAACTGTATAGGAGCTTCTCCATCTTTGTTTGTTTTTTTAAAATTTATAAACTTTATTAACAAATAATAAAATCACACACAATACATATAATAAGCACAACAAAAAAAAGAGAAGAAACTACATTATACATTAAAACATTATATATATTCAATCATTTGAAGCATTGGTTCGTAGTGATATATCTATTTACACAATATTACATATTCCCATAGATATTAACACACTGGTTCGTTTTTACCTCTTTAACCTCGTCTATCTTCATCTTACTAAGACATCTTTTTGTACTAGATATCTCTATAGGTAAAGGACATCCATAAATATGTAGTGAATTACAATTCTACTACTCCTCTAACTATTTTCTACTTGTTTTTTTTCTCTAGTAACCCTTAGCCAGTGGTACCATTTATCCCAAACTTTGTAGAATTCAGTATCTTCTTTTTCCTTTAATTCTTTTGTCAATCTGTCCATTTCCGCACATTGAGTTATCTTTTATCTCTTCCTCCGATGGGGTTTTTTCGGATTTCCAGTTACTGACATATGTTATCCGTGCTGCCATTAGGATATGTATTAGCAGATACTTTATTTCTTTGGGGTAAGATTTGGTAAAGATTCCTAATAGAAAAGTTTCAGGTCTTTTATCAGTTTGTAATTTGGTAATTTATTCTATCCATTTTTTAATGTTGGACCAGAATTTCTTAGCTGCCGGACACGTCCACCACAAATGGTAAAATGTGCCTTGTGGATTCTTACACTTCCAACACGCTGAACTGATTTTCGGGTTTATTTTGGCCAGCCTGGATGGTTACATATGCCACCTATAGAACACCTTTAGCTGGTTTTCCTTGTATGCCGCAGCCAAAGTTGTTTTTGTGTTCATTTTCCAGAATTCTTCCCATTTTTCCAATTCTATTGAGTTTTTAAAATTCTGCATCCATTTAATCATTGTTTAACTATTTCCTCTTCCATCTTGTATCTTAACAGAAGTTTATAAGTTTTACTAATTAGTTTCTCTCCAGAGTCTAACAAAATGGTGTCTAATTCCTGCTTTTCTTTACATATCTGGTATTTTTTTATATATTCTTTGTGTTTGGATTGTACCTGTGTGAAAGTCCACCAGTCAATTTCCTTGTTTAACTCTGCTTCCAATTGCTGTTTAGATTTGATGATCAATTAATTCTTTATATCTGATTATATGTTTAGGGTCTAATAAATTTGGAGCTTCTCCATCTTTGGCTGCAGAGCACAGTCAATCTGATTTCTGTGTTGACTGTCTGGTAATGTCCATGTGTAGAGTCGTCTCTTGGGTTGTTGGAAAAGAGTGTTTGCTATGACCATCGTATTCTCTTGACAAAATTTTATCAACCTGTGCCCTGCTCCAAGGCCTAACTTGCCTGTTATTCTGGTCAACTTTTGGCTTCCTACTTTAGCATTCCAATCCCCCATGATGATAAGGACATCATTTTTTATGTTAATTCTATAAGGTGCTCTAGGGCTTCATAAAATCGGTCAATTTCATCCTCTTCAGCATCAGTGGTTGGGGCATAGACTTGGACTACGTGATGTTGAATGGTTTGCCTTGGATTCGAACTGAGATCATTCTGTTATTTTGGGGATTGTATCCCAGTATTACTTTTCCTACTCTTTTATTGACTATGAAAGCTACTCCATTCCTTCTGAGGGATTCTTGACTGCAGTAGTATACCTGATGGTCATCTGCATTAAGTTCACCCATTCCTGTCCATTTTAGTTAGCTGATTCCTAAGATGTCGATGTTCAGTCTTTTCATCTCTTGTTTGACTACATCCAGCTTGCCTTGATTCATGGATCTTACATTCCAGGTTTCTATGGAGAATAGATCTTTAAAACATCGGACTTTCCTTTCACCACCAGATGCATCCACAGCTGAGCATCCTTTTGGCTTTGGCCCAGTTGCTTCACTCTTTCTGGTGCTAGTAGTACTAGCCCTCTGCTCTTTCCCAGTAGCATATTGAACACCTTCTGACCTGAGGGGCTCAACTTCCAGCGTCATATCTTTTTTCCTTTTGGTACTGTCCATGGGGTTTTCATAGCAAAGATACTGGAGTGGGTTGCAATTCCCTTCTCCAGTGGATCACGTTTTGTCAGAGGTCTCTGTTATGACCTGTCCATCTTGGGTGCACAGCATAGCTCATAGCTTCATTGAGCTATGCAAGCCCCTTCACCATGACAAGGCAGTAATCCATGAAGGGGATTTTACTCTTTAGCAGAACCCAAATCTGCTGTAGTCATCTACAGTGACCAGTGCATATTTTGCTCCTCCCAAACTGGCTTGCATTTGCCCAACCATATCTGCGTGTACCAACTCTAGAGCTTTTGTTACTGCCTTGTGTTACTCTTGCTTACCGGGAAAGCCTTCGACTTTGTTGATTTACATACTACACAGTCCAAGTATGCCTTACACCCTTTCAAGTTTAATCTTTCTCCAAACTGTTGCATCTTTTGCAACACTCTGAAGTGTTGCCAAGCTTTCTATTCAAGAGATGAATGCACGAATCATGTTGTGCCACATTTCCAAATGTTTGGATACATTGAACTTTTTGTCCCTGAAACACATAAAGATTATCCTGCTTTATGCCTTGTGCACATGCACTCCCATTTTTTTTATGAGACATCTCCCATTTACAAATGTGTTCTCAAAACCTTGTTTGTCTGGACTGGAGACACTCAATAAATTATGCTCCATTTCAGGCACACATAATATGTTACTAAACTTTTCCTCCAGACATGGAATCAGCACACTGCCTTTTCTAATGAGTTTAGCCTTCTGGCCATTTGCCAAGGTTCCTGCATCTCCTCCAGCTGGATCCATTCTGAAAAACAATTTAGATTTATTAACAATTGTTTGACTTGTCCCGCTGTCTATTAATCATTTGTCTCTGCTATTACAATAGCTAATTTTTGCAACAGCAGCTTGTCATTCTGTTGTTTTTTCTTCCTTGTAAAGAGTCTTTCTTTAAATGAGTCTTATGACCACAGATGACACACCACTTTCTGTCTTCTTTTCTGTTTTTTTCCTTATAGAAAAACTTTGCTGGGCTGTAATCTGGTCTCTTCTATTACTCTGGTCTCTGCAGACATTTTGTCTGTTGCCTTAGAATGTAATCCGATTTCTTCTGTTGCTCT
The DNA here is from genome assembly GCA_030761175.1 of Masticophis lateralis. NCBI lineage: Eukaryota > Metazoa > Chordata > Lepidosauria > Squamata > Colubridae > Masticophis > Masticophis lateralis. Next base: position 62,437,112 of record JAUDYJ010000006.1, read on the forward strand.
TCTCTCTCTGCTCCTTGGGGTCCCACCTCAGGAATTTCTTCTCATGGCTCCTTCTAAAATGGCATTTTTGTTCTTCAGAAATGAAACAGGCTTCAAGGGCTTCCATTCGTAATTCCTATTCTGGTTTGCATTAAAAAAAATGGCTGAAACAATATTCCACATTTCATCAAGTCTATTTAACACCAACAGCACTTTCTGAGATTCAGGAATCTGCATTCCACGCTGTTCTAACTCAATAAACAAAGTCTGTATGTGCAGCTAATGCTTCTGTACACTCTTTTGTGGTAGCAGCAGAGCTCTGTACAATTGTCTCTATGATTGCATAATATTGAATGCTGACGCACTCACATGCACACTTCTCAATTTTAGCCAAACCTCCTTTGCAGTTTTTAAATCAGTTACATTCAAGAATTGTTCATCTTCTAAAGATGATGCCAGTGTCTTATCATTCTGCCTTTGATGTGCAGTTGCTAATGGTGCCTAGGGTGGATTAATAACAATATCCCAGAGCTCCTTAGCCTTAAGGAAGCATTCCATTTTTGCAGCCCAAATTAATATAATTCTGTCCCAATCGAGGCAGAGAGCTCTCCTTCAAATCAACAGCCATCCTGCAAGCCTTCTCAGCCTTGTTCTCTTTTCCTTATAAAATACAGGCTGCCTTCAGCTTGATTACAATTCAATCTTACTGTGTTCTTGAACTGGCTGGGTGTGCTCTGTCAGAGCCTGTAGCTATCCAGCCAGCACACAGGTAAATAATTCAGCAGGATTCATTTGTAGAAGAAACTTCTTTATATACAATAATATAAAACGATGCATGTATACAATACCCATGCAGCTCTTGCAAGGTGGTAGAAGAAGTAGCAAGGACAAGGACAAGAAGTAGAAGGAAGGAGAGAACTAGAAGCAAGCAAGCAAAGACAAATGAACTCTTATATACACAGAACAGTTAAACTAAGCCACGCCCAGACTCCGAGCTGTCTGACATGGCTCACAACAAATCCTGTGTCTCAGTCACCAAACAGTTCCCATCGGTTGACTTGTTGTTATGGCTATTCCAGTTCATAAATTCTTATACACTGATAAAGCCTTGTAGGAGCTGGGGACTCTACATGTCTTTAATCTCTACATTATGGAATTGAGACTATCTGTGCCAGAAAGTAAATCTCCCTTTGTCTGGAATAGCTATTTTTAATGCAAAGGGGAGAAAATGCATCTTGAGCCTCTATCAAATGCACACCATGCCCACGCCCAGGTCCTCCCCACGCCCGATCCCCAGCCTTCCGTGGTCAAACACAACCCTGATGCAGCCCTCAGTAAAATAGAGTTTGACACCCCTGCTCTAAAAGGATGCAAATAACCAGATGTCTGTAAAGAATGTAAATTCTTCCATTCCCAACTATCCTGTCAGAGCTGAAGAAGTTTCTTGGATGAGAAGTTAAACATCTTCAAAGGAAAAAACATGAAGTCCAGTTGCCTCCAGATTAAGCACTTTTGGGGCAACGATGGCCTGGATGACTGAGAATTTCTACAGACTTCTAGTTTTATAGCAGGTTCACCTGATAAGGACTTATTCCTCACCTCTCCAGTCAGATCTGTCCCACTACTTCCCACTTAACCCCAACAGCCTTCCACTTTGTTTGTGAATAATAATCATAATCATAATAATCATATGAAATTCTACCATATGATTGTTGAAGTACTCAGCAGTTCTGTATGAATGATGGAACAAGCTTCAATACTTCACAGAAATCTTCAGTATCCTGAACTTCCCACTTTTTCTTTCCTTTCCCATTTCTATTAGAGTAGAATGCAATAGAGGTATTGCTTGGTTTATAACCATAATTGAACCCAAAATTATAGTAGTAAGACATACCAGTAATTAAGTGCGTCATCATATGACCAACCTGATTTTATGACACTTTTTGTGACAGTTGTTAAGTGAATCATGATGGTTGTTAACTGAATCTATTGTCCACAATGAGTGTTTTTTAGCTGAAATTGGAAGTAAATACTGGTTTCCAGCAAAAAATATAAATCACTTTCATGTAACCATGATATTCTGCAAATGGCTGTAAATGCAGGTCAGTTGCCAAGTGACCAAATTGTATGACATGAACATGGCAGAGGGGAGAGGGAGCCTTTGGAACTTCTAATCTGTGCTGTAAGTTTCTTTTCCTGAGTCCATCATAACTGTATGATCACAAGTCAAGGACTACTTGTTCTTAATGCTTAGCAATCTTTTTTTATTGAAAAGTTTTACAAAAAGAGAAACAACATTTCCCCCCCACCCCGGAATCTCCCCACCCCCATTCCCTCCTCCTCCCCCCACCCCACAATCCTTCCCCCTTCCCCCCCCGACTTCCCAGAGCAAAATACAGGGTATTAAAAAAAATCATAAGCTAAATTAACCTAACCATTCTTAAGCTAATAAATCCCCCCCCCCCCCGAAACCTTAACTCCATTATATATAACACAATATATCTTTACATTCATTCATACGCAATTTGATATTTTCGCATCTGGTACTTATTTTGAATATAGTTAATCCATTTTCTCCACTCCAAGATATATTTTTCTTGTGTATGATCTTTCAAGTATGCTGAGATTTTCGCCATTTCAGCTAAATTTGTTACTTTCAGTGTCCATTCTTCTATAGTAGGCAAAGAATCTATCTTCCAGTATTGTGCTACCAACAGCCTAGCTGCTGATATTAAGTTTAAAATCAATTTAATCTCTAATACTGTACAATAGGTTGTTATACCCAATAAGAACAATTGTGGAGTAAATTTCAATCTCCTTTTCAAAATATTCTGCATTACCCACCAGATTTTTATCTAAAATGCTTTGATCTTCTTACAAGTCCACCATATATGATAATAAGTTGCATCGTCACAATCACATCTCCAACATTTGGCTTGCACATTTGGATACATACATGACAATTTCTTAGGATCTAAATGCCATCTATAGAACATTTTATAAAAAATTTCTCTTAAGTTTTGTGCTTGTGTAAATTTGACATTTCTAACCCAAATCTTTTCCCATGTTTCTATTATTATTGGTTCCTTAAAATGTTGTGCCCATTTTATCATACAATCCTTGACCAATTCCGTTTCTGAATCTATTTCCAATAATGCATTATACAACCTTTTAATATACATTGGACTCTGGTCCCTGATCTGTTTTACCAAATTTTCCTCATTTTGCATAACACCAATTTTTTGGTCTTCCCTCCATCTAGCTTGGAGTTGACCATACTGAAACCAAGTATAAATTATCCCTTCTTCTTTCAGTACCTCTGAAGATTTCAATTGTAATTTACCCCTTTCATTAAAAAGAAACTCCTTATAGGTGATCACCTCCATTTTTTGTTCTATACTTATATTTTCTATTGCATGTCTAGGGTTTGCCCATATAGGTATCTTATAATTTAACTTATATTGATATTTTTTCCAAACCCTTAACAAAGCATTCCTAAGTATATGACCTTTAAAAATCTTATCCACTTTCTTTTCATACAATAGGTAAGCATGCCATCCATATAACAGATCATATCCTTCTATATTTAGTATTCTTTCTTCTGTTAAATTAAACCAATCACTAATTTGCATTAACACAGATGCTTCATAATACAGTCTTAAATTAGGCATTTTCAGACCCCCTCTCTCACGAACATCCTGTATAATTTTTAGTTTTACTCTAGGTTTTTTCCCAGACCAAATAAAAATATTAACTCCTTTCTGCCATTCCCTCAAATTTCCAACTTTCTTAAGCACTGGTATCATTTGAAACAAAAATAAAAACTTGGGTAATACATTCATTTTTATTGCTGCTATTCTTCCCAATAGGGATAATTGCAATTGTCTCTCTGCACTTTTTGCTAAAGGACTTTGTAATTGTTTTTAAATAACTTCGTATTTGAGGCTGCAACATTTACTCCTAAATATTTAACCTTTTTAACTATTTCAAACCCTGTTATTCTGCCTAACTCTTCCCTTTGAGATACAGACATGTTTTTAGTTATTATCTTGGTTTTATGTTGATTTACTTTAAATCCAGAAACCTTACCATATTGTTCTACTATATCCAAGATGTATGGAACTGTTTTTATAGGTTGAGTTAAAGTAACAACCAAGTCATCTGCAAACGCTCTTAGTCTATAATCCTGTTGTCTAATTACTATTCCTTTGAGTTTATCAGATTCACATATCTTATTCAACAAAACTTCTAAAGATAAAATAAATAACAATGGCGATAAAGGACAACCCTGCCTTGTTCCTTTCTCAATCTTAAAGCGATCTGTTAGGCCTCCATTGACAATTATTTGTGCTGATTGTTCTTGATATATTGCTCTAATTGATTGTGCAAACTGCTCTCCAAATTGCATTTTCTCAATTATTTTAAACAAAAATTGCCAATTCAATCGATCAAATGCCTTCTCTGCATCCAGAAAGAAGAGCGCTGCTGAGACTTGGTTGTTTTTTTTCCAAATATTCCAGTAAGTTTATAACTTGTCTCACATTATATTTCATTTGTCTCCCTTTTATAAATCCTGATTGATCATTATGAATTATTTGTTGCATAACTGGCATTAATCTATTTGTTAATATCTTAGCAAAAATTTTATAATCAGTGTTCAAAAGTGAATTTTCAGGCTTGATACAATTCTGATCATCTTTTGGAATCAGTGAAACAAAAGCTGTTCTCCAGGAGGGTGGGATTCCTCCCCCTAGTTGGATCTTACAAAATAAAATTCTAAGTGGTTCTATCATTTCAAACTGCAAGTTCTTATAATAAACAGCTGTCAATCCATCTGTTCCTGGTGTCTTACCTAATTTTAACTGTTTAATTGCTGCAATAATCTCTTCAGAAGTTATTGGTTGGTTCAAACCTTCCCTTTGTTCTAGAGTTAATTCAAGAGTATTATCCTCCTTTAAATATCTATCTATATCTATACCTTGTATTAGGTCTTCTATGTACAGTTTTGTGTAATATTCTAGAAAAGCTTTTTTAATCATATTTTGTTGATAAACTTCCTTACCTCTAAATTCTATCTTACTGATAACTCGTGATTTTTGTTTCTTCCTTAGCACATAAGCCAACCATCTGCCTGGTTTATTGGCATTACAGAATGTTTTGTGTTTAGCATATTGCAAAGTAGTTGCCACCTGATCAGCCATTAACATATTAAATTGCCCTCGCAATATATTTATTGTTTCCTTTACATTTTTATCTCCTGGGTTACATATTAATAATTGTTCCTTCTTTTTTATTTCCTCCTCAGTCTCTTTCCGCCTCTTTATTTGCTTTAATCTATGTCTATTATTTATATGTATTAAAATTCCCCTCATATAAGCCTTATTTGCATCCCTTACCATTTCCATAGAGGTACCCTTATGCATATTAATAACAAAAAATTCTTTCATTTGTTTTTTAAGTTCATTCACATTTTCTTCGTATCTAAATAAATTTTTCTTTAGTCTCCAGGACCTCCTTTCCCCCCTCTCTTGTTCCAATTCCAACCAGACCGGACTATGATCAGCTAAAGTCCTTGGACATATCTTGGTCTTCTTTACCCTGGAAAGAAAATCATTTGTGATTAGTATAAAATCAATCCTAGAAAAAGATTGATGTCTGTCAGAAAAAAAAGTAAAATCTCTTTCGTCAGCATTCCGCTCTCTCCAAATATCCCTCAGTTCTAGATCTTCCATTATATCAAAAACAGATTTAGGTAATTTTGCACGTGTAAAAGCTTTGGATGTACTCTTCTTATCTTTCAAAGTATCTATTACTCCATTCCAGTCACCCATTAACATAAATGATTTATAATCCCAATGTATTACTTTAGAATGTAAAAGTTTATAAAAATTATCTTGTTGATTCGGTGCATATATTCCAATTAAAAGCATTTTTCCATTTTGAGTTGGTAATTCTATTGCTATATATCTTCCTTGAGCATCTGCCTCAATTAAATTAGCTGTTAGTCCTTTCTTTACATAGATAACTATTCCATTCTTCTTCTCTGGAGCTGAGGCCACAAAATGAATCCCTAATCTTGAATTTATTAAGTATTTTTGATCTGATAGTCTAACATGTGTTTCTTGTAAACAAATAACATCATTCTTAAATTGTTTCAGATAATGAAATATTTTCTTTCTCTTTTGTGGTGAATTTAAACCATTGACATTCCAGGATAGAAATTTAGTAGCCATTCTTGGCGCATCGAAGCGTCATGAGCATTCGCTGAATGTCTTCTTCCATCTTACTCTTCAGCCTAGCTCCTCCCACTGCTTCTGTTTTTTGAGTTAAATCTTGGGCCTGTTGCAGTTTTAGTTGTTGTTGTTGTTGTTGTTGTTGTTGTTGTTGTATTTGTTTAAAAGTTGATCGTGTCACACGCTGTTCTCTTGGTTCCTCTATCTTGTTGAGTGTTATCAAGCACTGGTCCTGCTATCTTCTCTGGTAGAAAAAGAGTTGGGAATGGCCCCCAAATTGAGACAAATCTTCTTGCACATTAATTCCTCCAGCTACCACGTCTGCATAAGTTTGTGTCTGTTTTCCATCTTTCTCTTGTTGTAATATCTCTTTTTCCTTTTTGCACCCCCCAGGTGAGGGTGGATGTCCAGCCTTTAAAACATTAACATAAAAATCTTTTGCTTTCCAAACTGTATTCAAGTGGTATCTTTCTCCACCATAAGTTACTATTAGGCCTATTGGAGCATCCCATCTGTACAATAGTTGTTGCCTTCTCAGCTCATCTACCAGGAAACCAAAGTCTTTTCTGTCTCTTAATATTTTAGGAGGGATCTCTTTCAAAATCTGGAGTTCTTGTCCAGACACCTGAACCTTGTTTTTATAGGAGGCTTGTAAAATATCATTTCTAATTCTTCTATCAATAAAATAAATCACCACATCTCTTGGCAATTGCTTTTGTCTTGCCACCCATGAATTAATTCTGTAGATTTTATCAATTTGATTTGCCATATCCACTTTTCTTGCTCCAATTACTGCTGCTATAGCTTCTGCACATCTATCTCTTAGATTTTCCCGGCCATTCTCTTTCAATCCTCTCAGTCTCAAAGCAAATTCCATAGATCTATATTGCATCATGGTCACCTCATTTTCCAACTTCTCTGTTTTGGTCGTGATATCTCCCATTTTGGCTTCCAGGTTTAAATTGGCTTCATTAATTTCTTCCACTCTCTCATCCAGCTGGATAAGATGTTTAGACAATCCTGAAACTGCCAATAGAATATCATCTCTTATATCATCATGCTTATTTGCAACAACATCCTTAACTTCCTTTATTTCTTCCTCAAATTTCTCAAATTTCCCTTCTATAATTGTTGTTTGATTATTCATAGCTTCTTTTATAAATTCTTTAAGATCTCTAATGGAAGCCTCCTGGTTTTGTGAGTCAACCAGAAGTTGAGCCTTCTGTGTCACAACAGAGACTACTGGAGAGCCCCCTCCTACTTTTGGAATTGCTGATTTAGTTTGCTTGGAAGCCATCTTAATTCCTTTTTTTAAAAGGGATCTTTTTTTCCTCTCCCCCCCTCCTTTGCAGGCACAAAGTCACAAAAACAGCTTTCAAGGGTTTAAATTGTTTGATTTTTAAGGCAAAATGATCTTTCCTCCCCCAAGTTCTCTATTTCCAGCAGCTTCAAGTCAGTTTCAGAACACAAAAAGTCTCAGCAGACACTTTTGTTGCTAACTTTCACTTTCGTAATTACAGCAAAGACGCCATTAAACACTAACTTCCTCTCAATTGGCTTTAGTTAGAAATAGTGTAGCCCGGAGTTAAGCGTAGATACTTTCTTGCCTGCACTCCTGCTTTCGCTCCATCTGCTCTTGAAACTTTTAAATTTCTTATTGATTGCAGAGGTGGTCGCGCAAGCAGAGTCGTCCTGGATCCGGAGCTTCGTTGGCCTGACCGGGGAGCTCACCCTTCAAGCCCCTTGAATTACTCCAAAGAGCTTTTTGGACGGCTTTACCCCCACCCAACTGCTCTCCTCTCCTTCTTTTCCCGAAGGAGAGATTTTGAAGCCGTCAGACAGCCGTTTTGCACTGTCAAAACGGCTTCACGAAATCATGGGGCTGGCGGTCTGCAGGGACCGTCCGCAATGCCTGCGGTGCCAACCGGAAGTTCCTATGCTTAGCAAATTTAGATGGTAAACTTATCACTATTTTACTGAGTTGTAGTAAGAAGGGAATGGAATGGACTGGAATGGGAATGGACCTCTTCTAGTCCAGCTCCCTGCTGAAGCAGAACTATACTATTTCAAATAAGTGGCTGTCTAGTCTCTTCTGAAAAACCTTCCATGATTGAGTGGTCACAATTTCATTTTTTTTATTTTATTTTTTTTTAATTTTTAAATATACATCAATATCAATACATGAACAGTACAGTCCCTGGGTATAATTCATTTTGATACGATCATTGATAATGATAATCATAATAATTTTTATATTAATCAAACTTATATAATCCTACTATTAATATACAGGGTTTTTTAAAGTAATTATTCAATATTTCAATATTCCATTTTAATGCCAATAATGTAAGTATACATGGTAATACCATCTTTCCCCTCTAATCTTTTCCATCAAATTATTACTTACATTCTATTATCTAAAAAGAGGGGGGGGACTCCATCTGCTAATATTTCCCCTATTATTTCTTCCTCTATTCTAACTTCTCATCAGCTCACTATTGCTAATCCTAATATTAATACACATATTTATATAAGGCATAGCTCTTCATTATTTAGTTATTCAAAGTCACAATACATCATTCAAGTACCATTCTTATCATTATTTAAACATATCTCATAGTATCCTTTTTCAACCTCCAATCTTTCCATCTATTGCTTCATATAAAGGTGTATATTCTTATTTCTACCTCTTCAAATTTCTAATCAGTCCATCATATTAGAAAAAAAATCTATATATAATAATTATTTTCCATCATCTCTCACCCGTTTTAATGCTTCAATTATTTTTTGCTTTTTGGCTTGCCTCCCATACTCCTCTCTTGGATCTTTATCTCTATCAACATCTGTATCTTCACCATTCAGGCTGAATATTTCTCCCATCTCTATCCGAAGCTGCCAGGTCTCAGAATATCCACCCAAGCCCTATTTCCCTTTCAAAAGTATCTTCCTGGTTAACCCGATTCCATGTTCTAACCTAGGTTCTTGAGACAGTAAAAAGCACACGATTAGTCCCAAAAACCCTCTTTTTATTTCAATGGCTATGAATTCTGTTCATTCACAGCCAGTAATGAGTCACAAATAGTTTGTAAAGAGTCCGACATAAGTCTGCCAAAGTCTTCAGGATAAGGCTGATAAGCACCCACATTTATCTCCTTTGACACACTGCCAAAGACCTAATTGGCAATTAACTTTGCAAGGCCACATGGAGCACAGAGTCAAAATGGAGCTTCAGAATTTAAAGCGACCAGAACGAACAACATTGCTTCCTGCAAAGGCTAACGTGCCTTTGCTCCTCCTTTGTATCTTATGGGAACGGTCAGTCATCTCCAAGCCTTACTCCTGAGTCATCCCTTTTGTCTTAACTGTTCTTGCCTTCTGGCAGCTCTGCACATGCGTGCACTGGAAACAGGCTCCCTCTGTTCCTCTGCCTCGCTGATGTCCAACTCTGGAGGCTCCAGAGTCAGCACATAACTCGAAGACGGCCCTGGCCCCCTCTCTGCCTCCAATGCAGAGCCCTTGTCCAAGCCTTCCCCAGACTCCAGGACTGGCCCATGTTCTTCCCCACCCTCCTCACTGTCTCACTCTGCTTCCAGCTCCGCAGGCTGCTGGTGGACCACAACATTCCATTTTTAAATCTCTTAAAGTGTTTTTCCCTTGGTTTATTTCATCAGTGATTATTATCTTTGTCATCTTCCTATCTTCTTCCCATCTTTTTGCTTTGTTTGCTGGTTTGTCAGTTCTCTCTTTTCTTACATTCTTTCTGCTATCTCCTTTCTTTCCTGGACTCTTTGATCTTCATTCACCATCAGTTGTAGCATATTTTCTATTTTCCCATATATACTTTGCATTAAGTACTTTATCTCTCTATGATTCTTTTCCATAGTGCCCCTAACACTTTGAAACATCAATGCCATTTCTCTTGAAATCTCACTCCTTTCCCCCTGATGAAGATGTTCTGTCCCCATCTCACACATGCACACCAACAGTTGGCCAAGAGTTAAATAAACCAGCAGACAAGAATTCCTTTGATAACAGAATTGGCAGCAACCCAGTGGCTACCTGCCAAAAGTCTTTACTTACAAAGGGAGGTTTTTCTCCTCCATCTGAAACATCAAAGTAAGTCCACAAAAGCCAAAGAATAGTCAAGTCCAGTCCAAAAAATCAATCCAAGCAGGGTATAAAACAAAGTTTCCAGAAACGCAGAATGACTTGCTAGCTTTTCAGTTTTGTTTGTCACAAGGCTTGAATGGCCACCACACCCCGTTTTATCCCCTGTGGGGTGTGGTCCAGTGACTCAGCTTAATCTCTGGCATGCCTCTTCCTCTGCTGCGCGCGCTTATCTCTGCAACGCTGTCGGGGGTCCAGCCAAGACTCATCTTCATCACTGTCCAACTGCGGCTGCTCTGAAGTGGCTGGCCCTTGGCCTATCTCTTGGCCTTCGGAGGACACTTGAGGCATTGCCAGAGAGGAGGGTCCTGGAGAGGCAGGCCTTGCCAACTCCTCTCCTTCACTTTCGGAGTCTTCTCCCTTTGATAATATAGGCTTGAGGGTCAGAGTCACAACAGAAGCATCTTGTCTTAATTTAATAAGATCCGCTCTTACTCAAATCCAAAAGCAATATATTCCAGTCCAATGTTACTCCTCAGAAAGTTCAGTAATCACAGTCCTTTACATTTCAGAATTACTAATCAATACCATTTAACTAATCCAGGAACCTTCAGCAAGTCAAAAGTCACTTTGCTTTACTTAAAAGTCTTCCTTATTCTCATAGAGTCTCCAGTAATCATAAAGTAACTAGTTATAGAACAGTAAGTGTCATCACAATCCTCCAGATGAATGTCATTTATTTTTCTCATCAAAAATTTTTCTAAACTTGTAGGGGTCTGGTGTATTCTATTCACCAGTAGATGGTGACCTCAGCTTAGGCTTCAGCGTTATTTCAAATCAAATGATTAATCCAAATTTAATTCAGTTTTTGGAAGCAAAGTCAACTATTCAAGTAAATTCAAGCAAATAGTCCAGCATTTTTAATGCCTTTCCAAAACATTGCCTGCCCAATTTAAAAGTCCAATTTTCTATGTTTTAAAAGGTCCTAAGCTTTTCTTCCCTTAGTTCCTTTCTTTCGGGTCTAGGATTTTTTTCTCTATGGTAGTTCGCTGCTTTAAAAAATAGTTCTAAGAGTCTATTTTCCTGGATTTTTCTCTTTCTTTTTTTTCTTTAAAGTTAGGTTCTAAATAAAGAGGAATCTTCTCACCCAGCTCCAATCATTGTTCATCTTCACCGCTCCTGCATGTTTCTTTGTTGCTTCGGCTACATGATGGCAGTCTCTTCTCCTTGTCAAGGGAGAGAAGAAACCCTGAGTCCAGCAGAAGTGTTGCTGCTTTCCCCAAACTACAAGGCACCCCTCTTTTCTTCACTACCTCTACAGGGTGGCTTTAGCTCCTTCTGGAGCCCTCCAATAGCAAGAACTCAGCATGGGAGTGCAGAGACCCGCTTCTCACATCCAGAAGTCTGACATCAGCTGGCAGTCTTGCATCCATGATTTCTGAAGGCAAGCTATTCCACTGGTTAATTGTCCTCATGTTAGGAAATTTCTCCTTATTTCTAGGTTGCTTCTCTCTTTGGTTAGTTTCCAACCATAGTTTCTTGTCCTGCTCTGTGGTGCTTTGGAGAATAATTTGACCCCCTCTTCTTTGTGGCAGCCCCTCAAATACTGGAATATTGCTATTATGTCAGCCCTAATTCTTCTTCTTTTTTTAGACTAGCCAAACCCAAATCCTGCAACTATTCTTCATAAGTTTTAGACTCCAGCAGTGGTGAAATGTAAAATTTGTTACTATCAGTTCTGTGGGCATGGCTTGGAGGGGGGGGGGGGTAATGTGACTAGGTGGGCTTCAGCTGAAGAGGTTGTATAAAAATGCTTTTAAAAGCCTCTGATGATCCCAGCTGAGCCACGCAATCATCAGAGGCTTTTTAAAAAAAACTTTTAAAAGCATTTTTTCAGCCAAAGAGATTGTAGAAAAAAAACCTTTTAAAATTAAAAAAACCAGCCTCTGATGATATATTGTGGGGGATGCGCAGGAATTTTTGTTACTGGTTCTCCGAACCACCCGCTGCAGTCCGGACCATCCAGTCCAAACCGGGAGCATTTCACCCCTGGTCTCCAGGCCTTTTATCATCTTAGTTGCTCTTCTCTGAACTTTTTCCCAAGTCTCAACATCTTTGTAGTATAGTAACCAAAATTGGTTGCAGTATTCCAGGTGTGTTCTTACTAGGGTTTTATAAAGCGGTACTAATATTTCATGTGACCTTGATTCTATGCCTCTCTTTATACAACCCAGAATTGTATTAGGTTTTTTGGCTGCTGCTGCTACTGCTGGCTTACATTCAAGTGATCATCCACTAGGACTCCAAGATCCCTTTCACAGTTAACTGCTTATGAGCCAGGTCTTGCCTAATCTGTATTTATACCTTTGATTTTTCCTGCCTAAATGTAAAACGTTGCTTTTCTCCACATTAAATTTCATTTTGTTGGATAGAGCCCATTGTTCAAGTTTGTCAAGATCTTTTTTGATCCTGAACTTGTCTTCTGGGATGTTGGCTAGTACTGCCAGTTTAGTATCATCTGCAAATGTGATAATTTCCCCTTCTATTACCTCATCTAAGTCATTTATGAAGTCAATTATAATAAGTTACTAACTTTTAATATACCAAATTGGATCTTGATTTTAAATCTTTTACAGGTTACTTGAAGAACATAATTGGATGTAATCTCAATAAAAATGTAGCATGGCAATGCTTTACTAAATTAAAATTTCATTTTATTTGGGCTAATATAAAAGGAAATAGAAATGAGATTGCCATAGGTGCATACTATAGACCGGGGGGTCAGCAACCTGCGGCTCTGGAGCCACATGCACCACTTTTGGGCCCTCTGCTGCAGCTTCCTGCCACCCTGTCACAGCAGAGGGATGAAAGAACCGTCGTCCTGTCATTGCAGTGGCATGGCTGGAGCCTTAGTGCGAGAGTGAAGCACCCCTGCACTTGCCTTTGTACAGCAATAGCATTCTGCCTTCGTCGTGGTACATTTGATGTTGCCACCAGCAAAGAGGGCTGGGAGAGAATGGCAGGGGCAGTTGTTGTGGGGTGGGGAGCCATTCTCCAAACTTGGCATTCCTCCTGCCTTGTTGGCGTGGCCAAGAGAAAGAAGGGGCAGTGTGAAGAAGTACTCCCCTGCCAAGCACAACAACCCAGTGGGGGATGGGGGAAGATGGCCCGGCAGAAGCACCCCCATTGGTGAGTTGGATGGCAGAGAGGTGTGGTCTGGCTCTCACAGCGAGACACTGTTCACCACCTTTGAAATGCAATGCTTTATGTTGCCTGTGCCTTCCCCAATCTCAGCTCTTTCATCCCAGCAAGAGCTATGTTTCTGCTTGCTTTCATTTACTGTGCCTTCCCCATGCAGAAATGGCTGGGACCATGTGGGGGGGGGGGCTGGGAAGCAGAGGCATCAGGGCTGCTCCACCCCTCAGCAAGCTGGGCCTTAAAGAGCACCAAGAGTTTCATTGCTTCACAATGGGGGAGACTGGATCCCCTCCTCCTTCTGGAGCCCACTCACTGCCAATTCATCTCTGGCAGCTCTCTCTCTTGGGCGGAGAGCAAACCCAGAAGTAGCCGCCCACTGTTTCCCTCCAGTCAGGAAGCGAGAGGGAGAGAGAGAGGGAGACAGATTCAGCCCTCGCCAAAGAGGCTCACCCATCAGCCAGTCTCCCTCTCTCTGTCTCTCTTGCTCCTGCATCTCTCTCTCTCTCTCTCTCTCTCTCTCTCTCTCTCTCTCTCTCTCTCTCTCTCTCTCTCTCTCTCTCTCTCCTATCTCTTCTCACTCTCTAGGAAAGCCCTATGTGCTCTCCTTGGGGCTGTTGCTACCCATTTTTCTTTCTTCCTTTTGGAAATCTTCCAATCCCCTGGCCGGCTGCGGCAGGGCTGGGAGGGTGTGCACGAGAGGAGAAGGAGGGGGAGGAGTGTCAGAGCGGCAATCAGCCCCATTACCTTGCGTGGGGTAATTGCCCTCAATTTGAGTTGGATTGTGACTTTCTCCTTGTGTATGCTCTTGAAAAATAAAACCGGAATACATCTTCTAATTAAACTCATATTTATTGTAAAGAAAATAAAACATCTCACTAATCTAAAGTAATTACATGTTGGCAAAGATCCCAGCCTGGGACCTTCCCTGGCCGGAGAACAAAGGAAAGTTTTTCAGAAGAAGAGAAGATAATGCAGGCATGCGCAGTAGATACTGATAAGAAACTTGGCAAGCTACAGTAAGTCTGACAGTTCAGAAATAATAGCTCTGCTGGTAAATATAAAAACACAGTGACACCCCTTCTTTTGCCAGTTGAGCGAACATCAGGTACATCATCAGATAAGTCACATTTTTTCACGCAGATACTTGTGTTGAACTGCTGGAAGCGGTTTGTTGAGCATGTCTGCAATCTGATCATGTGTAGATACATACTGCAATTTTACAAAATCTTGTTTCACTAATTGTTTGATATTTCTATAACGGATGTCAATGTGTCTGGACCTAGAACCTGTGAAATGTGATTCAGAAATATAAAACACCGATTCATTGTCTTCCATCACTGTGATTGGTCGGATCGGACGTGTCCAGATATCTGTGACCAAAGCATCAAATCACGTTAGAGAATTACATGCATCTGAAACACAAGCATATTCAGCTTCAGTAGATGAACAAGAAAGAAAATTCTGTTTACGCACTTGCCAGTAAACAGGACATCTATTTAAGAACATCATATAACTGGAAGTACTTTTACGTGATTTCTTATCACTTGCCCAATCAGAATCTGCATAACAACTTAATTCTGCGTAATCAGTGTGTGTTGGTTCTAACAATAACTTCATATGTTTAGTGTGCTTTAGGTATTTCAGTAATTTCTTAATGCATGACCAATGAAACTGTTTTGCCTTACCTACGTGTCGAGATAAGAGATTAACACTGAGTGCAATGTCGGGTCTTGTCCAACTACTAATGTATAACAGTGATCCAATAACTGAACAATAAAGTGTTTGATCCTCGAACTCAGGACTTGGTTCATGTGTCAAGTTGTGAAAATCTGTTTGCATGGGTGTCTTTGTTGTGTTAGCATCTTTCATGTTGCAATGATGCAAAACTTGTTCAATTTTATCTTCTTGTGAAAGACTAAACCCCTTCTGTGTTTTTTTAATCTGAACACCTAAATAAGTGCTAATATGACCTAAAGATTTCAATGTGAAGTATTTCTGCAAAGCTTTGGCAAAAATCTCACTCATTTGCTTATTTGGACCAATATAAACAATATCATCAACATAAACAAGAACTATCTCATATGCATTGTTAGATCTTTTTGTGAACATGCACTCATCAGTTTCGGACTTAATAAAGCCCATTGAATTTAGTTTGTCAGTAAGACATAAGTACCACATTAAACCAGACTGTTTCAGACCATAAAGACTTTTGTTTAGATACCAGGTATCCCCTTCTTGCTGTCGGAATCCTGGAGGACCTCTCACATAGATTTCCTCATCTAGGTCAGCATGTAGATAAGCGGTGTCAACATCAAACTGGAAAACTTCTAAACCAAGGATAGTTGCAGTGGCTAAAGCAATTTTTACACTTTCAGTTCTGATTGTCAGTGAGTAGGTATTTGTTTAGTCCTCAGGAAAATGAGCAAAACCCTGAGAGATTTTTCTCTCATTGGATATATATATCCATATCTAGAGTAATTATCAACAATTGTTAAAAAATATTTTCTACCACCAATTGTTGGCGAAAATGGACCAACTATGTTAGTGTGTACCAAATCAAAAATGTGTGTTGACAGGCATGTAGCACGTTTTGGAATGGCTGCTGCTTTGGATTTGGCTTTCTTGCAGACAGCACAATCCAGAAACACCTTACACCCCTTTAGATCCAAACCTTTTGCGAACTCCGGCATTTTCCTGAGAACCTGGAAGCTGCCATGTCCCAAACTTCTATGCCACTTATGGATGCACCTGGAATGCAAAGGTTTACCAGTTAGTGAATTTTCAACATTAACAGTTTTATGAGGAACCTCAGGCTTGCTCTGAGCAACCTGTTTCCCAATTTTCCTTTTGTTGGCTTTAGGAGCCTTTGGAGTAGCAACAGGATCTCTCACTGGGACATCTCTCTCTGGGCCTCTGCTCTCCTCCTTTGGAGTTTGTATACTTGCCTATGCTTGCTGTTTAGACTTTGGTTTTAAGTAATAAACACCACCAATTAACATGGTTTCAGCAACAATATCTCCATCTTTAACTATGAAACTTGCTTTCTCGAGGTGGTGAACCTGAAACTTTAATACTCTAGACAAGTGAGCCTGACTAAGCAAACTACTAGTTGCTGTTGGTATGTAGTAGACATCAGGAATGAGTGAATTGAGCTCTTCAACATAAACAGTTCCTTTTCCTTTGACCTGACAAGGATGATTGGAAAAAGAATAAAGTTCACGTAGTTCAGGTTCAGGCTCATGCATCTCTGTGAAAAATTCTTTTCTGTAAATAACATGCAAAGCTGCACCACTGTCCAAAGCCCACAAAAGCTGTCTGTCATACTCTGGATGAGGTTGTGGATCATTGGTTAAAGCCAATGTGGCAAGTGGAGCTTGTGAATCACGCCTTGGACCACGACGACCTTGTCTACCACCTCTGCCTCTGGAGACTGTTCCTCTTGGCTGGTACGTGACGGGAGCTGGAACTCATTGGGGACAATCCCGAGTGGCATGTCCCACATGGTTGCAGATGTTGCATCTTGGCATCCTTGGAGCATAGGTCCTTCCTTGGAAGGGATGCCTAGCTGGAGCTCTTGATGCGGGTGGTCCTCTCAAATGCGGCGTAGCTAACATCAGTGCTTCTTCTTCAATTAAAAGTCTGCATACATTGTCCACTGTGCTTTGAGCAATAGGCACTTGGTTAATCTTTGTAATGGCATCTTTCCATTCATAGTTCAAAGAGTTAATGATAACGCTGATCATTTGAATATCTTCAATAGGGTAGCCCCTTTCTCTCAATTCTTTCCTCATACCTTTCAGTTTGGTCAAATCTGGTCAAACATGAAGACTCAATTGAGACAGGCCTGTAGCAATTTTCCAATTGGACCCAAATTTGTTGGGCTGTTGCATCAGGCGAAAATGTAACCTGCAGTTCAGTATCCATGGACATCAATAATGTTGTGCAGGCTTTAGTCTCTAAGTCTCTTATTTCAGGCGTCCATGGTTGGGCAGGAGGGTTAAACACCATACGATGGGTGCCTTCTCTGCATAGCAGAAGTCCAAACTCACTGACTCAGGCCTTGTAATTCTGCCCTGACATCTTTAATTTTGACTCACCAGCCAGTGGAGCAACAGAGTATGCCTGTTGAGGAATAGGCATTTGAGGTGCTGGCTGTAGAGGTAAAGGCACTTGTTGTGCTGTCATTTGTGGTTGAAGCTGTGGCATTTGAGCTGCAATATTAACATGACCTGCTGGAGATGCAGTCATTTGCATTTGCTGCATTAAGCATTGTTGTGCTCCATCTAAAAAGACACCAGCACCAGCAGGGGGTGCTGAAAATTGAGCCTGTGGAAACACTTGTGGCATTGCAGTCTGCAGGCTTGATTGAATTAGTTTTACTTCTCTATCCACATCATGTGAAATCTGAGAAGGAACAACATCACTAGGCACATGTGACATGTACACAGCTCTCTGTTCTGATTTGCCTGATACAATATCCACCAGGGGACTCTCTCTTATCTGGCTCAAGCCTAGATAAAGCCATTTTTGCCTGAGATAGCTCATGTTTAAAAATTTCAATCTGGTCATGATAGTTTCTTATAGCTTGCTCACGAGGAGTGACCCTGAAGGTTTGAGAGAGATAATAAATTGTTATTCTCTCTGCATCGGAGGAAAAAGGCTTTGCCATTTGTGGAAACTCTGGCATTGCACCAAACGTTTTAGATTCAGAAGGTTCTAGGAATACAGTTTGAGAGCATGCATAATTAGAAGGGGGCATTACTGACCTCAGTCGTAGTGCTTCGCCTTCAAAAGCAGCTTTCATCTTATCTTTCTCCTGAAGCTTTCTGTCTGTTTCTTCTGCTTCTAGCCAAGTGGCTGATGCCAGGGGCTGAAATATTGAGGGTCTTTCTATCTTCTGCTCTTCATCCGAAGAGGATAAAGCTCTGGGCTTCATTTTGCCCTTTTCCTTCATTTTTCCCTTTTTCTTCTTTCTCGGCATCTTAGAACTTAATTATTTAGTGTTCCACAGTCACTAAACCAACTATCTGTCTAATTAGCCTAGACAGTTATGATCAAAAGTAACAAACAAGGAAAAGCCATAAATCAACCATCGTTCTGCTGCCCTTGTCAGAGCAGCAGTCAGCCCCATTATCTTGCGTGGGGTAGTTGCCCTCAATTTGAGTTGGATCGTGACTTTCTCCTTGTGTATGCTCTTGAAAAATAAAACTGGAATACATCTTCTAATTAAACTCATATTTATTGTAAAGAAAATAAAACATCTCACTAATCTAAAGTAATCACATGTTGGCAAAGATCCCAGCCTGGGACCTTCCCTGGCCGGAGAACAAAGGAAAGTTTTTCAGAAGAAGAGAAGATAATGCCGGCATGCACAGTAGATACTGATAAGAAACTTGGCAAGTACAGTAAGTCTGACAGTTCAGAAATAATAGCTCTGCTGGTAAATATAAAAATGCAGTGATGAGGAGGAGGAGGAGGAGGGAAGCCTCCACTGCGGGTTTGCTTATTCCTCAGCTAGCCCGGATTTCCAAAAGGAAGAAAGAAAAACGGGTAGTGAAAAGCCCCAAGGAGAGCATGCAGGGCTTTCTGAAAGAGTGAGAAGAGACAGGGAGCAAGAGAGGGCAAGAGAGATAAACACACACACACACACTCACTCTCTCTCACACACACACACACACACTAACACACACAGAGAGATATAGTGAGAGACATAGAGAGGGGGGAGAAAGAAAGGGAAAGAAATGGAGAGGGGGATAAGAGGGAGAGAGGGAGATGAGAAAAAGGATGAGAGATATGAGAGGGAGGGAGAGAGAGAAAGGGAAAGATGAGAGGGAACGGGAGATAGAGAAAAAGAATGATGAGAGAGATGAGAGGGAGATAGACAGGGAGAAAGAGATGAGAGGGGGGGGACATGACTTACAATTGGGGTGGTATGCATTTACGTGGTATGGGAAAAGTAAGTTATCAAAAGGCACTATATCAGAAATGTTCTGCTTTCAGTATGGGAAAATATCAAACAGAAATGTTACATGAAAATACCGGTCTGTCTATCCATGATGGAAGTGCTGGTTCCACAACCATACCCCACCATGTCAGCCCGAGGCAGAAGGGACCCACAAAAGCCTCCAGATGCCATCAGAATTGCCTGACAGGCAGTTGAGACTTCCCCTTCCCTTGGAGAGAATTAAGAGACTTCGACCAAAGACTTGCTGCCTGGGCCAGCCAGCAGTAGCAACAGCAAAGACGACCCAATGGTAAGTGGCACCATCCATCCCTTTGTTGTCAAAGTCAAGCTGACAGTGCCAGAGACAAGGTACATGGAGAGGTAACAGCAATAGTAGACACTGGCTGCACCTGTTGCTTAATTAGCTCTCCCATTGTTGAGCAGCTAGGCATAAAGATACACCTCTTAAGCTGCCCCATACACTTTTAGCAAGTAGACGGGACCTTAATAGGTGGCAGCCCTGCTACACAGGTCACTGAGCTTGTCAGATTGGAACTAGGGATCCACACAGAACTCATTTGATTTATAGTAGCCCCAAAAATGGCAGAGCCAATCATCCTGGGACTTGCCTGGCTAGACAAATGAGCCCTACAATCAAATGGGAGGATGGCTACTGAAAAGTCATGATAGGGGTGGGGCCTTTGCCGCCCATCCCTCCTGAAGCCAAACCCACTGAGACCCTCAGGGGCCCCACCAATGAGAGGCGGCCATGACAGCCATCAAAGTCCTACCTGGGATTCCCCAGGTCCCCAAGGAATACAGGGACCTGGCTGAAGCATTCAGTGAGGAGGAATGCAACATCCTTCCCCCTCATCGCCACACTGACTGTGCAATTGAGATCAAGCCCAGGGCCAAACTCCCTAAACCAAAGATGTTCTCAATAACCCCAAAAGAGATGGCTGAGCTGAGGAAGTACATCGATACTAACCTAGCCCGAGAGTTCATCCAACCTGTAAAATCCACAGTAGCAGCCCCAGTGCTGTTTAAGGAAAAGAAAGATGGGGGGGGGGGGGGGGTGAGGCTCTGTGTGGATTTTCGTGGGATAAATGCAGTATGCATGGAAAACACCTACCTCCTTCCCCTCTAAAGACCTACTGAACTACCTTTTAAAAGGCAAAGTGTTTGCTAAACTTGACTTGAGAGAAGCCTACTACAGGGTGTCCATAAAGGAAGGAGATGAGTGGAAGACTGCTTTCAACTGCCCATTAGGTAGCTTCCAATTCAAAGTCATGCCCTTTGGTCTCTAAGGAGCCCCTGTTGTATTCATGCAATAGATTAACAAAGTACCGCATGAACATTTATACAAGGGGGCTCTAGTCTACTTGGATGACATTCTCATATTCAGTGAGACATTAGAAGAACATGTGAAATTAGTTCAACAAGTACTAAAGAAACTGTTAGCTGCAAAACTTTATGCAAAGCTGTTCAAATGTGAGTTTCACAAAACTTTTCTGGACTACCTGGGCTACCAAGTGTCAAATGAAGGCATAGAGATGGATCCCGAGAAAGTGCAAGCCGTACTTGACTGGCAGGCCCCTCACACCAGGAAACAGCTGCAAAGTTTCCTGGGGTTTGCTAACTTCTACTGGCAATTCATCCCATCCTTTGCGGAAGTGGCCCTGCCACTTACTGAACTGCTTAAGACAGGACTCTCCCCCGTAAAGCTGCGGCCAATGCAGCCGTTAGCCTGGACTCTAAGCTGTCTAAAAATATTTGAAAAATTGAAACAGCTGTTCGCAGAGGAGCCCATCCTTCAGCACCCAGACCCAGATAGGCAGTTCATTGTCCAGGTTGACACCAGCGATGTTGCAGTGGCAGCAGTTCTCCTCCAGGAAGACCCCCAAGGGTGGCTGCTTCCTTGTGCATATGTGTCCAAAAAACTCACAGACACTGAGCAGAGATGGGCAATATGGAAGAACGAAGTCTTTGCTGTTCGTTGGGCTCTTCTATCATGGTGGCACTTCCTAGAGGGAGCCAAGATTTCCTTTGAGGTATGATCAGACCATAAAAACCTCAAAGTCTTAAAGACCCCATGATGGCTTTCCCCCAAACAGGCCTGCTGGGTGCAGTACTTCAAGCAGTTTGATTTCACACTGAAATACATCCCAGGGGGAAGAACCTGTTTGCAGACACCCTCTCAAGGAAACCCCATTATGACAGCCAGAGGGAAGGACATCATCCATGCCATCATCCCAATCACGCAGAGTGTGGTGCAAGTCACTACCCGGAGTCAGGCCAGCAGGCAGACTGATCCCATTGATGGGAAGCTAACAGCCGACTTGAAGGCAGCACTATCTACTGATCCATGGCTAGCCGACAATCGAGATACTCTGATGACCCATGATGGACTAGCTTGGAAAGGTTCAAAAATTTATGTCCCCAACAGCATGAGACTCCTGGTGCTCCAGCGTAGCCATGATTCTCGATTGGTTGGTCACTTTGGATTTCTAAAGACCTTTCATCTGATTAGACAGCAATTTTGATGGCCAAAGATGAAAGCTGATGTGGAGGACTATGTAAAAAGTTGTGCATCATGTGCCAGCAATAAGACAAGACTGGGGAAGCCTCCCGGTTTGCTTGAACAGGTAGCTGAGCCCAACCCCCCGTGGGAAGAAATAGCTATGGACTTTATAGTAGAGCTCCCGGAAAATGGCAGAAATACTGTAATATGGACTGTGATAGACCTGTTCTCCAAACAGGCCCATTTTATTCCTTGTTCTGGACTTCCCTTGACTAAGAGATTAGCCAAAATGTTTGTCAAACAGATCTACTGGCTGCATGGAGTTCCACAATGGGCAATCTCTGATCGAGGAGTTCAGTTCACCGCTAAGTTCTGGAGGGAGTTTCTGAAGTCCATTGGGTCATCTCAGGGGTTTAGCTCGGCTTTCCATCCGAGTACAAAGGGAGCTGCAAGATGCTCTAATGCCATGGTGGAACAATACATCAGATGTTATGTGGATTACCAGCAAGATAATTGGGCTGACTTGCTTACTTTCACAGAAGTGGCTTACAGTAATGTGGTGCATAGTAGTACAGGATTGACACCTTTTCAGATTAAAAACGGCATGGAATTTGTCCCTATGCCAGAACTGCTGAGAGAACAGCCATCTTCCATGACTCTGAATGAATGGATGGAGTCATTAAACAAAAGCTGGGAGAATACAAAAAAAACCCTGAATGAAGCGGCTGGAGCACACAAAAAGCAAGCAGACAAACACCGATCTTTCCAACCCCCCTTTCGGGAGGAAGATCTCATGTATCTTTCCACCAAATATTTACATTTGAGGTTGAAGAGTAAGAAGTTAGGATCGAAATATCTAGGTCCCTTCCCCATAGTGAAAGTGATTAACCCAGTGACTGTACAGTTAAATTTTCCCTGCATACTGGGAAAAATTCATCCTGTTTTCCATTGCAGCCTGTTAAAACTTGCTGTGGGATCTAAATTGAGACCTCAATCTGCTGTTCCCCCAAAGCCAATTGTGGTGCAGGGTGAGACTCATTATGAGGTGAAGATGATTTTGGACTCTAGATTGAAGAGGGGATGTTTGCAATATTAGGTTCATAAGTCTGAAGCCATGTGGGTGAAGAGTTGGGATGTTCAGGCAGATACCTTAGTTAGGCAATTTCATGATAAATTCCCTGATAAGTCTAAGGGTCCTCCTGTGTGTGGGGGAGAAGTGGTTAATGTGCTAATTGTGTTAACCCCTGACTTCAGTCTTGTCCCAGGATGCATTCCTTTCCTGAGGGGGAGGGGGAAGTCTGTCAGTTTGAAAGACAATTCTCTTTTTACTTCTAAACTACCACATATTTTAGCTGGGGAAGTTGGGACTCCAAGCAAACAGGACATTTTGGCTATTTAAAAACCCTACACCTTTCCAGGTTGCAATTTTGGTGGCCAAAGATGAAGAAGGACTTTGAGGACTATGTCAAGAGTTGTTCTGTTTGTGCAGCCAGGAAAACCCCCAGGACTGCTCCAACAAGTGGCAGATGTATCTCGGCCCTGGGAGGAGATTGCCATGGACTTCATCATAGAACTTCCCAATAGAAATGATACAGTCATTTGGACTGTAATAGACTTGTTCTCAAAATAAGCCCACTTCATAGCCTTCCCCGGTCTCCCATCCACAAATAAGTTGGCCAAGTTGTTTGTAAAACACATATATAGGCTGCATGGGGTTCCCCATAGGATCATCTCCAATTTACCACCAAGTTCTGGAGGGGAGTTCATAAGGTCCATTGGGTCCTCGCAGGGGCTTATCTTGGCATTTCATTTGAGTGCCGCGGAGAGAGCTGCAGAGAGAGAGAACTCAATGGTAGAGCAATACTTGAGGTGCTATGTAAACTATCAGCAAATGAATTGGGAAGAGCTGCTACCATTTGCTGAAGTGGCATACTACAATGCAGTGCATAGTAGCATCGGGTTGACCCCTTTCCAGGTCACTAGTGGCATGAAGTTCATCCCCATGTCTGAACTCCTTAGGGAGTCACCCTCATCCATGTCATTGATTGAATGGATGGAGTCCCTGAAGAAAGTGTGGGAGAATACTAAGCAAGCCCTTCAAGAAATGGCAAAACCCACTATTGGGGGCTTTTCCAATAGTGAAAGTGATTAATCCTATTACCATTCAGCTTAAGCTCCCCCGCCTGCTGGGCATCCGGTCTTTCACAGCAGCTTGTTAAAGCCGGCAGTAGGTTTCCAGCTCAGGCTGGTAGATTGGGCAGCCCCAAAACCAATTGTAATACAGGGAGAGATGCACTATGAGATCAAGCGGATTTTAGATTCGAGACTGTAGAAGGGGAGGTTGCAGTATTTAGTACAATGGAAAGGGTACCCACTATCAGAAGCTACATGGGTCAAGAGTTGGGATATGAAAGCTGATAGGTTGGTTAAGCAATTTCATGAGAAATACCCCCAGAAGCCTAAAGGACATCCAGGTGGAGGTGAGGGGGGGGGGTCAGATTGGGTCCTAAGTAACCTCTTTGTGATTTTTCTTTTTTCCTTGCAGGAAGTTCTTTTCCCTTAAGAGGGGCTGCCTGTCAACTCTGAAGCTAGCCTGATCAAGGCCATTTTGGAGGCTTCAGTGCTGCCACAATGGTGCTGAGGGATAGGGAGAGGGGGAATAGAGATAGCTGGGGTTTTGTAGCCAAAACAAAATAGTTTCCCCTGTGAACCAAGGACATTCCCACAGGTGGCTGAAGAGAGGAGGAGTGAAGTTTCCAAGCAACCGGACAGCACCTTGATTGGACCATGTGACTGTTTGGGAAAGGAGGAACAACTTTTACTTCTAATTAGGGGAAAACCGTGGGAACCTTTAGAGTTGGTTTTCATCAGCCTGTGCCAATATGATATATCCAATAAACTTGTTCTTTGAGGAAACTGCTTGCCTCGGAATTCTGCTTGTTATGGATGTATTACTTGGAACCCTGACAAATTGAACATTGGACTTACCTGAAGGTTCTTTCTCCTTGCGCTGCGTGAGAGTCCATCGAGTGGGATATTCCTCATCTGATTGGCCTCTGACTGAGTAAGAAATTTGACTAAAAACACCTCCTCTTCTGGTTAGTCCAGTTCCACCGAAGTCCGAATCCAAAGAAACTGACATCCAGAGCAAAACAGAATACAAGAAACAACCCCCATACAAAAAAAAAAAAAAAAACCACAACAAGGGTGGGTATGGACTCTCACGCAGTGCAAGGAGAAAGAACCTTCAGGTAAGTCCATTGTTCATTCTCCCTTGCGCTCCTTAGAGAGTCCATCGAGTGGGGTATACCCAAGCTAAGTATCCTGAGGGCAAGAAAAAACAGAGGAGGTGGAACTGTCCTCCACAGGGATGACCCCCTGAAGAACCCTACGGCCAAAGGCCGCCTTGGCAGATGCAAATCTGTCCAATTTGTAATGACCAATAAATGAATTTGGTGACACCCAGGTGGCTGCCCGGCAGATCTCGAGGAGAGGAGCCTGTGTTGCCCAGGCTGCGGTGGTAGCCGCTCTACAAGTCAACTGAGCTGTAACATGGCCAGGAAGTTGTTTGTTCCTATG
Organism: Masticophis lateralis; assembly: GCA_030761175.1. Classification (NCBI taxonomy): domain Eukaryota; kingdom Metazoa; phylum Chordata; class Lepidosauria; order Squamata; family Colubridae; genus Masticophis; species Masticophis lateralis. The sequence goes on from JAUDYJ010000006.1 coordinate 62,462,673, forward strand.
CTCATAGGCCAGGGTGATGTCAGCTTTAATCCACCTGGTGATAGTGGACAAAGAAACTTTGGAGTCAAGCGAGGTGGGTTGAAAAGAAACAAATAAGGATTCTGACTTGCGAAAGGAAGCCATCCGGGAGATGTTAGTCCTGAGCGCCCGACGAACATCCAATTTATGCCAGCAACGTTCAGTGTGATGAACAGGGCGGGGACAGAAGTCCGGAAGGATAACTTCTTCTGATCTGTGAAAGTGGGTATTCATCTTTGGGAGAAAGGTGGGGTCCAAATGCAAGATGACCCGATCCGAGTGGAAAATAGACAGTTCCTTGTGAACTGAAAGTGAGGCCAGTTCGGAAACTCGATGAGCAGAAGTGATGGCCACTAAAAAGGCAACTTTGATGGACAAAAACTTCAGACTGACCGTGGACAATGGCTCGAAGGGTACCTCCATAAGGACTTGCAGGACCAGACACAGGTCCCAGGAAGGATATCTGTGAACGATGAGTGGATGCAAATTGGCCGCTCCCCGTAGAAAACACCTGACATGGGTGATCGGTGACCCTTTACAGGAAAGAACAGTAGACAGGGCTGCAACCTGCCACCTAAGGATATTGACCACCAGGCTAGCCTTGAGACCCATGTGTAGAAATTGTAGGACTTGCAGGATGGAGGCCCGTGTTGGATCGATGTGGACGAGGAACACCAGCGATGGAATGCAGACCAGGTAGCTTCGTAGATGCGAGTGGTGGAACTTCTACGAGATGCAAGGAGAATGTCTATTACTTCCTCCAAAAATGGTTCTTGCTTCAACCCTTTCAATAGCCAAACGGCTAGATGAAGCCACTGGGGTTCTGGATGAGTCACTGTCCCTTGAAGCAGAGAAACTTGGTCTGGCGGAATGCTCCAGGGAAGAGCGATTGAGAGGCCTTTGAGGTCTGCAAACCAGGCCCGCTGTGGGCAGAAGGGAGCGACCAGTATGACTTCCGTGTTCTCCTCCAAGATCTTCCGTATGACCCTCAGAATCGGGAATGGGAGGGAAGGCATAGAGTTGGCCAAGAGGCCACTGGCAGCATAGAACATTGGTGCCCTCTGCCCCAGGTGTCCAGTACCTGGAGAAAAAGTGGGTCACCTGAGCATTGGCTGGAGAGGCAAAGAGATCCACCATTGGCAAGCCAAAGAGTTGTACAATCTGGTGGAAAAGAAAGGGATGCAGCTGCCATTCCGCCGGATCGATGTCGGTGTGGCTCAGCCAGTCCACGTGAGTGTTGTGGATCCCTGCAATGTGCTCCGCTTGCAAAGAGAGTAGGTGCCTCTCTGTCCAAAGATCCAACTGAGCGGCCTCGTCAATGAGGACTCTGGAATGAGTGCGACCCTGGTGATTCACGTGGGCTTTTGCCGTGACATTGTCCATCCATAGAAGAACGTGGTGTCCCGCCAAGTGATTCTGGAAGAAACAGAGAGCTAGATGAGTGGCCTGCAATTCCAACCAGTTTATGTTGTTGTGGAGCTCCCTTGCAGTCCAATGCCCCTGAGTGACCTGGGAGCTGAAGTGAGCCCCCCAACTGACCAGGCTTGCGTCCATGGTGACCACCAGGCAACATTGTTCGAGAAAGGAGGACCCTTTCCTCAGGGTGGGGGATATCCACCAGAGCAGCAACTTGAGGACTTTGGGAGGCACCTTGACCCGAAGGGATGAGTTGCTGTTGCCCGTCCTCTGGCTTGGAAGGAGGAACCATTGAAGGGGTCTCAAGTGCAGTCGTGCCCAGCGAACAATAGAGAGGCACGAGATCATCTGCCCTAGCAACTGGGAAAGCTGGAGAAGTAGAACCCTGCGAAGTGCCCTGACCTGATGAACCGTTGACCTGATGTTGTGACGTCTCCCCTGTGTCAAGAAGACCTGACCCAAGGACGTATTGATGCAGGCTCCCAGATGCACCAAGTCAGTGGTAGGACTTAACTGGCTCTTCTCCCAATTTACGGTGAACCGTGTTGTTGGAGAGCTTCGATGGTGCATTGAACATCCTTGTGAGCCTGCTGAAATGAGGAAGACTGAATAAGAATATTGTCCAAATAACATTGCAGTCTGATAGGAACGGAACGTAAATGGGCTGCCATTATATCTAGAAGTTTAGTAAAAATACGGGGGGGGGGGGGGGTGGGCAGAGGAAAGGCCAAAAGGCATAGCCCTGTATTGATAATGGGCTTGCCCGTAACAAAATCTAAGAAATCTCCTATGGGAGAGCCTAATGGGAACATATAAATAGGCCTCCTAGAGATCGATAGATGCCAAAAAATCTCCCAATCTAATGCCATTCAAATTGGAATGAAGTGAGTGCATTTTAAAATGCCTATAACTAATATGCATGTTCAGGCGCTTCAAGTCCAATATGGCCCTAACCCCCCACCCCGACTTTTTTGAAACTAGAAACAAAATAGAATAGAACCCAGATCCCCGGTGTTCTGGGGGAACCGGTTCAATGGCTCGAATGGAGAGAAGATGAAGGATCTCAGCTTCCATTGAGGCCCTCTTAGTAGGATCCAAGGGAATAGAAACTTGGATAAATCGACGTGGTGGGGAAGAAACTAATTCCATGGTGACCCCCATGGACACCATCTGAATGGCCCATGCATCTGTGGTTGTGGTACGTCAGACCTCAGCAAAGTGAGAGAGATGACCACCAATGGGCTGAATGGGGGAGTCAGCTCTATTTTCTGTGATAAGGTCGAAACCCGGATCCCCTGAAGGAGCAACTGCCCTGGGATTGTCGGCCACAATCTCTGAAAGATTGCCGATCCTGAGGTCTGTCGGAGGTATTACTGAATTGTCGGGCAGGTTGTGGGTTCTGAAACCCCTGCTCAGTGGTATGAAAGGAATGCCTGCGATAAGGAAAGGTAGACTGCCTGTTATATCTCCTGGACAAAGAAGGAAGGACCTCCTTCTTGTCCCTACCTTCCATCAACACAAGATCCAGTGCATCTCCAAACAGAGACACACCCCCCCTTTGAAGGGGGCTGCTGCTAAATGCCATTTGGTCTTCATATCTGCTTGCCAGTGAGCCAGAGAAGGTGATGTGAAGCAATGTTGGAGGCTATGGCACAGGAGGCAAATTTGGCAGAATTGAGTGTTGTGTCCACCATGTATTCAGTGGCAGCAATGATCTTATTAATATCCTGTTGCAGACGGGCATCCTCTGGAGATGCTCTAGCCTGCATTTGCTTGAGCCAGATGAAGGATGTCCTGGCGAAAAAGGAAGCTGCTCTAGCTGACTTGATGGCTCATGCAGAGGCCAGATGAGTCTTACGTGTAGAAATTTCTGCCCGCTTGTCTTCTGTGCGAAGACCCTCAGCCACATCAGAAGGAAGAATGTTGGGGGAGGTCAGACTGGCCATTGGAGGATCAATGACAGGAAGTTTCAAAAGATCCTCAAAGTCTTGTTCCACAGAGTACAACTTTTTGTCCAGACCACTAGGATTGGAGATGGAGCCAGGTTGTGACCATTGACGCTGAACAGTGTCCACAAAGAGCTTTGGGGAGGGAACGGTGTCTTGTTGAGTGACCCATTCCGTGAAAAGGCGACTGTTGGAATCCGAAGAATCCGGAGCAGGTAATGAAGGAGGTTGAACTAGGCCCATGTTGGCGGTGACCTTGGCCTTGTGCAGCAAAGTCTTGAACATCTTGTGACGGAAAAGGCCTGTGGAAAGAGGACCGCTGGAAGAGGAGTCCTCCTCATCACCAGAAAGACAAAAGTCGAAGGCCTCTTCCTCATCAATGAAGGATTGGTCACTGTGATGAGAATGCGATGGAGAACGAGGAGCTGCAGGGGCCTTGTGGGACAAGTACAAAGAAGATCTGGAAGAAGGCTTTGCTGGAGCTGGAACAGAGGAAGGAGCCAAAATGCCTCTTTGGGAAAAGGCAGAGTTAATGCCTCTGGCCACTGACTGAGCAATTAAATCACACATTTCTTGAGGAAAAAGAGAAAACTGACCCTCCAATGGGCGGAGCCCCACTGCTGTAGGGGTGAACGTGGCAGAGGGTTGATTGACAGCTGGTGGAGAAACTTTGGTTTCTTGGGCAAAAACCTCTCTCATCATGGACTGATCTCCCTGATCCATGGAGACAATGTTAGGAGACCAAGAGGAAGGTTCTTGGACTGGAGGGGACTCTGCAGTCTGCTCTGGAATGAGATCAAGGGGAACTGGTAAGACAGAGGGAGGAGAGTGCCCGATGGCTTCAGCCTGCTTCTTTGCTTTATCAAACTACTTATTCAAAGCCATGTGTCTTCTCTGGGCATCCTTCTCTGCAGCTGCAGAAAGAGAGGCAGAGGTGGCAGAGTGAGGGTTGGATCTGAGCCCTCCTTTTTGCTGAGATGGAGATTTATTGCTTCTGGTGGAGCGGGTACGATCGGCCATTGTGAGGGAGCAGAAAAAGTAAACAGCACAAACAGTAGAAAATAATAGAGAGGCTCTGTATTGCTATATAATATGAATCTGAAATAAACAGGGAAGAACATACAAATTATTAAAAAATGAGAAATAACACCTGCAGAAAAGTAGCAATTGTAAATAATCAGACAGTCCAGTACTGCTGAATTATAAAGGCCTCTATTTGAAAACAAAATGGCACCCAATGACTCAGCAGCTCTGAGAAAGCAGGAAAATAAAAATGGCGGCCAAAGTGAGAAAACTGGCAACATAGTTCCTTCTAAGTTGAAACCAAGCCCTTAGGTGCTTAAATTAACCATAATTAAGTAACCAGGAGTCAAATTTAGTCCAGTTTAAAAATTGAGGCTTCAGGACCGACGGAACAGTCCTACACAAGCCAAACAAAGGGCAAAACGGCCATTAGAGTCCATAATGAGGCAAAATCAGGAAGAGCTGAGCCAAGACACCACAAAGCTTCTCTCTATTCCTGCAGCGCGAGACTGAGCAATACAGCCTCCCACACGCTCCTCTCTGCACACAACAATCAGTAAAAAACAGCAATAAGCACCCCAGCTTCTGACTGACTCGCCACAATCACAGTAAAGATAGTAATAACAATAAGAACAGTGTGAGGCCGACATCACAGCCCCTCACACGCCCTCCAGTAACTCACAATCACAGCACTGTGTTGTTAGAAGTGATAAAAGCTGCCACCAAAGCCAGAGCTCTACAGCTGATCAGCGCTGGCCGGGAAATCCTCCGCTCTACTAAAAAAGGCTTCAAAAGCTAATTCCGGTGAAAAAAACAAGCGAAAATTGCTTTAGAGAATCCAAGGAGTGGAGCTCCAGGAGAAACCAGTCTCTGAGGCTCGAACTGAGTAAGGAATTGGGCTAAACCGGAAGAGGAGATGTGTTTAGTCAAATTTCTTACTCAGTCAGAGGCCAATCGGATGAGGAATATCCCACTCGATGGACTCTCTAAGCAGCGCAAGGGAGAAGATTTAGATTACAGGTGTCAAACTCGCCACATCACATGATGTTTCGTGACATTTTTCCCATTCGCGGATCTGGGGTGAGCATGACCTGCCGGCCTGCGGGCCACCAGTTTGGCAACCCTGATTTAGATGAAGGGATAGAAGGGGAATTCATCAAATACGCAGACAACAGCAGCTGAAGGGAATAGCCAACAATTTAGAAGGATTTTGTCACACTTGAACACTGGGCCCTATCCAACAAATGCACTTCAGTGGTGAGAAAAATAATGTTTTACACTTAGATAAGAAAAACCAAATGCATAGATATAGAATAGGCTTTATACTGCTTTGGTGAGACCACACTTGGAATACTGCATCCAGTTTTGACCACAATATAAAAAAAAAACTCTAGGAAGAGTGCAGAGAAGAATAGCAAAGATGATTAAGAGATTGGAAGCTAAAATATATCTTGAAAGGTTACAGAAATTAGGCATGTCTAAACTAATGAAGAGAAGAACATGTTAGCAGTCTTCCAATATTTGAGAAGAGTGGGTCAACCTATTCTCCAAAGTACCTGAAGGCAAGCCAAGAAATAACAGATGAAAATCTATCAAGGAGACATCCAATTTAGAACTAAGGAGATATTTGCTGGGAATGAGAACAATTAATAAGTAGAACAGCTTGTCTCCAGTTGTGAGTGCTCCATGACTGGAGGATTTTTAGCAGAGATTGAACAACTATTTGTCTGGAATGGTATATGGTCTCCTGCTTAGCAGAAGTTTGGACTAGAAGACTTCCAAAAGTCTTCCGTCCAACTCTTTTATTCTGTGTTAGGGAGCAATGGTCCCCAATTAATGGACAGAAGATCAGCAAAGTCCCTGTGATTAAAAGTAGAATAGTGTCAAGAATGGTTGTATAGAAATGGGAACTGAAGAAAAAGAAAAAAGTGAAAGAAATGAGAATAAAGGTAGAACACTGCAGGAACAGAAAATGTGAGTCTTCTAAGAAAAAGTATTGAAAGATACACTAATATCTCAACAGGCTCTATAGAAGTTTAATGTGGGGAAATATGTGTAAGCTGTATGAATAAGAGTGAAAAGAATTATGTTGCATACCATGCCACATAAAGTGTGTGGTGTTATGCTAATGGAAAATATGAAAAAGATTATTTGATGGCATAGTGCAGTGAAATAGAAAAATACATGTGACATTGCTTGCTGTAAAAAAATGAAGATCAGAAAAATATATTGTATTACATACATATAAAAAGACAGAACCAGAATGATTAATGAAAATAGGCAGTGGTTAAAAGGCAAAGAAAATTTTAAAAAATGTGTTGGAAATTTTGGGATGGATCTGAATGAGGGAATGTTGAAAGGAGGCTTATATAGAAATTATAGTGAAGAGTATATTAAAGAGTAGAATTAAAACAAATTCCATAAATGTTAGCGTTCAAGAAAAAATGATAAAGGAAATAATGATATGAGAAGTATTTTAAAAAAGTAAAATGCAGATCGTGTAATTGGAGAAGTGTTAAGTCATGGATGTGATTAGCATATGGAGTGCATGTGCAATTTGTTTGCTATATATGTGAAGTCTTCAACTGTACCTAATGATTGGAAGAATGCTATTATTCCCCTACAAAAAAGAAAAAGTAGCATACATAAATACGAAGCCCACAGAGTTGTGTGCTTCGAGAGGTCTAATTTTTGTCATAGAAAGATTTGAAATTGTGACAGAATTCCAGTTGAAAATGCTAGAGAGGACAGTAACAATATTTGGGAAATGCAGACTGAAATTTTCTTCAGGTCTTTGCAAATGTATGAATGAAAGCAAGTCTCTTAATACATTTGGTTAAAGGAAAGCATATGATTGTGAATAAGATTGAATGGTGGGAAGTTTTAAATGACATGAAATCATTTTATAGATAGAAAGGTATGAAGAAGCATACTGAATAAACAAATTGTGTTGGTATAAACAATTTCACTTGTGCTCCTTTTCCTTTTTTTAAAAAAAAATCCCACCTTTATGTTTGGCTTGCTATTTTTTTACTACCTTTCTATGTTCTCTGTGTGTTTGTATTTACTCTGAAAGATAAGATATGCAGTTGAGGCAAGCTACAGACTTGCCTCAACTGCATAGACTGGAATGTTTATATATCAAATACAATGTTAGGTTTACAACAAAGAGACTCTGAGCACGAGATTACTGAAATTTAGCTTTATTATTGATCTTCAATCTCCTGCCTCAAACAAAGCAAGACAGAGGCAAAAGGCACACACTAATTAAAACTTTTTTCCTTTTTACACATAGTTCATTTTTTTCCTTTTACACATAGTTCATTGTGTTTAGAAACATAATTTTTTATCCACTAGTTTATGCAAAGCTCATGATTTCCCAGTGCTTAGAGACAACTAGGAAAGGAGGAATGGATATACATTTTCTGGCATTTAGCCCAGAGCTTGATAGGGCTAGTTATCTTACAATGCATGGTTACAACAGACAAAGCACACATTTTAAAGTTACAGCAAAGAATGCTAAGCTTGGCATTCAACCTGGAGCAATTTAACTGCAGGTGGTACATTTTAACTTACAATGGAGCTCAGCTCAGCAAGAATAAGTTGGACTATACAGAAATAGCTACACTCTGTGCTCTAATCCTTTCAACAGTAATCATGGTTCGAGCCAGACTTTAGCTCACTAACTGATGCCATTGTTCAGCAATTCATCAAGTGACCAAATCCAATTTTATGACTATTTTTACTGTGGCCTTTAAGCAAATAATGTGATTGCTAAGTGAATCACTCAATTGTTAAGCAATCCAGCTTCCCCAGATGAGTGTACTTGTTGGAGGACAACCAGGAAGATTACAAATCATGATCATTTGACTGCTAGATATTGCAACTATCATAATCATGAGCCAATTGCCAAGCATTTAAATTGTGGTCACATGACTGCAGAGTTGATATGATGATCATAATGTTGAGAATAGATCATAAATAATTTTTTCCAAAGTCATTGCAACTTTGAATGCATCATTAAATGAACAGTTATAAGTCGGGTACTTCTGTGTTGGTTGAAATGGCTCTGGGCATCAGTTTATAATGAAACATTTTGCTCGGTAAAAGTTATTGTAGAATTTTTTTTTTATTGAAAAAGTTTTACAAACACAATTTTTTCTACTTCCCCCCCTTCCCCTCCTAACCCTCCCTAACCCTCCCCTCCCCCCCTCTATGACTTCCCAGGATGAAATCCAAATCATAACATATCATACAGTACCCCCCAGCTATTCTACCCTCTGTCTATACTATAAATTTCTACATAGCATTCAGCTAAAAGCTATCTAATACTTCCTTGTTTGATATTTATTCTGCACATAATCTATCAATTTCTTCCATTCCCACATAAAAGTTTCTTGAGTCCGGTCTTTTAAATATGCTGATATCTTCGCCATTCTGCAAAACTGGCCACCTTCAGAGTCCATTCTTCAATAGTAGGCATAACATCTTTTTTCCAATGTTGACCAATCAGTAACCTAGCTGCTGTAATCATATATAATATCAATTTTGTTTCAATCAGTGAAAGATCCTTAACTATGCCCAGCAAAAACAATTGGGGAGAAAATTGGAGTTTTTTCTTCAAAACATTTTGCATAACCCACCAAATTTTAATCCAAAAAGCCTTCACTTTCTTGCAAGTCCACCATATATGATAATATGTAGCATCTAAGCTATCACATCTCCAACATTTTGGCTGAACATTAGGATACATGCACGACAATTTCTTAGGATCTAAATGCCACCTATAAAACATTTTATAGAAATTTACCCTCAGGTTTTGTCACTGTGTAGATTTAACGTTCTGAACCCATATTTTTTCCCATGTTTCCATCATAACTGGTTTTGCAAAGTTTTGCGCCCATTTTATCATACAATCTTTAACCAGTTCATTTTCAGAATCTCTTTCTAGCAAAATGTTATAAACCCTCTTGATATGCATTGGGCCTTTCTCTTTTATCTGTCTTACCAATTCCTCTTCATACAACATTAAACCAGTTTTTTGATCTTCCTTCCATCTCAATTGAAGTTGATTATACTGTAACCAAGTTAAATTAATCCCTTTTTCCAACAGTGTATTTAGTGTCTTTAATTGCCATCTACCCCATCATTAAAAAGTACCTCTTTATATAAAATCCCCCCGAGTGACTTTATATTTATATTCCGTGTAATATGACCAAGATCCAACCACAAAGGTATTTTGTAATCCAATTTAAGCTGGTGCTTCTTCCATACTCTCATCAAAGAGTTTCTGAGTATATGGCTCTTGAATATTTTATCAACTTTATTTTCGTAGAATAAATATGCATGCCAACCAAATTCCAAATCATGGTCTTCTATATTCAATATTCCAGTCTTTGTCATTCCAAACCAATCACTCGCTTGTGTCAATGCCGCTGCTTCATAATACAATCGTAGGTTTGGAAGTTTAAGGCCAACCCTTTCATGAACATCCTGCATAATTTTCAGTTTAACTCTTGGCTTTTTCTCATTCCAAACAAACTTATTCACTCCTTTTTGCCATTCCATCAAGTGTTTATCACTTTTAAGCACCAGAATCATTTGAAACAAGAATAAAAATCTAGGTAGAACATTCATCTTAACTGCTGCTATTCTTCCAAGTAAAGATAGCTGCAGCTTTTTCCAAGTTTCCATGTCTTTTTGCACTTTTCGCCACACCTCATAATTATTTTGAAAAAGTTTTATATTTGAAGCTGCAACTTGAACTCCTAGATATTTCATCTTTGCTACTATTTCAAAGCCTGCCTTTCTTTCGAGTTCCTTCTTTTGACCTTCTGACATATTTTTGACTATCTTGGTTTTTTTCTGATTCAGTCTAAATCCTGATACCATATCATATTCTTCTATAATATCATTCATCTGGATTATTGATTCCATCGGCTGTGTTAGGGTAACAACCAGATCATCTGCAAATGCCCTTGTTCTGTAATCCTCTTGCCTTATAGCTATTCCATTCAGAGTACTCGAATCCCGTATTGTGTTCAACAAGACTTCTAATGTTAAAATAAACAACAGTGGGGATAACGGACAACCTTGTTTTGTTCCTTTTTCTATACTAAAGTTTGTAGTTAAACTTCCATTAATAATAATTTGTGCTGTTTGCTCTTGATAAATTGCTGAAACCACCTGAACAAACTGGTCCCCAAAGTCCATCTTTGTTAAAGTCTTTAATAGAAAGTTCCAATTGATTCAATCAAAGGCCTTCTCCGCATCCAAGAACACCAGCACTACGGGGATCTGTTTACTCTTCTCAAGATATTCCAATAAGTCTATAATTTGCCTCACATTATCCTTCATGTATCTGCCTTCTATAAATCCTGCTTGATCATGATGAATCACCTCTTGCATAACTGGCATTAATCTGTTGGCTAATACTTTTGCAAAAATTTTATAATCCGTATTCAGGAGAGATATTGGTCTGAAATTTTCCGGTTTTGTAAAACCTGTTTCCTCTTTTGGTATCAATGAAACAAAGGCTGCTTTCCATGAAGGGGGTATTTTATCTCCTTTTTGTATGCTACAAAATAAGTCTTTAAGATGTTCAATCATTTCTGCTTGTAACGTTTTATAATACACCGTTGTTAAACCATCTGTCCCTGGAGCTTTGGCTGTTTTCAATTGTTTAATTGCAAGAATAATCTCCTCCACTGTTATTAGTTGATTCATTCTTTCCTTTTGCTCCCTAGTGATTTCCGTGACTCTCCTTTCTTCTAAATATTTGTCTATAAGTTCATTCTGTATATCATTTTGGCATATAATTTGGTATAATAATCTAAAAAGGCTTCTTTAATTAGACTTTGTTGAAAAACTTCCTTCCCTCCATACTCAATTCTGCCAATAATTCGAGAACTCTGCTGTTTCCTCAATGTGTAAGCTAACCACCTGCCTGGTTTGTTAGTGTTACAAAATGTATTATGTTTTGCAAATTGTAGATTAGTTGCTGCTTGTTCCGCTATAAGCATTTGAAATTGATCTTTCAAGAGTTTTATAATTTCTTGTAGTTTTTTATCTGTCAGATTTTTCATAAGTAATTGTTCTTTTTTCTTTATCTCTCCTTCCATTTTTAATCTTTTCCTTTGTTGACTTAATTTATGTTTAGAGTTCATATGAATTAGTACCCCCCGCATATACACCTTACTCGCATCCCAAACAATTTCAATAGGCGTACCCTTATTCAAATTCATTTCAAAAAATTCTTTCATTTGTTTTTTAAGTTCGTTTACATTCTTTTCATATCTAAACAAATTTTCATTTACTCTCCACGATCTTCTCTCGTTCTTTCCCATTTCTATTTCTATCCATACCGGGCTAGAGTCCTCGGAAATATCTTTGTTTTCTTTGTTTTTAAAAGTAGATCAGCTGTAACTAAAATGAAATCAATCCTGGAGAAGGATCTGTGTCTATCTGAAAAGAAAGTGAAGTCCAATTCTTTTGGGTTCTGTACTCTCCATATATCTTTCAATTCCAAATCTTCTTTCATATCGAAAAAAATCTGTGGTAGTTTAACACGTGACTTTGCCAAGCTCTTTTTATCTTTTTTTAAGATCTATTACTCCATTCCAGTCTCCCATAAGTAAAATAGATCTATAATCCCATTGCAATATTTTAGAATATAATAATTTATAAAAATTTTCTTCTTGCTGGTTGGGAGCATAAATGCCAATCACCAAAATTGGACCATTTTGTGTATATAATTCAATTGCTATATATCTTCCGCAGTCATGTGCTTCTATAATTTTAGCTGACAATCTTTTATTTATGTAAATCACAACATCATTCTTTTTCTCTGAGTTTGAAGCTATAAATGGTACACCTAATTTAGAATTTATCAAATATTTTTGATCCTGTATTCTAATATGAGTTTCTTGCAACAAATAACGTCATTATTAAATTGTCTCAAGTAGTGAAATATTTTCCTTCTTTTCTGTGGTGAATTCAGTCCATTCACGTTCCAAGATAAAAATTTAATTGTCTTTTGTGGTCTCATGAAGCGCTAAGAGCATTTGCTGAAGTTTCTGTTCCAGGGTGGTAGTCTTCGGCCTGGCTCCTCCCATAGCTTCAGATTTCTGTGGTTTACTATTGGCACCCTTCTTATCTTGTGGTGGCATAGACCTCTGCTGCTGATGTTTCTCTAGAATTTGCTTGTAGGTTGCTCGAGTTATACGCTGATCTTTAGATTCATGCAACAATAACTCGAGGTCCAATGCCATCTCTCTTGTATTTCTGGGTGGCCCACTTATAGCCTCTAAAGGGAAATCCAGCAATGGTTCATCCAAAAAGCCCCCTGTTGCTCCTTGAGTTTCCATTGCCTCAACCTCCATCTGTTTCCGCTGTTCTTCAGACTCTTGTTCAAATTCCTTCTCTTTATCACCCTCCTCTATACCTAACACTGAAGATGTACGTGGAGATGCTGCACCAGTTTTAAAAACATTGAAGTAAAATTGTTCCGCTTTTTCAACAGTATTTAATCGATATCTCTCTCCTTGATACTTCAATATTATGCCAACTGGGGCATCCCATCTAAATGGAATTTGTTGTTTCTTCAACTCAGTCACCAAAAATCCAAAATCCTTTCTGTCTCTTAGCATCTTAGGCGGCAACTCTTTATAGATCCCAATCTCCTTTCCATCCACTTGAACAGTAGAAACAAAAGACTTTTGCAGAATATCATTTCTTATTTTTCTATCTGTAAAGTAGATCACCACATCTCTAGGCAATTGTCTTTGCCTTGCCACCTGAGAATTCACTCTGTAGACCTTGTCAATCTTGCACAAAACATCTTCAGGGTTAACCTTTAACATCACAGCCAGGGCATCAGCACAAACCGTTCTCAAATCCTCTCTGTTGTTTTCTTTTATTCCTCTCAGTCTTACAGCAAACTCCATAAATCTGAATTGCATCATGGTCACTTCATTTTCAATTCTTTGAGTTTTATTGTCCACATTGGAAATTTTATTGTCAGCTTCCCTCATTTTAGATTCCAATTCTGAACTGAGTTCTCCCACTTTCTTATCAATCTGAACAACCACTTCTGACAGACAGTCACAACTGTCAGTATATCTCGCTTCATCTTATCATACTTTTCTTGAACCACCTCCTTAATTTCCTGTTGAGATTTCTCAAATTTCTCACATTTCTGGTCCATCACTTCAGTTTGATTCATCAGAGCCACAGCAATAAATTCCTTCAAGTCTTTAAATCCAGTCTCCTGTTCTTGGCTCTGAGTCTGTAAGCTTAATGGCTGCTCTTTTAATTGGTGAGTAGGGGAGCCCCCCCCCCTGCAGCTTTGGGAGCTGACTTTGTCTGCTTTGAAGCCATACTACTACACAATCTTATTCTTTCTAGAAAGGAAGTCTTCCCCCCCTTTCCACCACAGAGTCCTTTCAGGAACTTCCCCAGCTTTAATCAAGTCTCTGAGGGAGAAGGAACAGATAAAATCACTTTAAAAGAACTTTTCCCTTTTCTTCTAACCAGCACTATTACTTTAAATGCTTTGTAACGTGTTGAAACACACAGGCATATCCACTTTCGCTTTCAACTTTCTTCCTCCGCTGAAGCCGGATGCCATTTTAATGTACTTTCACTCTTTCTTCATTCTTAAGTTCAATAACAGGGCTAATACAAATACTTGTGGTTTTTAGTTTTAAGTCTAGATTTCACCTTGCTTATTTGAAGATTCAGTTAATTTTCACTGCTGTAGTTGGTCGCATCGTCTGGCTCTGCTGAATGCAGAGTTGTCCCTGGAGTCCGGAGCCTCGGCGAGCTGGATAGGGAGCCTCACCCTGCTTCCTCCCCAGAAGCAAAAAAACAATCTGGGGGCTTCGCAGGGGGCTCTACCTGCTCTCGCCGGCTCTCCTCACGTTTATCAATAAACGGGAGTTTTCCAAGCCGCCTCTCAGCTGTAGAGGCGGCTCTTTACGGGCGGCGGGGCTGGCGGTCATAAAAAGACTGTCTAGCGATGATGGCAGCGCCAATCGGAAGCGTTATTGTAGAAAATTTAAATGTCTATGTTGTTTAAGAAATGAAAAACTGTTCTTGTTGCCCTGTGAATATCAGATGAATGTTAAGTAATAATAGACAATTTGATAGTTGCCAAACTGACATGTTTGAGACAATGTTTATTGTTTGCTGTCTCAGACTTCTCCATTAAATGTGTCAGGAGAAATAAACAGTAGCAAGAATGCATGATAAAATGAGCTAAGAATTTTGGTTAGAATGTACTGGTCGATCAGTGGGAAAATATGTGGTGGTTAAAAGGATTGAAATTTACATTATCTTACGATTTAAAATTTATATAAAACAACATACTAGGCATGTTTTTCATCAGAGACAATATCTAAGATATATAAAAGTACTTATAACTGTTGATAAATGTGAAAAGCATGAAAAAACATTTTATCATGCACAATAGACTTGTTAAAAAGTGAAAAAAAATTGAGACTGCTATACATGATGCTGCAGAGAATTTTAAACCTTGCTTTCAATTGAAACCAGAGCTTTTTTATTAGGATTTACAGGTAGTAAGTACCTGTAAGTACAATAGTCACAATAGTAAGTACCATAAATCTTATATATGGTAGCTGTAATGAGTGTCAGGTACACCTCCTTTCAATACCCAAGAAAGAAAACCCCCGATTCCATTTTCATAGAGAAAGGTACTTTTACTGAGTATGAACTGAATGCAACCAAGGAAAAGCAAGGTCTGAGGCAAAAGGCACAAAAAATACATATAGAAAGCACCCCCAAAATCCTTCCCTCAACTGTCCAATGAAAATTATCCGAAGCATTTCTCCTGGGAATCTTAAAAACAGAGTATGTTAAAGAGAAAAAGTATCTAATTATCCACATAGTGACTGCTGCAAGGATTTCCTTTGCCCAATACTGGAAGGAAAAACAGCTACCTCCAGAAGAACTTGTTATAAAGAAAATATTGGAATGTGCAGAAATGAATAAATTGTCCTTAGAAATCAATGACAGAACGGATTCGGAGTATTATGGGGTGTGGGGTTTGTGGTACGAGTGGTTGGAGAGAAGGAAAAAAATGAGATAGTATATATAATTACTGTGTATTATTATGTGTAATAATCATTAAGATAAAATCTAGCACTATTTTATCCATATATTTACCTATAAGAAGTAATAGTACATGTATATGTATGACAAGATAAAAGTTTATGTATTTATTTGTGCACCAAACCGAAAATGTTTCTTATTGTATTGTTGATTTGTATAAATAAAAATTAAAAAAAAAAAAGAAAATTATCCAATCCACATCCCCCCCCCCCGGGGTCATGTGGGGTGCAATGTCTGATGGTGCCATCCTCCTGCACTGCCACAACGGTCGACCTTGAGTTGTTATCAGCTTCAAAGAAAATGCTGAAGAAAACTTTCTCTGCTCTTCTCCACCAGCTCACTTCCCCCCTCCCAGACATTCCAATAGTTCCCCCCTTCCCTCGTTACAATGGCAGCTGAGCAAGCAAGTAAAGAAAAAGTGGATTTTGAAAATGGCAGAACTTGGTGAGTTATCCAAATCGATGAAGGAACAACAACTATTTTTCTAAAAAAGTGGAAACGTGTTATGGATTTTTTGGTCATTGTTTGTTGATCAACATTGTTGATAGTTTTCTTGCAGATATTTGCTTAACCAAACTAGATAACATCATCAATGCTAGTAAATGATCTTGCTAAAAATGATTATTTATGGGGAGAATAGAACCATGATCTGGGAGGCTAATATTGGTAATAATTATGTTCATAATAGTTGTAAATTACATCAGAATTTCCTTCCTTCCTTCCTTCCTTCCTTCCTTCCTTCCTTCCTTCCTTCCTTCCTTCCTTCCTTCCTTCCTTCCTTTTCACTTTCTTTTTTAAAAAAATTCTAATTGTTAATATTTCTGTAAGTTTTCTCAATAAAAATATATTCAAAAAGATAGCTTAAACTATAAATAGCTTTTAAATGCTTTTCTTCAGAATAGTGCTAATCCTAGAACAGTACAACATATTAAAATGGGTATGAATATATTGGCTGAGAAAATACTGACTTGTGTTACACTTTATAATGTTAATTTTGACTTTTCTACATTATGTTATCATTAGAAAATCTGCATTCAGATAGATATCTGTGGCTGGATGATTTTTTCCCCCTCCTTCTCTTTCATTATATGTTGGCTTTGTCATGATGATCCTGTTACATGAGAATCATGAGACTCTGTATTTGAGATTATACACTTCACTAACTCTTTGCTACATTTTCACCACATTAAAAGGAATTGTAGTCAGTAGACAGTGATTCCAACAGAATCAGCATGTTTTCTTGCCACAAGCAATAAATAATACAGTATAGAGACACTAAAATGCATATTATAATGATACAAAAATATGGGAGGAATTTGAAGAAAAGTGAGGTTGTTAGGTGCTATTTTTATGACCATATTTTGTTCTTTTAAATGTATAGATATGCTTGTATCCTTTAATTGGCACCTAAAAGCAGTTCTTGAGATTCATGCAGTTAATGTTATGTAAATTCTCTGAATGAAATCTACTGCTATTGAAGAAATTCTTGTTAAATTAAGCAGGTTTAGTTCATGCTAATTAAAATATAAAAATATTCTTAGCAGTTATTTTTTTAAAAGAAAAATATGCTTACTGCAGTGATAAGCTAGATCCATGATGATGAACCTATGGCACATGTGCCACATCTGGAACATGGAGCCCTTTCTGCAGGCACACAAGCCGTCACCCAGCTCAGCTCTATCACACAGGTGCGTTTGCACCTCCCACCAGCCAGATGATTTTCAGGATGCCTGGGAGATATATTCGGGAGATGAGCGTGCATGCACGGGGGGGGGGGGGGGTGCATGCAGGAGACACGTGTGCATGCGCAGGGGGTCACATGTGCATGGAGAGGGCAAGGGTCGCATGTGCATGCATGGAGGGAGTGGGGGAAGCATTTTTAGACCAGGAGGCTGCAGGGAGGCCTATTAGGCCCAAACTTGGGGGTGGGGGGGTGCAATACGCCCATGGTCCGTTTTGGGCCCAGGAGGCTGCAGAGGGACCTAGGCCCAAAATGGGGGATGAGGGGTATGTGCATGGGGGGCGTGGGATCATGAGGGGTCATGGACGTGTGTGCAGGGGGCATCAGGAGTGGTGGCATGATTCATCCGTGACTGGGCTTCGGGCCTAAGGTTCCTACCCACCTCGTTCTGGGGCTTCTTTGACTCAGTGGCGGGAGAGGTGATGGACAGACAATGAGGGGACGGGAGTTACTCGACAGCCCCAGGCAGTGATATCATGGCAATAGTATCTTGTGGGAGCGGTTTGGGGAGGCCAGCTTCTGGGACGCTCCATCCAGCCAGATGTGGGAGATGGGAGCAGAGGCTGCAGGGATGTGGCAGCCATGCAGAATGGGGACCCAGTCAGCTCTGCATTTGCAATCCCAGTTTCATTTGGCTAGCCCAACGTTCTGCCTGGATTCTAGCCATTCCCATGGCACCATGCTAGATGCCCCATGGGAGCAGAGTTCATCACTGGCCAAATTGGTAGGACGACCAGAACGGCACACAGAAGGGATGACTACAGCCGATACAAAATACAAAAAAGATGCAGGTAAAAGAGGACTGATCAATTTCAAATATTTATTACACATAACACAAAAATCCAACTATCTTTAATGTTTTTCCTTACAGACATATGTTTGGCTATTTGTTAACTGAGAGCCAATTTGGTCTTATGGTTAAGGTAGGAAGCAGGAGCTGATGAAATCTAGTCTGTTTTAGGCATGAAAAACCAGCTGGGTGACTTTGGGCCAATCACTGTCTCTCAGCCCAACTGACCTCACAGTGTCGTGAGAAAAATAGGAGGAGGAAGGATTATTATGTACATTTGCTACCTTGAGTTATTTATAAGAAATAAAGGAGGGATGAAAATAAAATAAATCAAATAAACCTCTTATTTATAACCTAAAATTATATCTTCCAGATAATTAGCTATAAGTTTTACGTGCTCAGATACACATGCACACACAAACACACACAATATTTCCAAACAGCTGTCTTATTTTAACAGAATAACAGAGTTCAGAGGGACCTTGGAGGTCTTCTAGTTCAGTGTTGGTGAACCTTTTCGGTACTAAGTGCTGAAACAGGAGTGTGCGTGTGCTGGAAACAGGAAGAACAGCAACCCGGCACGCATATGCAATGATCTTCCGGTTTCTGGCATGCACATATGCACTGGCCACCTGGTCTTCCAATTTCTAGTGGGCATGTGCATGTGAAGACCAGCTGGCCAGTGCACATGAGTGTGCCAGAAACCAGAAGAGCAGCCTTCCAGTGCGCATGCACTGACCAGGAAAATGATCTTCTGGTTTCCAGCATGCGTATGCACATCAGCCACCTGATCTTCCAATTTCTGACATGCATGTGCACACAAAGACCAGCTGGCTGGGGCGCATGTGCACGCTGGAAACCAGAAAATCATTTTTCTGCCGCGTGCATGTGCACCGGGTGGCTTCTCTTCCAGTTTCCAGCACTCCCGCATGCATCAAAACTAGCTGGCAGGCACGCTGGAACCCGGAAGAGTAACAGGTGATGGCTCGCATGTCCGGAGATACGGCTCTGCATGCCACTTCCATAGGCGTGCCGTAGGTTTGCCATCACAGTTCTAGTTCAACCCACTGCTCAGGCAGGATGCCCTCTACCATTTCAGACAAATGGTTGTCCAAACTTCCAATGTTGGAGCATTCACAACTTCTCGAGGCAAGTTGTTCCACTGATCAATTGTTCTAAGTGTAGCTCTAAGTTGCTTATCTACTTGATTAGTTTCCATCCATTGCTTTTTGTCCTGCCTTCAGGTACTTTGGAGAATAGCTTGACAGCCTCTTCTTTGTGGCAGTCGCTTAGATATTGTAACACTGCTATTCTCATCCCAGTCCTCTTCATTAAACTAGACATTCCTAATTCCAGCAACCATTCTTTATATGTTTTAGCCTCCAGTCCCCTAATCATCTTTGTTGCTCTTCTCTGCACTATTGTATTGGTAAATAGGGTGATACAGGTAGTCCTTGACTTACAACTGGTCTCTTAGTGACTGTTTGAAGTTACAATGGAACCTGAGAAGCTGTTTATTTATTTATTTATTTATTAAATTTGTATGCTCTCCTCTTCAGACATAGTTTTAAAGTTTCTGCAGTGCTCCTGTGGTCACCTGAACAAAATTTGGGCAAATTTGACCTTATGACTCACCAGTCAGTCCCTCATCTATCTCCCCACCCCACCCCATCTCTACTTGCTGGATCTCTGCAGGCCTTGTCTCTGCTTTCCCACCTCATTGGTTACCCATAGGTCTTTTCTTTCCGAAGTTTTTATTTTTTTACAAACACATCATTGTGTGAACAGTGTGGCACTGGAGTGTCTTACATTTTAATACAAATAAAACAATATTCTTCATATTTAATAGAGTTGACAATCTTACATAGTTTTGGTAATAATACACATATTTTGTTGAATTGTAATCTTTCGTTATTTGATTATTCAATATTTAGTATGTTATTTTTATGCCAATCCCCATATTCTAAATTTCACTCCTTTTACTATAAATAAAATATTAATAATCATATTTGTTGTATTAAGAGACTTATATAGTTCTATAATAGTAATACACACATTTGTATTAAATTATAATCTTCCATTGTTTATCACCTTTCTAATTTTTAATTATGCCACTGTTATGTTTTAAAATGTTCCCCTTCTAATCACATTTTAATACAAATAGGATAATATTCATCATATTTACATTTGACAAGTTATATAATTCTAATAATAATACATGTTTATTAAATTGTAATCTTTCATTATTAAATTTTTCAATATTTCAGTATGATATTTCTATCCAATCAAATTCTAAGTATCATTCCTTTTACTGCAAATAGAATGTTGGTAATCATATTTGTTACATTTGACAAACTTATATAGTTCTACTAATAATACACATATTTATGTTAAGTTATAATCTTTATTGCTTATGTTATTTGTATGCCCATCACCATATTACTCAAACATATTCAAAATTACCATCTTTAAAATTCTAAGTTCCCTTCTTGTTATTACTTCACCTTGTAACGTAATATACAGTGGGGCAAAAAAGTATTTATTCAGCCACCAATTGTGCAAGTTCTCCCACTTAAAAAGATTTATTTGATTATTTGATCACACTTTTATACTGCCTTCTCCTAAAGGACTTCATCCCGAAGATGAGAGAGGCCTGTAATTGTCATCATAGGTAGACCTCAACTATGAGAGACAAAATGAGAAAACAAATCCAGATAATCACATTGTGATTTGGAAAGAATTTATTTGCAAATTATGGTGGAAAATAAGTATTTGGTCACCTACAAACAAGCAAGATTTCTGGCTCTCACAGACCTGTAACTTCTTTAAGAGGCTCCTCTCTCCTCCATCATTACCTGTATTAATGGCACCTGTTTGAACTTGTTATCAATATAAAAGACATCTGTCCATAACCTCAAACAGTCACACTCCAAACTCCACTATGGTGAAGACCAAAGAGCTGTTGAAGGACACCAGAAAATTGTAGACAGGCTGGGAAGACTAAATTCGCAATAGGCAAGCAGCTTGGTGTGAAGAAATTAACTGTGGGAGCAATAATTAGAAAAGGGAAGACATACAAGATCACTGATAATCTCCCTCGATCTGGGGCTCCATGCAAGATCTTACCCCGTGGGTTCAAAATGATCACAAGAACAGTGAGCAAAAATCCCAGAACCACACGGGGGGGCCCCTAGTGAATGACCTGCAGAAAGCTGGGACCAATGTAACAAAGGCTACCACCAGTAACACACTATGCCACCAGGGACTCAGATCCTGCAGTGCCAGACATGTCCCCCTGCTTAAGCCAGTACATGTCCGGGCCCGTCTGAAGTTTGCTAGAGAGCAGTTGGATGATCCAGAAGAGTATTGGGAGAATGTCATATGGTCAGATGAAACCAAAGTAGAACTGTTTGGTAGAAACAGAACTCACCGTGTTTGGAGGAGAGAGAATGCTGAGTTGCATCCAAAGAATACCATACCTACTGTGAAGCATGGGGGTGGCAACATCATGCTTTGGGGCTGTTTCTTTGCAAAGGGACCAGGACGACTGATCCGTGTACAGGAAAGAATGAATGGGGCCACGTATCATGAGATTTTGAGTGCAAACCATGTTCCATCAGCAAGGGCATTAAAGATGAAATGTGGCTGGGTCTTTTAGCATGACAATGATCCCAAACACACCACCCGGGCAACGAAGGAAGAAGCATTTCAAGGTCCTGGAGTGGCCTAGCCAGTCTCCAGATCTCAACCCCATAGAAAACCTTTGGAGGGAGTTGAAAGTCCATGTTGCCCAGCGACAGTCCCAAAACATCACTGCTCTAGAGGAGATCTGCATGGAGGAATGGGCCAACATACCAGCATCAGTGTGTGCCAACCTTTTGGAGACTTACAGACAATGTTTGACCATTGTTATTGTCAACAAAGGATATATAAGAAAGTATTGAGATGAACTTTTGATATTGACCAAATACTTATTTTCCACCATAATTTGCAAATAAATTCTTTCCAAATCAGACAATGTGATTGGATTTGTTTTCTCATTTTGTCTCTCATAGTTGAGGTCTACCTATGATGACAATTATAGGCCTCTCTCATCTTTTTAAGTGGGAGAACTTGCACAATTGGTGGCTGACTAAATACTTTTTTGCCCCACTGTATGTATGTGTGTGTATATATATATATATATATATATATATATATATATATATATATATATATATATATATATATATATATATTCCATTACTCCCACGTTCTCTAACTTCCAACCCTATTTTAACTTATATCACTATTGTTTTTAGGAAATGTTCCCTTTTTTATCCATCACCTCTTGCCCGCTTTAAAGCTTTAATTATTCATTTCTTAGCTTGTCTCCCATATTCCTCTCTTGGATCTTTATGTCTGTCTGCTTCCACTTCTTGGCCAATCCTCTTAAACATTTCTCCCTTCTCTACCCTGTTCCATTCTCTGATTTTCAAGTTGTCTACTCTTGCCCCTATCTCTTTTCCCAAAAAACCTTCCTGCAGTTCCAGTTCCTGTTTAACTTCCCTTAAAATACTCTCCCTTTGGTTTGTTTCAGCAATCATTATTATTTTTATTTTTATATGCTTCTTGTCATTTCTTTTTATTTGTTGTTTTGTCTGTTCTATTTTTTCAGCTGCTCTTTCAGTTAGCTCCTCCTCTTCCTGTGCATCCTGGTTTTTCCTTGTTCTTTGTGTCATATTTTACAGTCTTCATTTATACTTTGCATTTTGTTCATAATCTCCTCACATCTTCTTGTCAAGGTATCTTTAATACTCTGAGTTATCAACATTAACTTCTTCCCAAATTCCCCCCATTTCTTGTTAACTTTCTTCCCAAATTC
Organism: Masticophis lateralis; assembly: GCA_030761175.1. Classification (NCBI taxonomy): domain Eukaryota; kingdom Metazoa; phylum Chordata; class Lepidosauria; order Squamata; family Colubridae; genus Masticophis; species Masticophis lateralis. The sequence goes on from JAUDYJ010000006.1 coordinate 62,485,604, forward strand.
ACCCATTTCTTGTTTTTGTTTATTTTGTTTATTTATGTCCAATAGTCCAAGAGCCTTATACTGAAACCTAAGGCAACTTCTCAAAAAAATTCAATGTCCAATAGTGTTTATATCCCAAATTAGTCAGCCTGTTCCTCTAGATAGAACAAAGGTGGAACCTTCATAAATCCTTCTGCCAGTTCAGTCTTGTATTAAAACTTTCAGGGGTCATTTTAATAGTAAAGTTTTTCTTATTCTCACATTTAGATCTCCAAAAGCCAAACCTTTCCAGGATTTTGGGAATATGTTGTGTCTCCCTTTTAACGGCAGGTGGCACTCTTAAATCAGATTTCAATATTAACCATTTTATCCAATTTTACTGGAATACTCCAAAATATAAATATAGTGTTAGTTTTTTATGTAAATAGCTCCAGCATTTTGAATTTAAAAATCCAATTTTCTGTATTTTTAGCAAATTTTCTATTTTCTTCCCTTGAGTCTTTTCACTTTCATTTTAAAGTTTTCCTCAAGGTGTTAAGTTGCAGCCACTTTAAAAATAATTATGAGTCTCTCTTTTCCTGGATATTCTTTTGGGGTTACACTTTAAATAAAAAGGATTTTTATCACCCAGTTCCAGACACTGTTCATCAATTCCACTCCAGCACTCTTTTTAGTTGTTAAACTGTCTGTGGCTTTGTGGCAGCCATCTAAAGCTGCCTCTTCTCCTCACCATAGAGGGAAGAGAAAGTCCCGGTGTTCTGCAGAAGAATTGTGATTTCTCCTGCGACCTCCCAGGATGCCCCTCCTTAGCTTTGCCATCCCTATAAGGCAGCTTTGGCTCCTTTCAGAGCCCACAAATAGGGAGAAGCCAGCACAGGGATAGCGAGCTCCATTCCATTGCAACTGGTATCATCGTGATGTCTGGTTCCCCATAGATCATGTGTCTACTTCCACAGAATTTCTAGAAAATTAATATGCCACATCTCTAGATAAATAAAAAATGGGGAGAAGGTAAAAAAAGATAATTGAATATGCAAGGTGGAATAGGAGAAATAAAATATAGAAGTCTAAATTGTGGAAACCTGTTGCTCATGTTAATTTCATGTTTTCAAATATTTCCAGAAATTGCTGCAATATATTCCTTATGAACCAAATGTGGAATTTCCTTTCAGCTGTTTTATACAGCAAATGGGGATTCCTCAGATATCTTTACTTGCAGTATTAATAGTTTAGTTATAGAAGTGCATATGGTCGTCAGACTTGTTTCACTACATAGTGGAAATTAAAATTGAGATGATCTGAATAATTACCAATAGGCATTCATAAAAATTTAATAAGAATAGATTCTATGTTGATAAGCTAACAAAATCCAAATTTTGTATTCATGGACTATATTAATTCTTGTCTGGGGCTAGTATAATCACAATAACAATTTCTGGCAATAAAATGTATGCATTAGGCATTTGCCCTTGAAGGTGGATATACTAAGCACCCACTATGGTTCCTGAATGCCTCCCCCATGCAAATTGACAATGATTTGAAATAACATAATTATATACACACAGTTTCATATACATACATGCACATAACTTTTTAAATTATTGATGGAACTGTTGCTGATATATTTCTCTGCAGATTGATTAAAACTTGGCAAGGTCAGATTGTGTGATTGGCTTAGATGTTATGAATGGCAGTTTCAGGTTTAGAACGAACCAGAGGTAAATGATATAGCAAACCATTTAAATTCAAAAGCACTCTTTGACCTAGAGGAAGAAGAACCAACTAGAGTGAAGTAAAATTAATTGCAATTAAGTTTGATCATTAATCAGTGTTTAAAAGATATATATATATATATATATATATATATATATATATATATATATATATATATATATACATACATACATACATACATACATACATACATATACACACATACACACACACATACATGCATACATACATATACATATATATATACATATATATATATGAAATCTTATATATAACTGTTAGTCTAGCTTTATAACTATTTAGTGAATTATTTTAGTATTTAATCAGTATCTTGTTTTATATGTTCAGATTTATTAGATTTATTATATTAGATGGACTAAGGAAATTAAGAATTGTAATTAAATAATTAATTATTATTAATAAATTAAATTTATTAATAATAATTTAAATAAGATATTAAGTAATTAACTACAAGGATATTTAATTGATGAATTGCTGAAACTCTAGAGTTTTCCCTACTCCCCCTCTTATTTTTATAGACTAAATATTGACTAAAATTGAAGAATTTTGAATTTTGAAAAATATTGAAAGGTGAAAGATAGAATTTACACATAAACCTATATATAAACAGTGACTGTGTGATAAGGAAATATATTTCAATTGTTTACCATCTTGGGACTATTGAATGTTATAAATTGAATATTAATATTGATAGAAATATAACAACCTAAATAGTAATCAGTATATGAAACTCTGGGAAAAAATAATACAAGAAATACTAATGGCAACCACAGGCTCAGCAACAATTACGAAGACAGCAAGAAAATACCTTCAAACCAGATGATACTTATGGTCTCCCCAGCACAGCAAAAGCCAGTTGAAATTATGGAAAAGGATAAGCCTCTTAGCATGCAAAACATCCATTCCATACTAACAATGATCCAGGAAGGAATAAATAAAATGCAAGAGACTATAGCCCACAATCATGAAGAGACAAGGAAAAACCACGAGGAACTAAGGATGGACGTGGGAGAGATAAAAGATAATATCAGGAACATGGATGAGAAGATAGGAAAAATACAACAGAACATAGCAGAAAACGAGGAAAGGATCCATAAGGTGGAGGAGAGAATAGAAAATATGGAAAATATGGAATATAATCAAGCGACAATAAATAAGGAACTGGAAGACTCGTTAACTTATCTCAAGATGGAGAAGGCATTTTTTTATTTAAGGTTTCAAAATGTAGAAGAGCAAAAAGATGAAGACCTAGGAGAAATAATGACTGATATACTTGCAGAAGTGACCCAGAGGGACAAAGAAGAGATACAAAGCAAAATAGATGAAATTTATAGAGTTCATACAAATTATGCAAGGAGGAATAAGTTACCCAAGGAAATACACATCAGGTTCACAAAAAAAAAAAAAAAATCTATGAAAGAAGAGATATACAGGAAAATGAGAGAAGAGACAACTATGTATAGGGGAAAAGAAATTCTAACCCTCAAACAAATACCAAGAAGGACAAGGGACCAAAGGAGGAACTACAATTTCTTAACCACACGTTTGAATAAATTTAAAATAAAATTCTGCTGGCTAATACCAGAATCTACTAATCTCTACTTTTTCAGGAGAGAAAGTACAGAATTGACAACTTAGAAAAAACTCAGGACTTTTTTGACCAGCATTTTGTATTCAAAAAGGAGCAGGAGAACAGAGAAGAGCAAGAACTCAAGGGGTAAGAAGAACAGCGGACAGAAAAAGAAGAAAGAGACCAAGAAGAGGAAAGAAGAGTGGAGAGAGAAAGAATGGAGAGAGAGGGAGTGAGGGAAAAGACGCAAAGAATCATTAGAAACACAAGAAGACTGAAAACAACAAATAAATAAACAAATGGAGATGGAAAGAGAGCTAAAATTATCTCAATTAATATAAACCGACTCAATTCACCAACTAAAAGAAAATATACATTTACAAAACTTCAAAAACTGGAATTGGGCATCATAAGCCTACAAGTAGTACACATTAAAAGACAGCACCAAAAATTATTAGAAAATCAAAGATTAGGAACATTATATGCATCTCTAGGAGACCAAAAAAAGAGAGGAGTTGCAATATATATAAAGAAACACCTAAAAACAAAACAAATATATACAGACACAGAAGGATGTATTTTAATAATAGAAATACAAACAGAATCAAAAACAATACTATTAATATCTATATATGCACCCAATGGAAACCAAAGTGATTTTTTTCAAGAAATTACATAATATAGTTAAAGATCTGGAATATGAAACTATTTGCATGGTAAAAGACTTCAATGCAATTATCGATATAGAAAAAGATTACCGGAGCAATAAAAAAAGTAAAACCAGAAAGAAAACACTACCCGATACCTTTAAAGAGATGATCGACAAATTACATCTACATGATGCATGGAGAGAGGCAAATAAACAAACAAAATAATATACATACTATTCGAGCCCACACCAGTCACAGTCCAGGATTGACATGGCCTGGATGACTTCAGACCTCAGGAAGAAGATAAAGGATATAGAAATAACATCGAATACTTGGGCAGACCATAATCCCATTAAAATAGTATGGAAAGGATATCGAAAGCAAAAGAGGTGGATGATGGATACTGGAACAATAAAGGACAAGGAATACATGCAGATGATTGAGAAAGAAACTAAAATGTTTCTCCAAATAAATACCAAAGAAGAGACATTGCTCCAGAACCTATGGGATACAATTAAAACCTACATAAGAGGCCTGACTATTGTGTATATGGCCAAGAAAAACCAAGAGAAACAACAGACAAGGAGCAATTTATTAGAAGAACTTAGAATATACGAATTAGAATAGCAGAAACAAACCCATAATAAAACAATAAAAGGAAAATTAAACCTGACCAAACATAAAATTAACCTAATTACGCAAACAGAAATTGCACAGAAAATCAAACTAGCAAAACAGAAATATTTTGAGTATGCAAATAAAACGGGTCGCTGACTAGTGTACAAACTGAAAAAAGAAAAAGAAAGGAGAACAATATCAGCTACAAGACGAAACAGGACAAATACACCATATGAACCCTGATAAAAAACGCATCGTAAAAGATTTCTTTCAAAATCTCTATAAACAAGAGGAGATCTGGGATGAAGACATTAAGGAATATCTACGTAAAACAAATTTTACAAAATTAGAGGAGATCCATAGAGAAGCAATAAATAGACCAATTACAATGGCTGAGATGGTAGAAGCAAGGAAAAAACAGAAGAATAACAAGGTTCCAGGCCTGGATGGAATACCAACGGAATTTTATAAAAAAAATTCTGTTGGTCAGTATTCTGTTGGTCAGTATTCAATAGACGAGCTATTACTTCAAGTTTTCAATGATGCACTATTAAAAGCAGAAATTCCCAAATCTTGGACCGAAACCATTATTACACTCATCCCCAAAGAAGATACGGATTCTACACAAGTTAAAAATTACAGGCCGATTTCATTGCTAAACGTAGACTATAAATTGTTTATGTTGGTCATAATGCAAAGATTGAAAATAATTATTCACAAATATAAACACTTGTCTCAAGAAGGCAGATCAAAAATAACATGAGAACAATTATCAATGTCCTGGAATATTATGAGAAAAAAGTTGATAAACAGGTAGCCTTAATTTTTTTAGACGCACAGAAGGCATTCAATAACTTTAACTGGAATTTCCTCATATTACACTTAGAGGACATGGATTTTGGTGATAAATTTCTGCAAATGATTAGGAAAGTATACTCCTCCCAAATGGCAAAAATTATAATTAATGGAGACATGACAGATAATTTGGATATACAAAAAAGTATGAGGCAGGGATTTATTTATTATTTATTAAATTTTTATACCGCCCTTCTCCCGAAGGACTCAGAGTGGTGTACAGCCACAATAAAACAACATATAATACAAAATTTAAAAACAAATTTAAAACAAATTAAATAATTTGGCCCCAAATTAAAAACTCAGAGATTAAAACATTCAATTCCAATTCCTTATTTAGCCAGCCCAGCCTGTTGGAATAGTAAGGTCTTAAGGGCACGGTGAAAGGTACGTAGGTTGGGAATCATAGATATCCCTGGGGGCAGTTCATTCCAGAGGGCGGGTGCCCCCACAAAGAAGGCTCTCCCCCGGGGATCACCAGTCAACATTGTTTGACCGATGGCACCCTGAGGAGTCCCTCTCTGTGGGAGCGTGTTGGTCAGTGGGAGGCCATCGGTGGCAGAAGACCTCATAAGTATGAGGTCCTAAGCCATGGAGTGCTTTGAAGATGGTAACCAACGCCTTGAATCACACCTTGAAGACCATTGGGAGTCAGTGTAGCTTGCGCAGGAGTGGTGTTACATGGGAGCGCCATGTCACTCCCATAATCACCCGTGTGGCCACATTCTGGACCAGTTAGAGGCTCTGAGTGCTCTTCAAGGAGAGCCCCATGTAGAGTGTTACAGTAGTCCAGACGGGAAAGGATGAGGGCGTGAGTGATTGTACGCAGGGCATCCCGGTCCAGAAAGGGATGCAACTGGTAGATCAGTTGCATCCCTTTCTGGACCGGTGAACCTAATAAAAAACCCCCCTGGCCACAGCCATCATGACAGCCATGCATCCAGGAGGACACCCAGGTTGCAAGCCCTCTGTGAGGGGGCCAGAGTCTCACCCCCAATAGTCAGCGATGGAACCAGCCGGCTATACCGGGAAGCCGGGAGCCATAGCCACTCAGTCTTGGAGGGGTTGAGTCTGAGCCTGTTTCTCCCCATCCAGATCCACACGGCCTCCAGGCATCGGGACATCACGTCAAGGGCATCATTGGGGTGGTCTGGGGTGGAGATGTACAGCTGAGTATCATCAGCGTAGTGGTGGATCTTCACCACAAAATCACGGATGATCTCACCCAGTGGCTTCACATAAATGTTGAACAGGAGGGGCGAGAGAACTGACCCTTGCAGCACCCCACAAACAAGGCGCCCTGAGATTGACCTCTGTCCCCCTGCCAACACAGACTGCGTCCTACCAGAGAGGAAGGAGGAGAACCACTGCAACATGGTGCCCCCCATTCCTAACCCCTCCAGCCGGTGCAGCATGATACCATAGTTGATGGTATCAAAAGCCACTGAGAAGTCTAACAGGACTAGGACAGAGGAACATCCCCTGTCCCGAGCCCTCCAGAGATCATCAACCAATGCGACCAATGCTGTTTCCATGCTGTATCCCAGCCTGAAGCCCAACTGGTACGGATCTAGATAGACAGCTTCATCCAGGTACTGGGGGAATTGTCGCACCACCACACTCTCAACAACCTTCGCCACAAAGCGAAGATTGGAGACTGGACGATAGTTTGTTAATACAGCCGGGTCCAGGGAAGGCTTCTTGAGGAGAGGCCTCACCACCGCCTTTTTTAGGGCAGAGGGGAAGAAACCCTCATTCAAAGAAGCGTTAATAATCATCTGAAGCCAGCCTCATGTGACCGCCCAGGAGGCCAGCACCAACCAGGAGGGACACGGGTCCAATAAACATGTGGCAGCGCTCAACTTACCCAGAACCCTGTTCCACATCCTCGGGAGTCACAAGGTCAAACTCCTCCCAGATAACACTCTCAAAACCCACCTCCGTCACCCCATCTGAACCCACCTAATCAGAGTCCAAGCCTTCCCTAATCTGAGCAATTTTGTCATGCAGGTATTGCACAAAATCCTCAGCCCTATCCTGCAAGGGGTCTTCCTGTGCTCGCACATAAAGAAGGGGTGGCTCGGCAGTTCTCTGCACACACAATAAGAGTGGAAGGGAGCCAGGTACATAGTCAGCAAGCCCATCTGCACGCCACAACCCCACTTCACAAGGAGGGACTCACATCTGGCTATCTGCAGAACAGTGGCCTCCCTCGGACAAAGATTTTCCTTAATAATAGCCGCCACCCCCGTCCCCTCCCCTGAACCCTCGACTGGTGGAATGCGCAGAAGCCTGGTGGGCACATTTCAATGAGGGGAACCCCCACTCCTGGTCCAACCAGGTCTCCGTAATCCCTGCCAGGTCCACACACCCCTCCTGAACAAGATGATAAATGAGGTGGGCTTTATTAATCGTGGACCTGGCGTTGCACAACATCAGCCAGAGGCCCAGGCCCTGGGGGTCTGTGCAACCCGGGAAATGAGAATTGCATTGGGGACTGGAGTGTGCAATTGCTCGTAAACAGTGAGTGTGCACTCCTGTAACATGATTCGGCCCCCTGCTACTGCCATATCTGCCCCTCCCACCCACAATGCTAATCAAGCCCTCACCCTCACCCCCTAGCACCCCTGCCAGGCTTCCATCCAAGGCCCCTCTGCCATGACCATCAGACATACAATGCTGCTATATGGACCCCTCCCAGGTGCATCACTATGTCCATCCAACCCCCTCCCTGAACCCCTTAAAATCTTTGCTAATCATTTAACTAAAAAACCCCGCAGCCTCCTCTTTGCTGCATGCCACTTCTCCAGGTTCCAAAACCCCTCATCATGGTAGGCCCTTGATAGTGTGGAGGGCCAGGCCTGCGAGAGGGGGGAGTCTCGCAGCACAAGGAGCTCGGCCGCTGAATACATCCAGGTAGCCAGGGGTAAAGATGGTATGTGGCCAGGGATTTCACAATGATAGTCAGAAAGAAGGTTCCGGAGAAAATACAAGCCATTAGGTGCGGGTCACTTGGGCTCCATTGTCTCAGGCCATTTGACATAACCGGAGAATGAAATGACCAAAACCACCGTCTCAAGGTGGCTGGTACTAGAGCAGATGGACTATCAAATCCGGTAAGAAATCAGCAGCAGGAAACCGGCTCCCTCAGTACCCGTAGCCAAAGGCTAAAAACTCTCCTTACGGCAAAGGCATAGAATGGAATACAGAGGCAGGATAGGGGATCAGACTGTTGGCAATATCAAAGCGAGGATAAGATGGATCCAAAGGAAGGTATTTTGGCATGGAAGGAACCAGTCCGGATGGCAAGTGACCATGATAACACCTGAAACCAGGCCATGGGAGGGGGGAGGAGAAACAACAGCGACAAACCAGCCACTCCTCCATGGCCATCCAACCCTTCCTGGTCTCCCTCAGATCTTCCAGTGGTCACACAGTTCACACAGTTGGGATGCCCTTTATCTCCACTATTGTTTATAATTTCGCTGGAAATTTTATTAAACAAAGTTAGGAAGGATGAAGAAATAAAAGGTCTGAGAGAATACAAAAAGGAATATAAATTACAAGCCTTCACCGACGACATGGTGTTTATATTGGAACAACCGGAAACAACAAGAATCAAACTTTTGATGAAGATAGAGGAATATGGAAGAGTGGCAGGACTCAAAATTAACAAACAAAAAACTAAAGCACTAACAAAGAATCTGACAAAGGCACAGGAGACAAAATTAGAAGACAAACTAGGAATACAAATTGTAAAGAAAGTAAAGTATCTAGGAATTTGGCTCACCACTAAAGCAACATCGATTAGAGAAGACAACTATACTAAACTGATGAAACAAATTAAAAAGGATTTAGAAACATGGAATAAACTACAACTGTCATTTTTAGGGAAAATCGCATCTATAAAAATGAATATACCTAGATTACTCTACCTTTTTCAAGTAACCCCAATTTGGCCAGGAAAGGATTTCTTTAAAGAATAATAACAAAATATATCTGGCAACGAAAAAAGCTAGGATTAAAATAAAATGTTTGCAAGATACTAAGGAAAAGGGAGGATTAGGCCTACTGGACTGGGAGCTATATTACAAATCTTGGTCTCCATCGTTCCTGTCACAAAATTGGATAAGAGACTGGATAGACTTCAAAAATAAAAGAATGCTACTCCTAGAGGGATTTGAACTACAACGAGGCTGGCACACCTTTCTGTGGAAGGGAAAAGACAAACAACATGGATACTTCCAACAACATACTATCAAAGGATCATTGTACAAAACATGGCAAGAGATTAGAAAGCAGCATTATACCAAAATTCCGCGATGGCTATCGACCATGGAAGCATTGATTTATCCAAACACCATGGACAAAGAGAAAATTTGAAAACAGAAAACTGAACCTGGATAGCTCAACAGGCTAAAAGCAGATTAAAGCCTGCATCCAGCTGTCTACAATTACACCAGTTCGAATCTCACCAGGCTCAAGGGTGAATCAGCCTTCCATCCTTTCTAAGGTAGGTAAATTGAGGACCCAGTTTGTGGGGGCAATAAGCTGACTTTGTATAAAATATACAAAAGTATGAAGGCTATTGCTTAATGCATTGTAAGCCACCCTGAGTCTTCGGAGAAGGGCGGCATATAAATCTAATTTTTTAAAAAATGAGAAACTACAAAGAATTATTGAATAATGAAGGAGACTTACAAATGAGACAAGAATTAAAAAATCAGGGTATAGACATTGATTGGTGGCCAAATTTGCAAATAGAATCAAGATATAAAACAGATCGGGCACAATTTGGATTTCAAAATGAACCAAATGAATTAAATAAGATATTACAAGGTACAGATGAGAAAATGATAACCAAAATTTACAACTATTTAATAAAATATAAACTAGAAGAGGAGGTAGTTAAAAAAAACATGATAATCTGGGCAAAAAACATAGGATATAACATCAAATTGGATAATTGGGAAAAATTATGGAAGGTAAATTACAAGATGACAATGTCTATACCCTACAAGGAAAATCTATACAAAATGTTCTACCGATGGCACCTCCCACCGGCATGCCTGGCCAAAATGTTCCCAAACACATCTCCAATGTGTTGGAAATGTAAAACACAAAAGGGGACATACTATTATCTCTGGTGGTCATGCCGAAAGGCAAAACAATATTGGCAAGAAATTAAGAAAATGATTGAAGAAATTATAAAAAAGAAGGTGGAAATGAGGCCAGAAATCTTTCTACTAGGAATAACCACAGCACAATATACCAAAGAAATAAAATACTTAATTATTCATATCCTGACAGCAGTACATATACTCTTTGCCCAAAATTGGAAATCTGAGCAATTACCGACAGAAAATAAAATAATCACAAAAATTACAGAATGCGCAGAAATGGATAGGCTTACCAAAGAATTACAGGAGAAAGATGATACTGATTACTATTTAGTGTGGCAAAGATGGTACAGCTGGCTGGAGGAAAAGATAAGAACATAAAAATAACTTTGAGTACCTGATAGGAAATGTAAAGAATTAAAAATAGTAAATATGTAAATATAGATATGCATAGAGAAAGACAAGAAAAACAGAAAAATAATCCACCGATGTGATAGCTTTAAGAGTCAGTCAGAAGACTGAATTGATGTTTGTTTGTTTTGTATGTTGTCTTATTGTATTTATGTTCATTTGTATATTTTTTTCAATAAAAAATTTATTAAAAAATAAAAAAATAAATTCAAAAGCACTCTTAGAAGCTACATTTATCCTCAGATGTATCAGATCAAAAACTAGAAAATGCTATTCAGAAATCTTTGCTGAATGCAAAAATTAATATGAATTTCCTGCTCTAATCAAAATGCAAAAGTGTGTTCTTTTAATAACAGTTGATTTGAACTTGTATAAAACTAATTGATTATCAGGGAGAAAAAATCAGAAAACATGAACACATAGAAAGCACAGAGTTCTAGAAGGACGAACGATTGCATGGGATGTTGAAAGTATGTTTTTTGTTCCTTTAGGAAATGGAAATTCCTTTTCCTATAACAGTATATATATTTGTAATTGAATTATATAAGAAAGAACCAATTTGGATTAAGCCCATTTTAAAACATTCTATAGTAAGAATTTTTTAAATAATTATTTTTTAAATAATTTATTTCTGTTGAAATAAAAAAAGACTCCTAAGTTTTTTACTGTGCCTTCTCTACAGATATTTCTTGTTTAGTGACTACAACTAGGACTGGCAGCTCATTGTTAAGTGAAATGGTAGCTAAGTGAAACTGATGGTGCTTATGATCTTACTCGGTTTTCCTTTGCTTTTAAAGACTTGCAAAGATCATAAATGTGAGTATTAGTTGCAGAGTTCCTTTTTCATCACTTTTTCCTCCATGTTTTTATTTTATTTATATAACATATAAAAATTCCATTTCAATCAACAGTGTGTTGTCTGGGTACAATTGTTTTAAGGCAATCGTAATCAAAACGTTTGCAATAGATAGACGTTTAGAACATAGTATTCATCACAATACCATTCATACTATAATAATAATAATATTTTGCTTGTCTACTCTAACAAATCTCCATTTTCACATTTATCCTTTTTATGTCCCCATATTTCTAACTAACCATTGATAAAATATGTCCCATATAAAAAAATATTCAGTTTGACAAAGCGAGAGCTTTTTATGAAGATTTTCTAAAAGAAAAGGAAGTAGCAATGGAAACAGAAACACAAGTTGCAGTGGTGCCCATAAAACCTCAGAGGAGGAAATGGCAATGATTGAATCAACGGAAGGCGCTGTAAGTGGGATTGTGGAATTTAAGGAACAATGGGAAGTAAGATCAACAAAACCTACATATAAAATATGAATATGGAAACAACAAAATTAATTTCAATAAATATAAATGGACTCAATTTGGCTGTGAAAAGAAGAAAGGTCTTTCATAAATTAGAGAAATTAAAATTTGACATAATTTCTTTACAAGAAGTTCATATTAAAAAGCAACATGAACAACTATTGGTACATCCTAAACTTGGAAGAATCTTTTCATCACTATCGCAAAGTAAAAAGAGAAATTCAATAAAGGCGGAACAAATATATGCAGATTCAGAGGGTAGAATTTTGATGGTGGAAATAATTGATAATAATATGAGAATACTATTAATAGCAATATACACGCCAAATAATAACCAAAATGACTTTTATCGAAATTTACACATGAAAATAATTGAAATGGATTATGATAATATATGTATAATATACATAATTATACATAATAGAAAGACACTTCCGAATTCTTTTTTTAAAATGATAGAGGAAACAAACTTGAAAGATATATGGGGAGACAGAAATGGAAAGAATAGAGCCTGGTGGCACAGTGGACTAAGTGCTGTTAAAGTAGCACTTAGTTGCCAGCTGCCTGCAATTACTGCAAATTCAAATCTCACCAGGCTCAAGCCTTCCATCCTTTCGAGGTAGGTAAAATGAGGACCCGGATTGTGGGGGCAATAAGTGACTTTGTATAAAAAGAACACCACTTGGTGGTGGGGGGGCGAAAGCAGGTATATACAAAAGTATGAAGGCTATTGCTTAATACATCGTAAGCCGCCCTGAGTCTTCAGAGAAGGGCAGCATATAAATCAAACTAATAAATAAATAAAAATAAAAATAGACAATATACTTTTTATTCTAACAGGCACTCATCCTGGTCCAGGTTAGATATGATGTGGACAACAATGGACTTGACTTTGAAAATAGAACAGGTGGAAATAGAAGCCAATTTGTGGGCTGATCACAATCCAGTGATAGTAACCTGGAAAGGCCAAAAAAGGAAAGCTAGATGGACTTTGAATAATACAATTTTAAAAGAAAAAGATTTTGTACAGAAAATGCAAAGAGAGCGTGATTTCTTCTTTAAGGAGAATAAAAGGGAAGATACATCGACACAAAATCTTTGGAATACAATGAAGGCTTATGCCAGAGGCTTAATAATAGACTATACAAGGAAAAGAAATGTGAAGAAAAGACAAACTTTTACAATATTAAATGATGAATATAAGAGATTTGAAAAGGAACTCCAGAAAGATCCATGTAAGAAAGATATAAAAATAAAAATGGGTATGCTAAAGCACAAAATGGACTTACTGGAGAAGGAAGAGCTAGCCCAAAAAATAAGAAGTGCTAAACAGAATTATTTTGAAAATAAATTGAAAAAAGAAAGGGAATCAAAAAAAAATAACGCAATTGATTGATGACCAAGGGCAAAGTAAATTTGAAATAAAGAGATGGGAAAAATAATACAAGATTACTATAGACAACTTTATAAAAGAGAGCTGATAGAAGATGGGAAAGTTAAAAAGTATTTACAGAATGCAAAATTACCCTTGATTCCCAAGGACATTGAAAAAATGTTGGAAGGGCGCATAACGATGATGGAACTAACAGAAGCAATTAAGAAACAAAAAAATGGAAAGACACCAGGACCAGATGGTTTGCCTGTTGAATATTATAGGACACTACAAGATTCTTTAAGCCTTCCGTTATTGGATGTTATGAATGAAGCAATGATAAATAAAACAATATCCCAATCATGGACTGAGGCTTATATTACATTGATTCACAAAGAAGACACAAACCCACAACAAATAAAAAACTATAGGCCTATATCCCTGCTAAATTTGGACTATAAAATTTTCATTTCAATATTGGGAGAAAGACTTAAGAGATATTTAAAAATTACTCAGATCAAAATGGATTTCTTCCAAAAAGACAAATTAGAGATAATATAAGAATAATTCTGGATTCTCTAGAATATTATGAAGCGCACCCTGAGAAGCAAATGGCTCTGATATTTTTAGATGAACAAAAGGCATTTGACAATGTGAATTGGCGATTTATGACGTTACAAATGGAAGAGGTGGGCTTTGGCAGGAAATTTATTCAGGCAATTGAAGCTATATATTCTAAACAGACAGTGAAGGTAATGATTAATGGAGAATTTACTGACTCTATTGAGATAGAAAAAGGTACTCGACAAGGATGCCCATTATCCCCATTGTTGTTTATATTGACTTTGGAAGTTTTGAATAGAAATATTAGAGAAGAAAAAGAGATAAAAGGACTGAAAATTCAAAAAGAAGAATATAAATTACAAGCCTTTGCTGATGACCTGGTCTTTATTATTGAAGAACCATTAGCATCAATAAATAAACTGATAGAAAAAATTGGAGAGTTTGCGGAAGTTGCTGGTTTGAAAATTAATAAAGAAAAAACGAAGATAATGACTAAAATATGTTAAAAAAACAAAAAGAAGAATTGATGGAGATTTCTAAGATGCGGGTCACAAATAAGGTAAAATATTTGGGGATACAACTGACAACAAGATGTAGTTTTCTTAAAGAAAATAATTATGATAAGCTTAAGCAACAGATAGGGCAAGATTTGGTGAAATGGGGAAATTTGCAGCTATCTTTGATTAGCAGGATTGCAACTATTAAGATGAATATTTTACCTAGAATTTTGTATCTTTTTCAGACAATTCCAATAAAGCTGGGTAAGGAATTCTTTGTTGTTTTGAATAAAATGGTATTAAAATACATTTGGCAGGGGGAAAAGGCAAGAATAAAACTTAAATTGTTACAAGATGCCAAAATGCGGGGTGGTTTTGGCCTACCTAATTTTGAATTATATTATCAAGCAGTTAGTTTAATGCGGATTAAAGAATGGGTAACATTGAAAAACACTAGATTACTGAATTTGGAGGGACATGATTTATTGATGGGGTGACATGTCTTTTTATGGTATAAAGGAACTAAAATACACGGGTATTTTAGAAGACATCAGATACGTGAAGCTTTGTTTTTGAATTGGGGGAGGATTAAAAAATACCATTATTTGAAGAGTCTGGTCTGGGTATCTACAATTGAAGCTTTTTCTTATCCAGTGGTATTTAAAGGGGAACAAATCATTAGATATAGTGAATTATTGGATGAAAGGGGTGAACTTAAATTAAAACAAGATTTAGAAGAGCAGGGATTTAAGATGGATTGGTTTTCATACATGCAAATATTTTCCAGATATCGAGAAGATCTCAAACAAGAAGGTTTTTATAATACTTTGACTATCTTAGGTAAGGTATTAATGGGCTCCAATTACTATGTAATTAAAAAGGTATATGGATACTTGCTAGAGGTAAAATTGGAAGAAGAACAAGTTAAAGAATCAATGATAGCGTGGGGGGAAAATTTTGGTTATGGTATTGATTTAGAGAAATGGCAAAAATTGTGGTCACATAATTATAAAATGACAATGTCTACAGCATATAAACATAATTTGTATAAGATGTTTTACAGGTGGCATTTACCCCCGATAAGGATAGCCAGAATGGTCAAGAACAAATCAGAGAAGTGTTGGAAGTGTCATCAAACCCCAGGATCTTATTACCATATGTGGTGGACATGCGTGGAAGCAAGGAGATTTTGGACTAAGATACACATGGGGTTAGAAAAAATGTCAAAGAGATATATTGACCTTAAACCAGAGATATTTTTATTAGTGATCTTACCAGAGACGTTTAATAAAAAATTGCAATATTTAATTGTGAATATTTCAACAGCAGCTAGAATTGTATTTGCAAAAAATTGGAAAGGAGAAGTTAATTACAGATGAAGAAATTATTAAGAAAATTTGGACTGGGCTGAAATGAGTAGATTGGTATTTGAAATAAGAGAACAGGAAGATAAACAATATTACTTGATATGGGAGATACTTTATCAATGGATAGACAATAAAGCATGGAGATGAGATATTATATATGAAATGAAACTTGAGTGAAATATTTAAATATTTATTTTCTGTTAGAGGAAAGAATATTTGTCATATGATGAGATTTTGAAAATTATTGAGAGCACGAAATGATTCTAACCGATCAAAATGCTGTCTGTAATTGTTTGGAAGGATGATATTTTTATGTTGTTTTTGTTTAAAAATAATTTTTTTTTCAAAAAAAATATTCAGTTTCTTCTTTGTCCTTAATAGTAAACATTAGTCTATCCATTTCTACACATTCTAATATTTTCTTAATTACACTCTCATCTATCAGGATCTCATCATATTTCCATTGTTGTGCAAATACAATTCTGGCTCCAGTTAGTATATGTAAAACTAAATATATTGTCCCTTTGTCATATTTTTCTGGCTGAATGCCCAATAAAAATATTGCTGGTTTCATATATATTCTGTTTTATCTATATTCTGTTTTATCATTTTTTCCAACAAAGTATGTATTTTCGTCCAATATTTTTTAGCTTTTGGACATGTCTACCACATACGATAATATGAACCAGGTATTTGATTGCATTTCCAACATTTAGTGGATCTATCCTTATACATTTTTGCCAGCCTTGTTGGTGCAAAATTTCATCTATAGAACATTTTATGCAAATTTTCTTTATATACAGTTGACATAGTCAATTTAACATTTCTGTCCCACAATTTCTGCCATTTGTCCAGTTCTAGTGCATATCCAAAATGTTTAGCCCTTTACCTTTATCATTGTCTCCTTTACCTGCTCACTTTGAAGTTTAATACTTAGTAAGTAACAATATATTTTCTTCATCAGTCTTTCATCTGTTCCAGTTAAGATTGTATCTGCATTTGTGGCCACCATGTAATGTCCATCCCTTGACTACTTAATTCCTGCTTGGTTTTTAGTTCCTCCTTTTCATTCAGAATATCTTTATATCTTACATTTTTTTCCCCAGATTAATAACATTAGGATGTATCAATGCTTCCATTGTGGAAAGCCAGACTGGTATTTTCAAATAGTGTTGTTCTATAATTTTAACCCATACTGATAACAATGCATTTCTAACATAATGTCTTTGAAAATAGCTATGTATTTTATTCTTCCCATACCATAAGAAAACATGCCAACCTAGTTGAAGGTCATTGCCTTCTAAAGTTAATAGTCTTTTGTGTCTCAAATTAATCCATTCTTTCACCCAGGTAAATACTGAGGCCTGATAATACAATTCCCAATCTGGCAATCCAAAGCCTTCTCTTTTTTTGGAATCTTGCAACATTTTCAAACCTATTCTTGCCAAATATATCTTAATATTATTTTATTTAGTTCTTTGAAATATTTTTCCTAGTTTAATTGGGATTGTTTGGAATAAATATAATAGTCTTGGTAAAATATTCATTTTTTAAAAAAATAATTTATATTTAACATTTACATCTCTAACATCCTTGTTACATTTTTACAGCTTTCCAATACCAGCATCTTTGATAATATCTTTAACCAACTATATATACATACATTTTATATATTTCTTACTAATTTCTATATTCACTACAATTTATACCTATTACACAATAACTATTTCATTCCTCTATCATATCTTCTCTTATGTTTATACTTTTATACATTAATTTTGGGTTGATTCTCCAACCAGTTATACCAGCTATTCCATGTCTCATAATGAATAGTTTCCTCTTGGTCTTTTAATTCCATTGTTATCTGCTTCTGCACATTCTAGTACCTTTTTTATGATCATCATATTTGATGAAGCAAATCTTCGTTTCCAATTTTGTGCAAATGAAATTCTGGCGGCCGTAATTATGTGAAGTATAAGTAATACATTTCTTTCCTAATCATCTCTTTTATAATTCCCAATAAAAATAGTTTGGGTTTCATAGCAATTTTTTCCCATCATTTCAGACATACAATATTCCAACTTAACCATGTTGCTTTGAATACACTGACGAACATTTAGATAATGAATATCACTATATTTAGATCTTGTTTTATCTGCTAAATTTGTTGCCATTTTTATAGCAGCTTGGTTGTCCTCATATATTACAATTGGATAATCTATCTTTAAACCAACAACTATAATTAGTTGTTTGTAATAAATCAAATCAATACATACTAGTGACAAACATGAGAATTCTGCCTCCATAGTAGATAGACTGATATGTTTCTGCCGTATTGATTTTCATCCAATCAAACAAAAATTATAGCTATACCTGATGTAGATTTTCTGGTGGTCAAATCAGTAGTGAAACTGGCATCAGCATATGTGCTCAGTGTAAGCTCACAGTTAGGTTCTAGATATAATGCATAATGCATTGTCATTTTTAAATATCTCAATATCCGCTTTGCGGCTGTCAATGCTGATCTGTTGGCTCTGTATTATATCTTGCTAATTGGTTTACGCTATATGAGATATCAGGTCTCAACCAATTGCTAATATAGGATAGACTACCTATTAGAGACTGATAGATCTCCTTACTAAATCCAGGACTTTGGATTTCTCCCTGTTGAAAATCCTGTGCCATAGGCGTTTTAGCTGGCTTACATAGCTCCATGCCATAATGTTTCAACATCTGGCTTATTTTGCTAGACTGAGATATTTTATAACCTCTAGCTGTTTGATTGATATCAAGGCCCAAATAATGCCTAATGTTACCTAAATTTCTGATCTTAAATTTAGTCTGTAACTAACAATATCCAGTGCTTCCTTCTCAGTTTTAGTTATTATGGCTATATGTCTGTAAACAATAGCAAAAATGATAATAACCCATTATTTTCTCTTTTAAAGAGACATTTGTCTGCTACACCTTCATGAAAACCAATATTATTAAGCTCTTTAACTATACATTGGTTCCATTCAAACCCTGATTGTTGTATACCATAAAGGCTTTTATTTAATTTCCAACAATCAGTTTGATCCTTTGTTTCAACTCCTAATGGCTTTCTCATATAAATGGCATGTCTTAATGGAGCATGCAAGTATGCTGTCTCCACATCTATATGGTTAATATTATACTTGTTCTTAGCCGCCCACATTAGCATTGTTATTAACGTACTAGCACGTAAACTAGGAGAAAACACTTCATCGAAATCTTTTTCGGTTTGAGAAAAACCTTGAGCTACAAGGCGAGCTTTATGGGTTATAGTCCCATCTATACATTTCTTAACTTTATACACCCATCTACAACTGATTAATTTCTCACCAGGTGGCAATTTAACATTTCCATAAACACCTAAATCGGTTAATGAATTAATTTCTTTACTCATTGCCTCCTTCCATGCATTCTGTTCCTTTTCAGGATACAGCCTGATATTCTCAAAATTTGAAGGTTCTATGTTAACCTGGCAAACCACAGTTGCTTTATATCTATCAGGTGGATGTCTTTCTCTAGTAGATCTCCTAGGCAATACAGGACTCAATGCAGATGTTTCAATCTCATCCTCCCCTAAACCTATTTCCTGTTCTTCAACCTTAATAGAGGATTCTACATTGTCTAAATCTATATCCTCATCAGGGGTATCGTTAAGCACTTGATGATCTATGCTAACAGTATTATTATCCTGTCTATAATCTGCACGCTCAAGTTTATCCCATCCTTCGTGCTCTAGAAATTTTGCACTTGCACTACAGTAAACACTAGTAGTTCCCTGTGCCCAAAATCTAAAAGATCGATGATTTGAGTCGTAGCCAACGAAAAACATTTTTCTGGCTCTGTGTTGATCCTTCCTCCTCACACTAGATGGAATATGTACCCAAGCTGGGGCTCAAAATGTGTGTAAGTAACTAAGATTTGGTTTCCTCCCATGCCATAAGGTGAATGGTATTTGATGAATGTTCCATGTTGTTTAGCACATGGTTAGCACACATAACAGCCTCACCCCATAAATTTTCAGGTAAACCAGAATCTGCCAACATTGTTCTAGTCATGGCTTGTAATGTTTGACCTCTTCTCTCAATATAAGAATTGTGTTGTGGTCTGTATGATGCAGACCGTTTATGCTGAATCCCTGCATCCTACAAAAACTTTTCTAACCTTTGGTTAGTGAATTCTGTGCCATTATCAGTTGCTAAGCATTTTACTTTAAACTTCTGTTTCCTTTCCACAAATCGCAGCCAGTTATTTATATGATGGAATGTTTCACATTTCGTTTTCATTAGATAATAGAATCCATATCTAGAGTAATGGTCTACTATGCTTAGAATATAGCAGGCACCTCCTATACCGGGTTTCTTGGGTCCAATCAAATCTACAAACACTACCTCTTATGGCTTTTGGTTTTAAAACCATTAACACGGTTTGCTGGTGTTACCCTACTTTTTTGCTGACTACAGGCATTGCAATTCAAATACTTACTACATGATTATAGTTTTATCCCTTCAGATAACTGAACTGTTTTCTTTGACGTCCTGAACTTTATATGTCCTAGTCTCCAATGTAACAGATGAATACATTCATCATGTGATTTAACATTCCTATAAACTGATTTAGGATTAGCCACTAATGCTGGGTTCTCACGTAAAATAAATAAATCATTTTCTAATATTGCAGTTACAACATTGCCATCTTTCTCAATTAAATACTTATCATGTTTAAATGTTACTGTAAACCCAAATTGCAATAAAGATTTAACAGATAACAAATTAAATTTCAAACCAGGAATATATAACATAGGCAATGGTTCATTACTACATGACCAATGAGCAACACCCTCTCCAGCTACCTTAACCTTCCAACCATTTGCTAATTTAACATGTTGATTACTCTTATTCATTTTAACAAAAAAATTTCTATTCCTAGTAATAGATTGAGAAGCACCACTATCAACAACCCAACAATCCTGGTTAACATTAGTAGTTGAACTGGATATAGCTAAATTACAACCCTTCTTGGGTCTATTATTGTCCCTAACAGACATTTTCTTATTCTTACAATACTTAACTATATGCCCTTTAGCCCCACAAGCAAAACAGCGTTTTCAAAATAGGCAGTTGAATACATTTTTCTTCTATTGGTTATTGCACTCTCAACTGATCTCTTTCTTGTCTTCTTTTGGATTCTTCCAACAACCTACTGGTTATACCAGCCAATGTGAGTTCATCTCTGGACAAAACCTCTAACGAAGAAACATAGTGTAATAACTATCGTCCAAAGAAGAAAGAATTATATAAACTTGTTGTAGTTCCGAGAAAATAAGTTCCTTTTCATGCAGCTCCTGGAAAATTCTGATCATGGATTCCAAATGAGCCATCATATCTCCCCCTTTAAGAAGATGTTGTTTAAATAATTTCCGTGTGAGATATATATGAGCACCGACAGAGTCACAAACATATAGCCACTTCAACTTGGTCCAACACCTAGCAGCAGACTCTTCACCATGAATATGGACAAGCTGCTGGTCACCCAGTGTTAGTCCAATAATACAAAGAGCTCATTCATTGTCTCTGTTAAACTGGGCAAAATCTTCGCATCTTCCTCATCAGCAGGATCCCATGCTGTTACATCCGGTGGATTATTTACTATGTCCCAGAGTCCTTCTCTATGCAAAAGTAGATTACATTTAGTAGACCATGATAGTTTGTTCCATCCAGCCAGGTTATCATGGAAATATTCAATACTTGGTCTTGTCCCATCTTCACTTGGATTGTATATCACAAACACAGTTTGTATTATTCACATTAACTCTCAGTTTAGCTCTGAACAATCCTAGTTAGTTCTGGTTGGCTCTGGGCCCATAACCAATGTTAAGGATATTGTTGTGTTACTAATCAACAGAGTGTAGAGCACAGAGAAACGTTGCTGAGAGCAATGAATAAGAGATGTGCAAACTAGTTTATCAAAAGTTTACTTTATAGTGAAAAAACAATCTCATAGTCTTTTAAACAATCCAAGTCTTTGCCAGTTAAATCAGTCCAGTGATACAAAAACTTCTTACCATACAAATAGTAGTTGGTTAGAATAACAAGTTCACTATGGTACACAAACCATGATGGTAGCAGATCCACCCACGATGATAGCACAATGGTAGCAACTCCTCACACAATGGTAGCATATCATCAACTGACTACATTACAGATCCCTTCTTAAATACGTTTACAACTAGTGATTATCTAATTACAGCATGACTCAGCATTACAGTGATACACCAGTAAAACTTAAAGTCATATAATACATATCCATATTAAAGTCACAGAACACATATATTGCCTGGACAACCTGTTAGGCTCACACCATATCCTAACAGTGTGGCAACCTGTAGCAACATTGGTAATTGAAAGCAATTCAATTGCTTTTTACCAATCAGAGAATATCTTGGATTGGAGTCATACCAATAAGATTTTCAAGCAATCAGGCCTGCCCATTAAGTAACAAAAGAATGCATTCAAAATTCCAAATCAAATCAGTATAGCCAGCTAAATTAGTTACTTTCCTTCAATAAATTACTGGTTTCAACATTCATTCATTCATTGCAGAGATTATATTGGAGAGAGATAATTGGACATCACATTTGAATGCTCATAAAACACATTTGCATGTGTAATTTTGTCATTTGTTAAATGGAATCACATTTTTAAAAAGCATTTTTTTTCATATTTTATTCAATATATTATCCTATCCTACAATGTTACTCTCACATAATGTATTCATTACCATTTTTATTATGTAAAATATGAGGAGAAAATATTTCTTCCTTTAAAATATCAACACTATCATTAGATATTTTAATCTTGTTTTGTGAAAGTATATTTAAAACTAATAGGCCCTTAATGTCATTGGTATTACTACTACAACTGATAACCTTGCCATTGTAAACAACCATCTGTAAAGCATAACTCAAAGGCAAATAATAAATAATATTGGATGGTGTTTGTAGCAGATGGGAGGAAGGCTATAAGGAACAGAGATGGGACTGAACTGTTAAATGTTGACAGCACTCTAAGGCAGATTTAGTATTGCCAGACCTGTAGCCATGAGAGAAGTGGAAGGTCACATTCTATTTCTCATAGTTATCAAGAACAAGTTGACAATTAAAGACTGTACTGGTGTAGTTTAAGTTGTTAGGTTAACTTTTTAATTGAATTTCAATCCTACTTGTTTTTAGTCTTTATGCTAGAACTTTATACAGTTCTAGCATTAAAAAGAGAATAACATATTTGAGCTAGAATACAATGATATTGGAGAGTTGGACAACAAATAATTTGGATAGTTTGAAAGAACCAAGAAAGAAATAACGCTTTATCCCTAGTTTAACAGAATTTATTTTCAAATGTTTCAAATAAACAGTATGCATTTGATAAGAATAAAGCTCTAATTTGTGGAACATTGACGTAATCTTGAATTGTCTTTTTAAAATGTACAGTGAGATTTATCAAACTTGTATTATGTCCATAGCATTAATTTTATTCCAGAAACGTTTTTCTTTTAAAATATAGAAAACTGTATAGTACACAAAAATACTGTGGTTAGCCTACCTTGTGATTGGACTTTGAAATATAAAGAATTTCTTCTCTGAAGTTAATGGGACAGTTTAGAACTACTACAATTATTCTTCTCTGTTAGTTTTTGCTTTATGACTCATATGTGTATTCAGAATTTCTTGGTAAAAACATAAATCGGTATTGTATGTTAATTAATTAATTGATATATTTATATTTTAGATTCTTAAAAATATAGAAGTTGTGTTCACACAGCATGTTTAAGTAGATCATTTAAAGATTTAGTATCTGCATTCTAAGAATAGAGTTTAATAATTTTAACATATAATTTTTATATGTTATGTGTTATGTGAACTTTGCCCTTTTCATTAATTTATGGTACATTGTTAAAACTCAGAAAATGGGTTGATGTAGTAACTGTTCAAGATGCTGTGCAAATCTAATGAAACTTAATGTTCTTTATTTTTAACTATTTCAGGGTTTTGAGCATTTTTTTTGTTTATTCTTTTACTGTATGTGTAATTATCATTTAATGACCATAATTGGGACTTGGACATAAAGCGAAAAATTGCCTGTAAGTTTATTAGGAAACCCCATCTCACCCGCATTGCCAGATTTTCATTTGTTTTTGTAGAAGAAATTAGAAGCAGGGTACAATGCCTTAATGGCAGGGAAGCATAAGAATCAGCCTGGGGTTTAGAACTCTATAATGTCATTTAAATCTGATTTAAGACTCATTTGTCTTAGTAGCAAATTGTTTATCTATTATTGGACTTTGGTTGATAAAATTGATTAAAAAGTTATTTTATTTTATTATATTATATTTTTTATTTTTTATTTTATTATTTAGTTAATATTTCTAGACCACCCGTCTCACTCCAGGAAGGACTATATACTGTAGCCAGTGTCTCAGACTCCAGTTGGCACAGGGGCTACATGAGGACTGGTTCCTTTGCCCACAAGGCTGTAATTCCAAAGCCTTTTCATTAATATTAAATTGAAAATGGAGAGTATCTCAGTATACATTGAATATACCTCATCTAGCCTTACAAAAGTTAGCTGCACATATTGTGTATTTATTTATTTATTTATTTATTAAATTTATATACCGCCCTTCTCCTAGTGGACTCATGAAATGACTCAAGATGTGGTATGAAATCCACATCTGTACAGCTAGGGATTTCCTTCCTTCCTTCAGATTTCATCTCTTAATAAACATTCACATTCAGAAACAGAATATTTATTCATAAACAACGCATCATTTCTGATTGGGTGTAGTAAGAGGAAAGATAGGAAAGTTAGGAATCTGTTGTAACTGTGAATCAATTTTGCTACAGTTTTGCATACTTTTGCTTGGATTTTTTTTAAAAAAATCACTATTTTTCTTCACTTGTATAAAGGATGGAACTTTTTATTTGATTCCTTATTTTATTTTCTTGGGAGAAATAACCCCCATTTCTAAACAGGATTAGCCAGTTTGGCTGCTTTTTGCAGGAGGACACCTCAGAAATAATAATAAAGATTATAATTAGATGTATTTTGTGATTTTAAGACAAAAAAGGAAAGAACACCAGTTAATTTAATTTAATTTAATTTAATTTAATTTAATTTAATTTAATTTAATTTAATTTAATTTAATTTAATTTAATTTAATTTAATTTAATTTAATTTAATTTAATTTAATTTAATTTTTTAATTTAATTTAATTTAATTTAATTATCACATTTCTATGCCACCCAACTCCCAAGGGACTCTTGAGCCATATTGGTGGGCACGCGAGCATTGCCCTAGCTCAGCTTCAGCATGCATGCTTGTGCTGGCCAGCTGATTTTCAAGCCTTCTGGACCCACCAGAAGTTGGCAAATGGGCTGATTCTGGTCTCCGGGGGGGGGGAGGCTGTTTTTGCCCTCCCCAGGCTGGTAGAAAGCCTCTGGAGCCTGGGAAGGGTGAAAAATTGGCCTACTGAGTCAACCATGCCATCACATGCCAAAAGCCAGAGGAGCGGGGGGGGGGCATCGCACATGCATGCAGGGGGGGAGGGTGCATGGAATTATGGGTGTGGCACGCACATGTGTGACTACCAGCACTCCCCCTGCTTATGGCATATGGTGGCAAAAAGGTTAGCCATCACTGTTATAGTACATTCTAGGTTCAGATACCAAATATTCTACTGAAAGTGAACCTACATGAAGAGCTACTGGCAAGGGATGAAGTGAACCTCACAAGAACTGGAAAGAATATATTCAGAAAACAACTGGCTTTAAACTAAAATTGAGGGGGGACAATTTTCTTGACCTTTATAACCTAATTTCAAGCAAAAATGACTAGATAACCAATCACATAAGGAGGAAGAGAAAAAAGAGAAAAAAGAAATAAAAAAGAAAAACATAATGAATAGAGAGTGATGTAATGGGAGACTTTAACCACCCTAATATCAACTGGGAGACAAACTCTATAGCAAGTAAGAAATCAAACAGATTTCTAACCAACTTCGCTGACAACTTTGTCATCCAAAAAGTAGAGGAGGGAACTAGAGGAAAAACTATACTGGGCCTGATTCTTACTAATAAAGACAAAGTGACAGAGGGAATTGAAGTTGCCAGAACCTTGGGCGAGAGTGACCACATCATACTGGAATTCAATAAAAATGCAAACACAAGCAATAGAATATAATCCAACCAGTGTCTTAAACTTTAAAGGAACTGATTATAACAAAATCAGAGAGAGCATAAGCAAAATTTCATGGATTAAAATCCTCAATCCTCAATCTTAAAAAACTCAAGAAGCAGGAGAAACACTGCAAAATATTATCATAAAGGTCCAGTCCAACACAATACCACTGAAAAAGAAAAAGAAAAAATCCAAGAAGAAACCATCATAGTTGCAACAAAGATTTTTCTGACAAACTGAAAGACAAAAAGAACAAGCACAGAAAACGAAAAGAAGGACACATAACTAAGGCTGATTATCAGAAGACAGCCAGAACTTGCAAAAATGAAGTCAGGAAAGCAAAGGCTCAGAATGAACAAAGGCTTGCAACAAAGCTCAAAGATAATTTTTAAAAAGTTTCAACATATAAATAACAAAAAAGTCAAGGAAACAGTTCATTAAAGAGAGAAGATGGCAAGGAAGTAAGAGGCAGTGAAGAGAAAGCAGAGCTGCGTAACACATTCTTTGCATCAGTCTTCACACAAAAAGAATCTATAGCCCAACCTACCAAAAACATAATTGTAAAAGACAGACTAGAGATAAAAATTAAAATAAGCAAGAAAATGGTAAGAGAACACCTGTCTGACCTTGATGAATACAAATCACCAGGACCTGATGGATTACATCTCAGAGTTCTGAAGGAGCTGGCAAATGTTATCTCAGAACCATTGCATCATAACTTTAAAAAATCTAGGAAAAGAGCTGATGTGGTCCCTATCTTCAAAAATGGGGGAGGGGGGGAGACCCAGGAAACTACAGATCAACCAGCTTAACATCAATACCTGGGAAGATACTGGAAAAAATATTTTTTAAAAAACCTCCCCAGATCTGTAAGCATCTAAAAACAAACTAGTAGCCAACATGGGTGTTTCATGCCAAGCTTATCTTATTTCATTCTTTGACAAAGTGACTAAATTAGTAGACCAGTGGAATGCTGTGGACATAGTATAATTAGACTTCAGCAAGGCAAAAGATTTATACGATCTGAAAAGAAACCAGAGTACAAATTAACATTAGAATTAAATGAAAAAGAGGATTCAGAATACTGTATGGTGTGGGATGACTTGTACAGGTGGATTGATAACTGAATAAAAAATAGATGAAAGTTAGTATAAATTTTAAAATATATATACAGGTGAAACTCGAAAAATTAGAATATTGTGCAAAAGTTCATTTATTTCAGTAATGCAACTTAAAAGGTGAAACTAATATATGAGATAGACTCATTACATGCAAAGCGAGATAGTTCAAGCCTTGATTTGTCATAATTTTGATAATTATGGTTTACAGCTCACGAAAACCCCAAATTCACAATCTCAGAAAATTAGAATATTACATGAAATCTATAAAACAAGGATTGTACATAGAACAATATCGGACCTCTGAAAAGTATAAGCATGCATATGTATTCAGTATTTGGTTTGGGCCCCTTTTGCATCAATTACTGCCTCAATGCGGCGTGGCATGGATGCTATCAGCCTGTGGCACTGCTGAGGTGTTATGGAAGACCAGGATGCTTCAATAGCGGCCTTCAGCTCTTCTGCACTGTTCGGTCTCATGTCTCTCATCTTTCTCTTGTCAATGCCCCATAGACTCTCTATGGGGTTCAGGTCAGGCAAGTTTGCTGGCCGATCAAGCACAGTAATCCCATGGTCATTGAACCAGGTTTCGGTACTTTTGGCAGTGTGGGCAGGTGCCAAGTCCTGCTGGAAAATGAAGTCAGCATCCCTGTAAAGCTCGTCTGAAGGAAGCATGAAGTGCTCCAAAATCTCCTGGTAGATGGCTGTGTTGACCCTGGACTTAATGAAGCACAGTGGACCAACACCAGCAGATGACATGGCTTCCCAAATCAACACAGACTATGGAAACTTCACACTAGACTTCAAGCATCTTGTAGTGTATGCCTCTCCATTCTTCCTCCAGACTCTGGGTCCTTGGTTTCCAAATGAGATGCAAAAGTTGCTCTCAGAAAAGAGAACTTTGGACCACTGAGCAACAGACCAGTTCTTTTTGTCTTTAGCCCAGATAAGATGCTTCTGACGTTGTTCAGGAGTGGCTTGACAAGAGGAATACGACATTTGAAGCCCATGTCCAGGATCCATCTGTGTGTGGTGGCTCTTGATGCACTGACTCCAGCCTCAGTCCACTCCTTGTGAAAGTCCTTGACACTTTTGAATGGCCTTTTCCTGACAGTCCTCTCCAGGATGCGGTCATCCCTGCTGCTTGTGCACCTTTTTCTTCCACACTTTTCCCTTTCACATAACTTTCTATTAATATGTTCTTTGATACAGCACTGTGGGAACATCCAACTTCTTTTGCAATTACCTTTTGAGGCTTTCCCTCCTTTGGAGGGTGTCAATCATGGTTTTCTGCACAACTGTCAGATCAGCAATCTTTCCCATGATTGTGATTCCTACTGAACCAGACTGAGAGACCATTTAAAGGCTCAGGAACCCTTTGCAGGTGTTAATGCTTAATTAGCTCATTAGAGTGGGACACTTTGAGCCTAGAATATTAAATCTTTTCACAATATTCTAATTTTCTGAGATTGTGAATTTGGGGTTTTCATGAGCTGTAAGCCATAATCATCAAAATTATGACAAATCAAGGCTTGAACTATCTCGCTTTTCATGTAATGAGTCTATCTCATATATTATTCACCTTTTAAGTTGCATTACTGAAATAAATGAACTTTTGCACGATATTCTAATTTTTCGAGTTTCACCTGTATGTACCTGGAACTATGAAACATAAAGGAAGAATTGATCTAACCTATGTGGAAAAGTAACACTGTCTGACTGATTGTATTGTATTGTATTGTATTGTATTGTATTGTATTGTATTGTATTGTATTGTATTGTATTGTATTGTATTGTATTGTATTGTATTGTATTGTATTGTAATAAATTTCAATTTAAAAAAAATTAGACTTCAGCAAGGCATTTGACAAAGTAGACCACAACCTACTTCTTGGTAAGGTAAAAAAATGTGAGATAGACAACATCACCACCAGATTGATTTGTAACTGTCTGACAAACCATACTCAACAAGTAATCCTTAATGGTACTACATGTACATGGAGGGAAGTAAGCAGTGGGGTACCACAAGGTTCCGTCTTAGCAGAGGTGGGTTGCTCCTGGTTTGCACCGGATTGCACGAATCGGTAGTATCGGTAGTATTATTTTAATAGTTAGTATTGGTAGTATTATTTTAGGTAGGTAGTATCGGTAATATTATTTTAATAGTTCGGAGAACCGGTAATAAGATTGGCTGGCCACGCCCCCGAACCGGTTCCCAGCCGGTCACCATTCGCTTATCCTGCCCACTCCCAATCTATTGCTGCTTCCTGAGTCCCAGCTGATGGCTAGAGGGAAAAAAACTGTTTAAACTCTTGCCGTGGGGCTTCAAAGAGCCACCCTACAGTTGATCAGTGTTAAAAGAAAACAAATAAGTAGACCGGTGCCTGCAAAAATAGAAAAAAAGAGCCCCTTTCAGCTTCAGGTTAATTACCACAAGTTGATTAGCTTGGTGTCCTGACTCTCAGCTGATTTGCTCTCAGCTGTTTTGCTCAGGGCTCTGTAGCTGCAAAGAGAGCTGGAGCAGTTTTTCCCCCTCCTAGCTATGCTTAAAAGCAAAACTGAAAGTAAAGCAGGGTCTTTGATGCAATGTGATAAAATGAGGCAGAGAGATATTTCTTTTTCTTTTTCCTCACCAAAAACGGTAGGTGCAAACAATGGGAAATTTAGGGCAAAAGAGGAGAGTTCAAGATTTTAAAACACAAAAGAAAAAAAGCTCTATTTAACTAGGGAATTGTAATAATTGAGATACTATTAATTGTATATTGTGTTGAAAGCAGAAATGGTTAAGTTGTGGTTTGGAGGAATATATGGGGGAAATTATTTGGTTTATTATTATTGGTAAATATAATTAATTGATTTGTAAGAAATTGGATTGCATGGAAATCATTGCAATATTCATGTTCATATTGATTAATATACAAAAAAAGTAGTTATATAAGTAATTGATGTATATTAAAATGTTGAATTTATATTAAACAACTGTAATATTACATAAATAACCAATGTGAGGATGGATATAAAAATAGATGCCAATGGGAAGGGGTATAATATAGAAGGGAAAAATTGAATTTGATTAAGATTAGAGATGAGGATGAAGGGTAATATTGGTTTTTTACAAAAATAGATGAGGAATAAATATGGCAAAAAGAAAATATAGAAATTGTAAATTTAATTGAAATGACTAAACACTGTTTAAATTTGTGAACCAGCCAAATACTCTGTTCAAAGAAAATACATTGTATGTTTGTATGTGTGTTTCTAATTATTGTTATTTATTCATATTTGTTCTCTTTTATTCTTTAAAGTTTAACAATTCATTCTTTATCTTAATATCTTTATATTTGTTTGGGGTTGGTTTTCTTCCCTTTCATACAGCAATACAGCAATCTTCCTCCTCAAACTTACCACTTCTCTCTTTTCTTTCCTTCTTACTTTCTCTTCCCCCCTTCTTCTCCTCCCTACTTCCTCTTCCTTTCTCCTTCTCCTCCTCTCTTCCTCCCTCTCTTACCCTCACTCCTACTCTAATTTCCTTTCCCTTCCTTCATCCCTCTCTACTGCTGTATCCTTTTATGCATATGGACTTCTCAGAGGGCTGAAAAAGTTATTTCTGACTGGTCCTCGCACTTTTGACCAGTCCTCGAACTTATGACTGTCCTCACATTTTACGTTTTTGCCCTATCTTGACACCATGGTGAAGAAAAGCAGTTGTGAAATGAGTGACACGGTTGTTAAGAATGCTACAATGGGCATAAATGATGACCAGTCATAAGTGCGAAGACCGGTCAAAAGTGCGAGGACCAGTCAGAAATCACCTTTTTCAGCCCTCTGGGTTGTCCTTTTGTGCATATGGTCTACTCAGAGGGCTGAAAAAGTTATTTTTGACTGGTCCTCGCACTTTTGACCAGTCTTCGAACTTACGACTGACCTCACATTTTATGTTTTTGCCCTATCTTGTCACCATGATGAAGAGAAGCAGTTGTGAAATGAGTGACACCGTTGTTAAGAATGCCGCAACGGGCATTAATGTGAGGATGGTCATAAGTGTGAGGACCAGTCAAAAGTGCGAGGACCTGTCAGAAATCGCTTTTTTCAGCTCTCTGGGTAGTCCTTTTGTGCATATGGACTACTCAGAGGGCTGAAAAAGTTATTTTTGACTGGTCCTCGCACTTTTGACCAGTCCTCAAACTTACGACTGTCCTCACTTTTTACGTTTTTTGCCCTATCTTATCACCATGGTGTAGAGAAGCAGTACTGAAATGACTGACACGGTTGTTAAGAATGCCGCAACGGGCATAAATGTGAGGATGGTCATAAGTGCAAGGACCAGTCAGAAGTGTGAGGATCCGTCAGAAATGACTTTTTTCAGCCCTCTGAGTAGTCCCTATGCACATAGCCATGCCCACCCGGTCACATGACCAACTAGCCACACCTACACATCCACATGACCAACTAGCCACACCCACTCGGTCACATGACCAGCTAGCCACGCCCACCCAGTCACATGATCACCAAGCCACACCCCCAACTAAGCCACGCCCCCAGAACCAGTTGTTAAAAAAATTGAATCCCACCACTGCTCTCTCCCCCACCACCTCCTCCTACTCCCACTCCACAAGTAATACCAAATGCTCCGGTCCTAGAGGATGATCAAGGAGCAGCAGGGGGAGTAGAAATACAACCTATAACTGAAAGAACCAGAAAGAGAGAGAAAGAGAAAGAGAGAGAAGATGAACAAGAGGAAAAATTATACCCATTGCGGCAAGTTCCTCAAGGCATAAATGCACGTGGTCAGCCAGTGATGGGTTATGTAGCAGTAAATATCACAGCTACTGAATTGAGGGAATTTAAACAAAGAATGAAGAAGGTTCAAGAAGAACCCCAAACAGTAGCTGAGGAGTTCACTGCCTTTTTGGGTCCCAATACATACACTTGGGATGAACTCCAGTACTCTCTGGGTTTTCTATTTACCCCAGAAGAGAGGGATTTAATTCAAAAAGCTGCTATGGCATATTGAAAAGATCATCATTCAGGAGCAAATGATTTAAAGCAAATAATTATAGAGGGCATTCGGAACTGTGTGCCCCAAAGCAAAAATATCAATAAGGCTTTCAATGTAAAACAGAAAAAAGAAGAGTCACCGGGGGAATATTTAGAGAGACGTAGAAACCAGATGAGAAAATATGGAGGGATGAAGGAAGATAGTGAAGGTTTTAGACAATTATTGAAGAGTCAGTTTGTAATAGGAGCATATGGCGATATACAAAGAAAGATCCAGAAAATGGAAGGATGGGAAGAAAAGAGTATAATGGATTTGTTAGCAGAGGCTCAGAAAGTATTTGTGAATCGTGATGTACAAGAGCAACGAGAGGATAAGAAAGTGTTATTGTCAGCAGTAGGGGAAATGATGGACAAGAAGTTAGGAGATCAGAAAGGAGAAAGAAGAGAATTTGGAAATCAAGGGCAATGGAGAGGAAGAGGAAGAGGAAAAGGCAGGGGAATGACGGGACAGGGTAGCAGAAACCAGTGTTTTAACTGTGGAAAGGAAGGGCATTTTGCAAGGAATTGTCCACAGCTGGTAAAAGAAAGGGAAAAAGAACAGAAAGTGTATAGACTAATGGATGAAAATGAAGAATAGGGGAGTCAGGGGCCCTTGATATTAAGGTTCCACCAAGAGCCCTTGATAAACATAAAAGTGGGACCTGAAAAGCAGGAATTAGTGTTTCTAATAGACACCGGAGCCTCTAGGACATCTCTGATAAATATACCCCAAGGCTGCCGTTTAATTAAAATACAATAAAAATTTCAGGGGTAGCCGGACAATCTTTTGAAGTCCCTCAAATAGAAAACTCTTAAATGGAAAGACTATGAAACTAAAATTCAACCATTATAAGTCCCAGCAGCAGGAATAAATTTGTTAGGGAGGGACGTGCTCCAACGCTGGGAGTGGGGAATACAAATACTTAAAGAACAGATGTTAATATTAACTGAACAGAATGAGAAAGAGATAACTCCGATAATTTGGGCCACAAAAGGAAACCGTGGAGGATTGCAAGTAACTCCTATAAAAATTACTCTCAAAAACACGGAGCCCATAAGGCAAAAGCAATATGGGATTAATTTAGAAGGAAGAAGAGGGTTAAAACCAGTGATAGAAGAATTGATACAAGATGGGCTGTTGGAACCAGCCATGTCCCCATATAATTCTCCTATCTTAGCGATTCGAAAACCTAATGGGAGTTATCGTTTGGTAGAAGATCTAAGAAAAATTAATAAAATTATTATATCCCGACATCCCATAGTCGCCAATCCCTACACATTATTAATTAGAATCCCACCAGAGCATCAATTATTTAGTGTAATTGATTTAAAGGATTCTTTTTGGGCTTGTCCACTTGATCCTGAATCCCGGGATGTGTTTGCATTTGAATGGGAAGACCCAGATACAGGAAGAAAAAGTCAATTCAGATGGACAGTATTGCCCCAAGGGTATACTGAAAGTCCCAACTTATTTGGTCAAATCCTAGAACAGATTCTGGAAAAATTTTAAAAAGACCCAAAATTATCTCTGATACAATATGTAGATGATCTGTTACTCTCGGGGAAGAAGAAACAAGATGTAGAGAAAGGAACTAATGACTTGTTAAATTACCTAGCATCTTAAGGACTGAGAGTATCAAAAAACAAACTCCAGTATGTGGAAAGGGAAGTGAAATATTTAGGGCATTTGATAAGTAAAGGTAGCAGAAAAATCACTCTCTCTAGAATAGAGGGAATAATAACACAACCGCTGCCTAAAGATAAAAAAGCCCTTAGAAAATTTTTGGGATTGGTGGGGTATTGTAGACAATGGATTGTAAATTATGCTGAAACAACAAAACCATTGTACTCAAAACTAATAGACTCCGAACCATGGGTAATTAAGTGGTCAAAGGAAGAGAAAGAGAAATTCCAGGAACTAAAAGAGAAATTAGAAAAAGCACCCGTTCTATCACTACCAGATTTAGAAAAAACATTTCATCTTTTTGTCACTGTGGAGAATGGTGTAGCCAAAGGTATTCTATCCCAGAAATGGGGTGGATTGAAGAAACCCATAGCCTTTTTATCAAGAACTAATGGATCCGGGAATAAAAGGGTGGCCGGTCTGTGTACAAGCCATCGCGGCCACTGCCCTATTGGTTCAAGAAAGCCGGAAGATTAGTTTTGGAGGGGCAATTGTAGTAAGTAGCCCACACCAAGTAAGGAATATTTTGAACCAGCAAGCTCAAAAGTGGATGACAAACTCTAGACTAATGAAATATGAAAGCATTTTATTAGAAGATCCAAGCCTAGTGATTGTGACTGAAGCTAATGTAAACCCAGCTCAGTTTCTAAGTGGGGAAAGGGATTCACATGAAATAGAACATGATTGCCTAGAAGTAATTGACTATCAGACCAAGGTGAGAGAGGATCTGAAAAAAACTAAAATAGAAGGACTAAGGACTTTGTTTATAGATGGGAGCTCCAGGGTAATAGAGGGGGAGCAAAGAAGTGCTTATGCCATTGTTGAAGGGGAATCCTGGAAGACTGTGCTACCTGAGAGATTACCAAGTCAGTGGTCTGCTCAAACTTGTGAAGTATATGCATTAAAAATGGCTCTGAAGAAATTGGGAAAGGAAGGTGGTAATATATACACAGATTCTATGTATGCTTTTGGAATAGCACGCACATTTGGAAAAATATGGAAAGAAAGAGGGTTGATAAATAGCAAAGGGAAGGGATTAGCAAAGGAAGACTTGGTCATTGAAATTTTAAATTTAATAATTATACCACAAGCATTAGCTGTAATACATGTAGAATTGTGTTCTGTATACCGGGTGTAACATAGAGTGTGATATTAAGATCATAGAAAATGTATTGGCATATTACAAGATGGTACGTGTGGGGAAGCCTCCTTATTATACTCTTAAAACGTGCCCAACCATTAGAACCGTATACACAATGTGTAAAAATGACAAAGAGAGAGGGAAAGATTGAGAAAACAATGATATACCACACTATGATTCCTGATTGTATACAGACTGACTTAACAGACTGCATACAAAATGAAACTCAATACAAACGCTGCAACACCAATACAGGAATTGAATGTTATGACCCAAAAGCAATAGGACCAGTAACAGCAAGAATGTGGATATATGCTTAAAAAGGCGGAGGAACAGCATTCCAGATGTTTTCAACAAGCCAAAACAGACAAGGTTATATAGCTCACAATGAAACTGAGGGTGAAACTAGTGTGGGTATGTGCTTTGATGCATGTCAAGCCATTAATAATGGACAAGGATCTGATAACTAATTTGGGGTAAGCCATTAATAATGGACAAGGATCTGATAACTAATTTGGGGTAAAATGTGGAAACTTGGAGTGGGAAAAAGGTTATAGGAAAGAAAGAAAGTATATTTCAGAGTGTGTCTACATTAAGCACGGGACATGTGGCTTTCGCTCCAAGCTATAATTACTGGTGCACTACTACAGTCCCAAATGAGAGAAGTATAGGACCACAAGAAATGAACATCAGTATGGGTAGTACTAGAACTGATTGCACCCAAGGAGAATGTAACCCCATTTGTATATATACAAATCAGTCACTAGAACAAGGAATCCAATATAAAGAATTTGGAATAGGAATAGACGGAACCGGAAAGGATCCGTGGGGGTGGCTAGTATTAAAATTGGAAACAACTAAGGTAAAACCAATACGCAAAAGTATCTTTTGGTCGTATTACCAGGAATTCGAGAAATTAGAATTACCTGAATTTCCTAAGAAAGCAGTAAATATGTTTGTGCAAGAAACAAACATATTTACTGCAAGAAGAAATCGCTAAGACGTTAACAGTAAGTAATTGTTTTGTGTGTGGAGGAACAAATATGGGAGAACAATGGCCATGGGAAGCTCAAGAATTGAAACATGATATTGTGATAAACATGTGGAAAAATAAAACTCTCAAGTTCACAAAGGGAAAAGAGGGGACTTGGGCATTAACTACAAATTTAGTAGGAAAAGTATGCTATGAAAGAAAAAGGAAGAATAGGAGAATGGCAGTAGGAGATATGATTTGCTTAACTGTATGGAACAACAACAGTTGGTGGGGAGAAAGTGGAATATCAAAGGAGGAGAAATTAAGTGAAATAACTGAGATGGCTTATTTAAAGGATCCTGAAAATGATACCCTGGACTGGATAGCCTCGGAAGGTATGTATTGGATATGTGGAAAATATGCCTATGGGTATCTACCCAAGGGGTGGTACGGATCTTGCATTTTAGGAATAATAAAGCCAAGTTTTTTCCTCCTCCCCATTGAGCAAAAACAATTGCTGGGACTAACTGTATACGATGATTTATCAGATAAAGTCTGAGCAAAAAGAGCCATACAACCAAGCGATATAAAAATCAGAAATTGGAAGGATGATGATTGGACTCCAGAGAAGATCATCAACTATTATGGACCTGCTACATGGGTGGAAGATGGCACCTTAGGTGCCAGAGAGCCCATTTATATTTTAAACAGGGTAATTCGGCTGCAAGCAGTGCTTGAAATAATTACCAATGATACTGTAAGTACACATTTAGCCAAGGAAAGTGTAAAGTCTCGAACCTACATCATGCAGAATTGGTTAGCCTTAAATTACTTATTAGCCCAGGAAGGGTGTGTGTGTGGAAAATTTAATTTGAGTAATTGCTGCATTGAAGTAGATGAGAGTGGAAAGGTAGTAAAAGAAATTACAGATAAGATGATAAAAATAGCTCATGTCCCAGTCCAAAAATGGAAAGGATTAACCTTAGATGGGGTAAATAATTGGTTCGGAGGATGGTTTGCCAATTGGAAGGAACTAGCAAAATTTGCAATATTAGCATTCTTGGCTATTATGTTTTTACCATGTTTGATTCCTCTCATACAAATGTTAATAAAACAAACAATGAAGAGCATGACTTTAATAACAACTTCAATAGAGAATGGGAAGAAAGAAACAATGTTAATAATGAAGGAAGGAAAACAGGGCTTGGGGAAAGAGGATTCAGAATATAAAAACTTGCTTCCACAAGAACCAAAAGAAAACTTAGGGAATTATGAATTATTAAAAGTATAAAAGAATAATTCAGGTAGAAGAGAAAAAGGATGGAATTAAAGGAAATAAATAAAAGTTATTCTTTTATAAATTGTAAAGTGTGAAACTATCTGTCTGCTGTTTTCTGACTATGTAAAGTGACCGCAAATGATAATCAGTGGAAACAATGCATTATGACTTGCTAAGAGCTCCTCAGGAAACAGGAACTTAAGCCTTGGGCAAAAAGCTATAGGAGACAGGAACATCTGAGATGGAGGGAAATTGTCAAGAAGACCCTTTTAAAATGTAAACAACTTAAAGGATGATTTAAGAGAATAAGGGGGATTTGGGAGGGCTCCTTAGGCGTGGCGTGCATTGTGAAGGCGTATAAAATATATAGCTTGAAAACTGCTTTCTGTGCTCTTGAACTCAATCCATTTGGGAAGAGTCTAAGAGGCCGCGCTTGCAACCGCTTTTCTTTTCTTTTATTTTCATATCTTTCTCCAATAAATCTTTGATTTTGTTAACCAGACTTGTCTTGGAGTTGTGGGTATAAAATTTGGGAATTTTAAATCTCATAGGATATTATCAGAAGCTGATAAATATGAGCAAAAAATGAATGGCATGGTATGAAATACTATATCACTTTAGATGCAAACATTCCAATATTTTGGAATGGGGGATTTCAATCTGCCATCTATCGGTGAAACATCTGAGATGGCCCGGGAGTTCATGGCTTCCATGATGGCCATGGACCTGACCCAGGTAATTCAGGGCCCGACTCACATTGGTGGACACACCCTGGATCTAGTTTTTGTCTCTGGTCAGTGGTTGAGTGGTCTTGACATTGGGGATATAGGAGTGGAACCCTTGTCATGGACTGACCACTCGCTGCTTCGACTCGACTTTCTGACCGCTGCACCTCACCGCAGGGAGGTGGAACCGACTAGGTGGTTCCGCCCCAGGCGCCTGATGGATCCTGACAGATTCCAGATGGAGCTTGGGCCATTTCCTGAGACACTGACACGCGACTCGGCTGAGGACCTGGTAGCCGCCTGGGATAAGGCGGCCGGTGGGGCCTTGGACCGCGTCGTGCCTTTGCGGCCTCTGACCCGGCGCCGAACTCACTTATCTCCTTGGTTTACCGAGGAGCTGAGGGAGATGAAGCGCCAGAAAAGATGCCTAGAGAGCGGTTGGAGGGCCAGTCGCTCTGAATCTGACTTGACACTAGTAAGAGCTCATATTAAGACTTACATAGTGGCGATAAAAGCGGCGAAATCTAATTATTTCACCGCTCTTACCGCGTCATCAGATAATCGCCCAGCCGCCCTGTTTAGGGTGACCTGCTCCCTCCTCCATCTGGGAGCGCGGGAGGATCCCTTGCAGGGACGTGCTGAGGACTTTGTTCAATATCTGGATGATAAAATAACTCAGGTTCGGGATGATTTGGCCGCTGAATGGGGTAATTCAGGCGAGGTGACTGAGCCAGGTCTTGAGAGTGTTATCTGGGCTGAGTTCGATCCTGTGGCTCCCGAGGACGTGGACAGGATTCTGGGAAAACTGAACGCAACCACATGTTTATTGGACCCGTGTCCCTCCTGGTTGGTGC
The DNA here is from genome assembly GCA_030761175.1 of Masticophis lateralis. Classification (NCBI taxonomy): domain Eukaryota; kingdom Metazoa; phylum Chordata; class Lepidosauria; order Squamata; family Colubridae; genus Masticophis; species Masticophis lateralis. Next base: position 62,524,767 of record JAUDYJ010000006.1, read on the forward strand.
TGGCCTCCCGGGAGGTTACACGAGGCTGGCTCCAGGAGATTATAAACGCTTCTTTGAGTGAGGGTGCCCTACCGACCGCCTTGAAGGAGGCAGTGGTGAGGCCCCTCCTCAAGAAGCCCTCCCTGGACCCAGCTGTTTTGGTAAATTATCATCCAGTCTCCAACCTTCCCTTTCTAGCGAAGGTTGTTGAGAGTGTGGTGGCGTGGCAGCTCCCCCGGTACCTGGATGAAGCTGTCTATTTAGACCAGCTCCAGTCCAGTTTCAGGTCTGGATACAGCACCGAAACGGCATTGGTCGCATTGGTGGATGATCTCTGGAGGGCCCGCGGTAGGGGGTGCTCCTCTATCCTGGTGTTGTTAGACCTCTCAGCGGCTTTTGATACCATCGACCATGGTATCATGTTGCGCCGGTTGGAGGGATTGGGGGTGAGGGGCACCGTTTTACAGTGGTTCTCCTCCTACCTCTCCAACCGGTCGCAATCTGTGTTGACAGGGGGGCAGTGGTCGACCCCGAGGCGCCTAGTGTGTGGGGTGCTACAAGGGTCGGTTCTCTCGCCCCTTCTGTTCAACATTTATGTAAAGCCGCTGGGCGAGATCATCCGTGGTTTTGGGGTGGAGTTCCATCAGTACGCTGATGATACTCAGCTGTACATCTCCACCCCAGACCACCCCAACGATGCCGTGGAAGTGATGTCCCAGTGCCTTGAAGCCGTGTGAGTCTGGATGGGGAGAAACAGGCTTCGACTCAACCCCTCCAAGACCGAGTGGCTGTGGCTTCCGGCGTCCCGATATAGCCAACTGACTCCATCGTTGGTTATTGGGGGCGAATCATTGGCCCCCACAGAAGGGGTGCGCAACTTGGGCATCCTCCTGGACCCATGGCTGTCTTTAGAGGATCATACGACAGCTGTGGCCAGGGGGGCTTTCTATCAGGTTCGCCTGATATGCCAGTTGCGGCCCTTTCTAGATCGGGACTCCCTACGCACAGTCACTCAGACGCTCGTCACGTCTTGCTTGGACTACTGCAATGCTCTCTACATGGGGCTCCCCTTGGGGTGCACCCGGAGGCTCCAACTGGTACAGAATGCAGCCGCGCGGGGGATTATGGGAGCGACGGGGCAGTCCCACGTGACACCTCTCCTGCGTGAGTTGCATTGGTTGCTGGTGGACTTCCGGGTGCATTTCCAGGTGTTGGTAATCACCTTTAAGGCACTCCATGGCTTAGGACCAGGGTACTTACGGGACCGCCTTCTGCCACCAATTGCCTCCCACCGGCCAGTTCGCTCCCACAGAGAGGGCCTCCTCAGGGTGCCGTCAGCCAGACAATGCCGGCTGGCGACCCCCAGGGGGAGAGCCTTCTCTGTGGTAGCCCCCACCCTCTGGAACGACCTTCCTCCAGAACTGAGAACGATCGCCGACCTCCGGACTTTTCGTCGGGCTTTGAAAACTCATCTTTTCCAACTTGCTGGTCTAGCCTGATCCCTTCTAATTTTAATATCTTTTAGAGTTTTTTAGATTTGATCTATTTAATACTTATCTGTTTTAAATTTTTCAGCCTAATTTATATTTGTTTTTAGTATTATCTTATGTACTGGTTTTTATTCGGCTGTTCACCGCCCTGAGTCCGTAAGGAGAAGGGCGGTATATAAGTCTAATAAATAAATAAATAAATAAATAAATATTTTATAATTTTTGTTATAGTGAACACACTTTTACAGACACTGATTTATACTGTTAAGTCTTTTGTTCCTCAAATATATATTTTTAATTTTTACTATATAAAGAAAGAGCAACAATTTCAATGTCTATATAAATAGTGTGTTGTCTGGTTACAGTTAGTTTGAGCAATAGTCATCATCATCGTAATGTTCATTAGTAGTGATCATATAATAATAGTATTGTCTCAACATAATATTAATACTTAATTGTTAATACTAAATCATATTGATAATAAATATATCATAATAAACCCTCATGGCAAAATTAATTGTTCGCTTATAATTTTGAATGTTCTTCTGTTCATTATTTAACCATAGATAAAATGACTCCCATGATTCAAAATATTCTGTATCTTCGTTCTCTTTAATTTCAAGTGTTAATCTATTCATTTCTGCACATTCTGGTATTTTTTTTTTTTTACTATCTTCTCATCTGTGGGGATCTCCAAGCGTTTTTAATGATGTGCAAATACAATTCTGGCCACTGTTAACACATGTAATATTAAATATATAGTCCCTTTAATATATTTTTCTGGTATGATACCTAACAGAAATATTTCTGGTTTTAAATCTACATGTTCCTTTATCATTTTTTCTATCCAAGTATATATTTTTGCCAATATGTTTTTGTTTTTGGGCACGTCCACCGTATGTGGTATTATGAGCCCGGAGTCTGATTACACTTCCAACATTTAGCTGACATATCTTTATACATCTTGGTTAATCGTGCTGGTGGAAAATGCCATCTGTAGAACATTTTATATAAATTTTCTTTATATGCAGTAGACATTGTTGATTTATAATTTTGAGCCCACAACTTTTTCCATCTATCCAATTCTATAGAATAACCAACATTTTTATCCCACACTATCATTGTTTCTTTTACTTGTCCTTTTTCCATTCTAATACTCAATAGGTAAACGTAAATTTTTTAAATTAATTACTCATCAGTTCTTATTAGAATCTGGTCCAATTCTGTTGGTTCTTTATAAAGACCATATAATTTAACATCTTTTTCATATCTTAATTGTATTTCTACCTGCAGCCACCATGCTAAATTTATTCCTTGAATATTCAGTTCCTGTTTACTTTTCAATTCCCCTTTCTCATTCAAAATATCTTTATATCTTATGATTTTTTCCGTATCAACCATATTTGGATGTATCAATGCCTCCATCGTAGAGAGGATTTATTCTGTTAAGTCTTGATTTATATGTAAAACTACAGTTTCTTCCATAATGTGAATATATTCATTCCTTTTAATTTGGGATACAGTAGTGCTCATAGCACAAGTTTCATCAAAGTCAGTGGAATTACAATTCATCTTTATTTCTCCTTTCTTTGCCCTCTACTCAAGGTTATAAAAATTTTGCTTCTGATTCAGAAATGTTTTGTAATATAAAATGTAAACCTTGGATCATTGAAGTGCTTTGGATTTTAAAGAAATGGGTGTTTTAGAGAGCAGTTGAAATATGACTTCCCTGAGCAGGTGCAAGAGAAAAGCCAGATGCTAGGAGAAAATGTATTTTGTTTAGGGAGTTGCTGAGAGATACTGCATTTCATATAATCATACAGAAATATGTATCATTATATGAAATGTAAGTAATGATTCTTACGGTAATAGATGATACATGTTTGTGACTCATAGCAGGGAACAATTGTTCGTTTGAACAAATTGTGTACCTATCAAATGAATTGTCTATTTTGAAATGATGTCTTCAAATACTAATAAAATGAATAGACAACTTTTAAATGTTTCATCCTGTTTTTAAGATGATCTTAATCAACATTAAGATAGATTGATATTATACTTTGCATTTTAATGCATGCTTAAAGTACAAGTTTTTTCTTTGTGCAATGATAAAGTATTTCTAGACAAAGTAGATTTGTGATTGTAACATGTTTTGACAAGCACATTGGACTGTAGAAAGAACATCCAACTTGAGCTTGAGGCATATGTTGCTATCGTCTGCTAGCACAGCTTCAAAACAAGTTTGCTAATGGTCAGGTTCATACTTTTAGATTGCAGAAGTAAACATACAGTTGTATTTTGAAAAGTTATATAATGTAAATCAGTTTGTAAACGGTGTGCTATGGTCATCTCATATGGCTTTTACATTGTTAGCTTAATCCTGGTCATGTGATGGAAATGATGCCAAATTCAAGTACAGACAATAAATTCAAAACTGTTTCAGCACATAATAAACCAACCAAACAGCTTTGTTTTCAGATACAAACAGGAACATACATCACATTGAGATTTAAGTAGTAATCAAATTATTCTAATTTGGTTTTAATTTTAGATTTATCTTCCAACCATTCCAATTCTCCTATTCCTAAAATTGCCAAATTAGAATGGAAGCTGGAAAATACATTTTTTATGGAAAGTGGAACGAAATGGGTTGAAAGTATAAGCAATCCTCTCCTGAAGTTTTATTGGGAAATTTGGAGTAAATATAAAGGGAGGCTGCTTCTGAAGAACTCTCCATTATCACCGGTAGTAATCTTGGAAAATTTCCCAGAGAATTTGAAGAATAATGTGAATAAAATTTTAAAAGAGAAAAATAAAATGAAACTAAGGGAATGGTTAGGAGGAATGAGGACACGTGGGGAACTGGAAGAGGTTCTAGAAGGAAAACGGTTGTCTTGGTTAAATTACAGCCAAGTAGAACAATGGACTAAAAACTGGATAAGAGAAAATGGAGAGTGTAGAGAGTTAACGAAGTTCGAGGAATTAATTGAAAAAAAAAACCTAAACTCTAAAGGAAGAAAATAAAGGGATAAAAGGCTTAATGAGTGGAATTTATAAAATATTGTTGGAGGAAGAGGAGAGGGTAAATTTAGGAAAGATGGTATGGGAAACCGATTTGAAGATACAAATAGGGCAACAGAATTGAGAAGGAATTTGGCAACAAAGAGTCTTGAGAAATATGTCAGTAAGAATAAAAGAATTATTATAAAATGGTATGGAGGTGGTACTTAACTCCGGTTAGATTAAACAATATGAATCAGCACTACTCAGATAACTGTTGGAGAGGTTGTGGGGGAAAAGGAACGTATTTACATATGTGGTGGGATTGTAAATTTGTGCAAAAACTGTGGAAGATGGTGTTGGAGATTGAAGAAATTGCAGGAATAAAGATAGAAGAGGCACCAAAGGTAGCATTACTCTCACTATTGGAAGATATAAAGTGTAAAAAAGAAACTAAAGAGTTGATAACAAATTTGTTGACCTCAGCAAGGTTAATGATTTCTAGAAACTGGAAGATAGCAGGTGATTATAGTTTGGAAGAATGGTATAAGGAAGTATGGGATATTGCCATAAATGATAAACTGACATGTAATATTTAAGTAAGGAGGGGCATAATGAAAGTGAATGAATTCAATGGAATCTGGAAACAGTTCCTAATATGTGTGTTTTTTGGAGGAAGGGGGATACCACCACCAGAAGAAGCTTTAAGATTTTGGAAGCAGGAATGATCCCAAGGGGGGTGGGGGCACTTGTTGACTGTTGTATTCTGTATATTGTTTTATATTATATATTATGATTTATGTATGTTAATTTTTATTAATATTTTTTTTTAAAATAGTAATCAAATTCATATGAGTAAAAGTGTTTCTTGAGATAGCTGGTTTAAAATTTTAAATATCAAAAGCAGGATTCCAAACTGACTCTATAAATGCATAGTAGCTAGTGAAATGATTGCCATATATTTTATCACCAGTTTCAGAAATCAGACTGCATCAATTTCTAACTTTCTTCCCTTTATGCAAGTAGAACATAGAATAATAGAGTTGGAAGGGAAGACCTCAGAGGTCTTCTAGAGCAGGCGACCCTATATCATTTCAGATAGATGGTTGTCCAATCTCTTTTTGAAAGCCTTTAGTGATGGAGCACCCACAACTTCTGAAGGCAAGTTATTCCACTGGTTAATTGCTCTCACTGTTAGGAAATTTCTTCTTAGTACTGGATTGCTTCTCTTCTTGGTTATTTCCAACTATTGTTTCTTGTCTTGTTTTTTGGTGCTTTGAAAAATAGTTTGACCCCCTTGTCTTTGTAGGAGCCACTCCATAGGGGTATGGAACCTGTATATTGATGTTTCTGAAATTTAGATCCTCATCACATCTGATTGCAGCTTCTGAGATACATATTCATAATTTTATTTCATGATTGTGTGGTGGTAAGCATCTAATTAGATCATCCATATACACAGAAGTACAAAAAGTACTCTAATATATAGTCTTCTTATACTGAAACAGCTTGTATATCCAGTAAAGGTTATTGGTATGTGTAAGACTTAAAAGCTAAGCATCAATAGTAATTATTATGTGTCAGTAAAACATTAGAATGCTTATAGAAAAAATAATGAAGAAATAGAAGATAGAACTAATGGTTGGAAATGAAAAGTTTAGGTGTGTCAACATTAGCAGAGTCTATGGAGACTCTCAATCATTCAGGTCATGCTTGTGCCAGAAGTGCTTTTCAAAAGGTAACTGGACTTTCTTAGTTTTTTCCTTGAAGATGTTTTGCTTCTTATCTAAGAAGCTTCTTCAATTTTGATTGAACAGTGGGGAATGGAAGGATTTATATTTTTTACATTTAAATATTTAATATTTTAATATTAAGAACTTCATTTTGAAGTGCTTTGTGATTCTTACCCTTTTCAAATCCTTGTTCTGCCCATTTCTTTTCTCTGAAGTCTTTGGAATTATTCTCATTCTTTGGTTAAAGAATAGGTTAACTAGATTTTGCTTCTTGTCAATTTCTAATTTTATGCTAAGGTTAATCTATTTTCTTGTTAAGAATTTCTGGATCAAATGTGCAAATATTTATAAAAGTTAAGATTAGGGTGAATTTGTATGCAATAGGTTGCAAAGTTAGAGAACAAATCTATAACACTGCAACTAAGATTTAAACTAGATATTTTAATTTTGAGGCTAATTTTTATATTTATTAAGTTATACATGACTTTAGTCTTTATATTTTTGTGTTTATATATTTACATTTTTTATTGTGTTATTTGTTCTGGTCTAAATGAAATTAAATGAAAGTTTCCTAAAAAAAGTAATAGTAATTTTTAATGAATATTCATGGACATAGCGAAAACTCTGAAGTTTGCAGGTAGTCCTCAATGTATGACCATAATTGAGCACAGTATTACATTGTATAGTAATGCCAGTTATTAAGTGGGTCATTGTGTGATCAACCTGATTTAATGATGTTTTTTGTGATGGAAACTAAGTTACTCACCATTGTCCTTAAGTGAATGCTGGTGTCATTAATTGAATATGTTGTTCACAATGGGCAGTTTTTTCCCAGAAACCAGAATAAAACAATTGTTTCTGGCAGAAAACTTTGTAAATCACAATCACATGACCATGGGACACTGCAAATGGCCATAAATGCAGGCCTGTTGCCAAGTACCCAAATTCAGTTGTGTTGGGGGGGGGGGGGAGGAGTTGCAGTCAGACTTCTAATCTGTACTATAAGTACTTTGGGGGGGGGGTCTGTTGTAACTTCAAATAGTCACTAAGCAACATTTCTAAATCAAGGACTACTTGTACTAAACCACTAAAATATATTTTAACTTTAAATGATACTCTAGGTATCCTTGAAGATTGCATTCCATATAATGATGCATAGAACAATAGTTTAATAATCTAATTCAAGTCTACTTTATAAAATAGAAACTCATCTTAAGCATGGTTTTATAGATAGGGTAAATTTTTTATTATTAATTTATCTCTATATGTAAATGCATATGTTTTGTTTGAGTTTGCTTTTGGTCCATTTTCCTATTTTATATTTTTAAGGCTAGACTAAAGATAAAGGTTCCCCTCGCATATACGTGCTAGTCGTTCCCAGCTCTAGGGGGCGGTGCTCATCTCAGTTTCAAAGCCAAAGAGCCAGCGCTGTCCGAAGACATCTCCATGGTCATGTGGCCGGCATGACTATATACCAAAGGCACATGGAACGCTGTTACCTTCCCACCAAAAGTGGTCCCTATTTTTCTACTTGCATTTTTTACGTGCTTTTGAACTGCTAGGTTGACAAAAGCTGGGACAAGTAATGGGAGCTCACCCCGTTACCGAGCACTAGGGATTTGAACTGCTGAATTTCATGTCTAATTGGAAATTTAAACTCAATTGCCATAGATTCAGCACATTTATTTTAAAAAAGTGGCCGATATTTTTGCATTCCAAAGGCTACAGTCTTTCCAGATATCACAACCTTTTATTGAGCATTTTAAGTGTGTACATAATTTACATGAATAACATATGGTACCTTAGACAAAGATTTTCTTTCGGGTATTTTGCATAATATTAAAAATAGTTTTGTTCATATATGGTGGCAGATAACAAAGTTAGCAATATAAAAAACCTCAGAAAAATGAAAAATATATAGCAATAGCACTTAGATTTATATACTGCTTCATAGTGCTTAACAGCCCTCTCTAAGTAGTTTACACTGTCAGCATATTGTCCCCAACAATCTGGGACCTCATTTTACTGACCTCAAAAGGATGGAAGGCCACTCAACATCAAACTCCTGGAGTGAGCAGTGAATTAGCCTGTAGTACTGCATTCTAACCACTGCGCCACCATATATGCTTTAATTGGAAAAGTATTGTTGATGCATTCATTCAACATTACAACGGTATCAGGGGTGGGTTCTAAAAATTTTTACTACCGGTTCTGTGGGCGTGGCTTATTTTGTGGGCATGACTTGATGGTCATGTGACAATTATTTAGGATTTAGCAGAGGTACTGGTCTACCAGGCTTTTAACTGCTTGCAGAGCTGTACATGTCGATCCATTTGTTTTTGGAGGCATCGGTCTACTCATTTATTTTTGCAGGCACTGATCTACTTGTGTATCTTTGCAGGCACTGGTCTACCCATTTATTTTTGCAGGCACTTATCTACTTATTTATTTATTTAATTAATTAAATTTATATACCTCCCTTCTCCTGTAGGACTCTGGGCAGCTCACAGAATAAAAACAGCATAACAATAAAACTGTGCTAAAACAGACCCATTTAAAATCCCCAGACAATTAGGGAATTTGCTGAAAAAGCCATGTCTTCAGGTCAGCGGGAAAGTGCGGAGGTTGGGAGCTGTCCGGAGCCTGGTGGGTAACCCATTCCAAAGGGTCAGTGCGACCACAGAGAACACCCTCATCCTAGAGGCCACAAGCCGACATTGTCTGGCCGATGGCACTTGGAGGAAGGCAGTCCTATGTGAGCGCACTGGGCGGTGGAAGGCTGGTAGGAGGTGGTCTTGCAAGTACCCTGGGCCCATGCCATGAAGGGCTTTATAGGTAAGTACCAGCACCTTGAAGCGGATCCAAAGAACCACTGGCAGTCAGTGCAGCTCACACAGGAGAAATGGCACACGGGAGTAACGGGAAGCTTCCATAACAACCCACGCGGCCGCATTCTGGACCAGCTGGAGCCTCCAGGTGTACCCCAAGGGCAGTCCCATGTAGAGGGCATTGCAATAATCCAACCGAGAAATAATGAGGGCATGAGTGACTGTACGGAGGGCATCCCTGTTCTAGGAAAGGGCACAATTGGTACACCAGGCAAACCTGTGCAAAAGCCCCCCTTGTCACGGCCATCAGATGATCCACCAAGGACAGCCGTGAATCAAGGAGGATACCAAGATTATGAACCCTTTCAGAGGTAGTAAGCAACTCCCCCCAGATTATCTACGGTCTAGATAATCCGTTTCCTCCAGGAATTGTGGAAGTTGGTATGCCACCACAGACTCAAAAATACACATGTATTTTTGCAGGCACTGGTCTACCCATTTACTTTTTCAGGCACTGACCTACTCATGTATTTTTGTAGGCACTGGTCTACTCATTTGTTTTCTTTTAATACTGATCAGCTGTAGGGCAGCTCTTTGAAGCCCCGCGGCAAGAGTGTGAACAGCTTTTTCCCCTCTAGCCATCAGCTGGGACTCAGGAAGCAGCAATAGATTGGGGGTGGGGCCAAATAAAAGGTAAGAATAACACGGAGGGGTGGGGAGGCAGGGGGGCAGAACTGGTTCAGTGATGTCATATCGTCACTGCTACCGGCTCTGGAGAACTGGGCCAAACCGGGAGGAACCCACCACTGAACTGTATGTATAAAAATATTACCTTCACCTAATTTTATTTTCCATTGTTTTGATGATGAGCTATATGTTCAAAATATGAAACATGTCACTGATTCATTGTACCATCAGTGAACTAATAAAACATATTTTTGTGTAGGGTCAGATAAAAATGTTAACATTTACTTATGTTTTTGAAATAAACCTCCTGAAATGAGTAAGAACTCTTTTTATTTATTTATAGTATATTAAGTGTATTTTAATGAACTATAATTTCAAAAATATCTTTCTAATTCTGGAAATTTAACATATGGATGAGAATGTCATAGTAACTATGTTATGCAAAGGGTGACCATTTTTAAATTCAGTTTGTTCTTTGTAATCAAGAAGTCATCACAGCAACAATACTTAAGAGATAGCTGTTGCTTATCAATTCTTTTGCATCCCTTAAATCAAGTGTAGTCAAATTTGGTGCAACACCAGGTTTTACATAAGTTGATTATGTCAATATGTCATTTATTTAAAGTAGTGGTCTCTTGTGATGGTAAGAAGTATGTATCATGGATCTAATGAAAAGTTAATTGTTTTAAAAGCTGTGATTTCTGTAGCATATAGCCATGGGACTTATCTGCTTCTTTGCTGGGACTTTGTTTCTGGAAGAATGCCTGTATTCTGGAAGAAGGCTAGAAAATCAAGTATGTGTTTGGGAGCAAGAAAAAAAGGGAAGGTGTTTGCTGTCATTGACCGTAAGATAGTTGTGAAATTTGACATACCCAGAAGCTAATGAATGCCATGTGGAGCAGCCATACACAGCATACTTAGGTTTTCATCATCTGGTGAGCCTCTAGCATGATTCCCAGGCACAAGAACTGTAACATGTCTACTTTAGTTTGGAGTTGATTGATCTGTAGAACAGAACTTGCTTGTGGGATTATAGAAGCGCATAAATGATTGAAATGATTTTTTAAGGAAAGGAGTGGTGGTGAAAGTGTGTGATTTGTTTATAAACTTTAATACTTAAATAAAAAATGGTCAAAGCACAGCTTGGCTTGTATTCTTTGACAATTTCCTGAAAAAGATTGCATATTGTGTTGCCAATCCTTTAAATTACTTGTTCTATAAGGTATGGAGAAAGTCATGTTTACTTCTTATATCTATTTGTGGTGCATATTAATTTATAGCAATAGAATAGCATTTAGACTTATTTTGTTACGGTAAATTGAATAGTGTTACTACAATGCTAATTCGTTATAATTTTATGTGCATGGTGTGTATGTTAACTGTTTAATATTATTGATCAACTGACATTATGACACATAACATTATTTACTCAAGTTGGAAATTTAACTTCCAGCTTAATATTTTATAACCAATAAATATAATTTTATTGGTTATAAATTCTGATAGGTATTAATTTCATCAAGATGTGCAGACATTTTCTTTCATGGCCTATTCTGATTTGTAGCCTTTTCACAGCAGTATTAAATACCAAACTTACTCTGACATGGAAGTTTATTAGTGATATCTTTGATGACAGCCCTTTCAGGGCTTCAGTTTCAAATACCTTGATGTAAATCTTAAGAAACCATTGTGTTGTAAGCCCTTCTTGATGTGCCTTATTTAGATCTGCATAGTAAATCAGAGAAAGTAAATAATAAGCAAGCAGATGGAAGCATGAAGATAAGAGCAGTGAACAATTGTATTTGTATTTTGTTATGATGTTGACAGCAGCTAAAAATCATTAATCTAGTTCAACTGATCTGCATTTCAAAGAAATCTCATTTAGCAGCAACTTGAAGCTTTGGAGGATAAAGTTCTTTTATTGCACTATTTGCTAAATTATCTGGTCAAGATTTAGCCTAGCTTATTTGAAATACGAACCATGTTACTAATAGTTTTAAATAATACCAAAGCAATAATGTCAAGACTAGGAACTAAAGATAATTACACATTTAACACTGAATGGGACCATTTAGGTAATACTATTCACTATGCTGAATTGCAAAATAAATGCAGATAAGGTGTTTTTCCTTAAAGAAAGGATATATAATATATTTTGCAAGAGGAAAAGAAAAAGAATGACATTGAAATAAATGTTTAGAAGTGTCAAACGTAACAAAATAATTCTTATTGAATTATTATTTGCATTATATTTGCATACCGTATTTTCAGAGTATAAGACGCACCGGAGTATAAGATGCACCTACCTTTTTTGGTTGTTTTTTTTTAAAAAGGGTTTTTTTATTTTTTAGACAAGCACACATACAAACATACAATGTATTTTCTTTGAACAGAGTATTTGGCTGGTTCACAAATTTAAACAGTGTTTAGTCATTTCAATTAAATTTACAATGTCTATATTTCCTTTTTGCCATATTTATTCCTCATCTGTTTTTTTTTTAAAAAAACCAATATTACCCTTCATTCTCATCTCCAATCTTAATCAAATTCAATTTTTCCCTTCTGTTCTATATTAAATCCCTTCCCATTGTCATCTATTTTTATATCCATCCTCACATTGGTTAATTATGTAATATTACAGTTGTTTAATACAAATTCAACATTTTAATATAAATCAATTAGTTATATAACTCTTTTTTGTATATTAATTAATATGAACTTGAATATTCCAATGATTTTCATGCAATCCAATTTCTTACAAATCAATTAATTATATTTACCAATAAAAATAAACCAAATAATTTTCCCCATATATTCCTCCAAACCATAACTTAACCATTTCTGCTTTCAACACAATATACAATTAATAGCATCTCAATTATAACAAATCCCTAGTTAAATAGATCTTTTTTTCTTTTGTGTTTTAAAATCTTGAAGTCTCCTCTTAAATTTCCCATTGTTTGCACCTACCTTTTTTGGTGAGCAAAAAGAAAAAGAAACCTCTCTCCCTGCCTCATTTTGTCATGTTGCAGCAGAGCCTGCTTTACTTTCACTTTCATTTTAGCTAGGGGAAAAAAAAATCTGCTCCAGCACTCTTTGCAGCAAACAAAGAGCTTGCAAAACAAGAGCTTGCAAAAGAGTCTGTGCAAAACAGCTGAGAGCAAATCAGTTGAGAGTTGGGAGGCCGATCTAATCAACTTGTGCTAATTAGCATAGGCTGAAGCTGAATGAGGCTGTTTTTTCTTGCTGTTTGCTTGCAAGGAGGTAACTGCTGGGAGGCAGAGGCCAAAGGGGGCCAGTGTGTGGGCAGGACTACTAAATTTTCACCCCCTTTTGGGGGGTAAAAAGGTGTGTCTTATACTCCGAAAAATACGGTAATTGCTTAATTATATTTGCATAATTGTAAGCCATTTGCCAGGTACCTGAATCATGATCATGTGACTGTGGGGATGCTGTGATGTCTGGAACTTCAAAGAACAGTCCTAAATTGTCCTCTTTCATTGCTGTCGTAACTTTGAAGGATTACCGCTTGAAGGGATTACTGCAGTATGCTCTACATGAGGATGCCCCTGAAGAGTATTCAGAGGCTTCAGATGATAGAAAATGCAGTGAGGCAGATAGTTATGGGTGCAAGAGATTTGACAGATCTGTCACTTCTGCTCTGCAATCTGCATTGGCTACTAGTATGCTTCAAGCAGTGGTGGATTGCCCCCAGTTCGGACCGGTTCACAAGAACCAGTAGTAAAACCAGAGAGAGAGGCTCTGCCCATTGACCCGGATGTCATCATAGGTGATCTGCACATGCAGGCATGTTGTGAACCGGTAGTAAAGGAAAGTAGAACTCACCTCTGGCTTCAAGATGTTGGTTATCAAGGTGTTGTGTTCTCAAACTTGGCAAGTTTAAGATGTGTGAAATTCAACTCCTAAAATACACCAGACAGCATTTAAGTCCATCTATCTCATTGTAGGTTTGAGAAACTCTGTTCTAGATCCACTATTCTCACAAAAGTTCTCTAAACAGAGTACCTAGGGCATTATGGCAAATAGGAGTATTTCAGAATGTACTTCAGGATGTTTTCAATATTTGCAATACTGGGTTCTGCAAGAAAAGATTTTGATAAATCTTTCTAACATTAAGGGTGCCATGAACTGAGGAAGTCTGGGAACCTTTGACATACATAGATCTGACATTTCTAGTCAGTTTCACTCCCCTATCCATTTAAGGTTAACAAAGTTTCTTTTCTTTCAGTTGTTGATGGAATTAAAAGGGTTTTGTAAAGAATGTGAAGTAATCTTTAGTCTTGTATTTAGTCTTTGCTTTATTAGCCTTGCATAACTCTAGTTATGAACTCAGGCCTTGTCACATCTAGAAGGGCAGTGGAAAAATACTTCTCATGCCAGAGCTCACAGGTCTGGTAGATACCAGTGGTGAGAGAGACAGTCTCATAAGCAACCCAGTCCCAAGTAAAAACAAAAAAAACCACCCTAAATTAGACTCTTGGAATGCCATTTTTCAAGTGGCATTTAAAAACTTTTACCTCTTTAATGTCCTGTATTTTTTGTTTATATATAAGCTGTAACAAACAATTGTTATATTAATTAATTTATTTAATTTCTCTATTATTCAACCCTAACATTCCTCCACCCCCACCCCCCACCCCAAGTAATGCAAACATTTCACCTATTGATGCTATCAGGTTATTTAATACAACAGAACTAAGATTTGTTGTTTGGTATTCGTTTCTGTGCTTACTCTTAACACTTAACACTATGAAGTTATTCCATTAAATTATTTGAGAAATCTGGTATGAATTGCCTGTTATTTTACTTTCCTTTTTAAAACTAGAATTAGGTTACCTGTACAGAGCCGCTTTTTTGAGAATTTGTCACTTGTAATATTGGTTAACCTAATATTTGGAGGGGACATTACTAGCAAGTTATTAGCCCAATTAATATCAATGCACTAGCTAGATACCCGTGCTTCGCTATGAAACTATGTGATTGGGCTTGATAAATTGACATATATCTGCAGAAATGAAGGCTGCTGCTGAGGCCCCTCCATGATGCTCCCTATCCTGTAATAGACCTGCCCCTGCACTTTGAATGTTGGCATAAAATTTCCCTTCTTCACCTCTTTGGCTCCAAAAGACATCATTTGGAAGCATCCGCTGTACTTCTAGGAAGCAGAAATAAAGTGTTCTGCCATTGGTGGGTGAGAAGTCTGTGTAAGGGTTCAGGGTTGGGCTCAAGGGGAGGGAGTTGGACTTTACTGCCACTGCAGTACATCCCGGGAGTCTCGTCCTGCCACTTCAGGGCATGGCACCAGGCACAGTGTAACCAAGGTCTGAGATTAACAACCTTTTCCCTGGAGTAATCAATCCGGGGTTCATATTTAAAACCAGACAAATACTTATTAGTCTAAGGCATTGATCTGATTTGTGATATCTTTTCATTGTATTTAGCTGTAGCTGCCTGATTAATGTAGTGGTTATTAGATGTATACTTTTTAACAGCCTCTCTACTGACTTCTGGATGACTTTGATGATACTTTTGTATAGCTTCCCTTACTTGTGTTTTCCTAATCTCATCTTTAAATCTTTTTCTGCATTTTTTCTCTCTTTTCCCTTCAACTGATGTTACAGTAGAAGAAACAGATTCATCTGAGAAGGTCAGTGTAAGAAGTGATTTGGGGCTTGGACACTATGCAGGAGAAATTCAGTTCACAATCTGTTGGCTCAGTGGTGGTCGGTGATTGAAACTCATAAGGCAATATCTCTTCTGCCACCTTTAGTTTGGAAGCAGTTCCATAGGTGGAAGGCGTAGACATTTTGGTGAGGTAGCAATGTTTAGTACTGTAAGAAGCCCCAGACCACTCCTGAGTGAAGGAGAGGAATGTCTGCCAGTTTGAATTGAGATAATGGAATGTGAGGCAATTGGAACAGAGTTCTTTTAAGGTGGGGAAGGAAAGTAAAATATCTAGCTCTTTAGCATCAGAGCATGTGAATATAATATTTATATACTAATGATCTGATGATCATTTTGAAAAATCCTTTCTTAGCGAGCACCTAGAAGCCAAGAGGAAGATACGTGCCAACTTTCAAGTTTGTAGGCTTTCCAGTTTTGGAGATTTCGTGATGAGTGACTGGTATTTGGCTTTTATATATATAGATTAAACAGAAATCAAACTAAATTCAAGAAGGATGTCTATATTTTTGTCTTCTTAACTAACACACTCAAACGAAATGTATTTGAAAACTACATTTGAAGAAAATCAAATGTAGTTTTCAAATACATTTCATTTGAGTGCTGAAATGCTGAAAAAGCAAAAAGAAGAACTGGTGGAGATTTCAAGTATCCAGGTTAAGAATAAAGTAAAATATCTGGGAATACAATTAACAGCAAGGTGTAGCTCTTTCAAAGAAGGTTATTATTATATTAAGATTAAGCGACAGATAGGACAAGATTTGGAAAAATGGGGAAATTTGCAACTGTCTCTAATTGGGAGAATTGCAACTATTAAGATGAACATTTTGCCGAGAATTTTATATCTATTCCAAATGATTCCAATAAAGCTGGACAAAGAATTTTTTATAGATTTAAATAAAATGATACGGAAATATATTTGGCAGGGGGAAAAGGCAAGAATTAAAATGAAGTTGCTACAAGATGCTAAAATGAGGGGTGGATTTGGCTTACCCAACTTTGAACTTTATTACCAAGCAGCTAGCCTAATGTGGATTAAAGAATGGATATTATTAGGAAATTCTAGATTGTTAAATTTGGAGGGACATGATTTGTTGTTGGGATGGCATGCTTATTTGTGGCATAAAGGAACTAAAATACAGGGGTATTTTAGAAGACATAAAATACAGGAAGCCATATGGTTGAACTGGGAGAAGATTAAAAAAGGACACTATTTGAAGATACCAGTCTGGGTATCTACAATTGAAGCATTTTCGTATTGTTGTTGTTAAACATTCGTAGTGATGTTTAAAGGGAAACAAATAAGATACAAGGAACTATTGGATAAAAAGGGTGAACTAAAATTAAAGCAAGATACAGAAGGTCAAGGGTACAAGATGGATTGGTTTACATATATGCAAAAACTTTCTAGATATCGAGAAGATCTTAAACAAGAAGGGTTTATAGTGTATTGACTACTTTGGATAAGATTTTGATGGGTTCTGATGAACATGTAATTAAAAAGCTATATGGCTATTTGCCAGAAGTTAAACTGGAGGAAGAACAAGTTAAAGAATCAATGATAGCATAGGGGAAGAATTTTGGTTATGGTATTGATTTAGAGAAATGGCAAAAATTGTGGTCATATAATTATAAAATGACAATGTCTACAGCATATAAGGAGAATTTGTATAAGATGTTTTATAGGTGGCATCTATCCCCGTCGAGGATAGCCAGAATGTTCGGAGAAATGTTGGAAATGTCATCAGACCCCAGGATCTTACTACCACATGTGGTGGACGTGTGTAGAAACAAGGAGATATTGGACCAAGATACACACGTGGTTGGAAAAAATGATAAAGAGACATATTGATTTTATACCAGAGATATTTTTATTAGGGATCGTACCAGAGATATATAATAAAGAAGTGCAATATCTAATCGTAAATCTCTTGACAACAGCCAGAATTGTATTTGCTAAAAACTGGAAAGGGGAAAAGTTACCTAATGATGAGGAAATTATTAAGAAAATGATGGATTGTGCTGAAATGAGCAAATTGACATTTGAAATAAGAGAACAGGAAGACAGACAATATTATTTGATATGGGATTTATTTTATCAATGGATAGAGAATAAGAATTGGAAATAATTATGATATAAATGATGTTGAAACTTTTTGAAAATAAGTTAAAATGCTTAGTGATAAATTGAAGAAAGGAGGAGCACAAAAAAACCCACCAACTGTTACACTGTTTTTGATTGTATGGAATGATAACGATTTTTATATGTTTTGTTTTGTTTTTGGAAAATAAAAAAATCTTTTAAAAAAAGAAAACTACATTTGAAGAAGAATTACATTGCAGGAAAATGCACACAAAATGTGTAAATTCTTGAAAATAATATATGAACAGTATTGTATGGTTATAATTGCTTGCTAATATTCAGGGTATCTAGAAAGTTGTTCAGTTTTCATTTTTAATCATTTCTTTTTCATTGATCGTGGGTCCGGTGGTCATCTAATGGGAGGTGCTCTTCCGATGACATAGATCGGGTCTGATAGCTGAGAAGCTCCTCCTCTTCCTCTCGCTTCCCAGCTTTCAGACTCAATCCGATTTGAATCAAGTCATGGTTTGAGCTGCTCCTGTGAAATTTTCTTGCTACAGCTTCTAATTTAGTCTATTGGCTCTCAATTTAAATTTTAATTCCTGCCAGACAGCTCTTCTTCAACAGAGCTAGCCAGCGAGAAGGGCTTCGGCCCGAGTCCGCTGAAGACCGCCCCGGCGGTGGGGGGGGGGGGGGAATAGGCTTCCCTTAAGGGAGCCTCCCCCAGCAGCGTGAAGGGTGCCACCAGATCCGCTGCAAACAGCCGATTCTTTTAAAAAACTTTCCCTGTGGCTTAATTGGCTTGCCTTTATTGCTGAGCTCTCGGCTGGGGGGAGTGAACAGGAGTCTGTACCTCGTGTCGGCTGCATCGTGCTGAGGCGTGCGGAAGCTATGAGCCTCTCTCTCATTGCAAGGCTCTCAATTCGCCTTCTAAAACTGCGTGGCAGGGCGGTTTGGCTGCCAGAAGGCAGCGCTGCAATCGGCATCTCCTGGGCTATCCCCAAATGCCGAAAACAGAGCGCAGCAGCAGGGAGACCGGCAAACGGCTGCACAGAGCGTTTGGCAAGAGGACTGCAGAGGTGGCGGGCATCTCCCGGGCTTGACCCAGATGCCACAGCCATAGCAAGCTAGCGAGAAGCGACGAGGGACGTTTCCGGAGGCTTATTTGTGAGTGACCTTATCAAGGCTCGGAATTTCCCCCTTTTCCCCCCGGGTCTATTGCCTCTTATTCTCCTCGTGGCCGGCTGCCATTTTAACTGCTATTTCCTAGGTGGCTGTATCCCAGCCGCCATTTTGGCCTATACCTCGTGTAATTAGAGGCCTACTCGGGCGTGCCAAGATGGCCTCCAACAGGCAGTCCAAATCTAAACGACAAGGCGATCGTGGGGCTGAACACCCTGGAACATCAGTCATTCCTGCTAAGAGGACAAAGAAATCCTCTTCTAAATCTTCAAAGGATAGATCTAAAGAGGAACTGAGGCTCCATCAAGCCATCGAGTGCTCAATTCAAAAGGCCCTCAAGGAGGCCTCCATTTGGGAGGTGACTCAACCTGCCTTTGAGCCTGTCCAGGCCTCCACTCCAGCAGAGCCTGAGCCTATTCCTTCTGATCAACCTGCGGCCTTATCTCCGGATGGGGATGGAGCCTCCTTAGTTAACCAAGGGCAGATCAATGAATCTCTATTTGGGGCTCAAGGTACAAGTCCCCCAAAGGATCAGCCCCCTTCTCCTCCTCTTGAGGCCCCCCTTCCTGCCCCTCAGACCAGGGCAGAACAGCCTCAAGGGCCTCTTATCTCTCCAGACCTGGCTGCTTATATTCAACAGGCCATACAGCAAGGTATCCAGGCTGATAGACAATGGAGGACAGCTTCCTGGGTTTCTGAGTCTCCATCGCACATCGATGTCAAAGGCTCCTGTCTCACTTCTATCAGGCCTCAGTCAACAGCTAAAGCCCATTCTTCGGCCTCTTCGGTTCAGGGTTCCTTAGGGGGGGAGGATCTGAAGGATCATGAATTATCTGATGATGAAGACTTGTCCCCTGACCAGCCTTCATTTGTGGGCCTGTTCAAGCCCCAAATGTTTCGGTCCCTCCTCCACAAGGCCAAAATCACTACGGGCCTTGAAATTCCACAAACCAACCTGGCGGGGGAGGGCCCTTCCTTTTCTTCTTCAGTGCCTCTTTTCAAGGAGCCCTTAGTTGAGACAGAAGAGATTCCAGGGCCCAAGTTATTCAGGGACGTCCTTACAAAGCAGTGGACTGCCCCTTCTTCTGGGCCAAAACCCAATGCCCTGGACAAACGTATATATAACCTGGCCCCGGAGATTTCTTCCCTACTGCAGGTACCCAAGGTCGATGCACTGATTGCAGCCCTTTCGGCCTCATCAGCATATGCCACCGGTCCACCAGAGGAGAGTCTTCGACCCGAGGAATGTCGCCTCGAGCATGCACTGGTCAAGTCGCACCAGGCTTCGGCCTGGTCTGTAAAATCTACAATGGTAGCCTCCTTCTTCAACTGGCATCCATCTTGTGGCTGCGCCAGCTGCAGGATCGCCTTCCTGTTTCCGACACATGCTCCCAGCAGGACATCAACAAGGTACTGGCGGCCTTAGAATTTTCGGCGGATGCTACCTTAAATTCGGCTAGATTCACAGCTAAGGCTATGGACGCTTCTGTCTTGGCCCGTAGATTCCTATGGCTCAAGCAGTGGCAAGCAGACGCCAAGTCGAAATGGCGTCTGGCCATGTTACCCTTCGAGGGACCTCTCTTATTTGGGCCTCCTCTGGAGCCCCTACTAGCAGAGTCCAAAGACAAATGCAAATTTCTCCCAGCAGTGTCCCGTCGATCGGACCAGAGACCCTTCTCTTCCTTTCATCCCTTCAGGACGTCAGAAGCATCCTTCTTGGGTCGTAGAGGTCAGAGGTCCTTCCAGCCCAGACAGTCTCGTCCCTCTGACCATCAGGGGTTTCAATCCCAGCGCGGGCAATTCAAACATCTCTTTCACGGTGATTGCGGGCGTTCCTCACGCAGATCCCGCTGATGGTGTTCCCAGACCTCCCATTGGGGGCTGCCTGGCCTTGTTTGCCAGCCAATGGGAGGCCACGTCCTCGGATGTGTGGGTCAGGGAGATGGTTTGGGTGGGCCTCTTCCTCGAATTCCTCTCCACTCCCCCCCGAGCAATTTCTTCGGTGATTTCTCGTCGGCTCCTGATAGTATCGGCCATTCAACATCTCCTTGAAATCCAGGCCATAGAACCGGTACCTCAGAAACTTCACGGACACGGCTTCTATTCCCGCCTGTTCGTGATCCAGAAGTCGTCGGGGGAATGGAGGGCAATTCTAGACCTCAATTCTCTAAACTGATGGATTGTGTACCGTCGGTTCAAAATGCTCTCCCTCACCTCCATCTTGGAGAGCATAAGGCCTGGAGATCACCTCACGTCAATCGATCTGATGGAGGCTTATCTCCACGTCCCCATCCACCCGGACTTTTGAAAGTTCCTTCGCTTCTGTTATGCGGGCCGTCATTATCAATATCGAGCCCTCCCATTCGGCCTATCCTCGGCTCCCCGAGTTTTCACAAAAATTATGGCCACACTGGTGGGCTACCTCCGGACTCTTTCCATAAGGATTCAGGCATATCTGGATGATCTCCTCGTCCAGTCGACTTCGGAGATTCTAGCGTGCCAGGACCTGGACACCACCCTCCGGGTTCTGGAGAGCCACGGTTTTTCTGTCAACATGGCCAAGAGCCATCTGATACCCACAACCCGCATACAGCACTTGGGGCCCTCATCGATTCTGTAGAAGGCAAGGTCTATCTTTCTCAGCACCGCCTGTCCAGTCTGCGGTCACTGGTCAGGTCAGTGTCGTCAGGGAGACCCGTCTCCCTGGTGTCTCTGTCTCAGCTCCTGGGGAAGATGGTCTCTTGCATAGGGATTGCCCCTTGGACGCGTCTCCACTGCAGGGACCTGCAGTGGTTCCTGCTTCCATACCATTAAAGACACCTAGTGGCTTCAACCGTCAAGGTCTCCCTTCCTCGCAAGGTTCTCCTCTCTCTCCATTGGTGGTCCTTGGCAGCACTACTCAAGGGGAGGGAATTCTGGGAGTCACAGTGCCTCGTTCTGACAACAGATGCCAGCCTTCAGGGCTGGGGAGTGCACCTGGAATCCCACATGGCCTAGGGCCATTGGACCCAATCCGACTTAGCCCACAACATCAATTGATTAGAACTACGGGCCATCCATCTGGCCCTTCGAGTCTTTCAGGACAAGGTGCAGGACAGACACATACTTATTCGGACAGACAGTGTAGCCGCCAAGGCTCATGTAAACCGCCGGGGGGGGACCCACTCTCGCCACCTCATGGAGGAGGCCGAGAGGTTGGGAGCCTGGGCGGAGGCACACCTGAGGTCTCTCCGGGCCTCACACATATCAGGGGCGACAAACACCCAGACAGACTGGCTCAGTCGGGAGTCGGTGGACCAAGGGGAATGGAGTCTAGACCCGAGCTTATACCAAATGATCACAGCTCAGTACGGCCTTTCCGTAGTGGACTTATTCGCCACTCGGACCAACCGTCAGACAGGGAGATACTTCTCCCGGTACCTGGACCCGGGGGCCGAGGCCGTGGACGCCCTGTTCAGCGATTGGTCTGCCGGGCTCCTCTTGCCTTTCCCCCTCTCCCACTGATTCCCAAAGTCATCAGGCAAATGCTCACCTTCTGGGCAGAACTCCTGATGATCGCCCCATTCTGGCTGCGTTGGCTGTGGTTCGCGGATCTCCAGACTCTATCCATTCGTCAGCCATGGCGCCTTCTGTCGGACAGAGTGGTCCTTCGACAAGGGCCATTGCTTCATCCGGATCCCACCTCGCTTCAGCTGACTGCCTGGAGGTTGAGCGGTGACTGCTGAGTGCGGCCAACATACCGGCTCGGGTGGTGGACATCATCCAGGCAGCCCGGCGACCATCAACCACGAGGATCTACGACTCCACCTGGAGGTCCTTTTCATCCTGGTGTTCCCGTCGGTCTATCATCTCCACGACGGCCACCATGGTACAGATACTGGAATTTCTACACGAGGGGTTTGAGGCAGGCGTGGCCCCCAACACCTTACGTAGACAGGTCTCTGCACTATCCACCATCTTGTGTTGCGGATCCCAGGGATCCTTGGTGAACCGTTCCCTCATTTGCCTGTTTCTCAAGGGGGCCTTGAACCTCCATCCGGGCCCAGTGCACAGATACCCATCTTGGGATCTACCTTTGGTATTAGACCCCCTCACTAAGTCTCCGTTTGAACCCCTTCAGGAGGTGGGACTCCGGTTTTTAACCTATAAGGTCTCCTTCCTGTTGGCCATAACCTCGGCTAGAAGGATTTTGGAATTGGCGGCCCTTTCCATCAGGGCTGACCTCTGCGTCTTTAACCCCGATAGGGTGGTCCTTAGACTGGACCCAACATTCTTGCCTAAACTCAATACACCGTACCACCGGACCCAGGAACTGGTCCTTCCCAATTTTTGTCCCCAGCCTAGCCATCCTAGGGAATGGGCTTGGCACACCCTGGATGTCAGGAGGTCCCTTAAGATCTACCTCCATAGAACGGCAGACTTTAGACAGTCTGAGTCCCTTCTGGTGTCCTTCCAGCCCTCCACTATGGGCCAGAAGGTGTCTTCCATCACGGTGGGGTGGTGGATTAGGGCGACCATAGCCACAGCTTATGGGGTCCAGGCCTTACCTATCCCTCCTCGTATCACCACCCATTCTACCTGCAGTGTGGCCACTTCAGCTGCCTGGGCCACTCAGGCTTCCTTAGAGGAAATCTGTAAGGCAGCAGCATGGTCTTCCCCAACGCCCTTTATCCGTCATTATCAACTGGATCGCTTTGCATCCGTGGATGCTGCCTTTGGACGTCGGATTCTTCAGCAAGTCCTTCACAGTCCCACTCCATCGGCTGCAGCACATCCTGCCCTTTAGTCCATGGCTTTGGTATGTCCCATCAGATGACCACCGGACCCACGATCAATGAGAATGGGCTTTGTCTTACCTGAAAGCCCTTTCTGAATGTGGTGGGTCCGGTGGTCAGCCCCACCCGATTGGTGCCAGAGCTGGTTGGCATGGTCCTGGGGTTTCCTGTTTTCCTCTCTTGCAGCTCACCGTGTGAGTCTGTTACAAATTGTATCTCTTCAGAAAGCTGGGAAGTGAGAGGAAGAGGAGGAGCTTCTCAGTTATCAGACCTGATCCATGTCATTGGAAGAGCACCTCCCATCAGATGACCACCGGACCCACCACAATCAGAAAGGGCTTTCAGGTAAGACAAAGCCCAATCTGAGACAAAAAGATAACAGTTAACATAGATGGAGCTAATGTAGCAACATGTTCAATGCAATATGTTAAACACAACTATAGAACATATTCAGAGAACTTTAAAATGGTTCTTTGTGTAAGGATTGCCTCTCCTTCCAACTTAAGAAAGCACGAAGTCTTGAAATGTGTTTGTTCAAAAGGATTCTTTTATTAAGCAGAAGTAAAAGCCATCCAGTTAAAGCACGATCTGAATACCCTTAGGCCAGACAAGTAGGATTAAAGCAGTAGAGACCCCTCCCTTTAAGTCAGAATGCAGATTTTAGCCAATACACAAGTGTGAAGATGTTTTCTTTCCTAGCTACCCTGAGAACCCGAACAAACATGCATTCCCACTGTTATCCTTTAAAGTAAAATAACCCACATGGTTATCATAAACATTCCTTCAAGTAAAGAGGATCTCAGGGTTCTTTGGCACCAGGATATAGGTTGTAAAATATCTCTTGACACAGGCAATGCTAATAAACTGAATCCAAGTCTCTCCCATCCTCCAACTGAATGGCAGTATCACTTTTAGGGATCTGACATGCTACCTCCTTCGAAAGTGAAAGGGTCCACCTGGAAAAAAAACAAATATACACAAAATTTCATGATAGTGATTAACAAGGTTTGTTAATCACTATCTGTGGATCCTAGAATCAAGGATTTCCTTGATTTCAAAGTGTTCACCTTCAATCATGATGGGCACAGGTGGTGTAGATGCGGGTGGTCTGAGAGATGAGATTACTTCTCGCTTGAGTAAACTGATATGGAATACTGGGTGTCCTGAGTGCCTTTGGAAGGAGTAGTTCAACTGCTACTGGACTGATGATTCTAGTGATCGGGAAAGGTCCAATGAACTTTGGCCCTAGTTTCTTGATGGTTGTAATGATTTCGGGAATTTTGTACATAAGTATACTCTGTCTCCAATATGAAAAGTTTTGGGTTCCATCCTTTTCCTGTCCGCTTGAATTTTAAAAGTTTCTGTAGCTTCCTTTAAGACAAATCTAACCATTGGCCACGTGTTTTGCAAATTATCCATCCACTCCTTAAGTGAGGGGATGGTGGGTTCTTCTGTGGGTAGTTCAGGCATGGGACTGAAATCCTGGCCTGTTGCTACTCTAAAAGGGGTAAAACCAGTTCTTGAATGGACAGCATTATTAAACGCAACTTCAGCAAAAGGCAACAGTTTGGTCCAGTTATACCGTTGAAAATTAATGAAACATCTTAAATATTGTTCTAATATTGAGTTCAAAATTTCAGTAGCCGGATGATGGGAAGAACTCAACCCCTGGCCAATACCAAGTAAGTCCAAAAATGCCCTCCAAAAGTTGGAGGTGAATTGAACCCCTCTGTCAGAGATGATACTTTGTGGAGCACCATGAAGTCGATAAATGTGTATTAGGAATAATTTGGCTAAACTTTTAGCAGTTGGGATCTTTTGGCAGGGTATAAAATGTGTCTGTTTTGAAAACAAGTCTGTTACAACTCAAATAACAGTATTTCCCTCACTGTTCAGCAATTCTACGATGAAATCCGTAGCAATCTCTCTCCAAGGTGCTGAAGGTTCAGCTACCTTCTGCAATAGACATGCGTTTTCTGCTGACGTCTTTTTGCTGCTGCACAAATGGGGCAGCTAGGTACATAGCTTTCTATGTCCTTTTTCAGTGACGGCCACCAAAATTGTCTTTTAATCAGGTGTAAAGTTTTCACAAACCCAAAATGTCCAGCCAATTTGGAGTCGTGGAACCTTACCATTAAGCATAGTCTCTGGCTGGCTGGAACATACAACTTCCCTCCCACCCAAGCCAAGTCTTCTTTCATCAGACAGCTGGATTTGTTGTTCAAAAACTACTCATCAGTGGTCAATGCATGTTTAAAAGTTTGGGTGGTGTCATTGTCTGTCAACATTTCTTATTTTGCATGGGATCTGGTGACTAATTTAGCTGCTAGTTGATTATTTTGTACTATAGGTTTGATTACGTCTGACCTTGCACTATTGTATTGCAGTTTTCTGGATAGTGCATCTGCCAGAAAGTTTTTTCCCCACGGGACATATTTTAGAGTAAAATCAAACTGTTTAAAGTACTTAGCCCATTGTACTTGTTTTGGGGAGAGTTTCCTTGGGGTCTTTAGGGCTTCTAGATTTTTATGATCAGTCCAGGCTTCAGAAAGGGTCTTATTGCCTTCTAGGAAGTGTCTCCAGGTTAACAATGCCCAACGAACTGCATAAGCCTCTTTCGCCCAAATGGCCTACCTTTGCTCAGTCTCATTCAACTTTTTAGATGTGTAAGCACATGGTTGTAGTTGGTCTTGCTCATTCTTCTGAAGCAGGACTGCTTCTATTGCCACATCGCTGGCATCTGCTTGTATAACAAATGGTTTCTCCATGTCCGGGTGTTTTAAATTGGTTCTGCCGAGAACAGCCGTTTAAATTTTTCAAATGCTGCCTGGCATTCCATAGTCCAGTTCAATGGCTGCCTTGGTTTAGGTTGTCCTCCCCCTTCATTTTTAAGAGCTTGTTGATGGGGAGGGCAATCTGAGCGAAAGCAAGAATAAACTGGCGGTAAAAATTGGCAAAACCCAGGAAGCTCTGTAACTGTTTACGGGTGCGTGGAAGGTCCCAATCAAGTACAGCCTGCACTTTTAGAGGATCCATCTCAACCCCCTAGTGTGAAATACGGTACCCTAAATAGTCAATCTTCTCTTGGTGGAATTCACATTTGGACAGTTTAGCATAAAATCTGGCAGAGCGGAGTTTGTTTAAAATCGCCCTTACAAGTTTTACATGTTCTGCATTGGTCTCAATATAGATTAAAATGTCGTCCAAGTAGACCAGGACCCTCTTATATAAATACTGATGCAGCACTTCATTTATTAACTGCATAAATACAGCAGGGGTCCTTGCAACCCAAAGAGGAGCACCTTGAATTGGTAGCAGCTGAGGAGGGTGTTAAATACTGTTTTCCACTCATCCCCTTCCTTAATTCTGACACGGTAGTAAGCCTCCCTGAAGTCCAGCTTTGAAAATTTTTTCCCTTTAACGACGTGTGCTAGCACATCTTTCATAAGGGAGAGAGGATACATGTTCTCCATACAGATCATATTCAGGTTTTGAAAATCAACACAGAGACGTTTAGAGCTATCTTTTTTTTTTCTCTAAACAACACTGGAGCTGTGATTTTTGGTCAGGCTGGCTCGATGAAACCCCTTGCTAGGTTTTTCTCAATAAATGTTCTCAGCTCTTCCAACTCTCCTGGTGACATGCTGTACATCTTGGGTTTAGGGAGTTTCACGCTGGGTAAGATTTCTATCGCACAGTCAGTGGCGCAGTGGGGGAGGGAGCTCATCTGAGGCTTTTTTGCCAAAAACCTCAGCCAAATCCTTGTATTCTATGGGTATGCCCTCAGTTGGTATGGCGTGACCAGGCATGGCTGTTTCTCGATTCTCTGCCCCCTCAGTTCCTTTATGTGGATTCTCAGCAAAAGCCACATTCATCTGAAATTGTATGATGCCTTGTTTCCAATTGATTTTTGGATTCCATTTTTTCAGCCATGCAAGGCCCAGAACCAACGGCCATTCCATGCCAGGTGCCACTATAAATGTAAGCATTTCCTCATGGCTTCAGTAGTGACGTATCATTCATGTATGTTATTCAGTGCACCTTGGCCCGAAGATCATCACTCAGCCCGTCCTTGAAACAGCTCACCAAAATACCTTCCAGCCAGTGCACATGACACGCGAGGTCCCAGAATTCTTCAGTATAGTCTGCTACTGGTCGTTGTCCCTGCCTCACTATCTTGATGCAGTCGCGTGCTTTGCGATCTGCTAGTACAGTGGTTCTCAACCTTCCTAATGCCGCGACCCTTTAATACAGTTCCTCATGTTGTGGTTACCCCCAACCATAAAATTATTTTAGTTGCTATTTCATAACTGTAATTTTTTACTACCAGTTCTGTGGGCGTGGCTTATTTTGTGGGCGTGGCTTGGAGCTCATGTGACTGGGTGGGCATGGCTAGCTGGTCATGTGACCGGGTGGCCATGGCTATGTGTTAGGGACTACTCAGAGGGCTGAAAAAAGTCATTTCTGACAGGTCCTCGCACTTTTGACTGGTCCTCACACTTATGACCATCCTCACATTTATGCCTGTGCAGCATTCTTAACAACCATGTCACTCATTTCACAGCTGCTTCTCTTCACCATGGTGATAAGATAGGGCAAAAACGTAAAATGTGAGGACAGTCGTAAGATCGAGGACTGGTCAAAAGTGCAAGGACCAGTCAAAAATAACTTTTTCAGCCCTCTGAGTAGTCTATGTGCACAAAAGGACTACCCAGAGGGCTGAAAAAAGTGATTTCTGACAGGTCCTCGCACTTTTGACTGGTCTTTGCACTTATGATTGGTCATCATTTATGCCCATTGTAGCATTCTTAACAACTGTGTCACTCATTTCACAACTGCTTCTCTTCACTATGGTGACAAGATAGAGCAAAAACATAAAATGTGAGGACAGTCATAAGTTTGAGGACTGGTCAAAAGTGTCGGGACCAGTCAAAAATAACTTTTTCAGCCCTCTAAGTAGTCTATATGCATAAAAGGATACAGCAATAGAGAGGGATGAAGGAAGGGAAGGGAAATTAGAGTAGGAGTGAGGGTAAGAGAGGGAGGAAGAGAGGAGGAGAAGGAGAAAGGAAGAGGAAGTAGGGAGGAGAAGAAGGGGGGAAGAGAAAGTAAGAAGGAAAGAAAAGAGAGAAGTGGTAAGTTTGAGGAGGAAGATTGTTGTATTGCTGTATGAAAGGGAAGAAAACCAACCCCAAACAAATATAAAGGTATTAAGATAATGAATGAATTGTTAAACTTTAAAGAATAAAAGAGAACAAATATGAATAAATAGCAATAATTAAAAACACACATACAAACATACAATGTATTTTCTTTGAACAGAGTATTTGGCCGGTTCACAAATTTAAACAGTGTTTAGTCATTTCAGTTGAATTTACAATTTCTATATTTCCTTTTTGCCATATTTATTCCTCATCTATTTTTTAAAAAAACAATATTACATTTCATCCTCATCTCTAATCTTAATCAAATTCAATTTTTCCCTTCTATTCTATATTATACCCCTTCCCATTGGCATCTATTTTTATATCCATCCTCATATTGGTTAATTATGTAATACAGTTGTTTAATACAAATTCAACATTTTAATATAAATCAATTAGTTATAGAACCATCTTTTTTGTATATTAATCAATATGAACATGAATATTCCAATTATTTCCATGCAATCCAATTTCTTACAAATCAATTAATTATATTTACCAATAAAAATAAACCAAATAATTTCCCCCATATATTCCTCCAAACCACAACTTAACCATTTCTGCTTTCAACACAATATACAATTAATAGGATCTCAATTATTACAATTCCCTAGTTAAATAGAGCTTTTTTTCTTTTGTGTTTTAAAATCTTGAACCTCCTATTTTGCCCTAAATTTCCCATTGTTTGCAGTTTTGCACCTACCTTTTTTGGTAAGGAAAAAGAAAAAGAAATCTCTCTCTGCCTCATTTTGTCACCTTGCAGCAAAGACCGTGCTTTACTTTCAGTTCCCTTTTTCAGCATAGCTAGAGGAAAAAAAATCTGCTCCAGCAATTTACCTCTTTGCAGCTAGCTAGCAACAGAGCCCTGGGCAAAACAGCTGATAGCAAATCAGCTGAGAGTCGAGAGACTGATGAAATCAATTTATGGTAATTAACCTATGCTGAAGCTGAAAGGGGCTGTTTTTTCTATTTTTGTAGGCACCAGTCTACTCATTTGTTTTCTTTTAACACTGATCAGCTATATGTATATATATGTAATTATATATTGTGAAATATTTATTTCTAATTACAAATAAATGAAATTTTGTTTTGAAGCATGGTGTAGTATGGATAACAGTTTTAATACGACAACAGTAAACTACATTGATACATTTTGTAACAATATACATAAAAAGCCAATGTCAGTGCGAAGGTTGAGATTGCCTCTTTCTCACCAAATCAGAAATTCTCGGGGCAGTCTTTGCAAGAGCACAACGAAGATCATCTTCCACAAGAAGTCTACTTCTATATTTAGATTTAATAACCAACAAGCTGGAAAACCCTATTTCGCAAAGATTTGTTGTTGGAAATGGAAGAAGAAGGCACAACACAGTCTCAGACAGAACAGGATATGACTGCAAACACTTGATCCAGAATTTTGTAACTGGCATTGTAGTGAAATCAGTTCTCACTGCATCGCTGTTAATAAGGTCAATGAGTTCAATAAGTTCTCTTGTGCTGTCTCAGGAAATCTTCAACTTAGACTGTGAATGGTCTTCTGGCAAGTGCATGGGGGTGTCAGGTAGATTTGGAAAGTATGATGAAACTTTATCTTCAAGCATGTGCAAGTGTTCTTTCACAGAAATTATCATCGTAATCTTTTTGTCTGGTTCAATGTCATGTTCCTCAAAGAAAGCAGATAAGGTAGGCAGCGTGTAAATTTTATTTTCATCCTTTTTTTTTTTTTTGCCAAAGCTGAAGTTTCATTTGGAACGATCGGATCTTTTCAGACAAATCGAGGCATGTTGTATCTGGTCTTTGCAGTGATAAATTTAACTCATTCAAGATGGCAATGATATCAACCAAGTAAGCTATTTTCTGCAGTTCACTTTTATCGCTGAAAAGTGCTTCGAACTGCGGTCTTGCTTTCTGATTAAAAAACATTTTGAGTTCATCACGAAGCTCAAAAACATGTTTTAAAACTTTTCCTCTTGACAACCATCTCACTTCAGTGTGAAATAGCAGAGCATTGTTCAGCGCATACAACTTGTTGCACAGTTGCGAAAACAGCTCACCTTTACAAAATTGACAGCACTTATGACACTTTTCATTACTTCTTGTAACTCTTGTGGTAGCGTCTTTGTTGCTAATATTTGCCGATGAATCATAGAGTGAGTTCTGATGACTTTTGGTGACTCATTCAGTACCAAACGTTGAAATCCAGATCGACATCCTAGCATAGCTGGAGCACCATCTGTGCAAACACCACAAACATTTTCCCAAGAGATCTTATGCTCTTTCAGAAATGAACCAACTGTGTCAAATACATCACGTGCAGTAGTTGTTGTTTCAAGAGGTTTGCAAAAAAGAAACTCATCTTTAAAGTTGCCATCATTAATATACCTCACGTAAACCAGTAACTATGAACAGTTTGCAATGTCTGTAGATTCATCAAGCTGGCTACTAAATATTGGAAGTGGAGCAGATTTAATTTCCTGGATTACCTGATCAAGAATATCAGCAGACATGTCATCTATTCTTCTGCGGACAGTGTCATTAGATAAGGAAATTGGACTCAATTTCTTAACAAATTCATCTCCGATCATAACTCGAACAATGTCTTTGGCCGCTGGCAACAGTAAATCCTCAGCAACGGTGTGAGGTTTCATAGCTCTGGCAATTCTGCGTGCTACCAACAGCTGTTTCGTTTTGTTTGTAGTACTTGCCACAAGTGTCAAGTCTAGCTTTCTTGAGTCCATCAGCTTTGCTTCTAAAATAGTTGGTATCCTTGCCGGCAAAGCTCGGATGCTTGCTATCAAAATGGCGTTTTAATTTGTTTGGCTTCTGGATTCGGCTGATAGAACCTCACAACAAATAATACATTGGGGTTTCTCAATTCCTGCTGTAATTATTGAGGTAATCCCATACTGTAAAAAATCCTCAGTATATTTTCTTTTCTTGACTTTTGGTTCCATTGTCATGGGTTGGTTTCCTAATGAAAATAATAATTAACAATAGCTTTGATAATACAAAAGATGATAAATGGCATGGTTCTTCCCTAACTTGCACATGACTGTTAGAACCAGGAGAGATCATAAATTGAGTACAATGTGAAACTCACTTACCAATGCTCTTGCTTAGCAACCAAAATTTGGGGCTCAATTCTGGTCATATATCAAGGACTTTCTCTCCCTTCCTCTCCCTCTTTCTCTTTTTGTCTCTTTTTTTTCTTTTTCCCTCTTTCTTGTCTCTCCCTTCCTCTCCCTCTTTCTCTTCTTGTCTCTTTTTGTGTCTTTTTCTTTCATTCTTTCTTTCTCTCTCTCTCTCTCTCTCCCTTCCTGTCCTGCTTTCTCTCCACTTTCTTTCTTTATCTCTCTTTCTTGTCTCTCCCTTCCTCTCCCTCTTTCTCTTTTTGTCTCTTTTTCTTTCATTCTTTCTTTTCTCTCTCTCTCCCTTCCTGTCCTGCTTTCTCTCCACTTTCTTTCTTTATCTCTCTTTCTTGTCTCTCCCTTCCTCTCCCTCTTTCTCTTTTTGTCTCTTTTTCTTTCATTCTTTCTTTTCTCTCTCTCTCCCTTCCTGTCCTGCTTTCTCTCCACTTTCTTTCTTTATCTCTCTTTCTTGTCTCTCCCTTCCTCTCCCACTTCTTCTTTTTGTCTCTTTTTCTTTCATTCTTTCTTTTTTTCTCTCTCTCTCTCCCTTCCTGTCCTACTTTCTTTCCACTTTCTTTCTTTTTCTCCCTTTCTGGTCTCTCCCTTCCTCTCCCTCTTTCTTTTTTTGTCTCTTTTTCTTTCATTCTTTCTTTCTTTCTCTCTCTCTCTCTCTCTCCATTCCTGTCCTGCTTTCTCTCCTGCACCCAAAACAGGAGCTTCAGGCTATGGCAGGCAGAGGCAGGGGTTGAAACGGGAGCTTCCATAACTTCTCCTGCACAGCTTTTACTGCTTCAGGCAATGGCGGCGCAGGGGCAGCAAGAAATCCCTGAACTCACCCAGCAAAAGATTTTCCATGCGGCTTTTGCCGCTTCAGGCAATAGCGGCACGGGGACAGCGGGGAATCCCTGAACTCATCCAGCAAAATATTTTCCATGCACTTTTTACCACTTCAGGCAATGGCGGCGCGGGGACAGCAGGGAATCCCTGAACTCACCCAGCAAAAGATTTTCCATGTGGCTTTTGCCGCTTCAGGCAATGGTGGTGGGAGGGGGGGAAGCAGGGAATCCCTGAACTCACCCAGCAAAAGATTTTCCATGCGGCTTTTGCTGCTTCAGGAAATGGTGGCGTGCGGGCTGCAGGGAATTCCTGAACTCACCCAGGAAAAGATTTTCCATGCGGCTTTTGCCGCTTCAGGAAATGGCGGCATGGGGGCAGCAGGGAATTCCTGAACTCACCCAGGAAAAGATTTTCCATGCGGCTTTTGCTGCTGCAGGCAATGGCAGTGCGGGGATAGCAGGGAATCCCTGAACTCACCCAGCAAAAGATTTTCTTTCTTTCTTTTATTGTAAAGTTTTACAAAAATACATTAAAAAAACATTCCCCCCCCCCAACATCCCCCCACCCCCCCTCCCTTCCCCGACTTCCCAGAGCAAAATACAGGGTATTAGAAAAAAAAAACCAATCATCATCTAAATTAATCTAACTATCCCCAAATCAACAAATCCCTCCCTGAAACCTTAACTCCAATATAATTAACACATCTCTTTACTTTCATTCATACGCAATTTGATGTCTTCTCATTTGGTACTTGTTCTGAATATACTTAATCCATTTTCTCCACTCCAAAATATTTTTTTCTTGCATATGATCTTTCAAATATGCTGAGATTTTTGCTATTTCAGCTAAGTTTATTACTTTCAAGGTCCATTCTTCTATCGTAGGCAAAGAGTCTCTTTTCCAATACTGTGCTACCAGCAGTCTAGCTGCTGATATTAAATTTAAAATCAATTTCATCTCTAATACTGTACAATCAATTGCTATACCCAATAAAAACAATTGTGGAGTAAATTTCAACCTCTTTTCAAAATATTCTGCATTATCCACCAAATTTTAATCCAAAATGTCGCTTCAGGAAATGGCAGCATGGGGACAGCAGGGAATCCCTGAACTCACCAAGCAAAAGATTTTCCATACAGCTTTTGCCGCTTCAGGAAATGGCGGTGCGGGGGCAGCAGAGAATCCCTGAACTCACCCAGCAAAAGATTTTCCATGCGGCTTTTGCCACTTCAGGAAATAGCGGCATGGGGACAGCAGGGAATCCCTGAACACACCCAGCAAAAGATTTTCCGTGCAGGTTTTGCCACTTCAGGCAATGGCGGCGCGGGGGCAGCAGGGAATCCCTGAACTCACCCACCAAAAGATTTTCCATGCGGCTTTTGCCGCTTCAGGCAATGGCGGCGCGGGGGCAGCAGGGAATCCCTGAACTCACCCAGCAAAAGATTTTCCATGCAGCTTTTGCCGCTTCAGGCAATGGCAGCGGGGGGGGGGGGCAGCAGGGAATCCCTGAAATCACCCAGCAAAAGATTCTCTTGCGCGGCTTTTGCCGCTTCAGACACTGGCGGAGCGGTGGCAGCAGGGAATCCCTGAAATCATTCATCCAAACTTTTTCTGCAGCGGCATGTATTGAAGGCGGCAGCGGCAGCAGCAGCAGCAGGGAGTCCCTGAACTCTTTTCTAGTCATCCGTGCACACCCACACTAACGCACACACGCCTCTCTCCACTCTCTTCAATAGCATGGGGTACTGCATTGCACTCTGGGATCTGCTCTCTTCAATAGCGCGGCGCAGCAACAGATGCAGAGGTTAGTGGAGATATGTGTGGGGGGGAAGAGAGGTCTTTGGCAACCCTTTTGAAATGGCCATTCTACCCCCAAAGGGGTCGCGACCCCCAGGTTGAGAACAGTTGTGCTAGTAGGTCCTCAAACCGACATCGCACGGCCATCATGAAACAATCGAAATCCCATAATTCTGGTGCGTTGGCGTTACGCAGGGTCACCATCCATCTGGCAGCAGCACCCTCTAGGGCTAGGGTCACAGCTCGCACTTGGGATCCTTGGGTTTGGAAATCACACCTGTAGTCTTGCATGTAGGTTAGTACATGTGCCATGAAGAATCCTAATTGTTGCGGATTCCCATCAAACTTCACCCCAAGGGAAGGAGTTTCTCTTTTCAGTTGAGGAGCCCGGGGTTGGTTGGGAATGGGTGCTGGTGTGCATGCTGCCTGGGGGGGGGGGGAGGGTTTGCTGGGTCTTCTCCCATTGCTGCTGCGCCCTCTGCTTGATAGGCAGGCTCCAGAGGGAGAGTGCCTCCCGTGGCATCATCCGCGACTGCTGCCCTTTCAGCGCCCTTTGGTTGTTGTCCTGGCTTCCTTCGGATGTTGAGATTTTCCAAAGTTTCCATAACCAATTGGGTTATATGCCTCTTCAGATAATTCTCCCTCAGTGATGCTTCGGTCAGTTTCCCCTGGTCAGCAAGTGCAGATTTTAGCCAATACACAAATGTGAAGATGTTTTCTTTCCTAGCTTCCCTGAGAACCCGAACAAACACGCATTCCCACTTTGAAGTAAAATAACCCACATGGCTATCATAAAAATTCCTTCAGGTAAAGAGGATCTCAGGGCTCTTTGGCGCCAGGATATAGGTTGTAAAATATCTCTTGACACAGGCAATGCTAATAAATCAAATCCAAGTCTCCCCCATCCTCCAATTGAATGGCAGTATCACTTTTAGGGAACTGACAGTATGGTTTTTATCCAAAATGATAGTGGATATGTTGAAAATTAACAAACCTACAGATGGTCAGTGTGGTGTTGGGTGGTCTTACAAGTGTGAGTGTGTGTGTGTGTGTGTGTGTGTGTGTGTGCGTGCGTACAAGTGTAACAAATTTCCTCTCACATTTTACATATTTTTACATATTCGTTATATTTTATATAAAACTGAAGCTACTAAAAATTAAAACTGAATTGTACAGAAGAGTATATGTACCAATTTCATGCAGTTTTTTAAAATACCAAATTAATGCATTTTGATTTATCAAAATCAAGGTGGATATAAAATAACAAGGGACATTTTGTGCTTGCACTGATAATAATAAATACCAGTATTTTTATTACCTTTCAACTTCACACTGCTAAGGCAAGAAACACTTTCAGTTATCTAGATTTCTATTCTGCATTTCTGTCTTAATATTAAAATAGGCAAAAAGGATGCAACTTGGTTTTTTAAAAAATTGCTTTTAACCAAATGTGGCACAGCAAATGTTCTGCAAAATGCTATCTGGTATAATTGACTAAGATTCAGGTTTGATTTGAGGACTGTGCAATGACCTGGATTTGGTGGGAAAAGGATGTGGAGTACCCATGGGCATCCATGGTGCACCTGTCAGCATCTGAGTATTAATCTGAGTATATCTTTGCCTGTGATAATATACAAGACTAAAAATAAACTTTTAAAAATAAAGTTCTTGTACACGTGCCATGTATGCCTATGTATGTGCAAGATCGTATTTTTTCTTTAACCTTTGGACTGCTGTACAGGCTCAGTGGGTTTTTAAAAAAATAAATGGGGTATTTGAAACTTTGAAATATATATGCAGATTAAAGTGGATATTTAAAAAAAGTTTTTCTTCCCATTAATTGATATTCCAAACAAGAACTTTAAGTTCACTAATACATGGAAGTATGTTATCCATACATCAGTTATATGATATCTCATGAGTGATCTTTTCCAGCCTTTTGATATATCTAGTAGGCATAAAGAGAATTAATTAATGTGGATTTTTCTATAAATGATATTCTATTCTATGACAGCAACAGTATTTGTTCCTGATGTCAGTCAGTCATTTTTTGAGAAGTTCAAAAGGCTTCCCTGAAGGAGTACACATTGATCTGTGCATATCCTAAAGTACAACAAAAGCATTGCTGGTACTGTGGAGATAAAAGTGAAAGAATGTGTTTTGAACACCACATAGAAATATCAGAATACCTGGTGTGTGTTTCCAAAGGCACCTGAGCAAGAAATTCCTAAAAGCTTAAACATTGACCAGCATGTATGTTAAAGTTATCAATATGATGAAGATAAATTAGGTTACAGAAACTAAGAAATGAAGTTATAGGGAAATAGGATGTCATGCCTGGAAGCTATATTACCTGTGTGCCTTGAGGATCCAGGCCTGCCACAATCATATCATGGGAAGTTGGGAGGGGGGATTGCATGAGTGAAGTAGAGATAGCCATAACAAACTTCTCTAAGAGAAGTTCAAGGCCATGGTGTCCGGCGGCTGTGCAAAGAAGAAATTGGAGGATGTCTTCTGTTCGGGAAAGAACTGATTGGAGTTATGTGGACATGTGGGAATTGTGGGCAAGGTCTTGAACTTTCTTGTGAGTCAGGAAAACCGGAAGCTTTCAGATTCGGGTTTTCCCAGATGTGCCAATATGACATCCCTAATAAAAGTTAGCTTTGAGGAACTTCAAGCCTCGGAGTTTGATTTCGTTAGGGGTGTTACTTGGAACCCTGACAGTAACCCGAATCTGCTTTAAAATTAGAATAGCTTCCTCAACCCTGGGGAGCTCTTTGGGGTCCAGGGTGACGCAAAGACTCAGGGAAGATGGAGGAGGAAAAGAAGCCTATGGAGGGAGCAGCAGGCACAGGCTCAGCAACGGTTCCTGAGACACTCTACTCTCCTTCCCCTGGGATGATGGAAGTGATAAAGGCTGCGGAGGCTGCCCACCAACTGGGTGCCTGGCCAAAGGAGCAACTGCCAAAGCAAAGCTTGCAGCAGGACCTGGAAGTGCAAGATGAAGCCAGCGGAGCCACCCCACTTTGAGGAGCGATGTGGGAACCACCATGGGAGTTATCACAGCCACCGCGCCGCTGGCACTTGGAGGAATGGGGGACTCCTGCCACCGTCGCGCAGCCAATCCCTAGCTGGTCTGCTGGAGCAGTTGAACTGACTCAGAGTAAGTGGGACATCCCAGCATGCCGGCACCAGGCTGCCAGAGTGGACCTTGGCACAACCAATGTTCACCTTCCCGAGCCAGGGGCCAGCAGCACAATGGGCCTAAGCAGCAACAACTTTTCATTCAGCCCCAAGTTGCTCAACACCCGGCTTCTCACTTTGGCAAGCCCAGCCTTGGATCCCCACCGCTTGGGACCACACCCCCTACCAACCAGCCAGGCTGGCCATGGAGTTCCCATAAAGCCGCAAGGGGCTTGCAGCCTGCCAGCCCCACAGCTGTCACCTGGGATGGGATTCCCATCTGCGAGTCAAATCCCTCCTGGGTGGGCTTACTACCCAGGCCTGGGGTGGGTACAGTGTCAATGGATGCCTGCCTTGATGCCGCTGCATATGCAATTTCCGCAGCAAGTGGTCCAGCCGCAACCCCAAGCTGCAATCCCACAGCAGGTGCCAGTGAACCCGCAGCAAGTCCCGGCTCAGCAGCCCACACCTGCCATGGTGCCCCCCCCTTCCGGGCAACCTTTGGTGCTCTAAGCAGAGCACCAGATCACCATGCTGAGGCAAGCTGGGAGGCCCGCCAAAGAGCTTGTGTGGGAATTCTGGAGGCTGGCTGGGAAGCTATGGGACTGGCCGGAGTGACTGATGGTCCACACCTTCAAGGAAGTCCTGGATCCGGACCTGAGGCAGGCCTGTAGCATAAGGGGAACATTGACCTGAATACAAGCATGGTATGAGAATGCGCTGGCCCTGGATCTGGACCTGCACCCTCTGAAGAAGCCGGCTGCTGAAAAGCTGGCTAAACAGCTCCTCTGGCAGCAAGCACAGATGAAGAAGACCGCAGAACTGCCACCCATGAGGCCCGGGACTGTCAAGTGCTATCAATGTGGTCAGCAGGGCCATCGAGCATCGGAATGCTTAGCTCCAGCACCCCTGCTCCAGGCGAAGTCCCCTGCTCAGGCAGGACCCAAGAAAACCCTATGGAAACAGCCAGACAAGGGACAGAGCACCAAGCAAGTGGCAGAGAGCCCCGTCCAGGCCACAGGATCCGAAGGGAGCCCGACCATGTATTCCCCCTCCCCCTCCACAGAGGAAGACAGCAGTGAGGATGACCTGATGGTGAGTGGAGCCATCTGCCCCTTTG
Organism: Masticophis lateralis; assembly: GCA_030761175.1. Lineage (NCBI taxonomy): Eukaryota > Metazoa > Chordata > Lepidosauria > Squamata > Colubridae > Masticophis > Masticophis lateralis. The sequence continues at coordinate 62,563,496 of JAUDYJ010000006.1, forward strand.
CCCTGAAGGTTACCCTAACGGCCCCCCAGACTGGAGCCCAGGGAGAAGTGAAGGCGGTCATAGAAACCAGTTGCACACAATGCCTTATTAGCCCCCACATAATCGAGCAACTAGATATACACACTCACTCACTCTGACAGCCCATCAGCTTTGAGCAGGTGGATGGCTTGCTAATTGGCAGTGCCCTTGCCACCAGACTCACGGAGCTCATTAAGTTAGAACTGAGGCACCACAAAGAATTCCTCCAATTTGTAGTCACCCCCAAAATGACAGAGCCAATAATCTTGGGGCTGTCTCCTGGCTTGATAAATGGGGACCTACGATCTCCTGGGATGGCAGCCACAGAAAGATAGTCATTGGACTGGGCCCGCTGGCAAGAACTCCCCACTCCAGAGATTGTGAACCCAGAAAAAGCAACCCTTCCAGAGACTGCCGGCCTGGGATGTCCCGCTGGGCAGCCAGCAGGTGCCTCAGAAGTATCGAGACTTGGGGGGGGGGGTTAGCAAAGAGGACTGCAACTTCCTTCCCCCCCATTGCCCAACCGACTGCATGATAGAGTTCATGCTGGGGGTGAAACTTCCCAAGCCAAAGATGTACTCTATGACTCCAGTCGAAATGAAGGAGTTGAGAAAGTATATAAACACAAATCTAGCATGGGGATTCATAGAGCTTGCAAAATCCAAAGTGGCGGCCCCAGTGCTGTTTAAAGAGAAGAAGGATGGGGGAATAAGGTTCTGTGTGGATTTTCGCAGGATTAACAGGTTGTGCATGGAGAACACCTACCCCCTCCCTCTCGTGAAGGACATGCTCGATCACCTGTCAAAGGGCAAACTGTTTACCAAACTGCACTTGAGGGAAGGCTACTACTGTGTATGGGAGGGGGACGAATGGAAAACCACATTCAACTGCCCGTTTGGCAGCTTCCAATTCAAAGTGATGCCGTTTGGACTTCAGGGGGCCCCTGCAGTCTCCATGCAGTTTATTAACGAGATTCTGCATGGGCAGCTTTACAAGGGCGTTCTGGTCTACTTGGACGATATTCTCATATTCAGTAAAACGCTGGAAGAGCACATAAAGCTTGTCCGGCAGGTGCTGAAAAAAACTGCTCGCTGCCAAGCTCTACACAAAGCTGTCAAAGTGCGAGTTTCATAAGACTTCACTAGACTATTTAGGATACCAGATTTCTAGTGATGGGATAGAGATGACACAAGCAAAGTTAAGGCCATTTTGGATTGGCCACCCCCAAGCACCCTGCGTGGGACAAATATTACAAAGCAGCAAGCCTGTTATGTATAAAGGAGTGGGTTAACTTAGAGAACCAAAGTTTACTAAAATTAGAGGGGCATGATCTAATGATGGGGTGGCACACCTTCCTGTGGACTGCCGGGAACAAAAGTTATCATCATTTTAAGAACCATATAATTAGAGGTGCCTTAATTGATATTTGGCTGGAAATAATAAAAAAAATGTTATAAGAAAGTTCCCAGGTGGTTTTCCACTGTGGAGGTGGTCATGCACCCAAACACCATATCCTTTCAAAAAGTTATACAATATCGAGATATATTAGACTCAGACGGGATATTAAAAACGCGCCAGGAACTCAGAGATGGGGAAATAGAATTAGATTGGTGGCCCTACCTTCAAATATAAAATAGATACAGAAAAGATAGGGATGAAGGAGGAGTTGAGTTAAACCCAAATAGATTAGACAAAATTATGGAAACGAAAGAAGGGAAGACGATATCTAAAATATATAAATATTTATTAGAATTGGAATTGAGTAAGAATTTAATTCTTACTCAAGGCTGTCGGAATAAGGGCAGTAGTAACATTTAGGTGTTATCTACATTTTCAGGCTTGGCTTGGATATAATTAAAACAATTAAAACAACAACAAACAAGTCTTTTGCCTCCTAATTCTTCCCATTACAAAACTCAGGAAGAAACACTTAACATTTAAAGCACTCATTTAACATTTAAAGCATTAATTCAAAAGATCCCTCTGTTAGAGTACTGAAGTTTGCAGATGATACAACAGTGATTGGTCTCATTCGAGACAACAATGAATCTACATACAGATGGGAGGTTGAACAACTAGTCTTGTGGTGTAACTGGAACAATCTTGAGCTAAACACACTCAAAATTGTAGAAATGGTGGTAGATTTTAGGAGAAACCCTCCTCTACTACCACCTCTTACAATACTAGACAACACAGTATCAATAGTAGAGACCTTCAAGTTTCTAGGTTCTATCATAACCCAAGACTTAAAATGGACACTTAACATCAAAAACGTCATCAAAAAAGCACAACAAAGAATGTTCTTTCTGCGCCAACTCAGAAAGCTCAAACTGCCCAAAGAGCTGCTAATTCAGTTCTACAGAGGAATTGAGTCTGTCTTCTGCATTCTATAACTGTCTGATTTGATGCTGCAATCCAACAAGAGAGACACAGACTTCAGAGGATAATTAGAACTGCAAAATAAACAAACAAACAAACAAAAAAGAAAAAACAATTGCTAGCAACCTGCCTTCCGTTGAGGACCTGTATACTGCACAAGTCAAAAAGGGGGCTGAGAAGATATCTACAATCCCCTCACATCATGGACATAAATTGTTTCAACTTCTACCATCAAAACGATGCTATAGGGCACTGCACACCAGAACAACTAGACACAAGGACAATTCCCAGAACACTGCCAAACTATTTACTAAGATTGTATTACCATTATTATTTCCATCCTTCCTATTACCTGTCTCCTCCCACTTATGACTATAACCATGTTGCTTGTATTTTTACGATATATTGTTTTGTTTGTTTCCTAGTATGATTTGATTGCTTATTAGTAACCTGTGACTATCACTAAGTATTGTATCTTATGATTCTTGATGAATGTATTTTTTCTTTTTTCTTTTTTTTTCCTTTTATGTACACTGAGAGCATATGCACCAAGAAAAAATCCTTGTGTGTCCAGTAACACTTGTCCAATAAAGAATTCTATTCTATTCTATTTTGTTTTCTTTTGTTAAAAAACCCTACCTTTTTAAAAATTCTAAAAATGTCAGTTCTGTCATTTTAGAACTGATTATAGACATATTTTCTCTTTATTGTCTGGTCTATTATGTAGTGTTTTAGTTGGGATTCTACTCTTGTGTTCTGAGACTGAAGAGGATTAAAGAATATGCTTTCGGAAATAATTGACATAATGGTGCTTTCATACCATATTCAAATAAAGTTGGGATTTAAACTCCTGGAGAGAAGGAAGTGATGCTCTACTTGTAATAAATTTAAATACTTTTTAAAATATCATTCACACTGGAGGGAATGCCTATGCCTTTCATAGTTCCATTATTTATTTACAGTGTCTTATATATTTCACAATAACAAACATTTCTCTGGGCAATTTATAGTAAAAAAATATGTGGCATATGACAAAAATACTCTTTCTCTGTTTAATATGTTATCTAAATATACACACAATTCTTGTAATAATGTTGAGAATTGTGTAATCATATAGAAACTCCATAAAAATAGTTCAGTTGAGGATAGAGTATCAATTTTAAATATTTATTTTTTCTTAATCATGCAGATGTATCTCAATGTGTCTGAACTGACCTCATTATGTAAACTGAGCATGAACTGTTCTTACAGAAGGAATTGTAGCAAGAAAAAAGGTTTTTGGTAGTAGTAATTCAACTGTCACCAGATTTATAATCCAGGTGATAGGGAAAGATCCTATGTATTTTGGTCCTAATTTCTTGGAGGGTTGTAAGGATTGTAGAAATTTGGTGGATAGGTATATCCTGTCCCCTATTTTAAACAGTTTATGTTCTGTTCGTTTCTTATCAGCCTGTGCTTTGAGCACGGCTCTAGTGTCACTGAGTGCTTTCCTTACTACTGGCCAAGTGTTTTGCTGTTGATGTATCCACTCCTTTTTTCCCCGCAAGTTTTTTATTTTTTATTATTTATACATATCAATGTGTGAATAATGTGATACCTGGATATCATACATTTTGATACAAATAGACATAATATTATTACTCATAATTATTACATTTCATTTTCATTGTTTCATATTGTTTAAACATATCTAATATTACTTCCCTTCAATTTCTAAACCTCCCTCTTGTTATTACATATATCTTGTGTTTGTGTGTGTGTGTATGCTATTATTCTCCTCTTATTTCTATCTCTATTTTAATTTTTTTTCCATGCCACCGTAATATTCAAAGATGTTTCTTTTCTATTTTCCATCTATCAACTACTTTGTTATTCATATTTCCCTTATTTAGCTCTTCACATCTATTTATATTAAAGTTTCATCTTTCATTCTTTCATTATTCAGTGTTTCAATGTACAGTTCTAATACCAATCACATTCATTTAAACATATAGGGTAAATCTATTTATGTTCTTTCCAATCATCCAATCTGTGTAATTCTACTATTAATACACATGTTCACATTAAAATATATTCTTTCTTTACCTAATCGCCCATTGTTTAATTTTATCATTTCACTGCTAATTGTATTTTATGCATGTTTAATAATACCATCATTCAATCTCTAATTTTCCAATTAATGCTTCTTATTCAAAATTCCCATATTTCACTCTTCATATCTATTTATATTAAAATATTATCCTAATGTCTATCACACTAAATACAAAATAATTACCCAGTCTATATAGTTCTATTAATACACTTGTTTTTGTTAAAATATATTCATGAAGGATCTTCTTCTCTCTTTTTTCTATCCATCATCTCTTGTCTGCATCAATATTTTAAGTTATCAACTCGCAAAGCATTCCTGGTCTGCTCTCGAGTTGCCATGGGCAGGAAAGGGGGGAGGAGAGATGGCAGAAGTGGTCTTCAGCCGGTTTGCACTGGTTTGGATGAACCAATAGTGGAAATTTGGTGTGGTTCACCAAACTGGTAGCAATCTCTGGCTGCCCATGCCCCAAACTGGTCCCTGGTCCCTGCTCGCTCACCCTGCCCACCCGATGTTCACTCACCCCATCTGCCTGTCCATCCTGCCCTGCCCAGGCACTACTTGCAGAATCTAGCTGCGTACTTTTGCTCACTGCTGCTGGCAAAGGTAAGGCCGAAGGGCACGGGCCGGGGGGTGGGCAGGGGAGGGAGAGACAGTGAAGGGATGATATCAGAGGCAGGTGGACCGATGCACGCAGGGAGGGGGGAGCGCACAGGAGATTGCGGCACCAGAGCTCTTCCCATATGTTTCCCCAAGTCAACCTTGCCTGCAAGGGAAGCACGTGGCATATCCTGGCACTGGAGCCCTTCCTGTGTGTTTCCTCCAGCTGGCCTGGCCTGCAAGGGAAGCATGCGGGAGATCCTAGCTGCAGTTTACTCATGAGCAACATTGGCCGGGAGAGGGGGGGGAAAGGTCAATGGTGCTTATGAGTAACCTGAGGCTCCTAAGGGTGGGGTGGGGGTCGAGCCTCCCTGTTCATAACATCTTCACCTGAGGGCATCACTGGCAACTGCTTCCTGCATCAGGAGGCCGCTGCTGTTTGGCCTCCTCAATGCGCAGAGGCAGGAGGCGGCAGTTTGTTTTGCTGCCTGTGAGCTGCAGGCGACAAGCAGCAGAGTAAGTAAGCCAGCGATCTGCCGGCTACCTCTAATCTGCAGTTTACTCATGAGCACCATGTTCATGAGTAAATATGCTCATGAGTACACTGCAGATTAGAGGCAGCCGGCAGCAGTAGCAACAGGGTCATGTGTGTGTGTGTGTTCCTCCACAAGGACTTGGAGGCAGACACCAAGCCTCTGAGGAAAAGAGGAAGCAGCGAAGACCTGGCTGTCATCCGGGAGGTTTGACACAGACTGAGAGGAGGAGGGAAACAGGGTCAGAGTTGAGCCATAAATTACGTGTGGCAGAATTGACTTCACTGGGAAGTTGCTGACATGTTGCTCCTAATAAATAACTGGATTTCTTTTGAAACTTGGCTCGAGGCACATGTGTTAATTAGGGCATCTGTTGGAACCCCAACAGCAAGTCAACTCTGCAGCTCAACTCTGACCCTGTTTTCCCCCTTCTCTCAGTCTGTGTCATAAATCACATTCTCTAACGAGGCACATTCGCAGGCTGTAGAAACCACGTGTTAGGAAATGATAATTTACTAACTTTTGGGTTAGCAATATATAAACCTCAATATAGCTGTCAAGCCCACTTTCTGCGCTGCTCGACATACTTACCAGAGGGAGAGCAGTCCAAAGTGTTCACCAAAGCTGTGTCAACTGAAGACGGGCATACACTATTCGGGTTTAGTAACGGTAGCAGGTTTAGGCTTGTTTATTAATAATGGTGATGGCTAGAAGTGGCAGATATGTTAGGCTGCGGAACATATCAGCTTACGAAGAGAGTCTGGTTATGAAACCAGGATTACTGCCCACAGAAATGGAAGCTGCATGGTACTCCACGGACTGCTTCACCCTCCCAAAAAACGGAATCAGCTGCAAAGCACAATTAGGGGTGTGGGGTGTGAGGTGCAGTTGTGCAGTTTCTTTAAAATCAGTTCTGCAGGTGGAACACTCAGAGCTGACTTTATTTCACCTGTGTGAGCTTGGAGTTTGCTGGTGATGGTTGATGCGAAGAATAAACGGTTGACTCTCCAAGCCGGTGTTTCGTGTTGGTGTTTCAACCTTAAACCCTTCCAATGCCCAGACGATGCCCAGTAGAGCCAAGAGAAAGTCAGCTCTCTTCCCCCACTTTCCTCTTATTGTTGGGATGTCTAGGGGCAAGTTACCATGGCTGAGGGAGTAGAGACGACTGTGCCGGGGGTTGAGGAAGAGGAAGAGAGTTAAAAGATGGTAGCGACGGAGGAGCTAACCACAAAGTAATGTGATGCTAGGGTGGTGCGATCCAAAGAAAAGAAATCCCAAACCATGGACCCTTCTTTCGAGAATCGGGAGGACATGGAGAAGGGGGCAAAGCAGACTGTTTCCAGCCCACTGATGGCACAGTTCAGCATTAATGGGACAGGGAGACTCTCGTACCAGGACTCAATCCCCTATATCAGAGGCTATGTTCCAGGGTTGGAGGGAACGGTGGTGGACAGAAGATGAAGACTAGAAATGGAGTTACGCCACGGGCCCTGGAGCCAGCACTATGGACTCTTTGAGGGAGCAATTTGGAGAGGCCAGCTTTAGAGACACCCCCTCATGGCAGCCTTGGGTGGTGGGAGTGGACCCCTCAATTACATGGTGGCTAGAAGCATTTAAGCTGCGGAACATATCAGCTTACGAAGAGGGTCTGGTTACGAAACCAGGATTACCGCCCACAGAAACAGAAGCTACATGGTACTCCACAGACTGCTTCACCCTCCTGAAAACCAGAATCAGCTGCAAAGCGCAATTAGGGGGGTGGGGTGTAAGGCGCGATTGCACGGTTTCTTTAAAATCAGCAGATGGAACACTCAGAGCTGACTTTATTTTACCTGTGTGAGTTCGGAGTTTGCTGGCTTTATTTCACCTGTGTGAGCTCGGAGTTTGCTGGTGCTGGTTGGTGTGAAGAATAAACCGTTGACTCTCCAAGCCAGTGTTTTATGGTTGGTGTTTAAACCTTAAACCCTTCCAATGCCCAGACGTGGACCAGTAGAGCCGAGAATAGCTTTAAGACTGTATTGCTATATTGCTTCATATTGTGCCCTGATTGGTTAGCTCTGTAGCCAATGTCCTTAAGAGGGAGCTTGAAACATGGTTGGTGTCTCTCTGCTGATCTTTGCTGACTATTATTGATCGTTACTGCTATTTGCTGTGTATTGCATAATACTGTGTCCTGATTGGTTAGCTCTGTAGCCAATGTCCTTAAGGGGGAGCTTGAAACATGGTTAGTGTCTCTCTGCTGATCTTTGCTGACTATTATTGATCGTTACTGCTATTTGCTGGGTTTGCTACTGTTTGCAACTGTTTATTGTGTATGACTACAATGACTGATAAGAAGATTTTGTTATTGGAATATCCCTGGACTATTGTTTACTACCTTCTGCTTTATCTGTGTATGACCTGGACTGTTTATTGGACTGTGCCTTATTGTTATTTCCTAAAAGTAAACACAACTCAGTGTGTTTGTGTGTTAGCTGTGATTATTTGCAACTGCTCTCAGTTGCTTTCATGGGCACACCCTTGCTACTCTAGGGTTGCTCTGCGAATTCCCCAACATTGGTTATGGGCCCAGGATACTGAGAGTTAGTGTGAATATAAAGTATCGTATTCAGACAGCTGTTGTTGTGATTTCTTATCTAAGTGAAGATGGCACAAGAATAGTCAACCAGCATATTCATGATAACCTGGATGGATGGAACAAACCACGTTTCCTGGTCTATGAAGTGCAGCCTACTTCTGCGTAAAGAAGGGCTATGGGCTGTAGTTCATGATCCACTGGATGTAACTGCTTGGAATCCAGCAGATGATGAAGATGAAAAGGAGATTGCCCAATTTAACCAGGATAACGAAAGGGATCTTTGTATAATCAGACTGACATCAGGTCTATATCATTCTTTCCTCTTTGGATGAAAGTTATGATGATTATGTGTTTTCACTGGAAGTCCTGACCAGAGATGAACTGACATTGACTGGCATAACCAGAAGATTGTTAGAAGAATCCAGAAGAAGGCAAAATAACGAACAACTGGGAAAGATACAACCACAGGAAGAAAATCTGTCTTCTACTGCCTATACTGTTAGAAAGTGTTTTTCTTGTAGGGCTAAGGGCAGTGGTGGGTTCTTACCGGTTCGGCCCGGTTCTCCTGAACCGGTAGCGGTGACTTCTAGATCTGCATTCTAACTGTGCAACCTAACTTTTTCTCCCCTCTCTACTCTTTCCCACTATCTAGGTTTAAAGCTATCTATTCTAACCCCTATCTCCTTTCCCCAGATTCCTGTTTATCCCATTCCCTTTTTAAATCTTTTAAAATATTTTCCTCCTGTTTGAATTCCTTAGTCATTATTAATTTTAATGATATCTCCTCCTTGTTGTCTTCTTTTCGCTGGTTTCTCAGTTTTGCTTTCCCCTCCATTTCTTCTGGTGGCTCCTTTCTTTCCTGATTGTCCTGGTCTATGCTCATTGCCCCTTGTATAGTATTTTCCCGTTTTTGGTCTATGGCATCAAATAATTTCACCATCGCCTTATGTTGTTACTGTATAAGGACCTTAATGCTTTGAAATGAACAGGATCCCCTATTTCCCTCAGCTCCATTTTGTTTACAATCCCACTCACTTCCGCCTTGTGTTGCGTCTTATTTTGTTTAATTGGTCCCACTTTTAGTCCAGGAATCATTCATTCAAAACTGAGCTTACACAAATCACAATTTTTAATATCCCATAAATAATCAGTCAAATCCATTTAAATAAACCAGGGGGTTACCAAGCCTCCTCAAGTCACTTTTATACATTCAAACATATAACATAACATTGAGGGGTCTTTTACTTAAAGTTCTTATTTAATATTCAAATCTCCAGTGGTGTTAGAGTAGATCCATGTTATCCAGTAAATATTTTCAGTCCTTCAGATGGTTATTCCCAGGCTTGCACATTTTCCCTTTCATCAGCAGATGGCGATCTCTGCTTCACAATGTGTTATTGACAAGTCTGGTTTTAATTCTTTTAAATTATAATTCCAATAAAAAAGCACTATTAATTTTTTAAGTTCCAGCATTTTAAAATGCCCTCTCAATATCACATCTTCTTACTTTGAGAGTCCAATTTTCTATATTTTTTTAAAATCTTCTCTCTTTTTTAAATTTTTTAAATTTTTTTTAAACAAATAAACATCCATCATCCATTACAATTGCAAACAATGTATCGGTTACAAATCCCTTGTGCTTCATTTTACAAATTATGTTTCTTATATTATCAACCTAATATATATCTTTATAGCATTATCTCATTTATCATTTGTCTAGCAATGACATTATTATTTCCAAAAAAGAAAAAACAAAATTGTTTTCAGATATTATATTGTAACATTCATTTTATATTTCATATTTCATTTCCATATTTTAGTATCTAGCCATTGATAAAATAAATCCCAAATCTTATAATATTGTTTATCTTCTTGTTCTATAATTTCAAATGTCAGTTTACTCATTTCAGCACATTCCATGATTTTCTTAATAATTTCATCTTGCATTGGTATTTTCTCATTTTTCCAGTTTTTGGCAAACACAATTCTAGCTGCTGTCAATACATTCACAATCAAGTATCTCAATTCTCTATTGTATGTTTCTGGCACAATTCCTCATAAAAAAATATCTGGTTTAAAGTCTATGTGGTTTTTTGTCATTTTTTCCAACCATGTGTGGATTTTAGTCCAATATATTTTAGCTTCTACACATATCCACCACATATGGTAATATGAGCCCGGTATCTGATGACATTTCCAATACTTTTCAGATTTGTTCTTGAACATACTGGCAATTCTCGTCAGGGGTAAGTGCCACCTGTAAAACAATTTATACAAATTTTCCTTATATGCTCATTGACATTGTCATTTTATAATTTTGCAGCCACAATTTTTGCCATTTCTCTAAATCAATTCAATAACCAAATTTCCCCCCCATGCTATCATTGTTTCTTTAACTTGTTCTTCTTCCAATTTTGCCTCTAATAAATAATCATACAATTTTTTAATTACATAGTCATCAGAACCCATTAAAATTTTATCTAAATTAGTCAAGACATTATAGAAACTATCTTGCTTAAAATTTTCTTCATATCTAGAATGAATTTGCAAATATGAAAACCAATTCATCTTAAAAACTTGTTCTTCCAGTTCTTGCTTCGATTTAAGTTCGCCCTTTTCATCCATTAATTCACTATATCTAACAATTTGTTCCTTCTAAATATTACTGAATATGAAAATGCTTCAATCTTTGATACCCAGACTGGAATTTTCAAATAGAGTTGTTTTTTTTAATCTTCTCCCAATTTAATAACAATGCCTCGAGTATATGATGTCTTCTAAAATACCCCTGTATTTTTATTCCTTTATATCATAAAAAAGCATGCCACCCCAACACAAATCATGTCCTTCTAAATTCAATAATCTAGTATTTCTTAACGTTATCCACATCAGGCTTGTTGCTTGATAATAAAGTTCTCAGTTAGGTAAACCAAAACTCCCTCTCATTCTAGTATCTTGTAACAACTTTAATTTTATCCTCGCCTCTTTCCCTGCCAAATATATTTTAATACTATTTTATTCAATTCTTCAAAAAAATCTTCAAAAAAAGTTGTCTGGAACAGGTATAAAATTCTAAGCAAAATATTCATCTTAATAGTTGATATTCTCCTAATCAATTATAGTTGTAGGTTTTCCCATTTCGCCAAGTCTGTCCCTATCTGTTGTTTAAGTTTATTATAATTATTTTCTTTAAGCGTGCTACATCTTGCTGTCAAATATATCCCCAAATATTTGACTTTATTCGTGACCTGCATCTTTGATATATCCGCCAATTCTTCTTTTTGTTTTGCCAACATATTTTTAGTCAAAATTTTTGTTTTGTTTTTATTGATTTTCAAACCAGCTACTTTCCCAAACTCTCCTATTTTATCTATCAGTGTGGTTATTGATATTAATGGATCTTCAAGAATAAATACCAGGTCATCTGCAAACACTTGCAATTTATATTCTTCTTTTTGAATTTTCATTCCTTTTATATCTTTTTCTTCTCTAATATTTTTATTTAGCACTTCTAATGTTAATATGAACAACAGAGGGGACAGTGGACAATCTTGTCTGGTACCTTTTTTTATCTCAATAGAATCTGTCAATTCTCCATTTATCATTAATTTTGCTATTTGTTTATAATATATAGCTTAAATTGATTGGGTAAATTTTTTACCAAAGCCCATCTGCTCCATTTGAAGCAATATAAATTGCCAATTCACATTGTCAAAGGCTTTCTGCGCATCTGAGAATATCAGAGCCATTTGCTTTTCAGGATGGGCTTCATAGTATTCCAAAGTGTCCAGAATTATTCTCATGTTATCTCTAATTTGTCTTTTTGGCAGAAACTCCTTGGGAATCAATGTAATATATGCCTCTGACAATGACTTGGGTATTTCCTTTTTTGTCATCACTTCATTCATAACTTCTAAAAATGGGAGACTCAAGGAATCCTGCAATGTCCTATAATATTCTGCTGGCAATCCATCTGGCCCTGGTGCCTTCCCATTCTTTTGTTTTTTAATTGCTTCAGTTACTTCCATCGTTATATTTCCCTCTAGCATCTCTTCAATATCTTTAGGAATCTGAGGTAAATTTGCATTTTGAAGATATCGTATCACATTTTCCTCCTCTATCTTTTCCTCTCTCTTGAATTCTCCTCCTTCTGGTTTAGTAGTTTTTCAAAGTGCTTGTTCACCGCTTTAACAAATAGTTCTAGATATATATTCCCCCTAAATTTCCTTGGGGTCAGATTTTAATATTCTCTCACCCAGTTCACACACCATTCACCATCTCTTCATTCCTGCACTGTCTTAGGTATTCAGGTTGTCCCCAGCTTCATGGCAGCCATGTTGACTGTTGCTGCTCCTTGTCTTCGGATGAGGAGAATTTTTCAAGTCAGGGAGGAGAGATATGGCTCTCCTTGACCTGCAAGGCACCCTCCTTTACTTCACCACCCCTACAGGGTGGCTATGGCTCCTTTTAGAGCCCTCTGATGGGGAGAGTTTGGAGCAGGGTTGCGGAGCTCACAATTGTCATCTCCAATAGCACTGGAAATACAGCCGGAAGTCCCCACTCCATAAGGGAGGGTATCGTGGGTTCTTCTGCTGGTAGTTCTGGCATTAGTTGAATTCCTGGCCAGTGGCAACTCTAAATGGGGTGAATCCCCATTTGGAGTGCACTCTGTTATTTTAAGCAACCTCTGCAAAAGGCAACAGGTCAATCCAATTATCTTGGTGGTTGATGAAGCACCTTAGATGCTGCTCTAGAACCCCATTTGTTCGTTCCATTCCCCCCCCCCCCCCCCCGCATTTGTTTGAGGACGATGACTGGAACTCAGGCCTTGATCAGTATCCAGAAGGCTTAGGAAAACTCTCCAGAACTTTGACGCCCAGATTTAATCCTCTGGGGGGCTCCATGCAATCGATACATGTGGTGCAGGAACATTTTCACTAGAGTTTTGTCAGTGGGGATTTTCTGGCAAGGTATGAAGTGGATCTGCTTGGAAAACAGGTCTGTCACTATCCAAATGACAGTGTTTCCTGCACTGTCTGACAGTTCTACTATGAAATCCATAGAGATTTGTCTCCATGGTGCTAACAGTTTGGCTATTGTTTTCAGCCTTGTCTTTGAGTTTGCACAAACAGGACAACTGGCCACATAGTTTTCTATGTCTTTCTTTAAGGAAGGCCACCAGAATTGCCTTTTTATCAACTGCAGTGTTTTTACAAATCTAAAGTGGCCATTTAGCTTTGAATCGTGGCAGGTTTTCATGAGGTTGGGTCTCTGGCTAGCTGGGACATACAGTTTCCCTCCCATCCATGCCAAGCCATCTTTTAGCAAAAAAAGTGTTCTTTTGAGCCTGGAACCAATCATTTGTGAGGAGTGCATGTTTGAATGTTTGTGTAGTAGCATTGTCAGTTGGCAGGTCCAGTTTTTCTTGTGCCCTGGTCACTACTTTAGCGGCTAGCTGGGAGCAAGGGCTTGACTATCTCTGACTTGGTGCTATTGTACTGGGGCATTCTGGATAGGTCATCAGCTAGGAAGTTCAGGGAGGTATTTGAGAGTGAAGTTGAAGCGCTTGAAATACTGGGCCCAGCATACTTGCTTTTTGGGGATAGTTTTCATCGGGTCTTAAGGGGCCCCAGATTTTTGTGGTCAGTCCAGTCCTGGAAGGGGATTTTATTCTCCTCCAAGTAAGGAGAGCCCATTGAATGGCATATGCCTCTTTCGCCCAAACAGCCCATCTCTGTTATGTGTCTGTTAGTTTTTTGGAGGTGTATGCACAGGGCTGTAGATGGCCTTATTCATTCTCTTGGAGGAGGACAGCCCCGACTGCCACATCACTGGCATCTGCTTGGATGGCAAAGGGTCTGAATGCTTCAGCACTGGTTCTGCTGAGAACAACTGCTTTAGTTTTTCAAATGCCTCTTGACCTTCCATGGTCCAATTTAGTGGCTGTCTTGGTTTGGATTTATCACCTCCTTTAGTTTTTAATAAGTTGGTAATTGGAAGTGCAATTTATGCAAAAGCTGGGATGAATTGCCGATAGACGTTGGCAAACCCCCAAAAACTCTGCAGCTGTTTATGTGTGTGGGGAAGGGCCCCTTCCACCACCACCTGCACTTTTTCAGGGTCCACTTCTACACCTTTATGGGAGATTCTGTATCCTAGGTAGTCTATCTTCTATTTGTGAAACTCAGATTTTGAAAGTTTTGCATAAAACATTGTGGTCTGGAGTTCATTTAAGATCGCATCCTCGAGTTCTCTTGGGGACATGCTGTATAGCTTTGGTTTTGGTAGTTTTGCCCCTGGGAGTATCTCAATGGCACAATCTGGGGTGGTGGGGAAGAAGTTCATTGGAGCTCTCTTCGCTGAACACCTCAGCTAGGTCTCTATATTCCCAGGGGATGCCTGCATTGGCTCGCCCTTCCCAGCGGCGGCAGTTTTTTTCTTTGGGTTTCCCCCCAGTTCCTCCCCTTGGTCATCTGGTTCAGTTATTTCCCAATGGAATCTCAGGCTGGGGTCCTCTACTGACAAGGCTGGAGATCCCTCCCCTGGTTTTGCTAGGGGGCAAAACTCCACAGCCTCTCCGCTTCTCAGTGTGGTGTCTTTTCCATATGGGATGACCTTCATTGGTTTTCCACTTAACAGGTGCTTGTGTTTCCAGGCTGGGGTCTTTGTGGTGCCCCTCTTTTCCATACTTGAAACAGGCAGGAGGGTGGTTTGCAGCTTGAATGCTCTTGCTTCCCCTGGGCTGGGAATCTCTTCCAGGTTCTCCCAACTTGGAACTGGTTTCTGGCTAGATCGATCTCCACCTCTTCTGCCAAAAATACCAATCTTGGAGGTGATTTGGGGCTCCACGGGCCAGGCAGGCATGGTAGACGTCATCATTCAGCCAATCTTTAAATCATCTCACCAGGATGTCTTCCAGCCATTCTACTTGGCAGACGAGGTATCAGAATTCCTTGGTGTATTTGGCCACCGACTGGTGACCCTGCTTCATGGTTCTGATCCACTCATGGGCCTTCTGATCTGTTAGGGGGTCTTTGAATAAGTGATGGAGTGCCATCATGAAATGATCAATGTTCCGTAGCTCCGGGACATTGATATTGTGGAGGGTCACCATCCACCTGGCTGCCACTCCTTCCAGGGTCAGGGTGACGACTCTGTCCCGGGCACCGTGCATTTGGAAATTCTGCCCGTATTCCTGCTTGTTCATGATGATATGTGCCAGGAAAAAGCCCAACTGCTGCAGGTCGCTATTGTAATTCACATCCAGGGGAGGGTGTTTTCCGTTCTCAGCTGTGGGGCTCTTACCAGCCCTGGGGTATTTGTAGGACTGGTGCTGTGTGTGGTGGGTTTGTTGGGGTGGCTGCTGGCCTTCACTACCCCATCTGCTTGGTCCATGGCTGCTGGACCTGGGGTGGTGGCTCTGGCTCCGTCAGTGGCTGCTGCTTCTTTGCCGCCACTTTCTCAGCGATCCAATTCCTCCCGTGTTCTCAGGTTCTCAAAAGCCTCCATCATAAACTACATGACTTGTTTTTTAAATTGCTTGTCCTTGGACAGTTCCTTGACCAAGTCCTCCTGATCCTCAGGGTGTCCAGCTTGCATTTCCAGCCTGGTTGCCGGCCGCCTCAGGTGAGGGTTCTTCCCTCCCAGTTATCTTTCTTCCCCACTCCAATCGACCATCTTGGTTTCATGGGATCCTCCAGAGTGGCCTCATCTTCGACAGGGTGGTGGGTGGTGATAGAAGTTTTACCCCAGCACTTTCCTTCTCCATGCTTGCTGCTTTGCTCGGACATGGCTTGCATGGTCCCCTCGTAGAGCAAGTGCTTCTCTGACCACTTTTGCAGATCCTGCTTTATGTCAGGGCTTGCCTCTCCTCTCCGCTCAAGAAAGTAGAACTCTTGAAATAATTGGCATTTCAAAAGGAAACTTTTATTGAAAGGAAAGTGATAGCAAGACAAAGAAAGCAGGATCTGAGGATTCCTGTGTAATTCCATTAGATTAAAACAGTTTACACACCCCTTCCCTCAGTCCAGTGTTGAATAAGCCAATCCAGAGGTGCAAAGATGTTTTGAGAATCACAGGCTCAGAAGGTGATAAGAAAGTGCTGCAGGCTCCAGAGCTGAGATAAAACAGATGGCCTTCCTCCCTTTCATTCCCAGGAAGGTAGATCAAAGCACAGGATCGACAGGCACCAGGAAGAAGAGTAAAAACTGAGGAATGCCTCCAATGCCTTCTTACCAGAATGGCAGCATCCCGATAGGAATCTATGGGACCTGACACTATCCATCCATCCATTCATCCATCCAGTGTCTATCTGTAGGCAATAAAAAGAGAAATTATTTAATTTACTTCATTGGTAGTCACTGATGCAGAAACTTTCAGCTCATTTTAGAACAAGACTTCTTTTGGCTTTCAGGAATCTATTTCTAATCAATTGCAATATTTTGCTCTTAATGGAACATTTTAAATTATACAGAGAAAAGGCTTGCATATTTAGCTCATCTGAACAAAAACATGAGTTGCAATCTGCAGGTAAAGTAGACACAACATTGTTTGCTATATTTCTGAACATTTTGAAAGCGGTACATTTTCAAAATTTTGTCTTCAGTTTAGTGAAGGTCACTCAGAAGCTGTGTTGCCTCTAAAATGTCCGTGTGTGCACATGCATGCTGTTTGTCAAATCTCCATATATGATAAAAAGTCAAGTTTGCACAAAATTAAATTGTGCCACAATAAAAATAAATTTAGGTACTATAAAATTCTATGCTTGCGAGAAAGCCTGTACAAGCTTGCTGCCTGGATTAACTGCAGGAGTGCCAGCCCTTTGAAGGAGACCAGACAAGAAAATCAATTTTATGAATACTAATATTACTTTTATCATACAGCTGTTGTATCAGTATCTCTCAAATCTGAATGTTCCTGTCCTCTCCCTACCTTTACCCTAAAGAGAACTAGTGAAAGTCAGGTCTGAAACATTTTCTCAAATTACATGTCTACTGTGGACTCAGATTTCTCTCAACTGACACTTGTTTTGGCTGTGGCTCTTCCTCCCATTTTTCAAGTTTGTTCTCACAGTCCATTGCAAACAGTGAAGGTTTCTTGCTGTTTCTACAAGGAATACAGAGCAGAAGGTCTTGTCTTTTACCTGGGATAGCAAGCAGGCGGTTCTTTCCCATGCAGTTGTAGCCAAACTGTTGTGGATCAGGCCCAACTGGAGTCATGCCAGGCACAATCCCAAGTCTCCTGTGCACAAAGAAGTGCTCCCTTCAAAGATTTTTTCCACATATAGCATGCCGGAAATTAGAGGGAACATTTCTAAGAAGTTATGCACTTATGTGCATAGATAGTAATAATTTTTAGGAAGGTATGCTGTGCTTAACATGCTTAATTATACCTTATTTTTCAATGAGAATTCTGAGACTGGCTTAAAACTATGCAGCCTTATTCTTCAATATGTAAATCTAGAGTAATGCCAGACCCCAAATAAAATTTCCAGATTATAGCAAACATACAAAAATTCCTTCCCCCTCCCCATTCCTTATGAAACATCCTTATTATTTAATAACTCATGGCATGATTTTCTATCATTTTCATCCTTACTAAAGATTCAGAAGTAAAAGCAAATGGTTGTCTTTTGTTCCCTTACCCTCAATTTTATTTATTTTGATTCCCCCAACAGATAATTTAATACAGCTAATCCTCGAGTTACAAATGTAATAGAGCCTGCCAATTACATTCATAACCCAAGGATTCATTTTGTTGAATCACGTTAAATCAACATGATCACTTGCTGCTTTCCTCAATGCATTTGTTAATTGAATGCACAGGTCATTAAATGCACATGAGGTATCTCAGTGGGGAAGAGTATAAGGGGCCTAGTGCTGGAGCAGGCCATCCAAGGTGTCCCCCAACCCAATGTGATATCTCATGCTCCCCTGGGGTCTCCACAATTGCTTTCCTCCCCCCACCATGCCCCACCAGGTCTCCACAGACTGGGCCTGCTTTGCTAGCATCCCAGATTCCACTTACTCCTCTCCACCCCATTTCCCATGGATTACTTACTTTATGAAGATCTCCAGAGCACCAGAAGAGGCTGGCCCACTAGCAGAGAAGCCAGTGGGCCAGATGATGGCGAAGCTGTAGGAATGTGAAATCTAAGGAAAACATTTTTGCCAGCTTCTGAGTAAAAGACTTCAGCCTGGGGCCATGTGGCCAACAGTACTCTGGTAGTAGAAAAGGCCTGGGCTGGGCCACAGCAGCCTCCTGCTTCAGAACAGCTTCAAGGATTGAGGCAGCAGCAGCTGCCAATCAACGAGGAATTTGCTTCCTTTGTCTCATCAGGCTGAACTGCAAGCCCCTTGTTGATCGAGCCATGCCCCGATCCCTGAAACTGTTCATTTGAACTAGCCAGTCAGCAGCAAACAGGAGGCTACTCGTTGCCAGCATGACTGGGCTCAAACTAAGCCTGCAGGCCCTCATGGCAGAGAAGCTGGTCCTTTATTCAGATGAGGAAAGCTGTTTTCCTTACATCTCATGTTCTTACAGCTTCATGGGCTTCTGAATAAAAGACTTTGGCTTCTCTGCCACGTAGGTCAGCCTCTTCTGCAGTCTTCAAAATGTAAGTACAATAAAGCCATGAGAAGTAAGTGGGGAGGAGTAAGTGGAATCAGGGACGCTAGCAAAGCAGGCACAGTCTGTGGAATGGGCTGAACAGAGCCTTGGAGGGCTGGATCCGGCTATTGAGGCTCCATTTCCCCCTGTAATGGGCCGGGGGAGGCCTCTGGAGGCCTGAATGGTGCTTCTGAGTGGCAGTTCCACTTCGGACTGCAACTTGTCATGCTAGGCCTCTGGAGGCCTGAATGAGGCTTCCAAGGGGTGGATTAGCCCTTCGGAAGCTCCATTTTAGCTGGCAATGTTCAGGACGAATGTTGCACAGCCTCTGCAGTTTTTCATAAGGGCAAACAACAACCCTGGTGCCACAAGAATCTGAATTCATATCAATAGACAATGGCTACAATATAATCAACCTCATCTTGTTTTCTGTCTGTTGAAAAACAAAGTATTTGCTAATAGTACATGCAACTTCTTATAACTAAAATGTAAGAAAAATATACTGATGGAAATGTTGGTAGTTCAACAATAGCTGTTAACACTGGATGGAAAAGAAACCAGATCTATATGTATACAAAACCATGAAGTGTTTGACTGATTTAATTGCTTAAATTAAATCTAATTTAATACTCCCTAGTGTTTTGGGAGTAGCATCAGTTTTAAGAATGTTGAAATACTCCAGAATGTTTGAGAGCAATTTGTTTAAAACAATTTGAAAGGCTATTTCTTGTATAGTGTTTATGGGTGATTACGTGGTTATATTGCCTTAGGATATTTTTGTTTCTTTTCCAAAAGTACTGTACATGTAAAAATTGTGCTACACACAGTTACATGTCTAAAACATTATTCTAGCATTGTGCCCTCTCAGATGTTCATTTCTGTTAGAGCAGAACTGGCCACCTATGTTCCTTTTGTAATGGTTTGCCATATTACATAGTAACACAGATCAATAGCTTGAGGATGTATGTAGAAAAAAGTAAATTAAACCTAGTAATACCAGCAAGTGGCTATCTTTCAGGGACTCCATTTCAGTTGTTGCTGTCTGCTTCCACTCTAATACAGAAGTCATCCAGAATGACACTTAGTTATTGGTGAGGATTGTTTCAATAATCTGGTCTACATCTTGTAGAAACCTTCCTTGTCTTCATCTGAAGTCATGAGAGTTGGTGTGCAGGCACCAGTCTTCACCACTTGAATGCACAGTATCTCCATAGAGTCATTCAAGAAATCTTCTTTGCTATGACTGTGCAATCCTGGCTCAGAAGGACCATGATCTGTAGTTGATGCTGAACAAGTTCTCAGATGCCACTACGCTCTTTTCTATTTATTTAGTTTAGTTTTATTTATTTTTCACATTTTGGAACTGCCCATCTTACTCAAATAGAGACCATGGGCAATATATGATAAAGTGTCTTCTAAAGACAGCCATGTATCCAGGAGGATATCCAAGTTGCAAGCCCTCTCTGAGGGGGCCAAAATCTCATCCCCAATAGTCAGTGAAGGAGCCAGCTGGCTAAACCAGGACGCCGGAAACCACAGCCACTCAGTCTTGGAGGGGTTGAGTCTGAGCTTGTTTCTCCCCATCCAGATCCACACGGCCTCCAGGCATTGGGACATCATGTCAAGGGCATCATTGGGGTGGTCTGGGGTGGAGATGTACAGCTGCGTTTCATCAGCGTACTGGTGGAACTTCACCCCAAAACCATGGATGATCTCACCCAGTGGCTTCACATAAATGTTGAACAGGAGGGGCGAGAGGACTGATCCTTGCGGCACCCCACAAGTAAGGCACCTCGAGGTCAACTTCTGTCCCCCTGCCAACACAGACTGCATACGGCCAGAGAGGACAGAGAACTACCACAACACAGTGCCCCCATTCCTAACCCCTCCAACTGCTGCAGCATGAGACCATGGTCAATGGTACCAAAACCTGCTGAGAGATCTAAAAGGACCAGGACAGAGGAACAACCCCTGTGCCGAGCCCTCTAGAGATCATCAACCAATGCGACCAATGCCGTTTCCATGCTGTATCCTGGCCTGAAGCCCAACTGGTACAGATCTAGATAGTATACAAATGGTATACAGCTTCAAAGAAAGCATCATCTTGAGTGATCGGTCTTTGAATAAAGAAATTGACTCGATCTGCAAAGCTAGCAGGCATTGGGATGGCATTGTATTAAGATGCTCAATCAACAACACATTTCCACAAAATCTACAGAACTGTGATTATCTCTTCTCCTCTATATGGATGGGAGCCCTGGATTCTGTACAGGCTGAAGGCTCTTCTTAAAGGGCTCACCAGAATTGAGTCCCTGATTTTCAGAGCCCAGATAAGATAGATGGGACACACCATCAGAATGAATGAATGCCATATGTCTTACCAGTTGCTCTATAGTATACTGGAGTTTGGGAAGAGACCTCAAGATTGACCATAAAAGTGCTACAAAAATGCTATTGAAAGAAACTTTGGGTCACTATGACACCTCCCTAAAGGAACTAGAAGTTGCAACTGCTGACAGAACTTGTTGCTGAACCCTGTGCTATGAAGCCTCTACCGTCTTAGAAGTCAGATGGTTTCCAAAATTTGATAGGCTTCATAACGTAACAGCCACAGTTACTGCAGTAATAGATTTCCAGTTCCCCCATTGTGCTAGACTCTGCACTTTCAGACTGGGACTGCAAAGCCATTGTCCACAGATGAACTGCACAATGTCTTCTTTTAACCTGAAGGACAACCATAGCAATTAAAATTAATTACCTGTTTTCCTGGGGTAAAATATGTCTTTACATAACTTAAAGATTATATCCTCTACAGGTGATCCTCAATTTAAAACAGTTCATTTAGTTACCATCTGAAATTACAATGGCACTGCAAAAAACAACATGACCATTTTTCACAGTTATGACCTTTGCAGCATCCCCATGAGCATGTAATCAAAATTCAGATTCTTGCCAACTGGTTCATACTTATGACTGTTGCAAAATCCTGGGGTCATGTGATTCCTTTTTGCAGCCTTCTGACAAGCAAAGTCAATGGAGAAACCAGATTCATTTAAGAACCAGGTTACTAATTTATCAACTGCAGTGATTCACTTAACAACTTGGGCAAGAAATGTCATAAAATGGGGGGAAACTCACTTAACAAATGTCTCACTTAACAACAGAAATTTTGGGCTCAGTTGTCATAAATTGAGGACTACCTCATTTCCTGTGAAGACCTGGCCTGTAACTGTCATGCCCAGAGAATCTCCTCTCTCTGGACTGTCATTTTTCGAACTCAACAACACAAGACACAGGCTTCCTTTTGTCTACTTGACTCTCCGAGGTTAAGGAAAGTCCCAGAATCATCCCTCAAGATCCTCCGAAAGCAGCAACAGCCTGCAAGCAGTTTTAGAAGCCGAGCTTCCAGAACAGCTGGTGAGCTGAAGTTGGGAGGTGTGGTCAAAATCACGTCATTCGATAAAATAGTTGTTTTGGAATTTATTTTTCAAATGAACAATAAGCTGTGCCCTTCATTTCTTAAACAATTTATGAGGCTATTACCTTTACAAGCTAAAAGAGACTCTCTTTAGTTACAACTTACCACTCCTTTTTGAAGCTTTGAACACCATTTTTGAGACTTCTTTACTATAAAACGAAAGGGAGAAGATGCTAGAGGCAGTCAAAATAAGGAAGCATGGACTATTTTTTCTCTTGAAATATAAGGATAAAAGTTATGACTTTTATGTACTACTTTTAAAATAATTAGGTGCACTATGTTGTTTTCTTGTGGATGGTTGAAATCTGCCAATTTTTAAGGATTTTGATTGGCCAGAAAAAGATAGATAGGTGAGAGAGAGAGAGAGAGAGAGAGAGAGAGAGAGAGAGAGAGAGAGAGAGAGAGAGATTTATGTATTTTATTGAATAGCCCGAAGGCCTTTTCAAAGAAAAATAAAAAGGGAAAGATGGAATAAACAGTTACAGAAATAACAATGTAAAAATATATGGTTTATAACATTAAAATTTAACAATATCGAAATTCAATAACTAAATTTCTAAAGCTGGATAACCCAAATGAGATAGCTCCTCTCTAACTCAGCTCGTCTTTCTTACAATCAATGAAATTCTTTTCAATGTAACTGGCTCGTATTGCTGTCATCCTTTTAAGATAGTGAGTGATAGCCCTTACCAGGGGAGGAGATTCTGCCTTCAGTAAAAATGTTAATTTATGCCTTACATTTCAGTGGGGAAATTTATTTCTAATTTGGGACAGATATTGTTTTCTTACTTCCTCATATAGCCTACATTCAAATATTATATGCACCGTATCCTCCACGACATTTTCCCCACATATACATGTTCTTTCGTCATACGGGATTTTCTGGTATCTGCTGAATTTAATGTTGGTATCTAAAAGTTCAAATCTAAACTTGACAAATAATTCTCTCTCCACTGATGGCATTTCTAGGTATAAATATTTTTCCAGGGTGAAAGTTGTTTTAACTGCTGTCAAAAGCTTAAGGGAGTGATTAGTTGAAAAAGTTGCCATATCCATTTGCCCATGTATATCTTTAATCCGTTGTTTAACTTGCTTCAGTGTATCACACAACGGAAACCCTATGCCATATTGATTCAATATATCTGACAGCCGAGTTAGCCAGGAATACCTTTGAGGATTTGAGATCTGCTGTTCCTTTAGGCAGATTTTAGGAAGTCTACTGGCTTCCATCTGAGTCATTTTTAGCCAGTAGGCTACTACCCTAGTGATTGTTTAGGTGTGCAGTGAAAAATGTCCCAATTCAGCTCTAACGGCTGCAGCCAAAGTGGAATTGTTTACCCCCAGCATCCTCCTTAAAAAATTGTTTTGAGTTCTCTCCAATATGGGGGCCTCTGTAAGACCCCAGATTTTAGCACCGTAGAGCATAATTGGAACAAGTTTAGCCTGAAAGTCTTTATGAATTGGTAAAATCGAAGTTGGTTGAATATGTTTACTTAATTAAGATACAAGGCTTGCCCCAGCTCTGACCTTTTGAGAAAGGTATTGATGGTGCAGAGTCCAACCACCTGCACTGGAAAAAACAATTCCAAGATAGGTATATTGGGTAATTTGTTCAATCTTTGTATCATTAATATGCCAGTTACTCTTTTTATTCTTATTGCCAAAGACTAAAACTTTGGATTTAGCTACATTTATAATCAAGTGGTTTGTAGTGCAATAACGTGAGAGCTTGGCGAGAAGTCTCCTCATCCCTATTTGGATTCTAGAAAGCAACACTAAATCATCAGCGTACATTAATACATTAATAAATCTTGAGCCTATTTGGGGGCTGTGCGTTAAAAGATCTTCCAGCTGCGCTGGGATATCATTTATATAAAGGTTAAAAAGAGTAGGCAGCCCTGCCTCACTTCCCTTGTTGTCGGTATGCTATTTGTTGAGGCCCTGTTTGCTGCATATCTGACTCTACTTGTCATGTTAGTATAGAGAATCCTGATCAACAAAATAAGTCTGGGATCCATCCCCATACCTTGTAATTTCCTCCACAGATGGTTCCTATCAATGGAATCAATGCAACAGTAAGATCAATAAAGGTGGTATACAACTTTTTCCCCTGGATCGTATATTTATTAATTAAATGGGAAAGGACAAAACAATTGTCAATGGTAGACCTACCCGATCTAAAACCTGCCTGCTCATTTGCCAGAATTTCCTTATCCGTGCACCAATCCTCTATTTTATTTAGCAGATGCTTCGTATACATTTTTGAAATTATATTGAGAAGGCTGATGAGTCAATAGTTAGATGGGGCAGCTCTGTCACCTTACTTGAAAATTGGAAATACTATTGCTAACCTCCACCCTTCCAGGATTATCCCTACTTTATCGATATAAGTAAACAGTGCTACCAGCACCGGTACCCAGAAATCAATGTTGGACCTAAAGAGTTTGGGCGGCAGCAAGTCCTCTCCAGGGGCCTTCCTGGCCTTTAAGGATTGAATTATATGTTTAACTTCAGTAGAAGTAACTGGTGTCCATTCTGGACATTTCCTTAATTCCTGCAGGAGAATATCCAGTTGTAGGACATTCGTTGTATTGTTACCATCAAATAAAGCAAGATAGTGCTTCTCCCGTTTTACTGCTGATATATCAGTGTCCATAAATGGGGAATGTTGTTTTAATATACCAACTAACTTATGCCAAAAGATCGTAGGGAATTGGGATTTCGCTGCCATTTCTACCTCTTTCCAAATCCTGGTGTTATAGCACCTTTTCTTATTTTTCAGGAGGGATTTGTATGCTCTCCTGAATTGAACCATATTTGAATAGTCACCATCCTCTCTGGACCAATTAACTTTCCTAACTGCGGCTCTTAGATTTGACCTCAGCCTATGTCAATCATCATCAAACCACTTTCTAGAGATCCCATCTACTTTGCTATCATTCTGTATCATTAAATTCTTAAGAGTAGAAGTTAGCTTTATATAAGCTGATATTGCGGTGTTGTCTCCGGGCTTAGGTTGG
Organism: Masticophis lateralis; assembly: GCA_030761175.1. Taxonomy (NCBI): domain Eukaryota; kingdom Metazoa; phylum Chordata; class Lepidosauria; order Squamata; family Colubridae; genus Masticophis; species Masticophis lateralis. The sequence continues at coordinate 62,588,799 of JAUDYJ010000006.1, forward strand.
GAAATTTCCCTTGTTAGCTGTCTGGCTTCGACTGAGCCCAAATAAGTGGTCACAGATTCAACATCAAGTCTGTGCCAATATAGCCTTTTACAGTTATAAACCCGGGCGTTTACTAAGGTGTCAGTTTCCTCTCTTAAATGAGGCCTAACTTCTGAGGTAAGTGAAACCAAAGCTATGATGGGAAAGTGGTCACTTTCCTCTCTAAATATAGCTCTTACATCTGAACAATGATATACTAAATTAGAGGAAGTGCAAATATAATCAATAGAGGTTGATGTTTTGTTGGACAAAAAAGTATAGGGATATATATATCCATCACTCAAGCCACTAAGTACTTGCATATCATTCATAAACAACAGAGAAATTAACCTCTGAGCGTATGTATTGGCCCTTTTGTCCATTGAGGACCAGGTGAACTCCTTATAAAAATATCTGGTTGATACCAGGCCTCGCTTAACATAGCTCTTCATTGAGGGGCCTAGTCTTGCGTTAGTATCTCCGGCTAATATAATTTTTGCTTGGGGAAAGCGTCCCTTTAGGGTAGCTAATACTAAATCTAATTCATCCCACAAGTCCCTTCCTAGAAGGTGGAGTGGAAAAGGAGTGATATATACATTAATTAAAATTAAGTCCATCCCCCTGAATGAAAATCTAATAGGCAGAATATATTGGAATTGAGAGTCTAAAGAAATTTCTTCATCCTTTCATCCCGTATCCCTCTTGACCATTGTGGTTAGGCCCCCAATTGCCCTCCCTCTTAAATTGACTTTGCTTGCTGGTTTATGCCATGAGGCAAAGCCTGATAAGCTGATCTGTGGATCATTAGTAGTCAGCCAGGTTTCTTGAAGAAGGATGAGATGATGTGTTGAAATCAGTTTTATAAAATCCATCCGGTTTGCAATGCCTTTTCAGACAGCTATATTTCAGGACAGGAGGGAAAGGCTGGGGGTATAAAAGACCCTAGTTATAGGCCATTTGTTGTCTAGTCAATCACCCCGAGGCACTATTCCTTGGGCCTCTCCCTCCACCGTTATGGTGGAGGGCAGTTGCACACCTGGGGGAGGGTGAATTTCTGCCACTACGTTCATGGTCTTTGTTTCTTTGAAAAGTCTTTTGCCTTCCCTTCTATCCCGCTGGACGGACTTAACAGCTTTAGGCCTTGTCTGAACATGCCTTTCCCATTCTTCCAACTTGGACAGCCTTCCCGTTGAACTGCAGGCTTCTGCTAGCGAAGATCTTAACAAGTCAAATTCAGTTAACATCGACCTTTGCTCCTTTGGAGACAAGGAAACAAATTCGCTGATTATAACATCCTCAGGCTTATCGGTACTTGCCTTCATATATGGGATCTCCCTGGTCTGGTCTGCCTCCATAGTTATTCCAGATTCTAGAGGAAAGACCCTGGAGGTAGCAGAGTGATTCCTGGATACCATTTTTGATGTTTGGATGAGTCCTTGTAAAAGGGGTTTAATAGGCCCATTCGAGAAGACTCTTGTAAGAATGACTTCAAATCTGAACAGGGATCCTTTTCTTTTCATTACAGCATTCAGAATAGTATTGCTGTCAAAATACAGTATTAATCGAACACAATTGCTATGCTGGGGAAGTTTTTCGTATCTGCATAGATCTATTAATAAAGGATCAGATTTCAATAGCTGTGTAAGTGAATTATCCTTTCCTTTGAAGTCCATCGTCTTCTGTTGCAGGGGATTTTCCTTATCCTTAAAGCAATTTGTTTCTTTAACAACCTTCTTCCTTGATGAGGGTTGACATCAATATTTGCAATGCTTTGTTGTTTGGATTGAGGTCTTAAACCCTTCCACTCTTTCCGTGCATCAGGAAAGTGTGCAGTCTCACTTTCCTTAGCTGCAGGGTGAGGGTTATTTAAATCCTCTCGATGTCTCTTTTGATTGATGACAGTAAGTCATATATTGAATCTACTGTATGCGCAGTTAACATGCTCTGCGTACAGACCATCTCTCTGAGGTCTGAATATGTAGGGACTTCTCTTGAACAACTAGAAGTAGAAGAGGAGATAGAGCTTGAAAAATCACCCATTCTAGCAGGCGAGTTTAAATCTAAAATCCAGGACAAAAGCTCCCTTTCTGTATCTCTCTCTCCCAATAATACTGACAATGGGGACAAAGTTCTAAGTTCAAATTGGGGTGCTGGATTACACCTCTCCATAAAGTCATCCAATTTTAGCTGTTTAAGAGGCTTAGAGTAATTACACTCTGTCATAGATTTTGGGGAGACATAGTAAGATCTCTGCCTCTTACTTTTCTTTATCATTTTGGTAGATAATTGATCCAGTATCTCTCAGCAAAGTTAAATATCGCAACAATTTATCCTCCCTCGGCAATCGTAGTTCAGATAGATGATAGATAGATAGATAGATAGATAGATAGATAGATAGATAGATAGATAGATAGATAGTCTTTGACCACTAGAGGGAACTACAATGGTATCTGTTATTAAAGAGATTCTTGACCAGTCATTACAGAAGATTTGTCATTTCGTGAATCAGTCAAAATATACTACTTACATAGAGAATATTAAAACAGAGCAAGAGATACAATTAGGTGTAGAAAATTATCGACCTACTGTGTCAACTTTAAAAATACTGGATAATGCAAATAACCTAACTGTAACTTCAGAATATAAATCTGACATCAGCTCTTCTTATTTATTTATTTATTTATTTATTTATTTTAATTTATATACCGTCCTTCTCCCCGGGAGGGGGACTCAGGGCGGTGAACAACCAGATTTAAAACACATATAATACAAACATTAAAAGAATGATAAAATTAAATTAAATTCATTGGCGTTCCAAATAAAATTCTAACCCCATTAAAATACCCAATTTAAAACCCCAGAAATCAATAAGAAAAATTTTGTTAAAACCCCCATTTAAAAACAATCAAGCAAGGCCGGCTTGTTGAAATAAATAGGTCTTAAGGGCCTTTCGGAAAGTGCGGAGGTCCGGGATCAAACGAACTTCTGGAGGCAGCTCGTTCCATAGGGTGGGTGCCCCCACAGAGAAGGCTCTCCCCCTGGGGGCCACCAGCCGACATTGCTTGGCTGATGGCACCCTGAGAAGGCCCTCTCTGTGTGAGCGGTGGGAGGTTATCGGTAGCAGCAGGCGGTCCCGCAGGTACCCCGGTCCCATGCCATGGAGCGCTTTAAAGGTCAAAACTAACACCTTGAAGCGCACCCGAAAGACCACCGGAAGCCAGTGCAGCTCGCGCAGGAGAGGTGTCACATGGGAGCGCCCTGTCGCTCCCATAATCACCCGTGCGGCCGCATTCTGGACCAGTTGGAGCCTCCGGGTGCACCCCAAGGGGAGCCCCATGTAGAGAGCGTTACAGTAGTCCAAGCGAGACGTGACGAGTGCATGAGTGACCATGCACATGGAGTCCCGATCCAGAAAGGGGCGCAACTGGCGCATCAGGCGAACCTGATAAAAGCCCCCCCTGGCCACGGCCGCCACATGCCCTTCCAAGGACAGCCGCGAATCCAGGAGGACACCCAAGTTGCGCGCCCCCTCTGTGGGGGCCAATGACTCACCCCCAATAGCCAGCGATGGCACTAGCTGGCTATACCGGGACGCCAGCATCCACAGCCACTCGGTCTTGGAAGGGTTGAGACGAAGCCTGTTCCTCCCCATCCAGACCCGCACGGCCTCAAGGCACTGGGACATCACTTCGAGGGCATCATTGGGGTGGTCAGGGGTGGAGACGTACAGCTGAGTGTCATCAGCGTACAGTTGGCAACTCACCCCAAAACCACGGATGATCTCACCCAGCGGCTTCACATAAATGTTGAACAGGAGCGGCGAGAGGACCGAACCTTGTGGCACCCCGCAAACGAGGCGCCTCGAGGTCGACCTCTGCCCCCCTGCCAACACAGACTGCGATCGGTTGGAGAGATATAAGAGAAGGCTTTAGGCCGAGGGAAGCCACTGTTCTTCAGACGGCCGGCTGTGAGTCCTCCTTATGAAGTGGGGCCATGGGGTTTAGATGGGCTTGCTGATCACGTACCTGGCTCCCTGCCATGTGGCAACAGCCCTGCCTGAGCTTCTCAACGTTATTGCTGCGGTGGCGGTTGATACCCCCAGGCTTATGGTTATGGGGGATTTCAACTTGCCGTCCGTGGGTGAGACGTCTGAAGTGGCTCGGAGTTCATGGCTTCCATGACAGCTATTGTCAGGTATGCTTCCTTCAGTATCCAGGAAAGGAAGACCCAGACTTCATCATAGGTTAAAGACTGGTACTTTTACTAGATATGAAATGAACGCAACCATAGAAAGCAGGATTCTGAAGCAAAACGCGCGAAAGTTACAATTAGAAAGCATCCCCTCCCCTGTGCACCATAAATCATCCAATCCACAGGTCTTCCAGAGGTCCGGTGGGAGCAAACGTCTGGTCCTGTCAGCATCCAGGAATGCAGTGTCCGTTGGTCTGATAACAGCTTAAGAAATGGTTTCGTTTCCCAGATTTAGAAAGCCTGCGTGAGCCTAAACCCCCCCTCCCTCTGTTTCTATGACAACCGAAGCAGCATTCTTCGAGGTTGACATTCGGCCCCCCTTCAGAAGAGACAGCTTCTAATCCTGAAATAGAGAAAAGAAGAGGTAATATCACAACAATTAATACTTATCATGTCTCAAGGTTTATCAGGGTATTTGGTGTGAAACAACTGCACTTTTCTAGGTGCCCTAACATCACGTTTATTCACCCATTCAGCTTGTGATAACGGGAAGTGCTTCCATGCTACGAGATACTGTACTTTTCCATGATGTTTTCTAGAGTCCAAAATCTCTTTTACTTCAAAGTGTTGTTCCCCTTCAATGAGGATGGGAACAGGAACAGGAGGAGGTTCTTTGGACGGACGTAGAGGGGATGATTGTTCCAGTTTCAGTAAACTAACATGAAACACTGGATGAATTCGTCGCAAGTTCTTGGGTAGATCTAATTCAACCATGACTGGGTTAATGATCTGAGTAACAGGGAAAGGGCCCACATACTTAGGACCAAGCTTTTTTGATTTCTGAGGAGTTTGCAAATACTTGGTAGACAGATAAACCATGTCCCCCACTTTATAAACATGTGCAGGGCATCTCCTTTTGTCGGCTTGGGCTTTATGGGCTTGGTGACCATCATCTAACGCTTTTCGAGTCACTGCCCAAGTCGCTCGTAATTGATCGATCCACTCAACTAGAGAAGGGTTCTGTGGGTCATCATGAGGTAACTCTGGGATTGGCACAAACTCTTGTCCAGAAGCCACCTTGAAAGGAGTGAAACCTGTGCTGCTATGTATGGAATTATTATATGCCACTTCTGCGAATGGCAGCAAGTATACCCAGTTGTCTTGTTGGTAGATTATATAACATTTCAGATACTGTTCTAGCAATAGTCCTTCGGAATTTTCTCCTCCCCTTCAATGTGGTCTATTGCCATCTCTGCTTCTTTGTGCTTCTCTCTGTTCCCAAGGGGGGGTTCTTCCCTCTCTAGTGGCGGGTTCCTAGCACGAATGCACAAGACCCCCATTTTCCAATTGACTCGCGGGTTCAATTTATGTAGCCAGGGTAGGCCAAGTATAAGGGGGCGTTCCATGCTAGGGGCCACAATAAAACTGAGAGTCTCTACGTGATTCCCTAATTGCATTTCGATGGGTTTGATTACAAAATTGGTTGCCCCCCTCCCACTGCTATCGATCCATCTAGTTGACAAAACGCAATAGGCCTTTTCAATGCTTTCAGTCTCAGGCCCATCTCCTCTACTACCTTCAGGCTGATTATGCATCAGGCTGATTATGCACCCAGAGTCTAATAGGGCTGGCATCTGTGTGTGGGCCCCTGTGGACGGCACCCTTAATTCTACAGGGATGAGCATGGGGCCCTCAGTGTGACTCACCAGATCATTAGAGTTGGAGTTGGTCTCACTGTCGTCCGCATTGGTCGGAGTTTCCAACTCACCCTTGGCCCGGGGAGCGAACTCAATGACTTCCCCTTCCAGCACAGTTTCACAAACTTTGGGGGTGCTTTGTCTGTCTTCTTAGGCCCTCTGCTGGTAGGTTTTGGCACTGGCTTGGAGGAACGCTCAGAGGCCCGGTGACCTTCCGTACCACACTTGAAACACGTGAAGGGTTTTGGCTTGGGTTTGGACTCCGCCCTCCCCCCGGCCATCCTTGGGGCTTCCTTGTGGTAGTAGGAGGATGAAGGCTCCCCTGCACGCCCTCTTTGGAGTCAACTTCGGGCTATCTCGATTTCCACATCCTCAGCTACTATGTACCAACTGTGCAAATCTTCGGGAACCCCCCCGTGCTCTACAGTCTTTGTAGATTTCCTCATTCAGTCCGTCTTTGAAACTCTCCAGCAGAGCTGTTTCTGACCACCCTGTCATGTATGGTACCAGCTCACAAAACTCTTGGGTGTATTCCGCTACCGATCTCCGGCCCTGCTGGATACCCTTTATTTGGAGTCTCGCCTTCCGCTCAGCTAGGTGGTCCTCAAACCACCTCCTAAGAGCTGCCATGAACAGGTTGTAATTACGCAGCAGGGGGGAATTGTTATTGTGGAGGACCACCATCTATTCAGCTGCCACTCCCTCTAGGGCACTAGTGACACATCTCACTCGAGCTGCATCCGATAGGTAGTCCTCCCCCCAGTCCTGCATGTGATTCCACACTTGGGTTAAAAAAAACCTCAGGGTTTTCGGTTCTCCTCCATGTTTTCCAGGCGGGGGGGGGGGATTTTCAGTTTCTTGCTTCTGCAAGGTGGGGTCTGCAAGGCTGGGGGTCCCTAGGCTGCTGCATCCGTCACTTGGCCACCTGAAGCCTGAGATGTATCTTCACCAGCTCCCTCTTCCTCTCCCCCACAAGCCCCTTCCTCTGGATTTACTTTGGAGTATTCTCCTCCCTTCCCTGCAGGGGTTGGGTAAAACCCATGGTTTTTTTGACTTTTTTCAACATCGTGGAGGAGTTGTAGTGCTTGTGCCATCATGAGGCTTTCCTTTTGCTCTTGCAGCCACATTGCCTCCCCCTTTCAAGGTCTGGAGCTCGTTACTCCGTAGGGTGTCCTCCCCAGGTACAGCAACCTTCCTATTCCCTTCGATCATCTGGCTTTGTCTGGCTCCTCTCTCAGCTGTAAATTCTCCATCCACACTGCGGCCTCTTCCCCCGGCCCGCATGAAGTCATCGCTGAGCCATATGCCCCCATCTGATCTAAATCACTTTCTTGATCAGACATCCTGTGAATTTCAGCCCCCTCGGTGTTTGTCCGGGATGGCTGAGAATGTGAATCCTGCTTTTTTTTTTAATTGAAAATTTTATAAAAATACAAACATATAAACCCCCCCTCCCCCCTTCAACCCCCCCATCCCTCCCCCCCTTCAACCCCTCTCCCCCCCGACTTCCCAGAGTGAAATACGGGGTTTTTCTTCTTCGACAAAAAAGATAAACCAATCATTAACCTATCTAATTTCTAGTTTACAAACACCGTCAAAATCTTAACTCCAATCTAATAAGAAAATTACAACTCTATAGTTCTTCTTCATTCATACGCAATTTGATGTCTTCTTATATGATATTTATTCCAAATATAGCCAATCCATTTCCTCCACTCCAAAATGAATTTTTCTTGCGTATGATCCTTCAAATATGCTGAGATTTTAGCCATCTCAGCTAAATTCATTACTTTTACAATCCATTCTTCTACTGTGGGCAAAGAGTCTTTTTTCCAGTGTTGTGCAACCAACAATCTGGCTGCTGTTATTAAATTTAAAATCAGCTTAGTCTCCAATAATGTACATTCATTTATAATACCCAATAAAAACAATTGCGGTGTAAATTCCAACCTTTTTTTCAAAATATTTTGCATTACCCACCAAATCTTTATCCAAAATGCTTTAACCTTCTTACAGGTCCACGAAATATGAAAATAAGTTGCATCTTCACAGTCACACCACCAACATTTAGCTTGTACATTAGAATACATACATGACAACTTTTTTGGATCTAAATGCCATCTATAAAACATCTTATAAAAGTTTTCTCTAAGATTTTGTGCTTGAGTAAATTTAACATTTCTGACCCAGATCTTTTCCCATGTCTCCATCATTATTGGTTCTTGAAAATTTCTAGCCCATTTAATCATACAGTCTTTAACCAACTCTGTTTCAGAATCTATCTCTAATAATACATTATATAATCTTTTAATATGCATAATACCCTGGTCCCTAATTTGCTTTACCAAATTTTCTTCATTTTCCATAAGACCTGTTTTTTGATCCTCCCTCCACCTTGCTTGAAGCTGACCATATTGAAACCAGGTATAAATTATCCCTTCCTTCTTCAAAACCTCTAAGGGTTTAAGTTGTAGTTTGCCCCTTTCTCTAAATAAAAGTTCTTTATATGTAATCACCTCCATCTTTTGTTCTATACTTATATTTTCTATTGCATGTCTGGGATTTGCCCAAATAGGTATTTTATAATCCAATTTATATTGATATTTCTTCCAGACTCTCAACAAGGCATTTCTAAGCATATGACTTTTAAAAATTTTATCCACTTTCTTTTCATACAGTAAATAAGCATGCCATCCATAAAGTAGGTCATGTCCTTCTAAATTCAGAATTCTGTCCTCTGTTAAATTAAACCAATCACTAATCTGAACTAATACCGAGACCTCATAATATAATCTTAAATTTGGCATTTTTAAACCACCTCTCTCCCGAGCATCTTGTATAATTTTTAATTTAACTCTAGTTTTTTTACCTGACCATATAAAAATATTGAGACCTTTTTGCCATTCCCTCAATTGTTCATCCTTCTTCAACACCGGTATCATTTGGAACAAAAATAAAAACTTAGGTAATACATTCATTTTAATTGCTGCTATTCTACCTAATAAAGATAATTGTAACTTTTTCCAATTCTCCATTTCTTTCTGCACCTTTCGCCATAAAACTTCATAATTGTTTTTAAATAACTTTGTATTTGATCCAGCAATAAACACACCCAAATATTTAACCTTTTTAACTATTTCAAATCCCGATATTTGTTGAAGCTCTTCTCTTTGATTAGAAGACATATTTTGGTCACTATCTTAGTCTTATGTTGATTTATTTTAAATCCCGAGACTTTTCCATATTGTTTTATCAATTCCAACATATATGAAACTGTATCTATAGGTTGCGTTAATGTAACAACTAAGTCATCTGCAAAGGCCCTCAATCTATAGTCTTGCCGTCGAATCACTATTCCTTTTAGTTCTTTAGATTCACGTATCTTTTTCAGCAAAATTTCCAAAGATAAAACAAACAATAAGGGAGATAATGGACAACCCTGCCGCGTTCCCTTTTCTATCTTAAAACTATCCGTTAAACTTCCATTAATAATTATTTGTGCAGTTTGTTCCCTATATATTGCTTTAATTGACCTCATAAATTGCTCCCCAAATTGCATTTTATCTATTATTTTGAATAAAAATTGCCAATTCAATCTGTCAAAAAATTTCTCTGCATCCAAAAAGAAAAAAGCTGCAGGAATCTGATTATTTTTCTCCAAATATTCAACCAAATTTATTATTTGTCTCAAATTGTATTTCATATATCTCCCCTTTATAAACCCTGATTGATCATTGTGAATTATTTGTTGCATGATTGGCATTAATCTATTTGCCAGTACTTTGGTAAAAATCTTATAATCAGTATTTAAAAGTGAGATAAGTCTAAAATTTTCAGGTTTAACACAGTTTTGGTCCTCTTTAGGAATCAGTGATATAAAAGCTGTTTTCCATGAGGGTGGGGTTTCTCCCCCAGAATGAATTTTATTAAAAAGCATCCTAAGCGGTTCCACCATTTCCATCTACAAGTTCTTATAATAAATAGCTGTCAACCCATCCATTCCCGGTGTTTTACCTACTTTTAACTGTTTGATTGCTAAAATAATCTCTTCAGAGTTTATTGGTTGATTCAAACCTTCTCTTTGATCCAAAGTTAATTCCTGGATATCAACCTCTCTAAGATATCTATCTATATCTTTACCTTGTATCAAATCTCCTGCATATAGTTTTGTATAATATTCTAAAAAGGCTTTTTTAATCAAATTTTGTTGATAAACTTCTTTACCTTTATATTCCATCTTTCCAATAATACGTGATCTTTGCTTTTTCCTTAACATAGAAGCTAACCATCTGCCTGGTTTATTAGCATTGCAAAATGTATTATGTTTAGCATATTGTAAAGTAGTTGCAACTTGATCAGCCATTAACATATTAAATTGCTGTCTTAATATACCTATTGCTTCTTTTACTCTTTTATCTTCTGGATTATCTATTAACAATTGTTTTTTCTTCTTTATTTCTTCCTCAATATCCTTCCGTTTCTTTGCCTGCTTTTGTCTATATTTATTATTCATATATATCAACACTCCCCTCATATAAGCCTTACTTGCATCCCAAACCATTTCCATAGAAGTACCTTTATACATATTGTTAACAAAAAACTCCTTCATATATTTTCTAAGTTCTTTAACATTTTCTTCATATCTAAATACATTTTCATTTAATCTCCAAGACCTCCTTTCTTTTCTCTCCTGTTCTAATTCCAACCAAATTGGGCTATGATCAGCTAAAATCCTTGGAAATATCTTGACTTTCTTCACCCTAGAAAGGAAATCAGATGTTAACAAAATAAAATCAATCCTAGAAAAGGATTAATGTCTATCAGAAAAAAAGGTAAAATCTTTTTCATCTGGATTCCATTCTCTCCAAACATCCCTTAATTCTAAATCATCCATAATTTCAAAAAAAGGTTTGGGTAATTTGGCACGCAAAACAACTTTAGATATAGTCTTCTTATCCTTAAAAATATCAATTACTCCATTCCATCAAAATAATTGATTTATAATCCCATTGCGATATTTTGGTATATAAAAATTTATAAAAATTTTCTTGTTGCTGGTTCAGTGCATAAATTCCAATCAAAAGCATTGTTCCATTTTGAGTCCTCACTTCAATTGCTATATATCTTCCTTGATCATCCGCCTCTATCAAATTTGCTGTTATATTCTTTTTTATATATACCACTATTCCATTTCTCTTTTCCAAAGATGATGCCACAAAGTGAATCCCTAATTTGAAATTAATTAAGTATTTCTGATCTGTTGATTTAATATGTGTCTCTTGTAAGCATACAATATCATTATTAAATTGTTTCAAATAATGATATATTTTCTTTCTCTTTTGTGGTGAATTCAAACCATTGACATTCCAAGACAAAAATTTAACTGGCATCTTTGCGAAACTGAAGCGTATGGAGCATATTTTGAAGATCTTCTTTCACCTTGATCTTCGGTCTTGCCCCCCCCCCCCACAGCTTCTGATTTTGTATCCAGTTGTTGTTGTTGTTTAGTAGTTGATCTTGTCACACGTTGTGCTCTTGGTTCCTCCAGTTTTGCAAATTCCAGTGGTCCTTCCAGTTGACTTAAAGGAAAAGGAAGTGATGCTGGGTCCAATTGGTTCTGGTCATCTTGATTCTTAGATTCTCCGACCACTGCCTCAGCATATGTTAAAGACTGTTGCTTTCCTTTTTCTGCTTTTTTATCATCTTTAGGGGGGTGTTCCACTTTCAGTACATAAAATTCTCTTGCTTTCTCAATGGTATTCAGTCGGTACCTCTCTCCAGCATAATCCACTATTATGCCTACTGGTACATCCCATCTGTACACTATTTGTTGTCTTCTTAACTCATCCACTAAAAAACCAAAATTCTTTCTGTCTCTGAGCATTTTAGGAGGAATCTCTTTCAGCACCTTAATTTCCTGTCCAGACACCTGTACTTTATTGTTGTAAGAAGCTTGCAATACATCATTTCTAATTCTTCTCTCAGTAAAATAAATCACAACATTTCTTGGCAAATTTCTGTTTTTTGCAATCCATGAGTTAACTCTGTAGACTTTGTCCAGGTGACCAATTATTTCATCCTTCTTCATTCCAGCCACTGAGGCAATCACTTCAGCACATTTCTCTCTTAAGTTCTCACGTCCATTCTCTTTCAACCCTCTCAGCCTCAGGGCGAACTCCATTGACCTGTATTGCATCATGGTAATATCACCTTCCATCTTCTCCGATTTGGTCTGGAATTCTCCCATTTTACCCTCCAAGTCTTGAGTAACCTCACTGATTTCTTCCACTCTTTCATCAAGCTGCACAAGAAGTTTAGACAAACCAGAAACAGCCAGCAAAATATCTTCTCTTATTTCATCATGTTTCTCTTCAACAGTCTTTTTAATTTCATTTCTGATTTCTTTTACATCTTTTAAATCCTCCTCAAATTTCCCCATTCTCTCTTCTATTTTTTCTTCTATTTTAGCTGTTTGGGCAATCACAATTTGTGTTATAAACTCCTTAAGCTCACTCATAAAGTCCTCTTTACTTGATACCTCCCCCGGAAGTTGAGTCTTTTGTGTCACAGTAGAGACTGAAGGAGAAGCCCCTCCTGCTTTGGCTGATGCTGGCTTGGTTTGTTTAGAAGCCATTTTAGTTTCAAAAAAATCACTTAAACTATAAATTTGCTAGCAGAGCTGGTCGCGACCATCTAATGCTGCTTATGCAGCAGCGCTTTGAATCCGGAGACGTTTCCCTGGGGAGCCCACCTTTCAAGCCCCTGAACTTGATCCCAGGGGCTTTTTTGGTGGCTCTACCTGCCGGAAACTTCTCTGCCCCTCTTCTTTTCCCAAAGAGGGGTCTGCAAAACCGCCAGACAGCTGTTTTTCGCTGTCAGGGGTAGTTTAACGGAGTTCAAAGCCGGCGACCTAAAAAGAGGTCGTCAACGAGGATCGCGGCGCCAATCGGAAGTCGTGAATCCTGCTTAATGTCAGGTATGCTTCCTTCAGTATCCAGGAAAGAAAGACCCAGACTTCATTGTATAATAAAGCATGGTACTATTACCAGATATAAAGTGAACGCAAACATGGAAAGCAGGATTCTGAGGCAAAAAGCATGAAAGTTACAGATAGAAAGCATCCTCTCCCATTGTCCACCGTAAATCATCCAATCCAAAGATCTCCCAGAGGTCAGGTGGGAGCACATGTCTGGCAGTGTCATCAATCAGGAATGTGGTGGCCGTTGACCTGATAGCAGCTTCACCAGTTCAGTAATAAGGCTTAAGAATCGGTTTCGTTTTCCTGGCCGGCATCATACATAGCCCAGCTAGCTACCCCCCTCCCTCCATTACTATGACAGCCACAGCAGAGAAAAGCAGAGGCTGACAGATATTGCAAAATCTCCATTCTCTCCTCACTCCAGGAGAAAGATACGGCAAAATCTCCATTCTCTCCTCACTCCCTGCATTATACGCTACAGTTTATAAAACCTCAGGAGAATAATGCCTCAATTTTTAGATTTAATCTTCTTGAACATAAGAGTTCTGGGGGGCAGTCACTGCCATATCAAAAGTCCTGCTGTCTTCACTTGCCAGACAGGAAAGGAATTAAATACACAAATTGGATAGATAAAGTATACTTTAGGAAACAGATCCTGAAGAATGCAACCTCTTGCAGAGGAATGTTGCATTCCTCACCCTTATGTAATTGTTGGATGATAAAATATGTGTAAACTCCTGCATGTTCCCCAACTGCCCTCAGAGAGCAAGGCTAACTCAATCCTCAGGCCTCTCAGACCTTTCAGTTGCTTCCATAAAAAAATGTTTTCTGTGATACCAGAACCTTTCAGTTGCTTCCATAAAAAAATGTTTTCTGTGATACCAGAAAGAAACTTGTTTTCCTTCATAGAAATTGTAGGTGTTCCTGTTTACTGCTCAGTACAGATTTAAAGACAATTATTAGATCATGCCCATATCTACTTTTAGTAAAGATTTTTTTAGTGTACTTGCACAAATGGAATGAAAGCTTTTGTAGTCAGAATAAATTGGATTTAATTTTACTGCAAAATTATTCTTATTATCTTTAGCAAGATATTTAATTAAATAAAAATGCAGAATATTACATCTAAGGCAGTATACGATTGAGAAAAAGCTCTTTTGCCATGCCTATAAGCATGCAGCAATTGTTGCATAATCTTGAAATATTTGGCTATAACTCTACTCTTATCACTATATCGAATTACTCAATTAGCTGGTTGCTTTCTCTGGTAAATAGTGATTATGATGTAACAATCACATTAGATGCTAGCAGGGTTTTTAAAAGCTGCTTTTCAAAATACTTTTACATGGTGTCTATCATCCCAGTTTTGGTATTAACAACTTAAATTACTATGCTAGAAGCTAGGTGAACAAAGTAAAAATGTTACATGGTTTATTTTTGAAAGTTTTCTAAAAGGAAATACTCCTGCATTTCAATTTATGTTTAAAGCTTAGTTTGAAAAGGATTGTCTATATCCCAGTATTATTAGTCTGGAACCATAGAATTATGCAAAATTACAAAATTTTGTTTGTAGTTTGTAAAAGAGAAAATAAAGATGAAAATAATCACAATAGTGTAGGACTTTTATTGAAAGTTAATATAGTTTTGGCAAAAAGTACATTTATTTGTTTGTTTGTTTGCTTGTTCTCAATTAGTATTCATGTTTTCCTCTAAGTGAAGTCCATAGTATTACTTTTTCTTTTTTGACATGGCACAGTATATGCAGCCTATAATAGGAGAAATAAAACGAAATCTTTCTGTTTTCTCCGGGATAAGTCAAGGATCACTGTTTTAGCATTTTTGTTATTTAAAACATTTGTTTTTGTTTTTTGAGAAACAAGCTAGTAAATCTTTTTCTTTTACCACCTAAGCACTCTATACATATTGTGTGTGTGTGTGTGTGTGTGTGTGTGTGTGTGTGTGTGTGTGTGTGTGTATACACCAGGGATTATATATTTAATTCATTCTTATCCATTTTAACTTGTGAGAATTTTGAAAGATTGAGTGTTGGAAAAGTAATTATTTCAGCTTGGTTTGAAAATTAGTCCTTGTAATCCTAGTTTTGGGTTGATGGTGACCACCTCAAGTTGATTTTCAGTCTAGCATGATTTCAGCAGTTTAAATGTATGACTAATGGCAAGTGAAGTTCTTACAAAAAGTTATTAATTCTTCTGTGCATAGAAGGAGGTAAAGCATATTATTACGTATATAGGTATGCAAACCTCTTTAGATAATTTGGCTTCTGTTTTATGTGAAGATAAATTGTTGCCTTTTCTGTTTATTATTGTGATTTCATAGGTATTTGAATTTAAGTGTATTGTTTATTTGAATAATTACTGTTTTATGCTGTATTTATTTTTAACAGATGAACCAAACAAATTTTGATATATGAGTATTACAGCATTTTGATCAAAGGAATATTTAAAATTACCAATGCCAGTACATTTATTTATCTATAGTAATGTAAATATATCTTGTATTTACTTGGAAGGAGAAAAAGAAGAGGCAAATGAATGTTGGCAAGTATTGCTGGCTCCTTGAGCAACTGGAGATTTCCAGGGATTCTGCTGCCACTCAGCCATTGGCTCTTCTATTGGTAGCGTAAAATTGAACTTGTCTGTGAGTTCTCATTAATAAATTCCTCTAGGCCAAGGGTCTTCAAACTTTTTAAACGGGGCAATTCACAGTCCCTCAGACTGTTGGGGGGCTGGACCAGCTGAGTGGGTGTGGCTAGGTGACCATGTGGTTGGGTGGGCTTGGGCAATTAGCAGTCCATTTTGCCTTTGTCCTTCCTAAGATGTACTTGCTGAACCCAAGGCATCTATTTACTTAATAAGACCACACCCCAAGAGAAAAAGAGCACACAGTTTCTTGCCACTTGCCTAATTTCAGTACAACAGCAGCTTCAGGCTTCTTAAAATAGAGCATTAAAAAAAGAATAAAACAAACAGGATTTCCTTCAAAATAACTCCTGATTATATGTTTCAGAAGACCACACAGTAAACCAGACTGAGAAATGCACCAATTAAGACTGCAAGTAAAACCCCAAGATTTGGGAAAGAGAATCACTCTAAAATCCATTAGCATTGCATTTCTCTGAATGCACCATATATCTTTATCTTATGTATTGTAAATTGATTTCTGATGCATTTAACTTATGGAATTATCTTTTGTTACTATTTCCAGCAATATTAATCTGCATTTCTTATTTTATTTAAAATGAACAGATTTCAAATTATATAAACCCCATTGAGATTGTCTGTAGCCAAACACAACCCCCACTGATTTTCTGTCACACACACACCAATCTGCTTTAAAAGGTAAATATTATATATAAAGTAAATGTTACAGGCAATACTTTAGTGCTGATTAAATATAAAAGAGGCCAAATTGACTGATCAGAAAGTGACTCCCTGATAACTAAGGATAGGTCCATCTCAGGTTTCATTTAGAATTGAAGGGGTGACAGAGAAAGAAAAGAAAAGCTTTTAAGTTAAATAGGCTTACTCTGGTAATTACACAGCTAATCAATTTAGGTCGCAGAACACAGGCAATGAAATAACAACAAAAAAACCTCCCCCACGTTACTGCTTCTGAACTAAAGCAATTGAGCAGGGAAGCCAGAGTGGGAAAGATCCTTAGCAAAATGTTCACCTTAGCAACCTTAGTAAACACACACAGATGAGATGAGTCCGAAGTCAGAGAAGGAACCCTTACAAGCCCCAGTCACTGTGTCCTCCACTCCCACGCCCTTTTCTTTTGAATCCAAGGGAAAAAGCCCAGAAAAAATGCTCCCAGAGCTGTAGAACTGCACTTGCAGTAGAGTAGGAAGAAAAACCTTGGGACTTTAAAAACTCAGGGAGAAATCCTCTCATCATCCCCCACGTGGCTGCTTCTGAACTAAAGAAAGCTACCATTTGAGCAGGGAAGCTAGAGTGGGAGAGATCAAATGCCAGCCAGTCAATGACAGTCCCAGGGATTTAAGATTTGGGCTCCCCTTTTTCTTCCTTCCTTTCCAGCGAGCGGCAGTTTGCAGGGTCTGAAATTTACTTTTCCTTTCTGCCTTTGCCCACTTCCTAGCCAAAGAATGCTGCTTCTTTTGCTGCCTCCCCACAAAAAGAATCTCTTTTTCTTTCTCCTTCCTTCCTTCTCATCTTCCTTCCTACCTTCCCTGCCTGCCTGCTTCTCATTCCCATCTCATTCCAGAGTGTGGCAATGCTGCTGGTGACTGTGCTTACCTGCGGCTGTGGCTTTCCCACAGGGGCGGGATGGGGGTGGTCCCAGTGTGAGGGAAGCCACACAGGCTGCATGCTGGGCCTTTTTGGCCTTCCTGGCCCCCAGAATCCTTCTGCCAGCCACAAATGACTGTGTTTTTGGCCTCCCCCTGCCTCCAGTAGCTCTCTGCCTTACCTTCCACTTCCAGCTCGCAAAGGTAAATCCTGCGCTCAGCTGAAGGATGGGGGCCAATGGGTGGATGGGGCAATGTGGGCAGGGCAGCTTCATGGTCCCACATGGGCCAGATTAATGGCTTCAGTGGGCTATATCTGGCCCATGGGCCGTAGTTTGAGGACCCATGCTCTTGGCAGTCTAATTCTATATTTGGCATTCAGTTAAATATAAGCCAGCAGTGTGCAGTGGCAGCCAAAAAAGCCAATGCAATCCTAAACTGCATTAACAGAAGGATACAATCAAGATCAAATAAGGTGCTATTACCACACCAAGAATACTGCACCCAGTTTTGATCACTATAAAAATGGTGTTGAGACTCTAGAAAAAGTGCAAAGAAGAGCAACCAAGATTATTAGGACTGGATTATTAGGACTGGAGACTAAAACATCTGAAGAATGGTTATAGGAACTGGGCATGGCTAGTTTAGTGAAGAGAAGGACCAGGGGAAATATGGTAGCAGTGTTCCAATATTTAAGAGGCTGCCCCAGTGGAAGGGGTCAAGCTATTTTGCAAGGCACCCAAAGGCCAGACAAGGAATAATGGATGGAAACTGATCAAGGAGAAATTGAATCTAGAAATAAGAAGAAATTTTCTGACATTGAGAACAATTAATCAGTGGAACAGCTTGCTTTCAGAAGTTGTGGGTGCTTCATCACTGGAGTTTTTTAAGAAAAGACTGGACGCGTATTTGAGGGTCTCCTGCTTGAGCAGGAGGTTGGACTAGAAGTCCTCCAGCTCTATTCTGATTGGTTGATAAAAGGAATGGGGAGGGAGAATCAATGTTTTTCTATTTCTATTTTCTATTTCTATTTTCTATTTTTCTATAGACCTTGTGTGTGCTATTATACCTTCTTGCAAGCAGGTAACAGTGCTCTGCTGTCACTTGCTACCTCGGTTCAACTTCTAGAAAGTATGATGTTTGAAGTGTGGGGAAAGGATGAAGATATGAAAGAAATACAGGTAGTCCTTGACTTACAACAGTTCATTTAGTGACAGTTCAAAGTTACAACAGCACTGAGAAAAGTGACTTATAACCAGTTTTCAACTTAATGACCATTGTAGCATCTCGATGTCACATGATTTATATTTAGATGCTTGGCAACTGGTTCATATTTATGACAGTTGTAGTGTCCTGGGGGCACGTGATCTCCTTTTGCGACCTTCTGACAAGCAAATTTAATAGGGAAGCCAGATTCATTTTAACAGCCATGTTATTAATTTAACAACTGCAGTGATTCACATAACAAATGTGGCAAGAAAAGTTGTAAAATGGGGCAAAATTCACTTAATAAATTTCTTAGCTAGCAACATAAGTTCTGCGCTCAATTGTGGTTGTAAATCAAGGATGACCTGTAATGGCATCTTTTCTATCTGCCTGTAGTCTGCAGCAATCCCTCAGTGCCTAAACAGACTGGGATTAATGCTGTCATAAAATCTCAGCTCTTCCCTTATTTTATCTATTGTTCCTCTTTGAATCCATCAATGAATCCTTTTTTATACTAGGCCAAATCCTGAGCCAACACCTGTTTTATAACAGCAAAAAGTTGGCCATAGATTCCACTGTTGGTTATTTCTTAACTGGATCCTCAAAGTCAGTTTTCAGGCATCCCAGAGAATTAGTACAATAGCCTAAATCTGGGCTGGATAACCTCTATACAATTCTGTCAATCATGATGCTAATTGTAAATACTGTGTGAGTTTTGTCCATTGCCAAATCAAATGCCTCATGATATGATTCATTTTAAGCATAGATGGTAATATATTTGCTTGGATTCCTATGTGTTAGGCAAGGAGGCAGGTTCCCTGCAAGAAAGACTGCTAGTTGTTTGTTTGTTTAAATATTTAATATACCACCTTTATTAATTTTATAAATAAATCAAGACATTTACACCCACAATATGTTTTATCTTATTTATTTATTTATTTATTTGTTTGTTTGTTTGTTTGTTTGTTTGTTTGTTTGTCAGATTTATATGCTGCCCTTCTCCCGTAGGACTTGGGGCAGCTCACAACAATAAAACAACCCGACAATAGATAATATTTAAATAATATTAAAACCAAATATAAAATCCCCAGATCCCCAAAATTAAAATCCACAACAGATCAGGGAAACTGCTGAAAGAGCCATGTCTTTAGGTCGGTGCGGAAGGTGCGAAGCTCGGGGGCCATCCGGAGCTCAGTGGGCAACCCATTCCAGAGGGTCGGTGCAACCACAGAGAATGCCCTCATCCTGGGGACCGCCAGCTGACACTATCTGGCTTAGGGGACCCGGAGGAGGCTGCCTTATGTGAGCGCACTGGGTGGTGGGAGGCCGGTAGGATCCTGCAAATACCCTGGGCCCGTGCCATGAAGGGTGAGTACCAGCACCTTGAAGCAGATCCGGAGGACCACCGGCAACCAGTGCAGCTCATGCAAAAGTGGTGTTACATGGGAGTAGTGGGATGCATCCGTAACTACTCGCGCCACCGCATTCTGGACCAGTTGGAGCCTCTGGGTGCATCCCAAGGGCAGCCCCATGTAAGGGCATTGCAGTCATCCAACCGAGAGATAATGAGAGCATGAGTGACTGTACGGAGGGCATCCCTGTCTAGGAAAGGGGGGAACTAGTGCACCAGGTGAACCTGTTCAAATGCCCCCCTTGTCACGGCCGTTAGATGGTCCACCAAAGATAGTTGTGAATCAAGGAGGATGCCAGGATTATGAACCCTTTCCGAGGGAGCAAGACATTCCCCTCCCATCAATAGTGATGAGGGAGCTAGATCATGGGATGCCAGTCTCCACAGCCACTCTGTCTTGGAGGGGTTGAACCTGAGCCTGTTCCTACCCATCCAGACCTGTACCGCCTCCAGGCACTTAGACATCACGGAAAGGGCATCCCTGGGTTGGTCTTATACTGTTTTTGGTATATTTGATTACCAGATATATATGTAAGAGAGTAGCCTACTTTTTCCAATTCTATATTGAATAGTCCTAAAAGAAAAAAATCTGGTTTCCATTATATATCTATTTTAAGAATCTTCTGGATTAAGACATAACTGTACACAATATTATTTTTTGCTTTATCACAAGTACATCACATATGATTAAAAAGTACCTTCCTTAAAATTTTCATCAAACATTTGAGACATATTTAACAAATTATCTGGTGTTAAATACTAGTGGTACATTATTTTATAAAAATTCTCTTTGAGGTTATAATTTAGCATAAATTTCAACCCTCTGGTCCACATATTATTCCATTCCTCCAGCATTATGTTATAATCAGATTTTCTTGTCCATTGAATCATGCTTTTTTTATAAACATTTTTTTATTAAATTAGAGACAGGGGCGGGTTCCAAATCCTGTCACTACCAGTTCTCTCGTGTGCGTGCAGGGCACTTCTGTGCATGCGCAGAAGCGTCTGGGCGGGTGGGCAGAGCTTCCCACCACTGCCGCTATTGGTTCACCCGATGTGGTGCGAACCAGTAGCAACCCACCACTGGTTATAGAGTATTGTAAAATACAAAATACAAAAGTAAATAGAAGAGCAGTGAGGGGAAAGGGGAAAGGGGGTCTGTGAGGAAAGAAGTGAGGAAAGATGGGGAGGGAGAGAAAAAGAAGCATTAAATCCAACTCTCTTTGTTACAGTAAAATAAGGCATTAACATGAAATCACAACTTTTTGCTCTTCCGTAATAGTTTGTTCTATAATGAACAAGACATTTCTATAAAGATCTGTCAGTCTAATCTGTAAAATGCAAAATCAAAGTTTTATTCTTTTCCACATCAAGCACGAAGTTCAAAAGCAGTCTCCATGTGGAAACAATAGCGCTTATGTTCTTTTTCTTAATCAAAGTAGTCAGTTTTGCCATTTCAGCCAACTCCATGAACTTCTGCAACCATTCTTCCATGGTAGGAATCGAAGTGTCCTTCCATTTTTGTGCATACAATAGTCTTGCTGCTGTCAACATATATAGTAACAAAGTTCCAAATTTTTTTTCCAGTTCTTTTTCTATTAGGCCCAGAAGGAAAAGTTCTGATTTCATTTCTATTTCCATTTTCAATTTTTTTGGTATTAAAATATGAATCATACTCCATTTTTTTTTCTTTATCACATGTCCACCATAGATGATAAAAAATCCCTTCTTTGCTTTTACACTTCCAACATTCATTTGACATACCTTTATACATCTTAGATAACTTATCTGGTGTTAAATACCAACAATACATCATCTTATAGAAATTTTCTTTTAGTTTATAATTTAATGTAAATTTTAAATCCTTCATCCACATATTTTCCCATTGTTCAAGCATCACATTATATCTAAAATTCCTTGCCCACTGAATCATACAATGTTTTACATGTTCATTTTCCAAATTCAATTTCAATAACATTTTATAAATCTTAGTGATAATATGTTCATCATTGCCACATAATAAAAGTTCCAATTCATTTTTAATGAAGTCAAATCCGTAACACTTTTTATCCAGTTTAAACCTTTCTTTTAATTGCCGATAAGTAAACCAATGGCAAATGTAACCTTTTGATTCAAGTTCTTCCCTCGGCTTTAATAGTGGGTCATCAGAATTAAAAGATAAATTTTTTACCATACATCAGCCAGTCTGGCTTTGCCACCATTTCTTTTCTTTAAAAAGCTTCCCGTGGTGACACCCAAAGTGGCAACTTCATAGAGAGCCTTGTTTTATATTTATTCCAAACTCTTAGAATGGCACACCTCACAAAATGGTTATTAAAATCGACATTAACTTTACTTTTATCATACCATAAGTAGCCATGCCATCCAAACCTTAATTCATGGCCCTCTAATTCAAGTAACCTCTTATCCTGGAAATTCATCCACTCTTTTGCCTAGGTCAAACAGTATGCATCAAAATACAGTTTCATATCTGGTAGACCCACCCCCCTCTTTCCTTGGCATCTTGCAATAGCTTATATCTAATTCTTGTTTTTTTTTCCTCTTGCCATTTCAATTTAGAGATATCCTTCTGCTATTGTTTAAATGTATTGTCAGTTTTGAGTATTGGTAATGTCTGAAATTACATCTTTGTAAATCCTGTTTAATATTCCTCCAAAGAGGGACATAGTTATTTTGAAACAAAACAGTTTGTATTTGTTAACATAACCCCTAAGTATTTCACCTTTTTCTTAACCATAAAACTTGACTTTTTATTCAATATATCACTATCCTGAGAAGACATATTCTTAATCAACATTGTTGTTTTCTGTTTATTTATTTTGAAACCTGCCAAAGCTCCAAACTCATTCAGTTTCCTCATCAAATATTCTATATTATTTTTTGGATCCTGTAGAAATATAACCAGATCATCAGCAAAAGCCCTCAATTTATAAACTTCTTTCTTAATATTTATACCCCTTATTTTGTTATCTTGTCTGATATCTCTATTCAAAACTTTGAAAACCAAAATAAACAGCAGAAGGTCAAAGGGCATCCTTGTCTTGTACCTTTTTGAATTTTATATGAATTAGTTAAATCACCATTTATAACAATTTTTGCATTTTTTGACATGTAGATTGCTTTAATTCCTTGGATAAAATAGATTGCTTTAATTCCTTGGAGCTTAAACAGAAAGCCCCAATTCAGGTTGTCAAAGACCTTCTCAGCATCTAAAAAATTAAGATAGCCTGTTTTTCATTATGATATTGTAAATATTCATTAATATTTAGGACAGTCCTCACATTATCTCTTAGCTGTCTTTTCAGCAGACTCCAGATCTTCTTTTGACTTCAGGATAGGTTCACCTTGAATATATTATATATAACTTACTGCATTAAAAATGCTATTTGTTTCTTTCCCTTTTCCTCACTCTTGTCCATTTCTCTTTACTCTTTTTCCCAATGTCTTTATTTTCATTTATATATGAGAACTTAATTAAGTTGCTCTAAGTCTTTTTCTCATACTTCTCCAGTCTCCCCATTTTAGGTGTCTCCTGCATTGGCCCTTTTTCCTCCTCTGCTTTTTAATATTCCATTACAGAACATAGACAGAACAAACTGTGGCAGAGGGAGAATTATTATTCTAATATTTTTATTCGATAATACTACTAATTTTCTGCACATGCTTTGTGTTTATTCCACCACTCCTTCCTTTACTGTAAGTTTGTTGGTGTCTGGATTTGTATAATACTGTTTGTTAATTTTTCCTATTTATTTCACATTGACCTTATGTAGATTTGCTCAGGATCACACAGATGCTTGGTAATTGCATAGTGAAGTGCAAATGTGAACCACATTTTTCATGCAAATGCTAAATACATCAAT
This sequence comes from Masticophis lateralis, assembly GCA_030761175.1. Taxonomy (NCBI): domain Eukaryota; kingdom Metazoa; phylum Chordata; class Lepidosauria; order Squamata; family Colubridae; genus Masticophis; species Masticophis lateralis. The sequence continues at coordinate 62,612,452 of JAUDYJ010000006.1, forward strand.
ACTAGGTGGGCAGTGCTGAAGAGCAGGTATCGTATCAAACCCACTCCATTGAGAATGGAATTCTGTTCATTTTTATTTAATATTTTATTTAATATTTAACATTGAACTGACTAAATCCTGTGAAATACAAAAAGTGGACAAGATTGCCCACTTTCATCATTGTTTATTTTGGTTCTTAATAATAGATATATGAGACAAGAGAATAACTGGAATCAAGAGGTAGAAACAAGTGTAAATAAGGGAATTTGAAGATGGTTTGGTTTTAATAGTTGAAAATTCGTTGGAAGGAATAGATACAAGATAAATATTGGTGCAATAGCTGGATTTAAAGTTAATAGAAAATGAAAATGTTACAAAAAAATGAGAAGATCAAAAAGAATTAATTGAAAAAGGGGATTTTAGATTTAGAAAACAAGTATAGCTAGTCCTTACTTAATGTTCCTAACTGGAACTGGCAATTCTACCATTAAGTGGAATGATTGCTGAATAGAAAATCATGTAATCACAATTTTGCTTTCCAGTTGGAAAGAGACAAATCTATTCGGTTTTATATTTTTGGCTTTTATTTGCCCCCTGACCACTCCTGCACTTTGTAATGCTCAAGCACCTGCTTACTGTCTTGTGCACATTGAAAGCAATGCAATTGCTGACATCATTCATGTGATCCAAAATAATATGTAACTGTATCATATGCGGCTGTTTTTGATAAAATCATTCTGTATTATCAATCCTGAACTATGTCCATATCAAGGATATATAGTATTATTTCCACTGCTGATTGAAAAATATACATAAGTATCATAGAAACAATTTTAATATATACTATATATAACATGCACACTTTAACAACTTTCTTTTTCTCTTTCTCTCTCTAAATATTTTGCCTGCTGCATAAACTTCAGGTATTTCAGATTAATAATGTTCCAGGGGTGCTATTTATAGTGAGTATTGTGAGATTTTCTATGATGAGTGGCAGGCAGTATTCACTCACTAGATAACTAGATAGCAAAGTAATGGGACTAGTAAATCTGTCTTAAATGACTCAAAGAGATAGTTCACCCGTCAGGGAAACACAAAGTCACAACCTGCCTTATTTGACTTATTTGACTTTTTTTAGGTTGTCTCCAGTACAAGAGTTGATGATGTGTACAGTCCACTTGAAGACTGAGAGTTAACAAGTGTTTCTTTGCTCTAAGAAAGAACAGTGAGTACAGTCTGTTGTTATCCTTCAAGAAAATGCAGATAAACTATGTTGTGTTGTGCAATTTTTGTCTTAAATGATATAATCTAGATGATTTTTTTGATTTTGGCTCTCCATTCCATGTACTTTTTCTGGGCATCTATTTAGAAAGATAAAGACACTCCTGAGTGGGGCTCAACTCCTGGTGATTTCATATATATATACTTTCAAGTTCTAAATTTTTAAACCTTAAAACTTTTAAATTTTGAAAACTTTAAATGAACTATTACATTTTTAAACTTTTAAATTTTTCTTCTGGAAAACTGTGGCAAAATCTTCCACATCCTTTTTTTAATTTTTTTTTCCCCAGTATAAACATACATACATATTTTGTGGACATTGCATTAATTGGGTCAAGTCGTTAGTTATACAATTATTTATAGTTATACAATGTTAACTATAATAATACAAATAACATGTAGAGTTCTACTGTTCCAACTTCAAACAATACTAGTCTCATTTCACATTCCTTTTACATTTTCCCATTGATTCATTTAAGCATAAATAATATTTTTTGCACCCTGTGTTTGTTATCCCTTAGTAAATACTATCCTTTCATATTTTAAAAATCACTCATTATTCCACCATAGCATCAATATTCCAAATATATAGGATTACTAATAACAACAATTATTAACAATATTCAATTCATCATGGGAATATATCTCAAAATACCCACCATTTCTAATCCTTAATATTTTAAATTCATGATATATTTTAACACACACATTAATACTATAGTTAAATTGCCTATTCTTAATTTACCATCTACTAACCTAAACTTATTGGGCTTATGGTATTTTCCTATTTTATTAATATATTTTCACATTATCCATCATCTCTTGGTCTTTCTAAAATTCCATCATATATTGGTTTTTAGGTCAGCCTTTTATCTCCCTCTCTTAGAATCTTGTAAGTCTTTTTAATTTTTTTGTATCTGCTAATCTTTCCCTTCTGGGTACCTTTTGTCTCTTTCTGTTGCATTGTTTGAACACCCATCCACAAAACTTCATTTTGTTTGTTTTTTTAAAGAGGTTTTTCTCTTTTCATTCCATACCATTGTAAATTGAGAGTTTATGTAATTGTCTTCTACTTATTAATCTTTTCTCCTCTTTGTTCTTAACTTCTTGCTTCTCATTTTTATTTTCCCCTTCCCCTGTTTTTTTCTAATTTCTCATCTGTTTCTTGTGTATCGTGTTCCTCTTTCTCCCCCCCTCCCCATCCCCGGTTGTTGCGTAGCTTCTACATTCATTTCTGTATCTTTAAACAATCACTTTGTCTCTGTCATCTCTCTTAAAGTTTCATGCAATTTTTTTAACATAAATAATATTTCTTCATACATCTCTAAATCCATTTTATAGCAATTTAATACAAGTTATATAAAGTATCTTTCTATTATTTCAATATCTCAATATTTAAGAAAATCCTGCTTAATAAATTGTATCGATTCCCTAATTATATAATGAATATATATATATATATATATATATATATATATATATATATATATATGTTAAGTTGATAATGAAGTAATTATAGAAGGTCAACAATATTGCTTACACATTAATTATGAGAGAGATTTACCGTATCAGAAGAAACCAGTATCTCAGAGACATTAAAGAAAAAGGACTGGATTATTTCAGCAAAGCAACATTGTGAATCATACCTCCAAATTAATTCTGAAATACTTATGTGAAACATACAGGTTTTGGAATGGCATTCAGAGTCTCGGTCTTGAATATTATTGAAAATCTGTGAAGAGATCTCAGACATACTGTGCATGCAGGAAGAGCTAAAATACTGCATTGTTAAATTGGAAAATATAAAAAGGGAGCTTAACAGGGTGTACAAACTATTTTTAATTTTAAAAAAGAAATCTTAACTTCATTCAAAGCAGATTAGAGCCCCACCTGGAAAGAGAGGCACAAGATAGTCATTATGTTTTTGAAAAGCAAAAAGAATGAGGTCCAGGTAGTCCTTGACTTACGACCACAATTGAGCCCAAAGTTTATGTTGCTAAATGAGAAATTAGTTAAGTGATTTTTGTCCCATTTTATGACTTTTCTTGCAACATTTGTTAAGTGTAATCACTGCAGTTGTTAAGTCAGTAACATGTTTGTTAAGTGAATCTGGCTTCCCCATTGACTTTGCTGTTAGAAGGTTGCAAAAGGTGATTACATGACCATGGGCCACTGCAACCTTCATAAATATAAACCAGTTGTCAAACATCTGAATGTAAATCATGTGATTATGGGGATGCTGCAATGGTCGTAAGTGTGAAAAATGGCCATAACTCACTTTTTTCAATACCATTGTAACTTCAAATGGTCACTGAATGAAATGTTGTAAGTAGAGGACTACCTGTATATTGATATCAAACTGTGGAATGACCTTCAAAAAAGACCATTGTGCTAATAAAAACATCTATTTGCAGATCAAGAAGCCACAATATTGACAGAAATGTGGCAAAACATGGCTCCAAGTTGAAAAAGGAGTAAAACAAGGATGTTTACTCTTCCCTTATTTATTCGATTTATACGTTGAATCTATATTGAAGGAAACTGGATTGGAAGAAGATGAGCATGGCTTTAAAACTGAAAGCACATCAATAATCTATGCTGTGCTGATGATACTACTTTCCTAACTGAAAACGCAAATCTATAAATTCTAGTAATAAAAATCAAGGAGTACAGTGGAAGAAAGGGACTAAGACTGAATATAAACAGCAAACTAATGACAAAAGGTGGAAACAACCAGCCTCAGAAATGAAAATGAAGATATTAAAGTGATGGTAGCTTCTTCTTTTTAGGAAAACTAGCAATAGTGAAGAAGTATGCTGTATATGTACAGTAGCAATGAAGGCTTTGAACAACATTTGGATACTTTGATATGTCTACATACAGGTGAAACTCAAAAAATTAGACTATTGTGCAAAAGTTCATTTATTTCAGTAATGCAACTTAAAAGGTCTTTATCTTTACAAAGATTCAATAGTAGCTTTGCATTCACCTACAATTACTGCAATTTTTTTACTTCCATAGGAATTGAGCAAGACACTTATTAAATTCAAGCAGACAGTTTGGCACTTATATATTCTATCAGATATGACCAAATTTTCTGATGATTATTTTAATAGAATTATTTGTCCTCCTGGATTATTATCCCTAGCTATTTTTTTAGATTATGCATGCTTCAAATAGGAGCCATTTTTCTTTGAAGTGAATTGAAGTTCTGCCCATCAGGGTAAGAACTGGAAGATATTTCAATCTCCCATATGAAAATTATATTTTCAGATATGTTCAAATACAGGTAGTCCTTGTCTTATGATCACAACTGGTCCCAAAATTTCTTTTTTTCAGCAAGACAGTTATTAATTGAATGTTGCCCCATTTTACGATCTCTTTGCATATTGTTATTCACTGCAGTTGTTAAATGAACTGCAGTGAATCTGGCTTCCTCATTAACTTTGCTTGTCAGAAAGTTCCAAAAAGTGATGATATGACCCTGCAACCGTCATAAATATCAGTCAGTTGCCAAGCGTCCGAATTTTAATCACATGGACCATGGACTGCTGCAACAGTCTTAGGTGTGAAAAATGGTCCTAAATCCCTTTTTCAGCACAGTTGTAACGTTGAAACAAACTGTTGTAAGTCAAGGACTCCCTGTACTGGGGTCAAACCATATTCCATGTTCAAAATTTTAATGACTTGTTTAAACTTCATAAACATATTCAGTTAAATTAAATCAATGTGAATACACATTAGAGTGCTTAATATTTGAGCTCTGTTATGAAGTAGTATGATGAAATGTTAGGCCATATTAACATTCCTTAAAATAATTGGATTAACGGCAGTCTTTTCAGGACTGTGCCTAAATTGTAGACACATACGGTGTAGATTGGCTTGTTCCTAAGAAGATCTATGAATTTTGCCCCTTTGTTCAGGTCTTAAGATTCTGCAAAGAGCAACCCTTTCTTCTGAATTCTGAACTTCATAAACTCATGCTTTAATGTATGAGGGATGGAATTCAGTAGTGTGAATGTTTTCCCAATTTCTTTTCCTAAACCTGGTCCAGCAGGTGTCCAATAAAATGTTCATTCTATATTGGTGTCAAAATGTGCTGTGTTGAATGTTGATACTTTACAGCAGGGGTGTCAAACTCAAGGCTCGGGGGCTGGACCCGACCCGCGAGGTGCTTAGATCTGGCCCACAGGGCCACCCTGGAAACAGCAAAGGACCGGCCCGCGGTAACTTTGCCAGTGAAAATGGAGCTTGTGAAGGCCGCAGGCAGCTCTCTTGAGCTTTCTTTTCACTGGCAGAAGGTTTCAGGAAGCCGTCACAGCTGAAAACAGAGTTCGGGAGCTTGTTTTTGCTGGCAGAGTGCTCAGGCCACACAGGTACCTGCCACATGAATGATGTCAAGCTGGCCATGCCCACCATGGCCATGCCCACCCCGGGCCCCTGAGATCAAACACAACCCTGATACGGCCCTCAATGAAATTGAGTTTGACACTTCTGCTTTACAGCTTCTCCACTATTAAGGAAAATAACTTACTGTATTTTTTTCCCCCCAACCTTCTTTTAAATACAAGATCACTACCAATTATACAGATTTGTAAAATAAAACTTAGCTCATCAACTTTTCACATAGATGTAGTTCAGGAAACTGGTTCTAAAAATGCTAGTGTAAGATTTATTGTACTATATACTTTTATTATTTCCTTATTATAGTTATTTATTTTTAATAAATATACTATTATTTAATTTTACTAATTAAAAATCTTCTTCACTGACAAAATTGTGAAATATGTTACAGTATTGCAACAAAAATATTTAAATTGTCAACTTTTAGATGACTGCCTGATAGAAGTATTAGGTAACTGTATATTAATAATTTTAAAAAGCAAGGTAAGTGGGGAAGAAAATCATGAAATTTATAAAATTCAACTACCGTGTTTCCCCGAAAATAAGACCCTGTCTTATATTTTTTTGAACCCTGAAATAAGTGCTGGACCTTATTGCCATGCACTCAAAAGCCTGATTGGGCTTATTATTAGGGGATGTCTTTTTGGGGGGAAATGGGGTAGTTCTGGAAAAACGTCATTGACCATTAAAAGAAATTAGTTGTAGTGTCTTGAAAGTATGTTTACTAAAGTTATATACAATAAAATACTTTTATGCCATATAAAATTAATCTAAAACTGAACTATTTCTGATTAATATAGGGAACAAAGCTTTTATTCTATGTCAAGCAATCTGTTCAAATATATTATCACAAGAATAAGAGAAACTTTTTACATAAAACTGGTGCTTCTCTTGGCTTCAAAATGCATATTTACAGTAATTTTATATCCTTAGTTTATATATTTAGGAATATATAAATATATATATTTATATATATATAATATAAATTATATTTATATTATATATATAAATATAATTTATATTATATAAATTATATTAGATTTGTTTATAAATTTAAAAGATGTTTCCTCTTTTCTCTATCTTTGGTAGGAATCAAGCTACATAAGAAATTTTAGTTATATTTTGTCATGTTCTATAAATCTTTTATTTAAACATGAGCCATTGATTCTATCCTTGAAAATAAAACTGAAGTACCCTGAAAAGTATCACATGATGGCACTGTTTCCATTTCCACCTTTAATATTATGAAATATAGCTATAGAAACCTGGTATTTTAGAGAAGTGTGTAATGCCAATGTATGTTTTATAATTTATGTAAAAGAAAAATATCATTCTGTACTTATTATAATCATCTCCAATAAGTATTTTATAAGATTCTATAGTTTTAATATTTTACTTTGATTATATTTAGACTCCATCCAAAATCATATTAATTCAGTTAATGGGAAAACTGGCAAATTGTTTAAAAAATTAAACACTTTTTCTTTAATTACGTATATTTTGCCTATAACAAGAGCAGCTTAAAGTATGCATTCTTATATCTAATTGCAGGACTCCTGTGCAAATTTTTATCATTAATCCAGAGGTATAAACAGTCAAATATATATTTTTTTTTATTCTAGCAAAGAAGATGTTGCCATATTCTGAGGTCAGAAGCCATTCATAGACACCTTTCATGGGATTGGCAGCATAAAAATTTAATGGATAAAAATAAATGATAAAATAATTTAAAATAAGTAAATTTTATGTAAGTTATTATAGTATTAGTGATCTAGAACAGAATTCCCCAATGTTTTTGGCATTGCAGACTGGTGGGTGAGGAGGGGATGGTTTGCACAAGTGGCTGACAAGTGCATATAAAGTCCAATAAAACAAAGATGTGTATACAAAATGGAATGGGAGAGAGAGTGATAGTATAGCAATTTAGTATTGGGTTGAAGAATGCCATATTTAGGCTTTCCATTTTGGAATATTTTGGGATAGCAAACAGTTATAAACAACATCCTTGTTTGCTATGTACTGTGTATGTATCCATGTTCTTCAAAGGAAGAAAAGCAAAAGGTGGGAGTTCATTGTAGTAGACGCTAAAGAGTCTAAAGTTATTACTAACCATGCTCTAGTATTTAATTTCTCGAAGTTTATTCCTAAACAGATTTTATGTATTGATAGCAGTTTAATTGCTGTAAAACAAACAAATAAACCCCACTCATTTTCTAACCACCACATTTAAACTTGTACTCTGTATTATGTAGTAAATGAAACTAGTAAAATTAATTAGCAGTGTTTAGAATAATGAAAAATAATGTTAAAATGTATGAAAAACATTCCTTGTATATTCTACAAAATAACTTGACAGAGCCTTATATATTCTGGCAGTAGATGGTATAGTAAACTGTATAATAAAAGGTTTGAGATTACTAATATTTAGAAGATTATTGAGAGTTTGTTTAAAGGCTTTGTGGCATAGACCAGCTTCAATGACAAAATTAGAATATAAAAAGAAAAATAGCGTTCATTATTCACAGTTGCCTATTGATTTGTATGTCCAATTGTTCACTTATGAAGTAAGAAATTTCAGATTATAAATATGGTAGATTTTTTCTTTACTGTATTTTACTATACAAATTATTTGCAATTTCCACAGGACAGTGTTACTTTTAAGGACAAATTTCAGACAAAAGAAATTCAGTGATTATTCATCCCATTTAATTAATTCAATTAACTAAGTCTGATTCTGTCAGGTATTCTTTTAATAATTGAATCAACATGCAATACATAGTAAGCATAAAAGCGTTTCTAGCTGCAGTTAATTTAGATCCAAAATAATTTACTATTCCACTACATTTGATATAGATTATTCTATAATATTTCAGTAATGGGTTGCACAAAGGCTGCCTTTTAATTCTTTGCTTTCTCAAATGTCTTTATGTATAATGGTTTAAAACAGAAGGTGTTCAAGAGAGGGTGACCTTTTTCCATTACCATGTTTCCTGTCATTAATGCATTATAATTTTCTTTAGAAGTCTGGAAAAAATGTGTGTATGCAGTCTGTAGCAAGTATGAATAAAAGCATGTTCAGGAAAGTTTAGAATTGCCTGTTATTGTTCAAAGATTGAATGGGGGGGGGGAGGGAAGGAAGTAATTTTATTGTTACTTTTAATGTGAAAGTTTAAACAAACCTTAAGACTTTTTAAACAAAGCAGCCAAAGTCCTAAAATTTTGGCATGTGTGGCTTGAGCAGCTCTTAATTTACTTAGCTGCTTAAAAAAATGTGATCCTGTAGTAAATCTGAATTGAGGAAGATTGTCTTAAGACTGAAGAGTGCATCAAAGCCACCAGGATTGCTTAATGTACTGCAAAACATTGTTTTGTTATAGCAGTAGTATAATGAGATAGGCGTTTACTAAAGATAAAACAGTAAATAATTTGTGTTGAATGCTCTTAGGAGTGCTTGATGTCATAATTACTGTAAATATTAATTGCTGTGCTGAAAATGTAAGCGTGATGACTTTATATTAGATGAAAATAGTTTGTGTACTGGTAAATAGATAATCATACAAAAGTAATTGGGGTTTTAAAACCCCAATCTATTCTGCCAGCATGAGCTCGTTTGCATGTTAATCACAAGAGTGATTTCCTACTTCATAAGCAAGTTCACAGTCTTTCATAACCACTTTTAATTGCATTTAAAATGTTGCAGGGTTAGGATATTAGAAATGGAGGCATATCTGTGTCAAATTAATAAAAATATTGCTGAAAATCTTTATATATTAAGGCTATAATATTTAAGGCCTTGTATTTTTAATTAGCATATATTCTACCTAGGTGATGTATATTGGTTCTTATAATGGATTAATTTACAAATGTAGTTTTCATACATAGAAAGCTGAGAAACAAAAACACAATTACAGGCTAGATCTATTTTTAGGGGATAATTCAGGAATATACTATTATGTTAATTATACACATTAATATAACAGCAATTATTAAACAATATTGACAACAGTATAGACCAGTTTATTATTAATAATTTTCTTGTATGAATATCTTTGTTTAAATAAGATACTTTTATCAGTGTAATGCTGAGTGTTTATTTCAACGATAATGAAATTATGATTCTGTGAGGTAACTTTATAGAATGGTTATCCAAATAAAACTGGATAATTCATAACTAAGAATCTATTTTGTTTGTTTGTTTGCACCTTTATTATTTTTGCAAATAACCTAAGGTGGTGAACATATCCAACATACCTTCCCAATGTTTTCCCCACAATAACAATCCTGTGTGGTGGGTTGGGCTGAGAGAAAGTGATTGGCCCAAAGTCACACAACTGGCTTTATAGCTAAGGCAGGACTTGAATTCACAGACTCCTGCTTTCTAGCCTGATGCCTTAACTACTAGACAAAACTGGTTCTATAATGTGACAGTATTTTTGAATTTTTGAAGTTTCGTTATGATATCAATAATACTTAATTTTAAGTGATTTTATGATATATGCAACACAGATTTTTTATAATCTGGGCAGTTTAATGTTAAAATTAGACAAAATTGCTCACTCTTTGAAGTGACTGGGGAGAATTGTAGCTTTCCTCCAAAATAGTGTAAATTCACAATTGTTATATTATGATCAACTGAATGACACAAAGCTATTTTTTAGTCTAGCTATTGAAAATCATATTTAAGAAGATGAAGAGATTGATGATTAGAGACAAAAAATATTTCAGTTTTGAAAATAATATATTTGCTTTTATCACCAGGTGTTCTTTCTAATATAAATTACCAAGATGATGTTTCCATAACATAGCTTGCAGCGCCCTGGAGATTAAAACTATCAAAACAGACCTAGTAAATTTTTCATGGAGAGGTTCCACTAGGGATAATATTCCTTTTCCTGGTTTCCAGATATTTTATATAATTCTGCCTCTTTCTAAACCCAAATCATTGCTTTTCCAGAAAAAAAAAATGCACTATAGAGACCAAGATGAAAGGCAAGAACTGTTGAAATGTTAATTTTACTATCTGCTGAAGAGTTCTGATACCTTTTGGTATTTTTCTCCTTCTCCTAGTAGTTCAGTTCTATATTATGAATGTTATACTATTTCAGTGGTTTGAAGTTCAGATTTGCAGTACAAGCAAAGTTGAATATAATGGTATATGGTATATCGTCCAGTGAAGGATTGTCTTATTCTTCTGATATATACCTTCATTTTAACTTGAGCACCGGATATAATTATACAAATATAAATGATCTCATGCAATCACTATTGTAATAAAATAAGTGCTGTTCAGAATTTTGTGTTTAAATCCAAACACAAAATTGAATTATGCATATACAATATATATTTTTAACTCTGGCCTGATTCCCGCTATACAACAATCCAAAAATAAGTAACTAAACAGAGTTAGTGAAAAGGTTGGCATGATGTACCAGGACACAAAAAGGCTGTTCTTATTCATGAAACTGACAGTTTTCAGGGTTAATTTAAAGCTCCATCTATGGCTTTGCAAGAAACATTTAAAAGAATTCTAGTATTAATTCACACTACCTCTCAAAGTCTGATTCAATAATTTTAAAAGAGGATTAGATAATTTCCTAGAGGACAGGTTGATCCAGGGCTGTTAGTGTTGAATACTTAGTGCTATTCTAAATGTTCTCTTAAGTAGCATTTGTGGAGAAAACAGTGATAGTAAAGGTTATATTTCCATCTCTTGTTTGCAAGTACCTCAGAGATGTGTGACTGTCACTGTAAGAACCAAAGTATTGGACTAATATAAATATTGTTCTGATGCAGATAGATTATTATTAGGTTCTATGTTCTGAGTCTATAGAAATAATTTAAATTTGTGTTCATGAATAAAAACTAAAAGATCATCCAGGGCCCTTAATAAGAGATATATGTAGGAGCAGCAGTTGCATAGAATAGCTATTCACCAGTTAAGTGAATGGCTGAAATTGGGGAACGGAGGCTGAATGCCATCTATCTATGTGCTATACCTTCCCCATACTGTACAATCCAAACTTTTTATATGCTCCCTTGCCAGAATTGTTAACAGTTGTATATCTCTTTCTCCTCCTATTTTTACTAAACCAATATTTATTAGGGATGTGACAAAGTCACTAATTCCAGAATGAAACAATTTGTCAGTTTCTAAAATGTTTGAGGCATTCACACATGGCTCATACCAATTAATTTGCATTGATCCTTAATTTGTACATTCATTTTCTTAGCTAGATGCACTATCAAGTTGGGCATAGGAGGAGGAGGAATAACTATTATGGCAGGGAAAGCATGAGTTTATTTATTACAGCATTTTTACTGTAACTATTAAACTATGATTTAATAATATTTTTAACTCTATTTCTATAATTATCAGAATCATAACTTTTCTTATGTGGTTCTTTCAGTAACATTGGTAGTGTAATGTGAGTCAAATATTCCTAGAATTTCCAGATATCCAGATATTGGAAGCTTTTATACAAAAGATATGAGTTGTTAATTGTAATTATTTCACTTCAAGTCAGCAGCTGGCAATCAAAGAAACCTGCTCACCTGGACTATTTCATTTGATTCTCCAGCCCAGACCATTACATTCAAATACCTTATAGGAAGGAACATAGCAAAAAGTGGGGAGAGAGGTAGGCAACTCTTTTTCTCTCTCTGTCCGCAGGACCATTGCTACCTACTTTCTGGGGAAATGGTGAACAGGATTGTAGACTTGCAAATATTTTAAATATTTGTAATGGTATTTTTATTAAGAATTGTTTATATGTCTGGGAAAATTTCAATCTTGAAAAGCAAGGTAAAAATACAAGAGTTGAGCAATACTTAGAAATAATTCTGAAAAGGTCTGTAGAGCAGAGGTTCCCAATCTTGGCAACTTTAAGACGCATGGACTTAATCTCAAAATTTCCCAGCCAGGAAGTTTTTTGTTTTTTTTAAAATTTGATTTATATGCTGCCCTTCTCCGGAGACTCAGGGCGGCTTACAATGCATTAAGCAATAGCCTTCATACTTTTATATATTTATACAAAGTCAGCTTATTGTCCCCACAAACTGGATCCTCAATTTACCTACCTTAGAAAGGATGGAAGGCTGAGTCAACCTTGAGCCTGGTGAGATTCGAACTTACAGTAATTGCAGACATCTGGTGTTAATCACAATGCTTTTAGTCTGCTGAGCTATCCAGGCTCCAAATTGAAATCCATGCATCTTAAAGTTGCCAAAATTGGGAACCCCCACTTTAGAATACGCTGGAGTGAAAATGCAGCACCTGCATGAAGTTCCCAAAAGTATCTGTATCTTTTCCCAAGATTATACAATTCATCTCTACAACTGCTAAATGATCCCACAAAAACTCATGGCTACTTTAAAGAGTGACAGTACTATGTCTGCATTTCAACATGCTCTGAAGAACCATTTTATAATAGAATCTGAAGCATTGAAAAATGCTAATGAATAATTGCAGTACATAAAACAACAGCCCTGGTTAGCTTTTCAAATGTTTACTTGATACCCTCTGAGTACTAAATTGCTTGAACTTAAATTTCCCTATACTGTCTTGCTATTTTGGATTTATCAGCATCTGTGCTGGTGCAGTGGTTAGAATGCAATATTGCAGGCTAACTCATTGCTCACTGCAGGAATTCGAATCTGAGCTACTCAAAGTTGACTTACCCTTCCATCCTTCCGAGGTTATTAAAATGACGATCCAGATTATTGGGTGCAATATCCTAATTCTGCAAACCGTAAAGGACTGTGAAGTGGTATATAAGTCTAAGTGCTATTGCTATTTCAGATGTGTGATAAGAATGTAGTATAGTTGAACTAGCATTTTTGTACTGTAATATCATACTGCAATATTAAGTTTTTCATTGTTTTGATTCAGTGTTTTGATTCTTTCTTCCAGGTCTGCACCGCAAACTTGAAAGTAACTTTCTGTTATTAAGAATTCATTAGAAACTCTTCTAATTTAATACATGTGTAAATTTTGTTAAGCTTCCTTTTCTCTGTAACAAATGATGTTAAATAAAGCTTTGTTAATACTGTATTTTTTTAGAATTAAATATGTCAACTTTTGTCAAATTTGAAGTGTTCCCAGTTATGTTTATATATTACTTACCTTTTTCCAAATACCTCAAACATTTTATTTTTAAAAGTGTGATGATGAAATGGCCTTATTGTGCATAATATATTACAGGTTTCATGTACCCTTACTTGCTTTAACTGTGCATGTACATGGATGCCAAAATAGCTGGTTTCTAAGCAGCTGCAAAAGTCTTGTAAAAAACACATTAGATGTCATGATTTGAAGAAAAGGTTTCATTCATGCTGCAGTATCTTGCAAAGCACTTCTTTTGAATGCTTTACATAATCTTGTTCTGAAAGTCTTATTCTGATTTATCTTCAGATTGTATAATAGAATCTACTATATACTTCATGAAAATACTAAAATGAAACATATGTTTGCAGTGCAAGTCTTGGATTTCATATTTGTTTCCTGACATAAGACATAAATAAGTCTTATGATATCATAATGCATTTGTGGATCCCAATAGAGCAGGGGTGTCAAACTCAAGGGTGTCAAACTAATAAGCCTTGGTGGCACAGCAGACTAAAGTGCTGTTAACTAGCACCAGCTGCCTGCAATTACTGCAAGTTCGAATCTCACCAGGCTCAAGGTTGACTCAGCCTTCCATCCTTTTGAGGTAGGTAAAATGAGGACCCGGATTGTGGGGGCAATAATCTGACTTTGTATAAAAAAGAACACCGCTTTCGGGGTGGGGGGGCTGAAAGCCCTACTAAGCAGGTATATACAAAAGTATGAAGGCTATTGCTTAACGCATTGTAAGCCACCCTGAGTCTCTGGAGAAGGGCAGCATATAAATTGAACTAATAAATAAATAAATAATGGCCCAGAGATCTGGCTTGTGGGGCCACCCTGGAAACAGCAAAGGACTGGCCCATGGTGCTTCTGCCAGTGAAAACAGAGCTCAGGAGGGCCACACGCATTTGGGGGCTAGGGTGGTCATGGCCAGGGTGGGTATGGCCAGCTTGACATCATTTGTGTTGGGGGCATCTGTGGGGGCCCGAGCACTCTGCCAGCAAAAATGGGCTCCCAAGCTCCTTTATCACTGGCAGAAGGTTGCAGGAGACTGTTGCAGCTGAAAATGGAACTTTGGAGACTGTTTTCCCTGGCAGAGTGCTTGGGCCCCCACAGGTGCCTCCAATACGAGTGATGTTGAGCTGGCCACACCTACCCTGGCTCCCCAAAGTCAAACACAACCTTGATGTGGCCATCAATGAAATTGAGTTTGACAACCTGCAATAGAGTGATATAGAAATAAACTTCTTTGCATCCTAAATTTCTGTTTGCTATGATTGTCTGTAGATTTCCACATATACAGATCTATGTGTGTCCTCAGCTTACAACAATTCATTTAGTGATGGTTCAAAGTTACAATGGCACTGAAAAAGTGACATGACCATTTTTCACACTTACTACCGTTTCAGCATCCCCAGGGTCATGTGACCAAAATCTGAATACTTGGCAACTGGTTCATATTTATGACAGTTGCAGTGTCCTGGGGTCAAGTGATCCCCATTTGCTACCTTCTAACAAGCAAAGTCAATGGGAAAACCAATTCATTTAACAACCATGTTACTAACTTAACAACTGCAGTGATTCACCTAACAATTGAAGGAAGAAAGGTTGTAAAGTGGGGCAAAATTCACTTAACTGTCTTGCTTAGCAACAGAAATTTTGAACTTAGTTGTGGTCATCACGTATGCCATGTTTTGTAATAGAGCTGGTACTATATTTCACTAGTGCTCCATTCTTCTTTAGTAGTAGGTATGCTTAGGGACATGGGCTTATATCCCCATCTTACTCAATCAATTATCATCTTAATCTTCTTAAATGCTGTTAATTGAAAATGCTGGGTTTTAATACAATAATACAATTAATACAATAATAAAACTAGGTATCAGCCTGCTCTCCATCAGGGCCTCCAACTGCTCTATATGCATACTGTGCACCAGCTGCAAAAACCACAGTGCATCAGATCTTGTGGGTTTGAGACTGAAAAGTTCAGTTGCTAAGAAGTAGGCATCTCTGTAAATTACATCATACATTATGTTCCAATTTGTTACAAAATGCCATGGACACTTAAACTCTACAAGATTAGTGATTTCTGTCTAGGAGGCCAAATAGTTGCCTACTGTGGCTTTTGTTTCTGTCTGTATTTCTCCTGTGGTGAGCTATTTATCCGCAAAGACTATATTTCTACATTTGGAAGAAGGAGGGGTAGTTTGCCAAGGGCAAAGGAAGGAACAAGGTAGCTTAGTCACTGTTAGTGAGTATTACCTCTTCACATTTAAAGAGGAAATACTTGTCTAGAGTGGAACTATTCAATGTAGCTATTCAATCTAGCTGATGATAACAATGCAGCTGAAAAAATAATTTGTTTTTTTATTCACAGTGTGAAATTGCACAAGCAAAAAGGAATAGGAATAGATAAATCACACTGAATGTATATATGCAAACGTTAACCTATTCTATTCCTTGAAAGGTTAGTGTTCTGTGGTTTATTGCCTAGATAGCTCGAAGTTTAAAATACTGTGGTAAAAATAGATTTAAAAATATAAGAATAAAGTTATTTTTCCTTCAAAGTTTGGAAATTCTTTACTATAAAACAGTCATCTGAAAACTGGCAGTACCTTAATTTCACAACCAAGTGCTTCTTATTAAATAATAAGGTATCACAATTGTTTCCACTATATAGACTCTAGTATGTAGTATAGAAAATTAAATTTCTTTTATTTTTTTTATTTTTTTAAAAAATATTTTTATTATAACAGAATATGACAAACACCAAACACAAAACATGTGTGTGTGTGTGTGTGTGTGTGTGTGTGTGTGTGTTTTCTGAGGTTTTCGTGGGTGTTTGTATGTAGGCCTTTGGTTATTCGGGTTTTCTCCCACGTAAAATTGGACGTGTCTTGGAGACTTTGATGAAGTCTCATTCGTCATCTTAAGGCTGGTGTTCTTGGCTTCGTGCTTCTAGGAGCACGAAGCCGAGAACACCAGCCTGAAGATGACGAATGAGATTTCATCGAAATGTCACCAAGACACGTCCAATTTTACGCGGGAGAAAACCCGAATAACCAAAGACCTACATACATATATACATACATATACATACATACACACTCTTTTTACAGCTATTTCGTGATGGTCATCTTCTAATATTTACATTCTTTTTATTTATTTATTTATATGCCGCCCTTCTCCAGAGACTCAGGGCGGCTTACAGTGCGTTAAGCAATAGCCTTCATACTTTTGTATATTTATACAAAGTCAGCTTATTGCCCCCACAAACTGGGTCCTCAATTTACCCACCTTAGAAAGGATGGAAGGCTGAGTCGACCTTGAGCCTGGCTAGGATTGAACTCACAGAAATTGGAGGCAGCTGGATGTTAATTGCTGCCTTTAGTAGGAGGCATTAGCCCCCTACAGTACTCAGGCTCTCTACGCTACTACATTCTTCCCCGATTCTCTTTATACTATTTCATTTTCTTTTTGTCCCTTTCTCTTTTAATTACATTATACTTCTTAACAATCATATTGATTTTATACATTCTATACGTTATCATATTCATTCTTTCCATTTTCAAATTCACCTCTATTTTATTATCCATTATTTCTAGTCTCTAGCCACCTATACCATTTATTCTAAATTATATAGTATCCCGTATCTTCCTTTTCTTTGAACTCTTTTTGTTAATTTGTCTATCCTGGCACATTCTAGGATTTTTTAAAATCGATTCTTCTTCTGTTGATGTGTTTTCCCTTTTCCAATTTTGTGCATATGATATGTGTGCAGCTATTATAATATGTAAAATCAAATATTTTATTTCTTTAGTGTATTTTTCTGTAAATATTCCTAATAAGAATGTCTCTGGTTTTCCATCCATAGGTTACTCTATTATTTTTTCTAACCATTTCTTAATCTTAGCCCAGAATTTTTTTGCAGCAGGACAAGTCCACCAAAGATGGCAATATGTTCCATAGCTCTTAATACATTTCCAACATACAGGAGATTTATTTGGAAACATCTTCACAAATCTAGCTGGAGGTAGATGCCATCTATAGAACATCTTCAACTGGGTTTCCTTTTATGTCGCGGACATGGTTAATTTTGTATTTATTTGCCACATTGTTTCCCATCTCTCCAATTCTATTGTATCATTAAAAATTTTTGCCCATTTGATCATTGTATCTTTAACTATTTCCTCTTTCATCTTATATCACTGACCAAACACTAGTGAGGTCTTATATTAAGCCCTACTTAGTGGCAATAAAAGCGGCAAAATGTAATTACTTTTCCTCTCTTATTGCATTGGCAGATAACCACCCAGCTGCCCTGTTTAGGGTGACCCGCTCCCTTCTCCATCTGGGAGCATGGGAGGACCCCTTGCAAAGGCAAGCTGAGGACTTTGTGCAATATAAACAATGTCATCAACATAAACAAGAACTATCTCATACGCATTGTTAGATCTTTTTGTGAACACGCACTCATCAGTTTCGGACTTAATAAAGCCCATTGAATTTAGTTTGTCAGTAAGACATAAGTACCACATTAAACCAGACTGTTTCAGACCATAAAGATTTTTATTTAGAAATCAGGTATCCCCTTCTTGCTGTCGGAATCCTGGAGGACCTCTCACGTAGATCTCTTCATCTAGGTCAGCATGTAGATAAGCGGTGTCAACATCAAACTGGAAAACTTCTAAACCAAGGATAGTTGCAGTGGCTAAAGCAATTTTTATACTTTCAGTTCTGACTGTCGGTGAATAGGTATTTCTGTAGTCCACAGGATAATGTTGAGCGAAACCCTGAGCTACAAGTCTGGCCTTGTACAATGACTCACCATTTGGCTTCTTTTTGATTCTGTAGACCCATCGAGTGCCAATGATCTTTTTATTTGCTGGAGGTCTTGCAGGCATAAACACCTTAAGTTTCTTTAGACTGTCCATTTCAGCCTGCATTGCATCATACCACTTCTCTTGCTCTGAATCAGGAAGATGTTTGATTTGTGTGAAGTTATCAGGAAGAAGTGTAACATTACAAATCAAAGGCAAGGGTACTTTTGTCAGTTGCCACAAATATTGCTGTGGAGGGATTCCCTTTGTAGCCCTCTTGGAACGCCTTGGAACTGTCGTCCATTCTTCTTCTGTTTCATCCTCGTCTTCATCATTGTCGCTAGCATCAGCATCCGTGGCTTGCGAAGATGGAACATTGTGTTGAGAAGAACTAGTGGATGGAACATCTGCCTGTGAATCTTGGTCATCAGGCTGCGTGGCATCAGTAACATCATCTTTAGGAAAATAAACTCCAGGATCATTGGAATGAATCCTGGACCAGTCAGCATCTTCCTCAAAATTAGCAGATTGGGAAGTCACTATTGTACAATTAGAATCAATGAATTTGCTCCATTTTGAGTTGTCATCAATACCCATAAATCTTAGTCTCTTTGCTGCTGGACCTCCTTTCCTTCTTTGAGCTAAGGGAATGTTCACCATGGCGTACGAACCAAAAATGTGGAGGTTCTTGAGATCGGGCTTGTAGCCATACATCATGAAGAAAGTACTCCAAGTACGGTTGATGATGTAATTTGCATATTTAAGAGCTTCACCCCAGTATGGGTTACTGAGGTTGGTGTCTTCTAGAAGACAACACATCATGGTTTGTAGGATCCCCTGTCTTCTCTCTGCGACCCTATTATGAGCTGGAGTGTAAGGAGCCGAAGTCTGATGAAGAATTCCATTCTTACTCATCCAGTCCTGGAAACGCTGAGACATGAACTCGGCACCACAATCACTCTGGATTCTGGCGATGCTTACTCTGTGTTGGGTAGAGACAAGGGCTGCAAAGTCTTTAAAGATCTGAAAGGTCTCAGATTTTTCTCTCATTGGATATACATATCCATATCTAGAGTAATTATCAACAATTGTTAAAAAATATTTTCTACCACCAACTGTTGGCAGAAATGGACCAACTATGTCAGTGTGTACCAAATCAAAAATGCGTGTTGACAGGTGTGTAGCGCGTTTTGGAATGGCTGCTGCTTTGGATTTGGCTTTCTTGCAGACAGCACAATCTAGAAACACCTTACACTCCTTTAGATCCAAACCTTTTGCATTCTTAGCATTTTTCTAAGAACCTGGAAGCTGGCATGTCCCAATCTTCTATGCCACTTATGGATACACCGGGAATGCAAAGGTTTACCAGTTAGTGAATTTTCAACATTAACAGTTTTATGAGGAACCTCAGACTTGCTCTGAGCAACCTGTTTCCCAATTTTCTTTTTGTTGGCTTTAGGAGCCTTTGGAGTAGCAACAGGATCTCTCACTGGGACATCTCTCTCTGGGCCTGTGTTCTCCTCTTTTGGAGTTTGTATACTTGCCTGTGCTTGCAGTTTAGATTTTGGTTTTAAGTAATAAACACCACCAATCAACATGGTTTCAGCAACAATATCTCCATCTTTAACTATGTAGCTTGCTTTTTCAAGGTGGTGAACCTGGAACTTTAAAACTCTAGACAATTGAGCCTGACTAAGCAAACTAAAAGTTGCTGTTGGTATGTAATAAACATCAGGAATGAGTGCATTGAGCTCTTCAACATAAACAGTTCCTTTTCCTTTGACCTGTCAAGGATGATTGGAAAAAGAATAAAGTTCACGTAGTTCAGGTTCAGGCTCGTGCATCTCTCTGAAAAGTTCTTTTCTGTAAGTAACATGTAAAGCTGCACCACTGTCCAAAGTCCACAAAAGCCGTCTGTTGTACTCTGGATGAGGTTGTGGATCATTGGTTAAAGCCAATGTGGCGAGCGGAGCTTGCGAATCACTCCTTGGACCACGACGACCTTGTCTACCACCTCTGCCTCTGGAGTCTGTTCCTCTGGGCTGGTACGTGATGGGAGCTGGAACTTGTTGGGGACAATCCCAGGTGGCATGTCCCACACGATCACAGATGTTGCATCTTGGCATCCTTGAAGCGTAGGTCCTTCCTTGGAAGGGACGCCTAGCTGGAGCTCTTGATGTGGGTGGTCCTCTCAAATGTGACGTAGCTAACATTCTTCTTCAATTAAAAGTCTGCATACATTGTCCACTGTGCGTTGAACAATAGGCACTTGGTTAATCTTTGTAATGGCATCTTTCCATTCATAGTCCAAAGAGTTAATGATAATGCTGATCATTTGAATATCTTCAATAGGATAGTCTCTTTCTCTCAATTCTTTCCTCATACCTTTCAGTTTGGTCAAATGTCCTCCAATTTGTTCACCAGGTTTCAATTTCGAACCATGGAATTCAGACATGAGCAAACATGAAGACTCAATTGAGACAGGCCTGTAGCAATTTTCCAATTGGACCCAAATTTGTTGGGCTGTTGCATCAGGCAGAAAAGTAACCTGCAGTTCAGTATCCATGGACATCAATAATGTTGTGCAGGCTTTAGTCTCTAAGTCTCTTATTTCAGGCGTCCATGGTTGGGCAGGAGGGTTAAACACCATACAATGGGTGCCTTCTGTACGTAGCAAAAGTCCAACCTCACTGACCCAGGCCTTGTAATTCTGCCCTGACATCTTTAATTTTGACTCACCAGCCAGTGGAGCAAACGAGTATGCCTGTTGAGGAATATGCATTTGAGGTGCTGGCTGTGGGGGTAAAGGCACTTGTTGTGCTGGCATTTGTGGTTGAAGCTGTGACATTTGAGCTGCAATATTAGCATGACCTGCTGGAGATGCAGTCATTTGCCTTTACTGCATTAAGCGTTGTTGTGCTCCATCTAAAAAGACACCAGCACCACCAGGGGGTGCTGAAAATTGAGCCTGTGGAGACACTTGTGGCATTGCAGTCTGAATCTCTGAGTGAGTTAAGGACATATCTGACAAAGTCTGTTGCAATGCCTGTAATCACTCTCTCAAATCGTGATGCATTTCAGCTTTCTCTAGTAAATTATTTTCACCAGCAGATGGTGCTGCAACTTTAATTCTGGGCAGTTTAGATAATCTTTCTGCCTGCGTGGCATTGTATGTAATTTGAGAATGGAGAGGGTCATGTGACAAATGTGATGTGTGCACAGCTCTCTGTTCTGATTTGCCTGACACAATATCCACCAGGGGGTGTGTCTTTGGCTCTGAGTGAGAAGAGGGCAAAATGGCGTTTTCAGAGATTTCAAAAACGTGGGACTCTCTTATCTGGCTCAAGCCTAGATAAAGCCTTTTTTGCCTGGGATAGCTCACGTTCAAAAATTTCTATCTGGTCACGATAGTTTCTTATATCTTGCTCATGAGAAGTGACCCTTAAGGTTTGAGCGGGATAATAAATTGTTTCTCTCTCTGCGTGGGAGGAAAAAGGCTTTGCCGTTTGTGGAATTTTTGGCTTGCCCCAAGCGTTTCAAAATCAGAAGGCTCTAGGAATACAGTTTGAGAGCATGCATAATTAGAAGGGGACATTACTGACCTCAGTCGTAGTACTTCACCTTCAAAAGCAGCTCTTGTATTATTTTCCTCCTGAAGTTTCGTTAAGAGCATTTTCTCTGTTTCTTCTGCTTCTAGCTGAGTGGCTGATGCCAGGGGCTGAAATCTTGAAGATTTTTCTATCTCCTCTTCATCCTAAGAGGATAAAGCTCTGGGCTTCATTTTGCCCTTTTCCTTCATTTTTCCTTTTCTTCTTTCTCGGCATCTAAGAAGTTAATTATTTAGTGTTCCGCAGTCACTAAATCAACTATCTGTCTAATTAGCCTAGATGGTCATGATCAAAAATAACGAACAAGGAAAAGCCATAAATCAACCATCCTCCTGCTGCCATTGTCAGAGCGGCAATCAGCCCAGTTACTTTATGTGAGGTAATTGCCCTCATTTTGAGTTGGATCGTGACTTTTATCCTTCTGTATACTTTGATCAATAAAACCGGAAATACATCTTCTAATTAAACTCATATTCATTGTAAGAAAATAAAGACATCTCACTAATCTAAATTAGTTACATTTTTGGAAGCTTTCCAGCCATGAACTTCCCTGGCTGGAGACAA
This sequence comes from Masticophis lateralis, assembly GCA_030761175.1. Lineage (NCBI taxonomy): Eukaryota > Metazoa > Chordata > Lepidosauria > Squamata > Colubridae > Masticophis > Masticophis lateralis. The sequence goes on from JAUDYJ010000006.1 coordinate 62,635,212, forward strand.
AGGAAAGTTTTTAGAAAAAGAGAAAAGGAATGCAGGACATGCACAGTAGATACTGATAAGGAACTTGGCAAACTACGGTAAGTCTGACAGTTCAGAAATAATAGCTTGCTGGTAAATATAAAAACGCAGTGACAATCTGCATGATAAAATCGCTCAAATTTGGGAAGGCTTGGACTGTGACTGAGTTGGTTCAGGCAAGGTGTCTGAGGCGGGTCTTGAGAATGTTATCTGGGATGAGTTTGACCCTGTGACTCCCGAGGACGTGGACAGGATGCTGGGGAGGTTGAACGCAACCACATGTTTATTGGACCTGTGTCCCTCCAGGATGGTGCTGGCTACCCGGAGGTTACATGAGGCTGGCTCCAGAGGATTATAAATGCTTCTTTGAGTGAGGGTTTCTTGCCTCCCGCCTTGAAAGAGGCAGTGGTGAGGCCCCTCCTCAACAAGCCTTCTCTGGAACTGGCTGTTTTGGCAAATTACTGTCCAGTCTCCAACCCTCGCTTTGTGGTGAAGGTTGTTGAGAGTGTCATGGCGCAACAGCTCCCGCAGTACCTGGATGAAACTGTCTATCTAGATCTGTTCCAATCCAGCTTCAGGACTGGATACAGCACTAAAATGGCATTGGTCACATTGGTTGTTGATCTCTGGAGGGCTTGGGACAGGGGTTGTTCCTCTGTTCTGGTCCTATTAGACCTCTCAGCGGCTTTTGATACCATCAACCATAGCATCATGCTGCGCTGGCTGGAGGGATTGGGAGTGGGAGGCACCATGTTACAGTGGTTCTCCTCCTATCTCTCCGACCAGTCGCAGTCTGTGTTGGCAGGGGACAGAGGTCGACCACAAGGCACCTTGTTTGTGGGGTGCTGCAAGGATTGGTCCTCTCACCTCTCCTGTTCAATATTTATGTGAAGCCGCTGGGTGAGATCATCTGTGGTTTTGGGGTGCAGTGCATATGCAGTGTCATATGCTGATGACACTAAGCTGTACATCTCCACCCCAGACCACTCCAATGATGCCCTTGAAGTGATGTCCCAGTGCCTGGAGGCCGTGCGGGTCTGGATGAGGAGGAACAGGCTCCGACTCAACCCTTCCAAGACCGAGTGGCTATGGTTGCCGGTGTCCCGATATAGCCAGCTGATGCCTTTGCTGGCTATTGGGGGTGAGTCATTGGCCCCACAAAGAGGGCGCATAACTTGGGTGTCCTCCTGGATGCATGGCTGTCTTTAGAAGAGCATATGATGGCCGTGGCCAGGGGGAGCTTTTTATCAGGTTCACCTGATATGCCAGTTGCGCCCCTTTCTGAATCGGGACTCCTTATGCACGGTCACTCATGCCCTCATCACGCAATCATCAAGCAATGTCAATTGGCGGCCCCCAGGGGGAGAGTCTTCTCTGTGGGGGCGCCCGCCCTCTGGAACGAGTTACCCCCAGGGATACGACTGATCCCAGACCTCCGTACTTTCTGCAAGGCCCTGAAGACTTTTCTATTTCAGCAAGCCGGGCTTACTTAAAAAATTATTTAACGGGTTAATTTTATGAGTAAGGGGTTTTAAATTGATTTAATTATGTTTTAATTTATTTTAATTTTCATATTGTATATATTTTAATTTTGGCTGTTCAATTTTGGCTGTTCACCACCCTGAGTCCTTCGGGAGAACGGCGGTATACAAATTTAATAAAACCTAAACCTAAACAGTAAAAATTTGTATATCCTACTAATTAATTTCTCCTCTGTCCCTTGTGTAATTTTATCCAATTCATATTGTTTGTTCTATACTTCTTATAATTTTGTATCTTCTTTATATTTCAACTGAATTTGCATGTATGTCTACCAATCAATTGCTCTATTTAGATCATGTTCCAATTCCTGTTTTGTTTTCAACTTGCTTTGTTCTTTTACTATATATCTTATTATCTTATCCCATTCAGTTAAATTTGGATGTTTTAATGCTTCTATAGGTGAGATCCAAATTGGTATTTTTGTGTAGTGCTGTTTTTTTTTATTTTTAACCAAATTAGTAGCAATGCATTCCTTAGTATATGTCTTCTAAAATAGCTGTGTGTTTTATATTTTTCATCCCAAAGGAATGCATGCCATCCCTCTTGTAAATCATGTCCCTCAATTGCTAATGTTCTTTTATCCCTTAACTCAATCCACTCTTTTAGCCAAGTTTTGCAAGAGGCTTGATAATATATTTCCTATTCTAGAAGTGCTACTCCTCCTTTATCTTTTGTATCTTGTAGAAATTTAAGTCTCATTCTCGGTCTTTTCCCCTGCCATATAGATTTTATTTAAGGCTTCAAAAAGTTTTTCTCTAATTTTACAGGTATAACTTGGAATAGAAATAGTATTTTGGGTAAAATATTCCTTTTAATCATGGCGATCCTCCCCATTAGTGAGATCAGTAAATTTTTCCAATTTTCTAAATATTAAATTTCTTTTAATAAGGAAAAAAGACTGCTCTTATGTTTTATAACATAATGTTTTATACCAGAAAGTGCATTTGCCTAACATTTGATGATTCCTAAGTCATGTGGAAAATTTGACATGTTGCAGATTTGCATGCGCTCAATTTTCTGTTGCATTCTGCATGATTCCTTCCAGCAATCTTGTGCTTTAACCTTTTTTACAAAAACATTAGATTAGACAATTGTTCCAAATTTGAGCCTGTTTGTATCTAAATTCATATGAGTCAAATCAAATCTTGCTTCCTAGTCCTAGTACTTCCTTCCTGTATTGTAAATATACTTCATATCTTATTGAGAATATTCAAGGTGCTACTTTTTCATTTCTTTGAGTTGCACAAGTTAGTTTTATAGAAAAATACAAGCTCTTGGTAAATTGGAACAGTTTAAATAACTTACATTATAATTTCAAAAACAATGCAGTGTTAATGAAGACCCAAAATGTATTGAATAAGTTCAAGTACAAGTTTTTCTTCAATATTTCAGTTACATAAGAAAATAATAATTTCTTTATTAAATTCTGCTCTGAAATTAACTATTTTGGTCAGTGGCAAAGATTCCATTATTAGAATTCTCTAGGAAATTATTGTGTAGTTTAGTATTTTCCTGTTAGAGTGAGACATCCTGTAATAAAGAGAGGATGTCTAAATTTATTTACTGGTTTTACAGAGCCAAGTGGCAATTGTTTAGTCTGCTTACACATTAATTTATAGTAAACTGAATAGCAGTAATTTATTTTGAAAGCAAATGCTGATTCCAAGAAGACATAACTTCTCAATAGCTCCTTTTCTGGCAGAAGAAATGTGTTGTGTGCTTTTGTTCAATGTTCTTTTGGTATTTCTACTGTAGTTGTTGAAATCTTATTTTATATTATCTCATTGTACTCATTGTACTGCTTGTGCTTGATTAATGACTGTCTTTGTTTGAGACTTATGAAGTGAAATACTTTTCATGTGACACTGCTCTATATGCATACCATGTACCAGCTGCAAAACCCACAATGCATCAGATCTTGTGGGTTTTTAGGGTGTGAAAAGTTCAGTTGCTAAGAAGTAAGCATTTCTACATCACATTATCTAGCAATTAAACTATTGTGTGCTAGAAAAATGTTCCTCATCTTGATTCCTGTAAAGATGAATAATATCTTTTATGATGAACTAGCATTGCTTATGTGTTTTAAACGTTACGGTTAAAAACTATGTACTATATACATGCTTTTTTATCTTTAAAATGTTCCTAATTCTAAAACTTCATTAAAATCTTAAATGATATGGGTAACGTGATTTTATAGATAGTCAGACAGATCTCTTAAATGGATTTTTGTACATACAAGATATTATCTGATATGATACCCTGTTTTCCCCAAAATAAGACATCTTCTGATAATAAGCCTAATTGGGCTTTTGAGTGCATAGCAATAAGGCGAAGCACTTATTTCAGGTGTTGAGCCCCATCCGGGACTCACCATCATTGGAGGGAACTGGGAAAGATGAGAGTGTTAGAAACAACCCTACTGTCGGTGGGAAACTATCCAGACGGTGAGCGGCACAAGTGACGCATCGACAGTCGGCCGGTGATCACCTGCAACTGTCGGATGGCTTCCAGGTTCCGTCTAGGACTGGCAACGGCTGATGACATGATGATGAACTGTTAAGCATAAACACAAACTGGGTGGCGGGAATTACAAATAATGGTGACCAGCTGCGAGGGGGTGTAGTGAACGGAACCAGATGGTGGTTAGGAGGCAGGATTGGGTTCTAAATTTTTTTTACTACCGGTTCTGTGGGTGTGGCTTATTTTTTGGGTGTGACTGGGTGGGCGTGACTAGCTGGTCATATGACCGGGTGGTCATGGCTATGTGTATAGGGACTACTCAGAGGGCTGAAAAAAGCCATTTCTGACAGGTCCTCGCACTTTTGACTGGTCCTCACACTTATGACCATCCTCATATTTATGCCCATGCAGCATTCTTAACAACTATGTCACTCATTTCACAATTCTCTTCTCTTCACCATGGTGACAAAATAGGGCGGAAAATGTAAAATGTGAAGACACTCGTAAGTTTGAGGACTGGTCAAAAGTGTGAGGACCAGTCAAAAATAACTTTTTCAGCCCTCTGAATAGTCCATATGCACAAAAGGATTCAATTATTTCTTCAAAGTGCTGATGATTGCACCCTTCCTGGAAGAACTCCAACATGGGAGTAATTCCTCCCAACAGCGGTGTAAAAAGCATAAAAGAACCCTTCCCCTTTAAGAAAGTCAAGCAAAAGAATTGCATCCGAGAACTGGAAATGACAGTAAGTCTGCCAGAGAGGCAGTTTCTGTAATAAAGATTAGACTAGGAAACAACACCAAATGTAATTAATCCTTACAGGATTAACCCTGTAAAGTGGAAAAAATAAAAGGAGATTTCTTTTAACAACTGGTTCTCCGAACTGCTTAACTATTTAACTACTTAACAACTGGTTCTATCGAAGTAGAATCCCACCACTGGGTCTACCCATTTATTTTTGCAGGCACCGGTCTACTCATTTGTTTTCTTTTACCACTGATCAGCTGTAGGGCAGTCCTTTGAAGCCCTGCGACAAGAGTTTAAACAGTTTTTTTCCCTCTAGCCATCAGCTAGGACTCAGGAGGCAGCAATAGATGGGGGGTGGGGCCAAATAAAAGGTAATAATAACACGGGGGGGGGGGCAGAACCAGTTCAGTGACATCATATCGTCACTGCTACCGGCTTGAGAGAACCAGGCCAACCGGAAGAAACCCACCACTGTTAGGAGGGGGGATATAGGATAAATAGCGCTGTGTGGAGTTTGCACGCCACACTGACTTTGACCCTGCATGATCGGCTTGTTTCATCTTTCAGCAGTGCCTGGCGATTAAAGAATTTACAACATCATCTGTCTACTAGTTTTCTGTAACGTCACACGGACTGGGATTAGACAAGCTGACAGAAAGTCAGTGCTGCTATTTATACCGTTTCCTTTGTCAACCTGAGTAGCATAGGGGAGTAATGCCTCCTACAAAGGCAGCATTTAAGATCCAGCTGCTGCAATTACTTGCGAGTTCAATTCCAGGCAGGCTCAAGGTCGACTCAGCCTTCCATCCTTTATAAGGTGGGTAAATTGAGGACCCAGTTTGTTGGGGGCAATAAGCTGACTTTGTATAAATATAAATATACAAAAGTATGAAGGCTATTGCTTAACGCATTGTAAGCCGCCCTGAGTCTCCAGAGAAGGGTGGCATATAAATCAAATAAAAAAAAAACCCAGAGGTTTGGAGAATGGTGGAGGGAATGACTCCTGAGGGGTTGGAGGTGGATACGGTGGCCGAAGAGATGATGGTGGTGGGTCAAGCTGCAGAAGAGGCACGGGAGGAAGCAGACCAGCTGGTGATGCAACCCAAGGTCCAACAGACCCAAAGCAAGGGCAGGATTGAAGAGGGTCAACAGCCCCAGAGAGCACAGACTGGACACTCAGCCACAGGGGAGTGGTGGCACAGTTCAGCTCTCACAGGTACCGTCGGCCAGAGAATGCCTACTCCCCCTCACCCAGGATCATCGTTCCAAGGATGGAGAGAGAGGCATTGGACAGAGGACAAGGAAGGGGAGTGGAGCTATTCCATTGGTCTTGGCCCTAGTACCGTGGATGTGCTCCGGGAATGGTTTGGAGAGGCCAGTTTCCAAGATGCTACCTCCTGGCAGCCCTGGGCTACTGGTCTTAACCCTCCTCATGGCTCATGGCAGGACACCGGGGTCACCGGTTCAGAGACCTGTTTTCACCTGGCCAGCCCAAAACTCCAGGTAGACCAGACACCTAAGTGCCCTGGGACCAAGGGTCTTCATTGGGGGAGGTCATTAGAGGTGTGGAACACCAAAAGGCAATGCTGAGGAGGATGCCAGCTAAAGCACCTCAGGGACCCCCACTGGCCCCGTCACGGATGGACAGACGGACTGCTAGTGTGAATAGAACACCTGACCAGCTTCCAGCCTGGAGCTCTGGGTTGTGGAAGCCTCATGCAGTCTGGGTCCCACCTGCAATTCAGGCCATGTTTGACAGCAGTCCAGACTGTGTTGCTCTCTTCTTGAGTCAAGTACTCAGCCATATGGACCAATATGGACGTTGGTTTCCCTCCCAGTGGGCCATGGTGGTGGCAATTATGGTGGTTTTTATGGGGGAGGCAGCTGATTGGGTGGCAGGCCTGCATAGCAGCCATTCCCGGGCGTTAATCAATATGGGCAAGTTCCTGGAGGCTCTCCGGTCCAGGTTCAAGAATGAGTCTAGCGCACAAGTTGCTGCGGGAGAGCTTATTGCATACAAGCAGAGAGGCCTGTCAGCAAGGACTATGTCCATGACTTTTGGAAAATCGCTGGGCTGCTGGTGGGGTGGCCGGAACGTCTCTTGGTCCATCAATTCCATATGGGGTTGGACCGGGACCTCCGGCAGGCCTGTGTATACAGGGGCCTACCCCCCTGGCTCAACGATGGTTCAAGGCAGTGATAGAGTTAGACATGGGATTGTGAGAGTTCCAAGCAAGGAGGGATGGGACTCTGAGTCACATGAAAATTCCAACAGAATGGCCCCTGTCAGTAAAGGAAAGTCACCCTGCCAGAAACATTCCTGAACCATCTGAATGGCTGTGCCAACCGCTGTTTCACTATTTCTGGTGCAATCAAGCAGGGCATTGAGTGGCTGAATGTCCCATACCAATTCCAAGAACACTGACTCAAAAGGGGGGGGTTCAGCAAGGGGCCAGTCCAGAACAACCCCTGAACAGTCCCAACTGACACAGATACTGCTTGGGGATATTGAGGTCCAAACCAGGGAAGGCAGCATTGCACCGAGTCCTGGAAAGTTCCCAGTGGTCTCCGGAGATAGTGACAATGACAGCCCAGAGGACCCAATGGTGAGCACTCCCGTCCAACCTTTTGTGATCCCTATCATTTTTCGGAACCCTTGTTCAGCTACAGGGCTTAGAAATGGAGCTTTGGTGGACAGGCTGTGGTAGATGACTTAGAAATTCTTGTTGTCCATTTGAACTCCCTTGTTGCCTTTGAACAGATGGATGGCTCATTGTTGGGGGGAGGTGCCAGGCACCCATCTGACAGAACCTGTACACTTCAAAATCAGGGATCATAGAGAAACCATCTGATTCATTGTGGTCAAGAGGATGATTGAACCGATAATATTAGGGTTGGCATGGCTTGATAAGTGGGAGCCCACAATATGGTGGGAAGACGGTTATCGAAAGTTACATCTTACATTAGGGCCAGATCCACCAGTGACAGAGCGGATAGGGGGTACCAGAGTGGCGGATACTCCGTTGGTGGCCCAACCAAAACAAGGCTTTCCTAGTGTATACGGGGAGCTAGCTGTTGTATTCAGTGAAGAGGAGTGTGAGCAGTTGCTTCCTCATCAGCCTACTGACTGTGCCATTGAGTTAGTTCCAGGTGCTAAATTGCTGAAGCCACGGATGTACTCAATGACACAGAAGGAGCAGGAGGCATTGAGGAAGTATATTGATAAGAATCTGGCAAGGGGTTTTATCAAACCCAGTCGGTCTCGGATGGCAGCTCCCGTCCTGTTCAGGGAGAAGAAAGATGGAGGGTTGTGATTATGTGTTGATTTTTGTGGCTTGAACATCTATATCCACTGCCGTTAATGAAGGACCTCCTAGCCACCTTGGCAACTGGTTGCATCTTTACGAAATTAGACCTACGTGAGTCATACTACTGGGTGCGTATCCAACCGGGGGACGAGTGGAAGACCACTTTCAATAGTCCCCTCGGGAGTTACCAATTTCAGGTCATGTAGTTCGGGTTACAAGGAGCCCCCAAGGTGTTTATGCAATTAATTAATGAAGTATTGCATGAACATCTATATCGGGGGGTTCCTGTATATTTAGATGATATTCTGATCTACACCCAAACTATGGAGGAACCCACCCACCTTGTCTGGCAGGTGTTGCAGAAATTGTTGGCAGTCAAGTTGTTTGTGAAACTATCAAAATGTGAGTTTCACCAAACAACATTGGATTACCTAGGCTACAGAATATCAGGGAATGGAGTGGTGATGGATCCCCAAAAGGTTTCCGCAGTCTTGGAGTGGCAGGCTCCAAAGACCAGGAAGCAACTGCAAAGTTTCCTTGGGTTTGCCAACTTCTACTGGCAGTTTATCCCATCCTTCGCTAGAGTAGCATTTCCATTGACAGACTTGTTACGAACCAAACCAGTCACATCAAAATGACCAGGACAGGCATTGAATTGGACATCTGAGTGCCAAATAGCTTTTGAGCAGCTGAAATCGCTGTTCGCCCAAGAACCTGTCCTTAAACATCCCGATACAACACAACCATTTATAGTTCATGGTGACGCTAGTGATGTGATTGTTGGTGCCATTCTGCTACAAAAGAATGAGCAGGACCAGTTGCAACCTTATGCATACACCTCTCGGAAACTAACCCCAACAGAGCAGGGTTGGGCCATCTGGGAAAAGGAGGCGTTCGCTATTAGGTGGGCGCTAATGACATGGCGACATCTCCTTGAAGGGGCCCCTCATCCGTTTGAGGTGTGGACGGACCACAAAAACCTGGAAGCACTGCAAACACCTAGAAAGTTGTCACCAAAACAGGTAAGGTGGACGCAGTACTTCCAAAGGTTCTCGTTCTGTTTATGGTATGTTCCGGTTGGAAGAACTTCCTAGTGGATGCACTATCCCATATGCCCCAGTATCACAGTAAAAGAGAGGAGGTAGTAGAGGCCCTTATACCTCCCTACCAGCCACCACAAGTGGGGCTAGCAGTTACAAAATCAGCCAGATCCTTCCTGTCTGAATTGAAGACATCTATGTTAAGTGATTCTTGGTTGACCCAAAACCAGGAGTTGGTGACCTACAGGGAAAGCTTAGCTTGGAGAGGAGAGGAGCTGTATAAACCTGACAGCTTCTGGACCGTTGTTTTGAAGAGATATCACAATATTAAAACTGCAGGGCATTTCGGGTTCCTCAAAATGTTGCATCTGGTTAGGAGACAGTTTTGGTGGCCATGAATGTGTGGGGATATCGAGAGATACATAAAGGGGTGTCCAACATGTGCGATAGCCAAACCCTGGTCTGGAAAACCCATAGGTCTCCTACAGTTAGTGGCAAACCCCGGGAGACCTTGGGATGAGATCGCTATGGATTTCATAGGTGATCTCCCCAATAGTGGTGGTTACACAGTGATATGGACTGTGGTGGATTTGTTCTCGAAGCAGGCCCATTTTGTGCCATGTAAAGGAATACCTTCCGCTCGGTGCCTAATGGGTCTGTTCCTCCATGGGGTGCTGAAATGGATCATATCAGATAGAGATGTCCAATTCACTGCTAAATTCTGGAAAACCTTCATCCGGCTTATAGGTTCCACCCAGGGGCTCAGTTCCGCATTTCATCCCAGCACCAATAGAGCAGCAGAACGAGCCAACACTATGGTGGAAAGATATTTAAGGTGTTATATATCAAACCAGCAGACAGATCGGGCTAGCCTTCTACCTTTCGCAAAAGTGGCCTATAATAATGTGATACATAGCAGCACAGGGCTTTCCTCCTTTCAGGTAGTATATGGAATGGACTTCCCAACAATCCCGGAAGTGGAATCCCAAGCCAACAACCTGAAGTGAATGGGCCGACAAAATCCGTCTAGTGTGGCCTAAGGTAAAATCAGCCTTACAAAAGGCCACAGAAAAATACAAAAAATACGCAGACAAGAAGCGGGCAGACCTGATGCCATTCCAGATAGGAGACCGGGTATACCTATCCACCAAATACCTGAAACTCCAGGTAGCGAGCTGGAAACTAGGTCCAAAATACATAGGACCCTTTAGTATAACCCAGGTCATCAATCCTGTCACCGTTGCTTTGAAATCTCCATTTTTGCTGGGCAAAATACAGCAGCCTGCTAAAGCCCGTAACGGTAGAGAGGAGTAATACACTGGCTTACCCACCAGATCTGGTACATACCAATCACTACAAAATAGATAAGATCCTGGACTCCAGATTACAGTGGGGCAAAAAAGTATTTAGTCAGCCACCGATTGTGCAAGTTCTCCCACTTAAAAAGATGAGAGAGGCCTATCATCATAGGTAGAGCTCAATTATGAGAGACAAAATGAGAAAACAAATCCAGACAATCACATTGTCTGATTTGGAAAGAATTTATTTGCAAATTATGTTGGAAAATAAGTATTTGGTCAATATCAAAAGTTCATCTCAATACTTTGTTATATATCCTTTATTGGCAATGACAGAGGTCAAACGTTTTCTGTAAGTCTTCACAAGGTTGGCACACACTGTTGCTGGTATGTTGGCCCATTCCTCCATGCAGATCTCCTCTAGAGCAGTGATGTTTGGGGGCTGTCGCTGGGCAACACGGACTTTCAACTCCTCCAAAGGTTTTCTATGGGGTTGAGATCTGGAGACTGGCTAGGCCATTCCAGAACCTTGAAGTGCTTCTTACAAAGCCACTCCTTCATTGCCCGGGCAGTGTGTTTGGGATCATTGTCATGCTGAAAGACCCAGCCACGTTTCAGCTTCAATGCCCTTGCTGATGGAAGGAGGTTTGCACTCAAAATCTCACGATACATGGCTCCATTCATTCTTTCCTGTACACGGATCAGTCGTCCTGGTCCCTTTGCAGAGAAACAGCCCCAAAGCATGATATTGCCACCCCCATGCTTCACAGTAGGTATGGTGTTCTTTGGATGCAACTCAGCATTCTCTCTCCTCCAAACTCAACGAGTTATGTTTCTACCAAACAGTTCTAGTTTGGTTTCATCTGACCATATGACATTCTCCCAATCCTCTTCTGGATCATCCAAATGCTCTCTAGCAAACTTCAGATGGGCCCGGACATGTACTGGCTTAAGCAGGGGGACACGTCTGGCACTGCAGGATCTGAGTCCCTGGCGGCATAGTGTGTTACTGATGGTAGCCTTTGTTACGTTGTCCCAGCTCTCTGCAGGTCATTCACTAGATCCCCCCGTGTGGTTCTGGGAATTTTGCTCACCGTTCTTGTGATCATTTTGACCCCACGGGGTGAGATCTTGCGTGGAGCCCCAGATCGAGGGAGATTATCAGTGGTCTTGAATGTCTTCCATTTTCTAATTATTGCTCCCACAGCTGCTTGCCTATTGCAGATTCAGTCTTCCCAGCCTGGTGCAGGTCTACAGTTTTGTTTCTGGTGTCCTTCGACAGCTCTTTGGTCTTCACCATAGTGGAGTTTGGAGTGTGACTGTTTGAGGTTGTGGACAGGTGTCTTTTATACTGATAACAAGTTCAAACAGGTGCCATTAAAACAGGTAATGAGCGGAGGACAGAGGAGCCTCTTAAAGAAGAAGTTACAGGTCTGTTAGAGCCAGAAACCTTGCTTGTTTGTAGGTGACCAAATACTTATTTTCCACCATAATTTGCAAATAAATTCTTTCCAAATCAGGCAATATGATTGTCTGGATTTGTTTTCTCATTTTGTCTCTAGGTAGTTGAGGTCTACCTATGATGACAATTACAGGCCTCTCTCATTGTTTTAAATGGGAGAACTTGCACAATTGGTAGCTGACTAAATACTTTTTTGCCCCACTGTACATAGAGGCAAAATTCAATATTTGGTACAATCGAAAGGATACCCATTTACAGACGCTACATGGGTAGCGGCCCCTGATGTACATGCTGCGTGGTTACTAAGAGCCTCAGATAGCTCAACTGGCTGAATAGCCTGTTATTAACATCCAGCTGTCTGCAATTACACCAGTTCGAGGCTCAAGGTTGACTCAGCCTTCCATCCTTTCTAAGGTAGGTAAATTGAGGACCCAGTTTGTGGGGGCAATAAGCTGACTTTGTATAAAAAATATACAAAAGTGTGAAGGCTATTGCTTAACGCCTTGTAAGCCACCCTGAGTCTCCGGAGAAGGACGGCATATAAATCTAATTAAAAAAAAAAAACTAAGGAGGTTCCACTGCAAATACCCAAATAAACCAGGAGGGCCGGGATACATGTCCGATGACACTAACTCCTCTGCTCTATGTTTTACAGGTGAGCACCTGGGAGAGGGGAGGTGCCTGTCGAGCCCTGTCTGGGACTCGCCATCGTTGGGGGGAACTGGGGAAGACGAGAGTGTTAGAAACAATCCTACTGCTGGTGGGAAATGAACCAGATGACGAGCGGCACAAGCGATATGTTGACAGTTAGCCGATGATCGCCTGTAACTGTTGGATGGCTTCTGGGCTCCGTCTAGGACTGGCGATGGCTTATGACGTGATGATGACATGCTGCCAGGCACAAACACAAACTGGGTGGCAGGAATTACAAATAATGGTGACCAGCTGTAAGGGGGTGTGGTGAATGGAACCGGATGGTGATTAGGAGGGGGGATATCGGATAAATAGTGCTGCGTGGAGTTTGCACGCAGCACTGACTTTGACCCTGCACGATCTTGTTCCATGTTTCAACAGTGCCTGGCGATTAAAGAATTTACAACGTCATCTCTCTACTAATTTTCTGTAATGTCGCACGCACCAGGAAGAGACAAGCCAGCATCAGGGTCTTATTTTCAAGGAAACACGGTATTTTAAAAATTCAGTTGACTGAATGGAAATCCTTTCCATTTGAGTGAATGAGATATTTTTGTGGGGAGCAAAATATTTTATTATTCTCCCTGGAGCTGGGTCGAGAGAATCCAGGATGGGTGTTGCTTCTTCTGCCTGGAAACTGAACACGTGATCATTATTTGCATATGTAGTCTTTCCTTCCTTGTCTGGTGTTTCCCCAGTTCAGCTCAGTTTTCAGCATAGAAGAGACATGTTTCAATGAATGGCTTTGCTTTGATTCTGTGATCAGCAAAGCATGAGCTTATTGGATTCTAAGATTTCTTGAGATGATCACTTCTGTGATCAGGCCCGCTAACTGGTCTGCTGGTTAGCGCCCTTTCAGCAGTTCCCTCCAGCTGCATTTAGCGGCAGGGCCTTAGAAGGCTGGCAACTATTTGAACCAGGGCCCAGGTAATCCCACCGGAAGGTGGAAGAGGAATCAGTCCCTGCCCAGTTCGTCTGGACACACTGTAAAGTGGCAGGAGTGCACAGGAGCACAAATTAGAGCCGCAGCAGTTTGTGGGCCAGCTAGCTTTCGTTACAGTGGAAAATGGCATTGCACGCACCTTCCACCAGTGAGCAGGCCCTGAAAGCATAGAAGGTCTTGCCCTACAACCTCTCTGACTCATGCCTGGGTCAGAGACATGAGGCCTCCAGTCAGAGGCCTGCGGCAAAGGGGGCAACAACTAGGAGCCAGGCAGTCACTTCAAGTAGCAAGAGAGGCTCCAAATCAGTCGAAAAAGATGCAGAATGGCATCAAAAGGCCTTAGAAAAAGAGCTGGCCAAACTGCAGAAAGCTAAACAGAGCCAGGAGCGAAGTGATCCCCCCACCCCCAGGAGGAGCGGAACTTTCCCGCCCTCAAGGAGATAAATCGTTGGATCCCATTAATGATCTAGATCCTTTGCAACCTGCCTCTTACAGTCTATTACGAATTTGGAATCTGAGGCTGTTCCAGACCTTGCTCCCAGTCCGAGGGGGTTCTGGTCATGTGCTCTTTACAGAGCCAGCAGTTGAGGCTGTGGTAGTACCATCACCCAAATTATTTTTGGATGTAGTCCAATGTCAATGGAGCAATCCTGGTGCAGGGCTTCCCCCGTCCAGAGCAGATAGGTGCCCATGGTGGATAAGCCGGTGGCAGCATTGACATCGGTTGCTCTGCTTCCAAATGATGCAATTGATTGCTTGAGACCTGATGACAAGAAAGCTGAATTGTCATTACATAAGACCCATCAGGTGGCTGCCTGGGCAGTAAAGGCTGCCATCTCGGCTTCATTCTTCAATCGTGCGTCCCTGCTCTGGCTTCACCGGAAGATGTAAAGGTGCACCAGGATATTAATAAATTAATAGCTGCTGCTGAGTTTTCAGCAGATGCGACATTGAATGTGGCTAACTTCGCTTCAAGATCTATAGCATCTTCAATTACCACCCATCACCTATTCTGGCTTAAGCACTGGCAGGCTGATAATAAAAACAGATGGAAATTAGCTTCAGCCACCTTTACAGGCAACAAATTATTTGGAGAAGTTCTGGAACCTATCCTGGTTGAGACCAGAGGCAAGGGAAAGGCCATGCCTTACCTTTACAGAAGGGGGGACCACTGGCCCTCTCCATATTATAGGAGTCAGCCCTTTCGAGCCCCAGATCCGGGTCTCGACTATCAGCAATTTCAAAGGCCGTATTCTAGCTGGCAGGACAGGCAACCTGCCAGGTCGGACTTCAGGAGTCACCAGATGTCTCAGGGCAAACGGCCCTTTTGGGAGCTGGAAGTCACCCTTACCATTGGTCCAAGTGACTGCAGGGCCATGCTACCAATTGGTGGAAGGGCTCAGCCTCCATGTCCATCAATGGGAGGCCACAACTTTAGACAAATGGGTCCTCACCTCAGTGACTTCCGGTTTGGCACTGGAGTTCCTCTCCACGCCCCCACCCCCGAAATTCTATATAAGGTGCCCCAGGTCCCAGGACACATCCAAAAGAAGCTTGATGGAGACAACCATTTATTTATTTATTTATTGGTTCAATTTATATACTGCCCTTCTCCAGAGACTCAGGACAGCTTACAATGCATTAAGCAATAGCCTTCATACTTTTGTATATACCTGTTTAGTAGGGCTTTTGCCCCCCCCCAAAGCGGTGTTCTTTTTTATACAAAGTCAGCTTATTGCCCCCACAATTCGGATCCTCATTTTACCTACCTCGAAAGGATGGAAGGCTGAGTCAACCTTGAGCCTGGTGAGATTCGAACTTGAAGTAATTGCAGGCAGCTGGTGCTACTTAACAGCACTTTAGTCTGCTGTGCCACCAAGGCCACTAAACCATCCAGTATTTGCTGGATATCCAGGCTAACAAACAACAGGTACAAGGGTTCTATTCGATCTTATTCGTGATCCAGAAGTATTATGGGCAGTGGAGGGCAATTCTGGATTTGAAACGTCTCAACTGGTATCTGGATTTCAAAAAGTTCAAAATGCAGTAGCTCAAATCAATCTTGAACAGTACATGAGAGGGTGACTTCCTCACCTTAATAGACTTAACAGAAGCATACCTGCATGTCCCCATCAGGGCTACGCACAGTCAGTTCCTTCATTTGCCTATTCAGACAATCATTACCAGTACAGAGTCATGCCATTCAGCCTTTCATCAGCATTGAGAGCCTTCACCAAGATATTGGTGGCTCTGGCAGCCCACCTGCGATCAATCCCAATCAGTCCAGTGCTGTCTGGATGACATTTTGATCCATTCCTCATCAGCCATTCAAGCAGAGGTGGATTTACAGGTCACGATCCAGGTGCTTCAGGAACATGGCTTCTCCATAAACAACATCTGCAAAAATTTCATTTTTGATGCTGCAAAGACTGTTTCGCGATCTCCGGGACAACGGAGCACCAGCAGAGGCCGTCAGCCATGCCACCATGGCCTCACCTAACCACAAAATTTACCTCAAGGTGAAGTTGGAAGGCATTCCCTGTAAGAACATGGAAGAAGAAATTAAAGCAATATCTCTAAATGTAAATGGATTGAATGCAGCGATAAAAAGAAATAGAACATTGACTAAACTAAATAGTTTGAAAATGGACATTATATATTTACAAGAAGTAAATATATACGTATATTTACTTATACGTATATAAGTAAATGTTAGAAAACAACATTTAAATTATTACAGTATCCAAAACTAGGAGTTTTATTTACATCAAAGTACAACTTTGTTTATTTACAACAAAGTAAAAGAGGTGTGGTATTGTATATTAAAGAAAAATTAGAACCTAAATTAATTTTTGAAGATAAGAAAAGCAGGATCTTTTTTGTAAAAAGTTTTTTTAAATTATTTTTTAACACACAAACACACAATGTATTTTTTCTTTTTTAATTTGTAATTTTATTATAACACATATATGACATTCACATAACATACAACATATAAATATCTTATCATTTTTAAGCATCGTTTCATCATGGTCTTCCTTCTGTTATTTTGTCTTTCCCCCCTATGTCTTCATTTCATTCCTCTCTTCTCCCCCCGTTGTCCTTTTTTTCCTTCCCCCCTCCCTGTAAAGATAGATAGATAGATAGATAGATGATAGATAGATAGATAGATAGATAGATAGATAGATAGATAGATAGATAGATAGATAGATAGATAGTCATACACTATTCGTGCTGTTGTTAAGATGTGCAGCATCAAGTATTTTATTTCTTTGGGATATGGCCTTGTGAAGATTCCTAACAAAAATGTTTCTGCTTTCTTTTTTATTTGTTGGTCTGTTATTTGTTCTATCCATTTCTTGATGTTTGTCCAAAATTTTTTTGCTGCCGGGCATATCCACCATAGATGGTAATATATTCCTTGGGATTTCTTACATTTCCAACATGATGTATCTTTGCAAGTCTTGTCAGTGACATATGCCATCTATAAAACATCTTCAGCTGATTTTCCTTGTATGCCACCGATAGTGTTAATTTTGCATTTCCCACCTCTCCAGATCTATTGTATAATTAAAATTTTGTGCCCATTTAATCATGGTATTCTTCACTCTCTCTTCCTCCATTTTATATTGTAGTAGAAATTTAAAAATTTTGCTAATTAATTTTAATTAGCAAATTTAATTTTAGCTTTAAGTCCTAATATAATTTTGTTAAATTTGGACATCTTACTGCTTCTAATGGTGAGAGCCAAATCGGTATTTTTATATAGTGCTGCTTTTTAATTTTCAACCAGGTTTGCGCATTCCTTATTATATGTCTTTTGAAATACAATAATTCCGTCCCAATTCCTTTCTGTCCCAAAGGAATGAATGCCAACCCACTTGTATTTCATGCCCTTCAATTGTTAATATTCTATTATTTTTTAGTTCCATCCATTCTTTTAATAAAAAGAATGGATGGAACTAAATCAGGATAAGACAGCCGCTTGGTAATAAATTTCCCATTCTAGGAGTGCTGTTCCTCCTCTGTCTTTTGTGTCCTGTAATAGTTTAAGTCTAATTCCTGGGCGCTTCCCCTGCCATATACATTTGGATGTTATTTTATTCAATGTTTCAAAAAACTTTTTTTTGCAATTTTATTGGTATAACCTGAAATAAAAATAAGAGTTTTGGTAAAAAATTCATTTTAATGGTGGAGATCCTTCCCATTAGTGATATCTGTAAATTTCTCCAATTGTCTAGATCTTTCTTTATCTGTGTTATTAATTTATTGTAATTGTTTTCTTTAATTGATGAGCCTCTTGCCGATAGCCAATCCCTAAGTATTTTATTTTCTTAGTTGTTTGAATTTGTATAATGTTTTCCAACTCTTTTTCTTGTTCCTTTGTAAGATTTTTTGTTATTAATTTTGATTTATTTTTATTAATAAAAAAAGTCCCACCACTTCTCCAAATTCTTCCAATTTTCTAAACAATTTTGGTGCTGACTCTAGTGGTTCCTCCACTATAAACACAAGATCATCAGCGAAGGCCTGAACTTTGTACTCTTCTCTCCTTATCCTTAGCCCTTTAATTTCTTGGTCTTCCCTAACCTTTTTAGAAGGATCTCCAACGTTAAAATATACAATAGTGGAGAGAGTGGGCATCCCTGTCTAACCCCTTTTGTTATGCCAAATTGGTCTGTGGTGTCATCGTTCATAATTACTCTTGCCGTTCATTTTGTGTAGATTTCCCCTATGATTTTTTCAAATTTTGTCCTGAATTGCATAAATTTTAGTCGCCCAATTAAAAATTTCCAATTTAGATTATCAAATACTTTGTGGGCATCAAGGAAAATCAGTGAAGCTTGTTTTTCCAGGTGTGATTTGTAATACTCTAATGTATTTATTATTATTCTCATGTTATTCTTGATTTGTCAACCCAGCAGAAATCCATTTTGGTCTGAGTGTATATGATTATTTAATATTTTTTAAATTCTTTTTGCTATAATTACTGCAAATATCTTGTAATCTGTATTTAGCAGAGAGATTGATCTGTAATTTTGTATTAACTGATGGTCCATATCTTCTTTGGGTATGATAGTAAATATTGCCTCTGTCCAGGTTGTTGGAATTTTTGCCTTTTCCAAAGCCTCGTTGTCAGGTATGCTTCCTTCAAAATCCAGGAAAGGATGACCCAGACTCCATTGAAAATAAAGAATGGTACTTTTACTAGATATGAAGTGATCTCAACCAAAGAAAAGCGGAATCTAAGGCAAAACGTGCAAAAGTTATAGATAGAAAGGATCCCCTCCCACTGTCCACCATAAATCATCCAATCCAAAGGTCTCCCAGAGGTCAGGTGGGAGCACACGTCTGGCAGTGTCATCATTCAGGAATGCTGTGGCCGTTGACCCGATAGCAGCTTCAAAGGTTCAGCAATAAGTCTTAAGAATCAGTTTCATTTTCCTGGTCAGCATACATAGCCCGGCTAGATAACCCCCTCCCTCCATTACTATGGCAGCCAAAGCAGAGAAAAGTGGAGGCTGACACTCATTATATAGTTCTAACATAGTTTCTCCCAATATTTCCTGTAGGTTTTTATATAATTCCATCGGTAGCCCATCTGGCCCCGATATTTTGTTGTTTTTTTGTTTTTTCAGTGACAATTCAAATTCAAGCTTAGTTCTCTTTGTTCTTCTGTGATTGTTGCCATTTCTGATCTTTCTATATACTGTTTTACTTTTCCCTCCTCTACCACTTCTTGTTTGTATAAGTTTGAAAAGAATTTCTGGATAATTTCCTTTTTAGCTTCTCTTCTGTATTGAATTTCTTCTTTTTCATCTCTGAGTTGGTATATCATTTTTTTGTCTTTTTCTGTTCTCAATTTATATGCCAACCATCTACCTGTTTTGTTTGCAAATTCAAAATAGTTTTGTTTTGCCATCTTTATTTTCTGGGCTATTTCTTTTTGATTTATCAAATTTATTTTATGTTTTGTTATGTTCCATTTCTCTTTTATTTTTTTTTATTTTGGAGATCTTTTTGTAATTTGTATTCTGTGTTTTTTAATTCTTCATATAGTTTGTCTTTGTCAGAAGTGCTTGCAGAATTGCTGTGGCTATGTGATTAGCTACAAACTGTAAGGATTCAAACAGGCCTATCTCTGCTTCGCAATTAACTGCAAGCCTTCCCCACCCTAGTTAATTGCCTACTCACTCCTTATATAAGTAGGAGCTTGCTGCCTGCCAGAACATGGTCAAATGGTCAGCCAGAAAGAGCCAAACGCAGTGGGCTGACCCAGATAGAAGGGCTAGCTAGAGCTGAGCTAGCTAACAACAAGCTGGAACAAACAGAGCTGATACAAAAACACTAAATGCCTGAGCTAAAAACTGAAGCTCAGAGCTTGAAAGCCAGAAAGAAGAAAGCTTGCCTTTGCTGAGCTGAGCAAGCTAGCATATGCCTACAAGCTAGCATCTCTTGATGTCTTTGAGTTGTTGCTGCTGCTGCTGCTGAAGCCATGACCAAGAGGGAGAGCTGGAGAGTTTCCCTGTCAGAAGCTTCAAGCCATGATTGAATCAACTCTACAGGTGTTTTGACTTAGGACCTTTCTCATTCTTTCTGCTGAGAAGCCTACGCTGCCACTTTCCACTACCTCGATGATGTACCGATTCTGAAACCACTTAGTTTTCTATTAGTTTCTTCCTTCCCCCTTGGAAAGGGTTAAGAGGACTGGTTTGGTATTGTGGAGAGGAATTTAAGGAGACGGCCTGGCTTCTGTCAATGAAAAGTTTTGTCATATATGTGTTTTTAAAGACATAGTCCTTTTAATGTTTTTTATATTTTTCTACAAGACTCCTCTGTCAGTTTTATTTCAGCCCCAGTGTGTTTGCATGTGAACAAGTTCACGGTTCGTTGGGACAAACCTCACACCCTCATAATAGTCTTGCTGTTGTCTCCTTTCTTTATTTTTCTTCCCTAAGTATACCATCGTCAGTCCTCTTATGTATGCTTTTGTTGTATCCCAAATATTTTGTAGAGAAGTATCCTCTCTTTTGTTTATCCAAAAAAAACGATTCTAATTCCTTTACCAGCATTTGTTTAAATCCCCCTTTTTAACATATATTTTTATCTCCTAAATCTTTTTTTCCCCTTCCAATTTATGAGTATTGGGTTGTGGTCTGCCCATTCATTTATTCCTATCTCATTGGTTCTACACCTGTCCTAATATCCGCAGTCATCCAAGCCGTATTGATTCTAGACCAGGATTAGTGTGGATGTGAGTAAAATGTATATTGATTCTCATCTTCATGAGTCTCCCTCCAAACATCTCTCAGGTTTATTTTTGCGGCCATATTGAAAAATTCTTTTGGTAGTGTTTCTTTTTTTTATTTCTCTTACCACTTTTATAATCTTTTTTGGCATCTACTATTGCATTATAGTCTCCAATTAGACAGATATTTTCATATGCTAATTCTAATGTTTTTTAATGTATTCCTTTAAAAAATTCCTGTTGATTTTGGTTAAGAGCATATATTACTACTAATAGTGATTTTTTCCTTTCTGTTTCTAATTCAACCATCAATGTTCTTCCTTCCTCGTCTGCATATATTAATTTTGATTGTATCCTTTCTTTTACATAGACTGCTACTCCTCTCCCTCTCTCTCTCTCTCTCTCTCTCTCTCTTTGTATCAGAGATGTATATAATTTTCCTAATTTTGGGTTTTCTAATAATTTTTGGTATCCTTTTTTGATACCTTTCTTAGAGGCATATCACATCAGCTTCCAATTTTCGTAGTTTTGTGAATGTTTGTGTTCTTTTCTTGGGCACGTTTAATCCATTTATGTTTACTGAGAGAAGTTTGATTGCCTCTTCCATTGCCTAATGTAACTGTTTTTTTGGTGTGTCTTGTCTCCATCCGCCTTTTTGTTGTTGCACCTTGTCTTTCCTCTCGTTCTTTTTCTTGACTCTTTCTTACTTCTTTTTCTTGCTCCACTTCTTCTATTTGTTCTTCCTCCTGGCTTCTACTCTCTGTTTCTTCTTTACTTTCCTGTTCCTCTTCCTGTGTAAAATGTAAGTTATAAAATTCTTTTGCTTTCTCTATTGTGTCTACTTTGTACTTTTTGTCTTGCCATGTGATTAAAATCCCATCTGGTGTCAGCCATCTGTACATTATTTTATATCTAATCAATTGGGTTGTTAAGAACTGATATTGTTGATGTGGGTTTCTGATTCTTCGAGGTATTTGTTTTAAGATTATAATTTCTTTGCCCTTATATGTCAGTTTCTCCTCTTGATTTTCTATATACTTCATCTCTAATTGTTTGTTTTGAGAATCTTACATGCACTTTCCTCGCCAATCGATGTCTTCTTATATAATTAGTGTGTACCCGGTATATTTCATTCAACTGTCCTTTTATTTCTGACTTGTCTTTCTGTATTATTTCTGACACTATCTCCGCCATTTTTTCTCCCAGGTCTTCATCTTTTTCTTCTATTATATTTTGAAAGCACAAAATATATGAAGCTTTCTCCATCTCCAGCATCGCTATATTGAGTCAGAAAATTCCTTATTTAGTTGAAAAGATTTTTGCTCCATTGTCTCTAGTTTTGTCTCTAGTTTTGTCTCTATGTGATCTATTTTTGTTTCAACCTTTTAAATTCTTTCCTCATTTTCTATTATTAATTGTTGAATACCCCCAAATTTATCATTTATATATTTAATATCCTCTTTTACTTCTCCTATTTCATTTTTGATGCTGCAAAGACTGCTTCGCGATCTCTGGGACAACGGAGCACCAGCAGAGGCCGTCAGCCATGCCACCATGGCCTCACCTAACCACAAAATTTACCTCAAGGTGAAGTTGGAAGGCATTCCCTGTAAGAACATAGAAGAAGAAATTAAAGCAATATCTCTAAATTTAAATGGATTGAATGTGGCGATAAAAAGAAATAGAACATTGACTAAACTAGTTTGAAGATGGACATTATATGTTTACAAGAAGTACATATTAGAAAACAACATTTAAAATTATTACAATATCCAAAACTAGGAGTTTTATTTATATCATTGATACAGCCAAGTAAAAGAGGTGTGGTATTATATATTAAAGAAAAATTAGAACCTACATTAATTTTTGAAGATGAGGAAGGCAGAATCTTTTTTGTAAAAAGTTTTTTTTTAACACACAGACAAACACACAATGTATTTTTTTCTGAAAAGAGTATTGGCCGGTTCATAAATTTAGACAATTTTTCAATACAATGTATATATTCCCTTTTGCCATAATATTTTCCCTTCTTTTTCCTTTTTTTTTTCTTTTTTTGAATCTGTATTGGCCATTCATCCTAGCTCTAATCTTCATTAAATTCCATTTTTCCCTTCATCTCTCTATGAAACCCCTTAAATTTAAAATCTCATTTAACATAATTCCTAATATTATAATCATTCATTTAATATCAAAATAATAAACCAGAACATTTTATACCATACATTTTCTTAAATCTTATTCCAAGTAATACACTCCAATATCTTAATAATAATCAATTACCTATATAGTAATTTCCCCTAATTAATCTTATTTATATTTTTAGAACTTGTCCTTTTATAAACTCCAATCATGCAGTTGGAAATATTCCAATTGTTATAATTTCACTAATTTTAAGTAAAGCATATTTCTAAGACTCATTCCATTTTATTCATACATCCATTTAGTTTTCCATTATTTTAAGCTATTTAAAATATCATAATTACATCTTATCTCTATACATTTTCTTAAATCTTATTCCAAATAATAGACTCCAACATCTTAATAAAAGTTAATCACATGTACGACAGGTTTTTCCCCCCTCTTTATATACTAACACTAAACCAAATTACTTCCTTAGATTTTATCTTTCATTTTCAAATATTTTGTCAAAAATACATATTTCAAACCCCTTAATCATTTCTACTAAAATAATAAGACAAAAACAATTTATACCATACATTTTCTTAAATCTTATTCCAAATAATACACTCCAAAATCTTAATAAAAATCAATTACTTATATAACTCTTTCTTATATAATAATAAAAAACCAAATTGCTTCCTTAAATTTTATCTCTCATTTTCAAATATTTTGTCAAAAATATATATTTCAAACCACACCTTAATCATTTGTACTTTTACCACAATTTAATTAATTCATAATACGATAGCATTTCCCCTTATTTTTTTTTTAATTAATAATTAAAAATATTCCAATTATTGTAATTTCCCTAATTGGTCTTATTTATATTTTTAGAACTTGTCCTTTTATAAACTCCAACCATGCAATTAAAAGTATTTCAATTGTTACAATTTCTCCAGTTTTAGGTAAAACATATTTCTAAAACTTATTTCATTTCATTCATACATCCATTAGTTTTCCATTATTTTAAACTATTTAAAGTATCATAATTACATCTTATCTCTAATATTCCTTTCATCATATCCCTCTTTCTTCTTTCTCCCTTTCTTCCTTTCTAATTTTTTCTCTTTTTCCCCTTCTTTTCTATATTTCCCATTATTTCCATTATTTATCTCTTTTCTCTTTTTTTCATCTTACCATTGTTATACCTAATGTAATCATTTTGTATTTTTAAGACATAAGCTCTTCCATTTTGCCTTGCATTTACCATTATTTTCCATACCTTTTCCCCCTTTCCTGTATTATCACTGTTAATCCCAGTGGAATCATTTAAATTTTTTAAATTCTTTCCGTTCCACCCTCTTTTCTTTCTTTGTCTCTTTCCCTTTTTTCTCTTTTTTCCATTGTTATTCCCAATGTAATCTTTAAACTTCTCCTTTTTATTATTGCTATTGTTTTTTCTTCGTCTTTGTCTTCTTCGTTAGCAATCTCTTTTTCTTGCTTTCCATTTGTTGTTTCCTTATCCATTTTGATGTACTCTGACTCGGTTTTTGAGTTACCAGATTTCAATTTTCCCTGCAGTATTTCCTTTGTGTCCATTTTCAGTGAAAGGTACATCATTTTCATCATTTCCTTAAGTTCCTGCATCTTTTGTTCTTTCTAAATTAGTGTTTATTCCAATTTTAAAATTACGTTATAATCCTCCTTTTTTAATCATCAAAGTCAAATTGCTTACAAACAGGCAAGTCTTCCTTAATCCTCCCAGCTGTTATTCCTTTCAAAGTTCAAGGTTTTTTCTCACAATATTACCTCTTGCAACAAAAACAAAAATTCAATGCTGTAATTATTTTTTTTCTCCTGAAGATGCCTCTGTACAATCCACAGTTTTAATCAGCAGCTAGAAAGAGTATCCATTTTGTTTGGAGTCGCTTTCACAGACTTTATTAATCTCAATTCTTTTCCTCCTCTTCCTCCTCCTTTTGTTTTTTGTTTTGTTTTATGTGCACCAAATTAGTTTTTAGTTCAATCCAAATTAAAGTCCAAATTCTACTTCTATTCCATCCAATTTAAAATCTTTAGCCAGGTTTTTCTGTTATGGGCCGAGCTGAGGATTTTGCACAGTTTCTGCAAGATAAAATCGCTCAGATCCAGACCGGGCTGGACTCTGACTGGGCAGTGTCCACTGAGGAGACTAAGGCTAGTCTTGGTGGGGACATCTGGGTTGAGTTTGAGCCTGTTTCGATGGAAGTGAACAGGATTATGGGTCAGCTGGAGGCCTCCACGTGTTTATTGGAACCGTGTCCCTCCCGGCTTGTTTCTGCAGCCAGAGAGGTGACTGGAGACTGGATTCAGGCCGTTGTCAATGCTTCATTAAGGGAAGGGGTCTTCCGCGCTGCACTTAAAGAGGTTTGACCCCTCCTTAAGAAGCCTAACCTGGATCCTGACTCCCTTAACAACTATCGTCTAGTCTCCAATCTCCACTTTTTAGTGAAGGTTGTTGAGGCTATGGTGGCACAGCAATTCCTTCAATTCCTGGAGGAAACAGACTACCTGGACGCTTACCAATCTGGTTTCAGGCATGGTCACAGCACGGAAACAGCATTGGTTGCCCTAGTGAATGATCTCTGGCAGGCCCGTGATGGGGGTTGTTCCTCTGTCCTGGTCCTTCTTGACCTCTCAGCAGCTTTCGATACCATCGACCATGGTATTTTACTGCAGCGACTCGGGGGGTTGGGGATAGGAGGCACTGTTTTGCAGTGGTTCTCCTCCTACCTCTCGGGTCACTCGCAGTTTGTATCGGCGGGGGGTCAGAGATCCTCCCAGAGGCCCCTCACTTGTGGGGTGCCTCAGGGATTGGTTCTCTCCCCCCTGCTCTTTAACATCTACATGAAGCTGCTGGGTGAGATCATTTGTGGTTTTGGGGTGAGGTATCACCAATATGTGGATGATACCCAGATTTATATCTCCACCCCAGATCACCATGGGGATGCCCTTTCCATGATGTCCCACTGCCTGGCAGCAGTGTGGGCTTGGGTAGGAAGGAACAGACTCAGACTCAACCCATCCAAGACTGAGTGGCTGTGGATGCCGACATCTCGGGATCTAGAGGTACCATCATTAGTGATTGGAGGGGAGACTGTTACCCCCTCCAATAGGGTGAGCAATCTGGGTGTCCTCCTGGATTCTCGGCTGTCTGTGGATAATCATGTGACAGCCGTAACCAGGGGGGCCTTCGCACAGGTACGTCTTGTGCACCAGTTGCACCCTTTCCTAGACCAAGATGCCCTCTCCACGTTCACTCATGCCCTTGTTACTTCTCAGTTGGATTACTGTAACGCCCTCTACATGCTCTTGGGATGCATCTGGAGGCTCCAGTTAGTCCAGAATGTGGTTGCGTGGGCAGTTACAGGGGTTCCTTATTACTCCCATGTAACACCTCTCCTGTGCGAGCTGCACTGGCTACCGGTTGCCCTCTGGGTTCATTTCAAGGTGCTGGTGCTTACCTACAAAGCCCTACATGGCTTAGGCCCAGGGTACTTACAGGACCATCTCCAGCCATTCTCCCATCGTCCCATGTGCTCTCACAGAGCAGGCCTCCTCAGGGTGCCATCGGCCAAACAATGTCGGCTGACAGCCCCCAGGGGGAAAGCATTCTCTGTCGGAGTGCTGACCCTCTGGAATGCTCTGCCGACCGAGCTCAGGATAGCCCCTGACCTCCTCTCCTTTCACTGCAAACTGAAGATGTGGCTTTTCCATCAAATAACCTGATCCGTTGGGGTTGTACATTGTAATAATTTTAATATAGTTTTAATTGGGGATTTTATTAGCATTGTATTTGTATTGTTCACTGTTTTGTAAGTCACCCTGAGTCCTTCGAGAGAATGTCGGCATATAAATTGCAATAATAAATAAATTAAATAAATGGGCTTTTCTTCCTCCTTTAATCTTTTAAAATTCAAGAATTTTTAAACTGATTATATCCAATTCTGTTCCAAAAAAAAATTTTTTTTAATGGGGTTTCTTTTTTTTTTGTAATCAAATTAGTCTCTCTAAATTCAATATCCTCAAATAAAATTTGAATATAAGTTTCCTTTTATGGGCTTTAATGTTTCCACTTTCTCTCTTCTCCATCAATTATGTCCCTCATCACTGTTTAGCTGCTTTTTCCATGCCAGGGTAATTTTAAAACTTCTATTTTTTTCCTTTTATACCTGTGAGTTAACCAATCACTCACCCGGTACCAGTACTCTGTCCAAATCTTCACTCCTGCATAATTCTTCATGCTCCAGCTTCATGGCGATTTGCAATGACCGCTGTCCCCCGCCGTCAATTCAAAGAGTTTTCTCTGGCTTTCCGAGGAACTTGCCTGTTCCTCTTTAGCCTACGAGATGCCTCTTCTTCACTGTCCCTACAGGACAGTTCCGGTCCGAAGACCCCCCAACAGCAGTTCGTCTGGCTGGGTTTTTGCCAGGCTTGTTAGAGCCTGGTATTTTCCCAACCAGTGTCGCCACAATGCTTCCGGGTTCTCAGGAAGGCAGGATCTTGATGGTGGAAATAAAAACGAACTTTACACAAATACTTTTGATAGCATTATATGCACCAAATGAAACCAAATGAAACTGGCAAATCTGGAAGAAGAATATAAGACCTTGGAAAAAAAGTTCCAAAAAGGCATCCAAAACAAAAAAATTAAGAAATTGATGGAATTGCAAAAGCATGAAATAAAGGCAAATCATTAGGAAATAAATTGAGAGCAACTAAGCAGAATTTCTTTGAAAATGCAAATAAACCAGGAAACTGGTTAGCATATAAATTAAGAAAAGAGAAGGAGAAGAAAACTATAAAGTACTTACAAGATGGAGAAGGGAAACTACAATATAGAACTGAGGAAAAAAAGAAAGTAATTCAAGAATATTATGAAAAACTTTACCCTCGAGAGAAGATTTTGGAGGAAGAGATATGAAGCTATTTGGAAAAATCAGACCTAATCAAGATATCAGAACAATATAAGGGAATGCTAGAAAAAAGAATAACAATGATGGAATTAGCAGAAGCAATAAAAAGACAAAAAAGTGGGAAAGCACCAGGACCGGACGATTTACCAGCTGAGATGTATAAAACACTACAAGAAGCGATTAGCAATGTAATGTTGGACTTATTTAATGATTTATTAATGAAGGCAAAAATGCCAGACTCATGGAAGAAAGCATATGTGACATTTATACCTAAAGAGGACACAGATTTACAATTGGTAAAAAATTATAGACCGATTTTGTTGCTAAATGTAGACTATAAGATTTTTGCTTCAATAATGGCAAATAGGTTGAAAAAAACCGTTAAATGAATATATTTATATAGATTAAAATGGATTTTTACCAAAAAGACAAATTAGAGACAATATGAAGATGATCTTGAACACTTTAGAGTATTATGAGACCCACTCAGAAAAACAAATGGCATTGATGTTTTTAGATGCATAAAATGCCTTCGATAACATGAACTGGCATTTTATGATAAACCAATTACAGAGAATGAATTTTGGGGAGAGATTTATAAATACTATAAAAACAATATATGACAGATAATTTGCCAAGATAATGATGAATGGAGAAATGACAGAAGTTGAATATAATGAAAGGTACCAGACAAGGATGCCCTTTATCACCATTATTGTTTATTTTGACTTTAGAAGTTTTAAAAAGAAATATTAGACGAAATGAAGAGATAAAAGGGATGACAAAAAAAGAGGAGTATAAACTGCAAACTTTTGCAGATGATTTGGTATTCATTATGGAGAAACCGCAAACAACAGGCCCCAAATTACTAGAACAGGTAGAAGGATATGGAAAAGTTTCTGGTTTGAAAATAAATAAAATAAAACAAAAATTTTGGTGAAAAATATAACAGAAAAACAAAAAAGAGGGATAAAAGGAAACAGATATACAAGTGGTGAAAAAAGTTAAATATCTTGGAGTATACTTAACTTCAAGATGTGTAACAATAAAAGAAGATTATAAACTAAAACAACAAATTGAAAGAGACCTGGAAAAATGGAGGAATCTTCAACTATCCTTTATGGGATGGATTGCATTGATAAAGATGAATATACTGTGTTTTCCCGAAAATAAGACCCTGTCTTATATTTTTTGAACTCCAAAATAAGGGCTTAGCCTTATTATTGGGGGGGTCTTATTATTTTGGGGTGCAGGAGATCACGACCGTGGCCACCTCATGGCTTCTGCCGCTCGCACCTGCCCAAATTGGATTCAATTTGGGGATGGCAGGTGGGGAGGGGTGGGGCCAGGGAAACACGAGATGCGTGTCTTCCTTGCCTTGTAGCTCTGTCGTGTGTCTCGCTGTTGTCTGTTGCAGGCAAACACGTAGGGTAAAACCAAACTTCTCGCGAGTTCAAGAGGTTTGATTGAACTTGCAAGGTTTCTTTTACCCTACAACGTGTTTGCCTGCAGACAATGGCAAGACACGTAATAGAGCTACAAGACAAGTAAGACACATTTAATGTCTCCCAAGCCCCACCCCTCCCCAATTGCCATCCCCAAATTGCATCCAATTGGGGTAGGGACAGGAAGCCCTGCCATGTCTGGCGAGTGGGGGAAAAGAGACGGCAAGAAGAGCGCGCCCTGTCTCGCTCCATGCCTCTCGCTTCTCTCTCACCCCCCTCAATAAAAAGCCAGGCACTGTGGAAAAAGGAGCCCAGGCGGGCACGGGCTTTGGGTGTCTGGGCTGCTGGGAGTCGCCCAGTGGAAAGGCAGGAGCAGGGCACAAGTTTGCAAGGGATTGCTTCCCCTTTGCCTTCTCTCCCAAAAGCACTTCTCGGGCACAGCCACTTCTGCAGCAGGAGACTCGTGCCTCGAACTGGCCTTCCGAAGGGTACCATAGCAGCAGCTATCCACAATTTGTTAACCCTTATTTCGTCCTGACCCATGTGGCCCAGTATGGTTGGGACAAAAGAAGGGTAAAAAATTGTGGATAGCTGCTGCTACAGTACCCTTTGGAAGGCCACAGGGAGGTACATGGGGTGGTGCATCACTTGGCTCCTGCTGCAGAAGTGCCCGCAATCCATTGCAAAAATGGCCGTGCTTTCTGGAGGGCTTATTTTCGGAGGAGGGTGTATATTTATGCCCACCCCAAAAATCAGGCTTGGACTTATTTTTGGGACATGTCCTATTTTCAGGGAAACACGATACTACCAAGAATACTATTTTTATTTCAAACAGTACCGATAAAAATTGAAAAGGCTTACTTTCAATATCTTAATAAAATAATAAGGAAATTATTAAAAAGCAAGAATAAGTATAAAAATGCTGCAAGATATGAGACTACATGATGGATTTGATTTACCAAATTGGGAACTATACTATCAGGCAACAACACTGATATGGCTGAAGGAACGGGTTGAATTAAATACAAGGTTGTTAACATTGAAAGGTCATGACTAACAATTGGGTTGGCATGCTTTTTTGTGCTATGGTAGAAATTTATTTATTATTTATTTATTGGTTTGATTTATATGCTACCCTTCTCCGGAGACTCAGGGCAGTTTACAGTGCATTAAGCAATAGCCTTCATACTTTTGTATATACCTACTTAGTAGGGCTTTCGGGCCCCCCTAAGCAGTGTTCTTTTTATACAAAGTCAGCTTATTGCCTCCACAATCCGGGTCCTCATTTAACTACCTCGGAAGGATGGAAGGCTGAATCAACCTTGAGCCTGGTGAGATTTGAACTCGCAGTAATTGCAGGCAGCTAAGTGCTATTTAACAGCACTTTAGTCTGCTGCTCCACCAAGGCTCCTTATACATACATACATACTTTCATAGACATTATATAAGAAATGCATTGTTATTGGTATGGGAGAAGGTTAGAGATAAATATTATGTGAAAATACCAACATGATTATCAACAATGGAAGCTTTAATACACCCAAATGTTTTTCATTTTGGAAATATTGTTGGATATAAGGATTTATTAATGGATAAGGTTTCGGGAAACGAGAGTTAGAAGAACAGGAGATTGAGACAGATTGGTATATGTATATGCAGGTACAAACAAGATATGAAAAAGATGCTAAACCGTATGGTTTTCATATGGAAAAGATTGAGTTGGATAGGATACTCACGGGAACAGAGGAAAAATTAATTTAAAAAATTATATTTTTTTAAAAAAAAGGTTTTTTATGTTGAACACATTAAAACAAGACAAAACATACATTTATATACATATCACTTCAGCTATTTCAAGATGATCCTTTCTTGCTATTTACATCTATTTACACATATCTTAAATTTTGTCTTATTCAACAATTATTTTCCATCTTTCTTTATTTCGTCTACATTGTACCTTGATCTTCAACATTTTCCCCCTCTCTCTTTTATTCCTTTTTCCTATTTTTCCAACCATTCATACCATCTACATCACACTTTGTAATATTCTATATCCTCTTTCTCCTTGAGTTCTTTTGTTAATTTGTCCATCTCTGCACATTCTAAAATTTTTCTAATTAAATCTTCTGATGGTAGGTTTTCCTTCTTCTAATTTTGTGCATAGACTATGCGGGCTGCTATCAGTATATGTAATATTAAATAATGTATTTCCTTGTTATAGTTTTCTATGGAAATCCCTAGTAGAAACTGCCCTTTGTTGAATTCTGAATTATTTCCTCTATCCATTTTTTAACTTTAGCCCAGAATTTCTTTGCCACTGGGCAAGTCTACTAGAGGTGATAAAATGTTCCATAGTTACTCTTACATTTCCAGCATTTCGGTGAATTACTAGGAAACATTTTCACTATTCTAACTGGTAGAAAGTGCCATCTATGAAATATTTTCATCTGGTTTTCCTTATATGCCGTTGATGTTGTCAATTTCATATTTGTTCTCCACGTCTTTTCCCACTTCTCTAATTCTATTATGTGATTGAAATTCCTTGCCCATTTGATCATAGTATCTTTCACTATTTCCTCTTCCATTTTATACCACAATAAAAATTTATATATTTTACTAATTAATTTATGTTTCCTCCCATATACAATTTTATCCAGTTCATTTTGCTCCAATTGTACCTGATCTATCTTTATATCTTCTGTGTATTTTGATCTTATTTATAAGTACGCCCACCATTCAACTTCCCTATTCCAATCCTGTTCCAGTTCTTGCTTTGTTTTTAATTTTCCCAAATTATTTAATATATCCCTGTATCTAATTATTTTGGTCCAGTCTATTAAATTTGGATATATTAATGTTTTGTTGGGAGAAATCCAAAGTGGTATTCTTGTATAGTGCTGCTTTTTGATTTTATTAATAATGAATTTCTAATTATATGCCTTCTAAAATATCCATGAGTTTTTTGCTTTTCAGCCCATAAGAAAGCATGACATCCTGTTTGTAAATCGTGTCCTTCTATTGTTAAGATTCTTTTATTCCCCAACTCCATCCATTCCTTTAGACGTACTGCTTGGTAATAAATGTCCAATCCGGAAATGCTATTCGTCTTCTATCCCTGGTATCTTGTAATGTTTTTGATCTAATTCTAGGTTTTCACCCTTGCCATATATATTTTGAGGTCAATCTATTTAATAAATCAAAAAAACTTTTTTCTATTTTTATCGATATAACCTGGAAGAGGAATAAAATTTTGGGCAGGATATTCATTTTTATTGCCACCACACTTCCCATCCACGAAATTTGAAGATTTTTCCAATTCTCCGCATGGAGGGAAACGTCTGTCAGGCTGGGTAGGCTTGCTCCATGCAGCATTGACCGAGTCTACAAATTAGCATAGCTCCACCCAGTGTTTCGGTGGGCCACTGCTGGGCCACCGCTTGGCCCAGTGTTTCGACTCGGTCCATGCTGGCCAGACGTGTTTTCCCAGCCTGACCGAAGTTTTCCTTCAGGATCAGCAAATTTCTTCAGTATTTAATTTCAGCGACTGAATTTTCATGTAAAAGCTTTCCAGATCGTCACTGAGCCTCTATTGCGCTCCCCTTAACATCGGGGAGGCAATGCTGCGCTTACCGGCTTTAGCCGGGCAGCCCTAATTGCTTTTGCGAAGGGAAGCGGTTTTTTTCGATCACACCATTTTAAACGGCTCGCGATCGCGCCAAAGCCTTCGGCTACGTCTAGCGCTTCTCTCGCAATTCCCGCTGCCGCTTTAACAGCCTTTGAGCTGGCGGTTTATTTTTGGCTGGATAATTGACGCTTCCTCATCGTTCCTGTAGCGTCGGATCGCTTTAATAGTGTTTAAAGCTAGCAATCGGCTTATTGCCAGCCCTCTAGCGCTGTGTAATGCCTCTCATCCCACTGGGCCCACTGAGGATTTGCTTCGCCCAGAAGATCGTAGAGCAGAGAAAACTCTCATCAAGGGTCGCCAAGCGGCTGCTTGGTCTATCAAGGCCTCTACATTGGCTTCATTTTTCAACAGGGCGGCCATTTTGTGGCTTAAGCAACTTCAAGAGCACCTTCCTTCTTCAGACGTTCGGTCTAAACAGGATTTGAACAAGATCTGTGCCGCTCTGGAGTATTCGGCGGACGCGACCTTGAATGCTACTCGTTTTGTGGCTAAGGCCCTTGGCTCCACAGTCACCTCTCGACGGCTCCTCTGGTTGAGTAACTGGTCGGCCGACATGAAGAGCAAATGGCAACTCACTTCTACTCCATATTCAGCTGGAAATCTATTCGGTCTTCCCCTGGAACCTCTTCTGGTGGAAACTAGAGATCGACGGAAGATCCTCCCTTCTGCATCCAAGCGTCCGGAATCTCGCTTCAATGCTCTCTCCCGGAATCAGCCCTTTTGCCATCCCGAGTCTGGTAATTACCAGCAATGTTATCAGCGGCCCTTTCCGGCAAGACCTGCCTCCCAAGACCCCCAGGTCAGACAAGGGGGTAAATTCCCTTCCAGACGTTCCTTTCGGGGAGAGAGGGGACGTTTTCCACGCAGAGCTCATTAGTCCGTCTTTGGATCCTCCCATCGGGGGACGTTTGTCCTTTTTTTTTTCACCGATGGGAGGCCTCCGCTTCCAATGCCTGGGTTCTTTCTACCATTCGTTCGGGTCTTTATTTAGAATTTGCGTCTCCTCCCCCTACTGTTTTCCTCCCTTGTCCAGCCTCTAGAGACAGGACTAAGCGAAGTTAGTGCTTTCAGCTATATCCCACCTCTTAGACATATGGGCCATCCAGAGGGTTCCTCTGGACAATGGGGCCAAGGTTTTTATTCCCGTTTGTTTATTGTTAAGAAGGCATCTGGGAGTTGGCGTCCTATTCTCGATTTGAAGGCCTTGAACTGGTATATTATATATCTCCGATTCAAGATGCACTCTCTCTTTACCATCCTGGAGTGCATCTGACAAGGGGATTTTTTTTCGTCCATCGACCTTACTGAGGCGTACCTTCACGTCCCTATTGCCACAGGAGATTCCTGCGATTCAGTTTCCTGGGGCAGCATTATCAGTATAGGGCTCTTCCCTTTGGCCTTTCCTCCACCCCCAGGGTTTTTACCAAGATAATGGCTGCTCTGGTTGGTTATATCCGCACCCTAACTATCCGCCTTAGTTTTATTTAGATGACATTTTGGTCCTTTCTTCCTCTCTTCCAGATGCCCAGCAGGATTTAGGGAGGGTATTATCTCTGTTTCAGGAGCATGGTTTCTCAGTTAATATTGCTAAGAGTCACTTGACTCCTGGTACTACCATTTTGCATTTGGGAGCTGCTATTGACACTAGGTCCTTGATGGTTTCTTTGTCCCCTGACCATCAGGCTAGCATCAGGGATCTCACAGATCAGTGTCTCTCCAAAGGCTCTGTCACAGCCTTAAAATTGTCATGGTTACTGGGAAAAATGGTTTCCACCTATGGCTTAGTGCCTTGGTCTCAATTACACAGCAGACAACTTCAGTGGTTCCTGCTTTCTCTACAACGAACTGGCCGGGAGTCTTCTCTTACCCGACTCTGGATGATGCCTCAGGTTTCGGCATCTCTCCGCTGGTGGACGTCTCGGGCCTTGGAACAAGGCACCTATTTCTGAGAACCGTCTTTTTTTTTTTTATTGAAAAAGTTTTACATTACAATTTTTCCATTCCCCCCCCCCATTTTCCCCCCTCCCAGCCACCCCCCCTTCCCTTCCCTCCCCTCCCCTCCCTTCCCTCCCTTGGCTTATTTGCTAACCTAAAACTTATCAAATATTTTGAAACACCCCCAATCCCCCTCCCCCCTTGACTTCCGCTACAAATTAAAAAAAAACAAAAACTCTTACTTATATTAAACTAAAAAAGATACAGTGAAACATTTAGTAGTATAATAAAAAAAACCTAATAATAATAAAAATATTTACCTCAATTACCAATATTACCTCAAATAGTCAATTATCCATCAATAATACGCTTTTAATCTTTAAACCCCACTACAAAATATTAACATTTCTATCAATCCCGCTAAATGTAATATATAACATAATTATTTACGTAAATCAGACCCCCTTAGTATATACTAATAAAATATATAACAATCATATCTAATAGTTTTCTATCTTAAGTTTTCTATCTGCATTATAATCTCCTATTATGCATACGTTTTCTATTTCTTTTCTATTATTTTATTGTGCAATTGTTTGAAATATTCTTGATGATTTTTGTTTGGGCATGTACCACTACTAATAAAACTTGTTTATATTCCGTATCTAATTTATCATCAAAATTCTACCCTCGTCTGCATAAACTGATTCTGAATTTATTCTTTCCTTTACATACACTGCAATTCCTCTTTTTTTTCTGTTGTGATAATGACGCATGTAACCTTCCTAATTTCTTGTTTTCTGATAATTTTTGGAATCCTTTTTTTATATGAACCTCTTGTACACAAATCAGGTCTATATCTATTTTTTTTAAAATTTTGTAAATATTTGTGCTCTCTTTGTGTATTTAAACCATTAATATTCATGAAGAATAAATATATTGTTTCTTCCGTCTCCTACTGTATTTGTTTCTTGGTATTTCTTGTCTCCCTTTTAACTTTTCCTCTTGCTCCTTCTCTCTCTTCTCATTCCTTTTCTTGGGTTTTCCTTAGCTCTTTCTCTGTTTCTATCTCCTCTTGTTGATCCTCCTCTTGACTTTTACTTTCTAATTCATCTTTAGTTTCTTGTTCTTCTTCCAAGTAATTTTTATAGAACTCCTGAGCTTTTTCTGTCAAATCAACTTTAAATTTCTTATCCTGCCGTGTGATGAGGATACCTTCGGAGATAATCCATCTAAACATTATTTTATGTTTTATAAGGTGTGATTAAGAAATGATACTGCCTTTGGTCTCAAATTCTGCATGAAATTCTTGTTTTAGAATTATGATTTCTTTCCCTTTATATGTTATGATCTCTTCTCTTGATTTTTTATAGATTTCATCTCTTATTGTTTTTTAATGAATCTAATATTCACTTCCTGTGATAAACTGTGTCTTTTTATATAATTATTATGTACTCCGTAGATTTCATCCATGGTATCTTTTATTTCCAATTTATCTTTCTGTATTAATTCTGCTATTATTTCATTTATTTTTTCCTCCAAATCTTCCTCTTTCTCCTCCACGACATTCTGGAAGCACAGGAAATGTGAGGCTTTCTCCATTTCCAAAAAAATAATTGAGTCTGACAATTCCTTGTTTGATACCTTCTGCTCCTCCATTTCTAATTTAAGGTCTAATTGATCCACCTTGGTTTGTATTCTTTTAACTTTTTGCTCATTTTCTACAATTGTTTGTTGTATATTCTCCATCTTTTCCTTCATATTTTTAAAATCTTCCTTTACTTCCCCTATCACATTTTTGATTTCTTGATGGTATTTTCTAGCCTCTTCTTGATTATCTGCCATTTTTTTCTTATGACTTCATCAATGTCTCTTGAATCATTTGGAGTATGTTTTGCATATTATTCATCATCGGCTCTGTTTTGTCTTTTTCCTTCCCTAACATATTTTCAATTGACCGTTGAGTAATAGGAGAAGACATAGCTGTTGGATTAGAAATGGGTTTTTTTTTAATTACTGTTGCTATTGTTGACATTGTTAGATTTCCTGTGAGGTTCTTCCATAGTATCATATAATATTTTGTTTACCTTAGAGCGTTCTTCTATGTCAACTACTTATTAATTTAATTGTAATTTCTTACAGACTTAATTTAAATATGAACTTTCTTTTTTTACTTTAAACTACTAATAATAATCAAAGTATATATCTCAATTAGACTTTATATATATATCTATGTACTTTATTCTCAAATTATAACTACAATTTTCTATATCAATATTCTGTGTTTATCTTTTTCCACTAGTACTTATTTATCAATCCCTTTAATTTATTCATTTATTTATTTACCACTGCTCAAGTCAAGTTTTACCATTCAATTACTCTTTAACAATCATCCCCACCCCCTTTTTAAAAATCAAATTAATATCAAATATTTTCACTATAGTTATTATGAAATATCAAGTATTCAAGGTAAATCTTCCCCTTTGATTCTTTCAACACCTATCCACACAGTTATCAACAAAACAGTTTCCCCTCAAATCACTCTAATATACTCTATCAAATATACTCTATCAGTATATTAAATTCCAACCAGACTTTTTCCTTAAAAAAGGTATTCTCTCTTTTTTTATTTTCTTCTTTCCAGTCCTTATTGCATCAGATTAGTTCTATCACCTAATTCCAGTTTAGTCACTTTCAATTCCAGCACACAGTCTCTGTGTCCTCCCAATCTTGTACTCTGCTTTCTTCTCCATGTTTATAAGTCCACCTTACCTGAGTGCCTATCTATAAATTTCTTTCCAAATCGCCTTCTCCTCAGTCCTCCAAGTCCACCAAGTTCATCAGTTAGAGGAAGGAAACTCCTTTAATTTGCCTTTGCAGTCTCTTCCTTCTCATAGTGAAATTACTCCTTTTTTATTTATTTATTATTTGCCTTCTATCACAATAAAACCTTAGCTTGGGTCTGAATGTTTCAGTTCAGTTTCAGTTTGTTACTTTGTATCTTCTTTGTTGATTGCTTCTTTTGCTACTTCTATTACCCTGTTGCCTTCATTCGATCATCTCCCATTAATGGCTCTCCTTCCCGATCACCACTCTCCTCACCCTCTGCGACTCTCTCGCTCGTGACTGCTTGTTAAGAATCTCACTTTTCTTTTTTCTTCCAATCCTCCATGACCACCAATGCTGAAACTCACTTTTTGCTTTCTCACTATGCAGCTGCCATTGCTCTCAATTTGCTTCAAAGACAGATTTTTTCCTGCCGGATTTAAGGGGTCTGGCTTTTATTCTCTTGGATGCTAGTGTCTTGTCCGAAGCTTAAAGCCTTCCCCTTTAGTATTCTAAACCCTCAGGAATTAATTGGGTTTTCAGGTGCTGTGAATCGCACCTTCACCCACTCCACTCAGATGTCACTGCCAGAAGTCCAAAAATTTATTATTTCTTACTTGGCATTGAATTAGAGGAGGAGCAAGTAAAAGAAACAATGATAGCTTGGGCAAGAAATTTTGTATATTCAATTGATCTTGAAAAATGGCAACAACTATGGGAAAGGAATTATAAATTAACAATGTCCACTGCATATAAGGAAAATCAGTATAAAATGTTTTATAGATGGCATATGCCACCTGAGAAATTACCAAAAATGTTTAAAGATAAATCAGTCAAATGTTGGAAATATCATCAATTACCAGGATCATATTATCATATGTGGTGGACGTGTCCGGAAGCCAAAAACTATTAGAATAAAATTAAGACTTGGTTGGAAGAAATGACACAGCAATGTATTGAATTTAAACCAGAGCTGTTCCTATTGGGTATCCTCTCTGAAAAAAATAGTAGGGAAAATATTTATTTGATTGTACATGTAATAACAGTTGCAAGGGTTGTTTATGCAAAAAAGTGGAAAGCAGAGAAAATACCTTCGGAAGAAGTAATAACAAAAATTTTAGATTGTGCAGAAATGAACAGAGTCCCTTGGGAGTTGGGTGGCATAGAAATGTGATAAATTAAAAATTAACTCTGATGATTAAAGATAGAGAAGAGTCAGAATATTTTAAGATATGGAATCATTTTTATTATTGGTTGGAAAAGAGATATACATCATTAATTTTATAACTATGTATAAAAATATGAAGAGTAGAATATTATCTTAGTGATGAATTGGTACAATGGACTGGATAAGGATCAAGATAGAAGAAATAACATACAGTATTCATAGAAGAAGAAGAAGAAGAATTTTGGAAGATAACACCGAAATGTCACAGGAAAGGAATAACTGATGTATTAAATGTTTGTCTTAAAAAAAAAACTTTTTTAAAAAAATCATTAAGGGGATCTCAGGGCTCTTTGGCGCCAGGATATACGTTGTAAGATATCGGTTGACACAGGCAATGTTAGTAAAACAAATCCAAGTCTCCCTGTTTTGGAAGTTTTGGAAGACAATTTTCTTTTTTGCTTCTTAACTGCCACATATTTTAGCTGGGGAAATTGGGAGGGGGTTGTTGTTGGAGTGGTAGAAAGTTAGTCATAACAACATTCTGTATTCAAGGACTTTTGCCTGCGTCTGATGGATTCTGCCAAAAGATTGTATACAGTTGAGTGTGAAGAGTTGATTGGACAATGTGATGAACTTGTGGGTGTGGGGCAGGGCTGTGAACTGTTAGCTGGGTGAAGAAAACCTGGAAGCTTTCAGATTCGGCTTTTCTCAGATGTGCCAACATGACATGTCTAATAAATTGGAAGTTTGAGGAACCTCAGGCCACAGAGCTTTATTTCGTTGGGGATGTCAGATCCATTCATTCTGGCTTGTGGGGCAACTTAATTGGACTGGACACAGTGCAAGATTCAGGTAGTCTCTCCTCCTGTCCTCTTTCTGAAGTTGGATCAGACTGGCAGCTTTCCAGGAATCCACCTCCTTGGGCCGAGCGCCTAGCCTTCATGTTTTCTCTGCAGGTTCAGTGGCTCACACCACTTCTTCAGAAGGACAATACCAGGTCTCGATAAGTCCTCCGGTATCAGTCCCCATGGCTCCCTCTGTGATCTCTTCTTTCTCCTCCATCTTTGCTGAGCCTTCACACACCCGAGGTTCAAATTGATGCTGGGGCTCAGCACCCCAGACAGCCCCCTTTCAGGATGCTGTTATTCATTTTAGGGATTTGGATTAATGTCCGCATTCCAGAAAGTCCCCAGGTAAAAACTCCAAGGCAGGCATTTCTCAAAGTTCCATTTTATTAGAGCAGGTATACTGGCACATCTGGGAAAACTCAAATCTGAGAGGAATATGGGAGGCAAGTCAAAAAAAAAGCATAGCAATTGAAGTATTGAAGCAGGCAAGAGATGGTGGATAGACAATTTTTCTTTTTTATTGTTCTGATTTGCTTTTCTTTTTCTCTTTTTTCTTTTTTAGGTAGGTGACATGACTAGAAGATAGGTAGAATAGAAGAAAACATTTTTAATAAAGGGTGACATGAATAAAAGTTAGTGTAAGAGATAGAAATAAGAAAAGGGGAATATTAGTGTATACACTTTTATATAATAAAAGCAATAACGAGAAAACATGGAATAATTGAATAATGATAGGCAGCAACTTAATATAAATGTGTATTATTATTAGAAATACCTAAGTTGTTTGAATTTAATAAGTATAATAATTTTACTAGATTTATTTGTATTAGAATGCATGACACCCAGGTGCCACACTGTTCACACAATATGTTTGTAAAAAAATTAAAAACTTTGGAAAAAAAGTCTTTAGTTTTTCTCCCCTTAGTTCTTTTCTTTCGGGTCTAGAGATTTTCTTTGTATAATTGTTCACTGCTTTAACAAACAGTTCAAAGAGTCTCTTTTCCTGGGTTTTGTCTTTTTTTTTCTTTTTAAAGCTAGGGTCTTAATAAAAAGAGAATCTTCTCACCCAGCTCCAGTCACTGTCCATCTACACTGCTCCTGCACTTTCTTTGTTGCTTCAACTGTCACAGCTTCATGGCAACCATAATGGCTGCCTTTTCTCCTCATCATGGATAAGAGGGAAAAAGCTCTGAGTCAAGCAGAAGAGTTGCAGCTCTCCACGACCTACAGCACACCCTCCCCCTTTCTTTGCCACTTCTACAGGGTGGCTTTAGTTCCTTTCAGAGCCATCCAATGGAGAGAACTTGGTGCAGGAGCACCAAGTTCCATTCCTCACATCCAATCTCACCGCAAGGTCAGCCGGAAGTCTAGAAGTTTATTTTCAAAGTTCCCAAAATTCAGATTTTTTTTTAAAAAAAATAAAATTTAAAGTGAAGTTTCTATTCTTAAATGTTAGTCTTCCAGAATAATAGAGTAACATTGCTGAAATGAAAAAAATGAAATGTCAGCTTGTTGTTATTGTAAAAAAAATATTGCAGTCTCTTGACTATTTGTAATTCACAAAAGAAAGTAGTTCAAAAGAAAGTAATAAGTAGTAAGATAATTGCAGTTATGAGCAATAAAAGCTCACCATCTAGGCCAGGGGTCTGCAATCTTAAACACCCAAAGAGCCATTTGGACCCGTTTCTCACAGAAAAACAACACATTGGGAGCCACAAATCCTGGGTGGCTGTGACCAATTCGATGTCACT
The DNA here is from genome assembly GCA_030761175.1 of Masticophis lateralis. Taxonomy (NCBI): domain Eukaryota; kingdom Metazoa; phylum Chordata; class Lepidosauria; order Squamata; family Colubridae; genus Masticophis; species Masticophis lateralis. The sequence goes on from JAUDYJ010000006.1 coordinate 62,676,706, forward strand.
CACTCCCACCCAGTCATGTGACCCCCTAGCCATGCCTACCCAGCCACAAAACCATTTTCTATGTGTCTCTCTCCCTCTCCCTATCTTCCCCTCTCTTCCCCCTTTCTGTATCTTTCTGTCCCTCTCCCTATCTTCCCCTCACTCTTCCCACTTTATCACTTCCCCCACTCTCCTTGTTTCCCCTCTCTGTGTGTGTCTCTTTCTCCCTCCGTATCTCTTTCCCCTCTCCCTATCTTCCCTTCTCTCTGTGTATCACTGTGTGTATCTCTGTCTTTCTCTCACCCCCTCTGTATGTGTCTCTCTATGTCTCTCTTTTTCTCTCTCCCCCCTGTGTGTGTGTGTGTGTGTGTGTGTGTGTGTGTGTGTGTGTGCCTGTCTCTCTTTCTCTTGGAAAGCCATGGCTGGACCAAGTCAACAAGCTGTTCTTGGGGTGTTTCACTACTACTTTTATTTTTTCTTTTTGGAAATCTAGCTGGCACAGGAAAGATCGCCAGCAGTGGCAGAGGCTTCCCTTCTGTGGCTGAGCCAGGAGCATGTGTATTTGTGGGGAGACCCTTGGCAACCAAGTGCCAAAGCACAGCAAAGGCATGCACCAGTGATGGGTTCCTCCCGGTTCGGCCCGGTTCGGCCTGGTTCTCCTGAGCCAGTAGTGGTGACGATGTGACATCACCGAATCAGTTCTGCCCCCCTGGCCCTCCACCTCCTGCAGCCCCCCACCCCCATGTTATTCTTACCTTTTATTTGGCCCCACCCCCAATCTATTGTTGCCTTCTGAGTCCCAGCTGATTGGCTAGAAGGAAAAAAACTGTTAAAATTCTTGCCACGGGTCTTCAAAGGGCTGCCCTACAGCTAATCAGTGTTAAAAGAAAAAAAATGAGTAGACCGGTGCCTGCAAAAATAATTGGGGAGACCAGTGCCTGTAAAAATGCATGAGTAGATCAGTGCCTGCAAAAATAAACTGTTAAAACTCTTGCTGTGGGGCTTTTAAGGGCCGCCCTACAGCTGATCAGTGTTAAAAGAAAACAAATGAGTAGATCAGTGCCTGCAAAAATAAATGGGTAGACCAGTGCCTGCAAAAATACATGAGTAGATCAGTGCCTGCAAAAATACATGAGTAGATCATTGCCTGTATGAGGCGACCCTCCTTAAGCAAGTGGCTGCCTGCCCCGTGCACACTTTTCCTGAGCTTTGGCACTTGCTTGAGGAGGGTCTCTCCATGCATGTACATGCTCCTGGCTCAGCCACAGCTGGCCAGGATGTTGCAAAAGAAGGAGGGGGAGGACGGTCACTTGAAGGGAAGCCTGGGACCAACCAGTGATGGGACAGCAAACCACAGAGAGCCACAGGTTGCCAACACCCGATCTAGACAATACAAATTTCCGATCCGGCAGTAAATCTTTTCAATAGTTGTAAACAACTTTTTAAAATGATCACTCATTTTTCCCAGGATCATTCAATATATATAAAAATTGTATTTAATTCATTCATGATTATTTAGTTAGTAAAGACTAGCTTCCTTACAAATCCTTGTAAACATGCAGGGAGAAAAAGAAAAAGAACTTTGCAAGCAGATCGGCACTTAATTCATTAGAAGGAGAGAGAGAAAGAGGGGAAATAACACTCATGCAAACAGATCTGCATCTAATTCATTTTGCAATTATGTCTGTTTAAGTATGCTCTGTTAATGGTAAAAAGATCTATGCAGTCAATATTGAAGAAAAACAGTTCCATTTATTTAAAGAAAATTTTCTCAGTGCTGAAAATCTTTCTCAATGTCATCAGGGGAATAATGGAAACTGCAATCTAATCACAGCAGAACTCACTAGAATAAAATTTGCATCCAAATAAATGTTTGATATCCAAACATTCTCTTCTCTCCAAATCCAGTTTTTTCCTCCATTCATTTCCCCCCCTGCGGTTGCAATTACGGCATGTTTAAGGTTTTTTTAAAGGCTTTTAATTAGATTATTCATGTTATATATATAAATTTTGGTGGGAGATTCAAACTACAATGGGTCAATTGTGATTGATCAGTTCCCTGGCCAGCAGAGTATAAAAGGAGGGCTATTTGCCTGTAACCTTTGCTGAAGTCTCACAATACATTAAAGAACTGTTATCACTACCTTACGTCTGCCTCCTCAATCGCCCACCCCAAAATTGGCGACGAGTATGGGATTGAGGCACAGAGAAGCAAGCCGAAAAAGAGCTACCTACAGCAGATTCAGCCAGGCTGAAGAGCCATACACAGCAGAACAACCACAATGTCTGCATTCATACTGCCAAAGCCTTTCGACCCAGCCAGAGAGAAGTGGGGATCGTACATGATCTGGTTCAAGTGCACCTTGGAAGCCAGCGACATGCAGGGCCTCCCTGGGAACTGAAAGAGAGCCCTGTTCCTGAGCCACTGTGGGCCGGAGCTCTTTGACATGGTTGAGTCACTCTTGGAACCGACCCTGGTCCAGACTGTCTCGTAGGAAGTGCTACAAGCCACTCTCAAGGCACACTATGTGCCGGTACCATCGAAGTTTGTACAGTGGTACGAGCTCCGGCAATGAGTATAGCATGAGAGAGAGCTGATCAGCGCGTACATGGCCGCCTTGCATAAGGCTGCGACACATTGTGAATACCTCGAAGATGCGCTCCTAGAGCAACTAATCTGTGGCATAAGAGATATATGCTTACAGAGAAGGTTGCTCTCAAGGCAGAATCTGACTCTACCCATCGCCCTCAATGAGGCCAGGGTGCACGAGTCGTCAACCAAGGCTGTGGAGATGCTGCAATGACCGGCTAACCTGAAGGAAGCCCTGAATTCGGTGCCATTACACCGAGCAGCCACCCAGACCAGCAGTGAGGAAGAGTCAGAGGAGGACATCTTCCAAACAGAGAGACAGACACAGGAGCAGAAAGAGCAACACGGAAGCTGTTTGAGCTGCGGAGGAGCACACCTGAGGCAAACCTGTAAATTCAGGGATGGCACCTGCCAGTGTTGTGAGAAGAAGGGGCATTTGGCAAGAATCTGCAGGGCAAGCCTACCAGTCAGCCACAAACCCCAGAACAACTTCAGCCAATCAGAGTCAGCGCAGCACAAATAGACCAATCAAGATGGCGACCAGAGGAAACGGCACAAATTTCAAAGTCACGAGGCCTGCAGCACCAGGATCGGCCAGGCCAGCGCGACCATTGAGAAGAAGGTCCACACAATGGTTGAGATCGAAGGACAACCCTGCGAAATGGAAATCGACACCAGGTTGTCCCTGTCCATCATGCCCTGGGCGACCCTGAAGGCCGCCCTTCCCAACCTCAAGAAAAGCCGGCTCCAGATTCAACAAATCTGGCTTCGAGATTACCAGGGAAACAGCATTCCTGTCGTAGGAGTCGGCACGTTCCAGGTCACCTATGGTGAGTACTGGATGGAGCTACCCCTCGCCAGAGAGACGCTTCCGAGCCTCCTAGGCTGGACTGGTTCAAAGGAATGGAGTCCACTGTGCCAATGGCAGCACTATGAAGGAGGACCTCATGCAGGAGTTCCAGGATGCCTTCGACGACCGACTGGCCAGGTATGTCGGGACCCCTATTTCCTTTAACTTAGACCCTAATGTAGCTCTGATCAGACTGAAGGCTACGCGAGTGCCGTTTGCACTCAAACCCAAAATCGACTTGGAGCTGGATAAACTCATCAAGCAAGAGTGTTAATCCCAGTGGATCATTCCAGGTGGGAGACCCCAATAGTGACCCCGGTCAAATCAGATGGGTCTGTGCACATATGCACAGACTACAAATATACCTTAAATAAGGCTCTTCAGCAGAGTGCTTACCCTGTCCCAGTTGTGCACCACTCACTCCATTCGCTGGGCCCTGGCAAGATCTTCGCTAAACTCGGCCTTGTGCAGGCGTACCAGCAATTACTGGTAGACGGTGCTATCATAGAAGCACAGACTATAGTCACCCACAGAGGTGCATTCAAGTGCACCAGACTTCAATTCGGAGTCAGCATAGCTCCTGGACTTTTTCAAAGTACCATGGAGCATCTGTTACAGGATCTACCTGGGGTGGTGCCCTACTTTGATGATGTACTCATTAGTGCTACAGACAAAAAACAGCTAGGGGACAGACTCAGGTGGGTTTTTGCCAAATTCAGAGAGGCTGGACTTCACTTAAAACAGAATAAGTGCATGATTGCTGTCCCCTCAGTGGAATTTTTGAGGTACCAGGTGGACGGGTCGAGAATACACCCCACTGAGAGCAAGATAAGGGCCATCCAGAACGCACCCACACCCAAGAACAAATCGGCGCTACATGCTTTCTTGGGTCTCCTCAACTTCTACGCCATATTTCTAGAAGATAAGGCAACGGTCGCCAAACCACTACACCGGTTACTGGCCAAAAATGCACCTTGTGTCTGGGGGAAGGCTGAAGCTGCAGCATTCAACGCAGTGAAAAAACTCCTATCAGCGGACAGTTTCTTAATTCAGTACAATGCGACGCTACCGCTTGTATTTGTCTGAGACGCATCCCCTTTTGGCATGGCTGTTGGCAATCTATGGCTGTCTTGAGCCATAGACTGCCGAACGGCCTAGAGGCACCCATTGCCTACTACTCACGCACCCTGTCCAGCACAGAACAGAAGTACAGCCAGCTGGAAAGAGAAGTCCTCACAGCCGTGTCGGGGGTCAAGAAATTTCACGAATATCTATTCAGCCGACATTTTGAATTGGTCACAGACCATTGTCCACACTTGGGCCTCCTGGCTGGGGATCGGCCCACCCCCGCTGCCTTGCCTCCATGCAAGACACACTGGACTATCTTCCTGGCGACTTACTCCTACCAACTTGTCCACTGACTGGGACTGAATTTGGGCCATGCTGATGTCCTCAGCCATTGCCCGCTACTGGACCTGTTAGAAGACCTGACCCTGGAAGCACCAGTTCTCCTTATTGATGTTTTGGACTCAAGGCCTCTCACTTCAATGGAAGTAGCAAGAGCCTCAACCAAAGACCATGTGCTGAGAAATGCCATGAATTGGGTCACGAGGGATTGGCCAGCAAAGACTGAGGGTGGGGAATTCAAAGCATTCTGCACAAAGAAAAATGAACTGTGCATGCAAGGGGTTGTCTGTTATGGAGTGATTGCGTCCTTGTACCCTTATCTTAAGGGAGAAAGTTTTAAAAATGTTGCATGAAGGGCACCTGGGAATTGTACGAATGAAAGGCCTGGCTAGGAGCTATGTGTGGTGGCCCCAGATGGATAACGACATCACCAAGTGGGTGGGGAAGTGTAACACTTGTTAGGAATCCAGACAAGATCCCCCCACAGCACCAGTCTGGGAATGGGAGCCTCCCCAGGGCCCCTGGTCACGGATACACGTAGACTTTGCAGGGCCATTCCACAGCCAAACATTCATGGTGATCGTCGATACCTTTTTGAAGTGGCTTGAGATCATTCTCATGAAATCCACGGCTGCCGAAGCAGTCATTAAAACACTACAAAAACTCTTTGCCACCCACAGATTTCCCGATACCCTAGTATTGGATAACGGGCCCCAATTCACCGCCACCCAGTTCGAGGGGTACTTGGCAGAGTTAGGCATCCAGCAACCACTCTCTGCCCCGTTTCACCTGGCCAGTAATGGACTGGCTGAAAGATTTGTGAGAAGAGCCAAGGAGGCCCTAGGCCAGCTGGATGCGGAAGACTAGCAGTCCAACACGCCACCCCTTGTACGGCCACGGGGCACAGTCCAGCCAAATTCCTCATGAGTAGGAAGCTCAGGTGTACCTTGGACTGATTACACCCCAACTATTCCCCGGACAGGTTTAAGGGAATCGACCAGAAGTTACAGGAGTTCCAGAAAGAGACACCAGTGTTCGCGAGTAACTACTCAGAGGGTCCCCTATGGGTGACCGGGGTGATCTCTGACATTAAGGGCCCAAAGTCATACACAGTGGACATGGGAGACAAAAGGATCTGGTGCAGACACATTGATCAACTTAGAAAGAGGTTGGCCAGACAGCCAGAAACATTCTCAGAAATACCAGGCCCTGACTGCCAAGGTTTTCCCACAACAGCTAACTCAAGCCCGAAGAGGTTGGAAGACTTAGTTGCAAACTCCAGGATCCAGTGCCGCCCCAGCGAGATGCCACTCCCAGTTGAGGACATCAATGCCCCTGAAGAAATCTAGGGGGTTCCATTAGCGGAGCCGGGAGAAACAAAAGGTCCCTCCGACTGGCTTGACGCCATGCCTCAGACTGAACTGTGCAGGTGAACTAGGGCCCGGACACGCCCTGGTCACCTGGGTGATTTTGTATGTAAATGCATTGACTAAGTGCCTTCTGGGAGGGGAAGGGTGTTACGTATATAAGTTTTGGCGGGAGATTCAAACTACAATGGGTCAATTGTGATTGGTCAGTTTCCTGGCCAGCAGAGTATAAAAGGAGGGCTATTTGCCTGTAACCTTTGCTGAAGTCTCACTATACATTAAAGAGCTGTTGTCACTACCTTGCTTCTGCCTCCTCAATTGCCCAATCCTACAATTCAGGGGCGCCTTGCTTCAGCATGAGTGCTTTCTCTGCTCTCTAGAGATTGGCCACCCTTCCCCCTTCGGTTTTATTTTAAAGCTCGTTGGATACATTCTACAAAATACATTCTTCCTGATTCCTGTGAGTTGCAGAATATCTTCATATACTTAATGTAGATTACGATCTAGAATTTACCAGTTTAACATTTTATCAAGTAATAAAATATTGTAAAATAGAAAATACAAAAGTAAATAGAAACGCAGTGGAAAGGAAAAGGGGGAAGAGAAGTGAGGAAGGATAAGAAAAAGAAACATTGACTCTCTTGCAGTAAAATAAGGCATTAACATCAAATCACAACGTTTTGGTTTTTCCATTGGGTCCTTCAGTGGTTGAAGAAGTTCATCCTCAAAACACTAATCATTTTGGTCTGTTGAGACAATCTGGGCCTGAGTCTTTGCCTAGCTTCTTTTTTTTAATAGCTTCTGATATCTCAATGATCTATTGGATCATTCATAAGTTGTTTCCTAGTTTGTGATAGTTTAGGTAAGTGTTGTCTTAAAAGATATTCATCTTTTTAACATATCTATCTCCTGTCTTTTATACAAATTTGAATAGAAATTATGAAAGGACTTTTTAATAAGTTCATTGTCTGTTATTACATTGTCTGCCTTCACAAATCTTTCCAATCATTGTCTTTTCTCTTTCTTTTCTTAAGATTATGATCTAGGAATTTGAAGTTGTCTCAATGTTACTATCCCTTAAGCCAGTGGTTTTTCTCTAAAATCCTCCATTCCCTCATTTGTTATTGACCTTCTGTTGGCAATTTGTTATTGACCTTCTGTCATCTAGCAAGAAAGACTCCTGGCCATTTGTTTTTGCAAAGAGTATACTTTTACTAAAGGTTAAGCAGTTACAGAGGTAGTGAAGCTGAATCTGAGGTCTTTCTGTGCAAACAATGCAAAGTAAATTTTCCTCTCCCCCACCCCCTGCCATCCCCCTGTTATCTGTAAATGTCCAGTTAGGTGCTTTCTATTGTTTAGGAAACAGGTGCTCCATTTCCAGCTCTGCATACAGATGGCTGACCTTGACTGGCTGATTCTTCTCACAATTCACCTGGTTCAGCTGGACTTCTATCCATATTCTTCCTCTTTATATTCCAATCTTTCCCTTCCCCCATTGCTAATGTCAAGCTTTCAGCTCATGAAGCTTGGATAGGAGAGATGCAGCCATGACATACCAACTATGCTCCTAACTCTTTGGCTTTCATGCCAAGTTGATTGTAGTGTTTTAATATTATTTTCAGGTTCTTTGTGTATCATTTATCTCCATGTGAAAGAGGAGATAAGAAAGAAAGATATAATTAACTGTGAGCTTTATTATTTTAGTAAGGCTCTCAGTCACATGGTTGGTTTTTTCTCCTGGGAGACAACATACCTTCCTAGATTGATTGTCTGGTCTACAAATAGCTAATTCTGTTCCTCTAAGAAGTTATACTTGTCATAATGAGGGTGGAAAGTGCATTCTTTCTTGCACTTTTTTCCTTTCTTTTTTATTTTGTATTATTTTTATTGCTCTTTTCAAAACTTTTAATGAAATTATTCTTAAAAAAAAAACCCCATTAGAAAATAAACTGAGTATTGTGGTTCTTGGAAAAAGTAACCCAAAAGTTTGCTTAGTGACATCTCTCAGATTTTTCTAATCAGAAATCTGTCAAACTTATTCCAGACACACTTGACTAGTTTAATTTACTTTATTGATTAGCCCTTGGGCCATATTAAAATTCAGAGTTCCAGACACAAATTATTACTAAAATCTGATAAAAACAATTTAAAATGAAATTGGAATAAAATATGATTTAAAATGAAATTGGAATAAAATACAGCTTAAAATGATAGCTTTGATTAGCCTATAGGCCATAACAAAGCACAAGGTTCAAAAACATATCATCAATAAAGTCTTATACAAATAATTTAAAATAGGAATAGGGTAAAATACAATAGATGTAGGATAAGATATAATTTAATATATAAATATATAAAATAGAATAAAATGACATAAAATTATATTTTGGTGTCACCCTTACAATCTACCCCAATCAGCCCCATGTATGCAGATCTCAACCGAAACATTTTCTTTAAGTACTGTGCTGTATTAAATATTATTTTCAGGTTCTGGCTGCACATAAAGTAAGTTGTTTTGATATGGGGATCCCAATGGGTCATTCATTTGGTATATGGACCAAGGTACTGTCTCTCACCCCCTTATACAAGCAACAGTCAAATAGGTTGTGAGCCAGGTCTTCTACCTCTGCTGCTCTGCAAATGCAGACACGGCAGAGGTAGATGCAGAGCAGAGATTGTAGGGTAGAATAGAATCTCCCATATCTGACTATTGTGTCAAGCTGCTCGAATCTCACTCATGTAAATATCTCCCTAAGATGTTTTGGCAGTTGTAACTTCAAATAGCTTGAAAAGTATGCTTGTATTTGCTCAGCCATTTCAAGTTACTCACCTTACTAAGGATAGCTATATCATTTTGTGTTTCTATATTCTTAATTCTTTGGGCAACTCTTTTTTTGAATTGTTCTCCTGTTACCCGGAAGACAGGAAAGCCACCCTTCTTACAAAATCTGTTAGTTTGGTGATCCAGGAGATTTGTGATTGTAATTTTATTTGCTCTAGTAGACATAACTTGGGGAGTCTATCAGTCTCCATTTCATTGACTTTGCACCAGTAGTTATATGCTCTAATTTTGGATAGTGCATGAATTGTATAAATTCCCAGTTCAGCTCTAAGTGCTACAGCAGATGTTTTTGGATCTACACCCAAAATGCATCTCAAATTCTGGGACTGTGTTTGTTCTGGGACTGTGGTTGAATATAGATCCCAAACCTCTGCTCCATACAAGAGCATAGGGGTAACCTTAGCTTTGTATACTTTAATTAATGGGGCTAGGAACCCTGGGTAACTATGGTTCTTTAGTTTAAGCAGTAAATTCAAATGGGTGTTTGCTCTGGGTGTATTCCGTTGATGATGGCAAGCCCAAGATCCAGTCTTGGAAAAGGTTACGCCTAAATATACAAAGGTGTTAACTGTTCAATTGATTCACCGTCTAATTGCCACCTATGTCTCTGATGCTGTTATCCAAACACCATTATTTTCTATTTAGATTTACTGATGATTAGGGAGTTATCCTGGCAATAAGAGCTGAATTTTTTTAATAGCCTAAGTAATCCTACTAGTGAATATGATAATAAAATCATATCAGCATAAAGCAAGCTGTTACAGTAGGATCATCAGCATGTGTACCATGGGATCCTTCATTAACTCTGGCAAGTCATTGATATATAAACTAAATAATAATGGGGCCAGGATACACTCTTGCCTTACCCCTTTATTTGTGTGAATCCTGTTAGTCAGGGCCCCATTAACCCCAAACTGCACCCTCAGACAGGTACTTGTGTAAAGGGCTTTAATCAAAGCTAGCAGCCTAGGTTCTATTTTAAGAGATGTCAATTTACTCCATAGTACTTCTCTGTTTACCATATCAAATGCTGCTGTAAGGTCTATAAAAGCAGCAAACAGGGGTCTCCTTTTATAGGCATATTTGGCAAGTAGAGGCTCAAGACAAAGCAGTTATCAATAGTGGATCAGCTTTGTCTAAAACCTGCTTATTCTTCTGTGAAGATATTGTTTTCCTCTACCCAGAGTTCAATTCTGTTCAAAAGTAATCTAGCATATATTTTTGCTGCAATGTCAATTAGGCTAATAGGCCTATAATTACTAGGATCCTTTTTGTTTCCTTTTTTATATATGGGAACAACTATTGCCATCTTCCTCCCATTTGGTATATGGCAGGTGTTATTTGTATGTGTAAAAAGACCTGCCAATACTGGGCCCCACAAATTGGGAAATTTCTTGAATAATTCTGCTGGTAAAAAATCCTCACCTGGGGCTTTATTGCTCTTTAAGCTTTTAATGATGGATTGTATCTCCTTTTCCGAGACTGGTAGCCAAGGTTGGGGAGTTCTAGGATTTACTAGATCACTGCTTAGAGATAGTTTCTCTGCAGGTTCCATGGAGGCAAACAAACTCTTGTAATAATTCTCCCAGTCCTCAGCAGAGATTGGTATGTCAAATGCCCATTTCTGTTCCTTCACTACAGAGTGCCAAAATATTACTGAGTTGTGACTTCTGACAGCCAACTCGAGTTCTGACCAGATTGAAATGGCAAAACTTTTTTTTTTTAATGTTATAATTTTTTAATATTCCCTTCTTGTGTGCAACATCTCAGCTTGTATATGAGTGGTATGATTTCTCTGGGCAAGCCTTATGATTGACTTCAATTTATTTTTCAGTCGCTGGCATTCAGGATCAAGCCAATGGGGTCTATCCACTCAGGTTCTTTTTGTAGCAGGTTTAGTTGTTAGGTGTTTCTTCAGAATATTATAGAGATTAGAGAATGCATTGAAGGCTGACATCCAGTCAGTAGTAGATGACTAGATTGTTCTAGCCCACTTAGTAGCATTCTCTGTTGTAAGGCATTCTGATATTGCCTTAGTATCAACTTTGGCCCAAATTAACTTTTTATTTTGGGTCACCTCTACCTTTTTGGTGAGCCATCTGTCAGCCATGTTATATGGTCTTAAATCTGAGCGGCCTCGCAATGTCACGCTTACAGGCTGATGGTCGCTATTTTTTTTTATTAGATTTATATGCCACCCTTCTCCGGAGACTCAGGGCGGCTTACAATGCGTTAAGCAATAGTCTTCATACTTTTGTATATTTATACAAAGTCAGCTTATTGCCCCCACAAACTTACCTACCTTAGAAAGGATGGAAGGCTGAGTCAACCTTGAGCCTCGAACTTGCATAATTGCAGACAGCTGGGTGTTAATAACAGGCTATCTAGCCCGTTGAGCTATCTGAGGCTCTTTTAAGCTATTAGCTATTGTTGCTAAGGTGTACTGTGACCTCCGAAAAGAGGTCGACTTTATCTCTAGATGTACAAAGAGATCCAGTATACTACTTGAATTGGCCAAGTGGCATGTGTAATGATACCTCCCAGAATTTGGGGATTACCCTTAAAAATTAAGGAAATTAGGAGAAGGCCAGCAGCATTACTTTTGTGATCTCTTGAGAGCCGCTGAGGATGGTTATCAAAAAACTCCCCTGGGACTCCTTTCTTCTGGGTGAGCTCATACAAAGAGGGACCCAACCTAGCATTCAAATCTCCAAGTAATACCATTATGGACTGAGGGTACAATACAGATATATTGTCTAGGAAACTTCCAAGCCCACCCAGTATTCAGAGTTATAATAACGGGATGTATTTGGAGGGATATACACATTTACTCGTACTAACTCGAACTCTTCATATCCAAATTTAACAGCTAGGAAGTATGAATACTTATCTTGATTATATAGTTTCTCCCCCTGCCATTGCAACTCTTGCTGTCAGCTTTATAAGAATGAATAGCCCACCAGAGGGTCTCCCTTTGTTTTTTGGTGAGAGAGGCCCATCCCTGAAAGCCTGGCAGTTGTACTGATTCGTTCACTTTGGTTAACCAGGTTTATTGAAAGGCTATTACATCAAATCTAGGGAGAAAGCTTATTAGTCCACTATCAACCATCCCTTTCCAGCCAGCTATGTTCCAAGTCAACATCTGTATGGGGTTCCCAGAGGCAAGGTGGTCTGGCTTGGTTGGTTGACTAGATGGTAAAAATGCCGGATGTCAACTTGACATTGGAGCCAGGTTGATATCATCTATGCTTCCCATATAAACACAATTATTGTGAGGTTCAATATTTCTCCTCGTGGGTTGCAGAACTTGTTGCTCTTCTATATCTTGATTGACAGTATGCCTCTGCTTTTGCTCCAAGAATGATTTTTTTTCAGATGGGCACCATTTTTGGAGGGGCATAGCTTCTTCTTGTGAGAAGATGTTGTGGGAACTTCTAAGTCAAATGAGGATGGAAGCTGGATTATATCCTTAGTGTTTGTCAGTTTAGGGGGTAGTGTGCGATGAAGCCCTTTGTCGTTCAGCTGTTTCTCAGAGTCTGAGTCAGTCAGTGCAGTTACCTTACTGTCAGCCTGTGTGACACTACCTTTTTTTTTTTTACTATTGAGGTAAAGGCAAATTGTTGGTTAAATTTATTGTCGTAAGGTTGAGCGATTAATGGAGTCAAATTAAATAGAGGCTTTGCTGTAGTTTGAGTTGTTGTCAGAGCCTTGTTTAGATCATCCAATCTTTGAATAATATTAACTTGCTCAGGTTCCAGCAATGCACTGAATAGGTCAATTAGCATTTTTTCTGGCACATCCTCAACAGTTTCTGCAGCTGTGGGTAACACAGTTTGTATATCACTCCTTTGCCTTCTCAGGGTCAATTCAAATTCAGCAACCTCAGACTTAGTAGCGTGAGGGCTGTTGTAGCCTGAATTTAAAGCAACAGTTCCCTCTTGGTGATGCTGTTTCAGGAGTGGACACACTTTGTCTGAGCAAAAGACTTGTTTTGGAAATATTGAAAAGGTGCTCAGAAAGGGCTTTGTTCTAAAAAGCATAGAGGGAATTGTGGGCTGCCTGAAAAATAGAAGAATTATCATACATTGCCTTCTCACTGGCAGCCACTCTGTGTGTAGTAGATCTATCAGAGTGAATTCGCAGCGGAGCAGCTGGCTCAGGGACAGCCTAACAGCTTCTCTATTACTCCAACACCCTCTATTCACTCTGTTGTTGTAAATTTGCAAGCTAACCTGGTTAGTCTGCAGACTGTAGTTATATTGGTCATCTCTTAGGCCTTTACCTGGTTATTTTCTTTATGAGTATTCACATTTTTGGAAGGAAGACAAGGACCTTCTTTAGTTTCATTTTCTGAATTAACCAACCCATATCTATCCATGATTGTCCTCCCAAGTCTTTCACTTATTTCTATAATTTTTCATAATAATCATGAATCATTTACTTTTTCTCATCATTTTGGTAACATACTGTCCCTTCATTGTCTATTAATTGATAAATTAATTTTTTTCCTTCTCTTTTTTCAATCTATATGCCAACCATCTTCCTGGTTTATTTGCATCTTCAAAAATTTTTTCTTTAGTCATCTTAATTTTTTGAGCTAAGTCCTCCTTTTCTATTAAATTCAATTTATGTTTTTTCAAGTCCATTTGATTTCTTATATTCTTTTTTTTTTGTGGATTTTTTTGCAATTCCATTTCTAATTTCTTATATTCCTCCTCCAGCTTTTTTTGAACTTGTCTTTTCTTTTTATTTCTCTTTCCCATATGTTATTGCCAAACCTCTAATATATGCTTTGCTGTGTCCCATACATTTTGTAGTGAAGTTTCTTCTTTTCTATTCTCTTTAAAAAAGAGAACCAACTCCTTTTCCATATGCTGTAAAAATTCTTTTACATTTAAAATTGTCCATTTCCATGTTCATCTTAATTTCTTTTTTTTTTGTCCCTTCCATATAATTTTCATTGGGTTATGGTCCGCCCATGTGCTTATTTCAATATTTCTTTCTTGTAGATTAGATAATAAGTCTTCTGACATCCACATCATATCAATTCTGGACCAAGACATATGCCTATTTGAGTAAAATGTATATTGACTTTTCTCCAGAAATCTTCCTTGCCATGCATCTTTAATGCCTAATTCTTCCACCATTTTCAAAAAGGTTTTTGGAAGTGTTTTCCTAGCTTTCTTATTAATCTTTTTAGTTTTATAATCCAAGTCCAAACACACATCCACAATTGCATTGAAATCACCTACTTTGCATATGTTTTCATACCCCAATTCTATTATTTTCCTGTGTAATTTACCATAGAATTCTTCTTGGTTATCATTTGGTGCATATATTGCCACTAGAAGTATTTGTTTGTAGTTCATCATTAACTCCACCATTAATATCCTCCCTTCCTCATCCATAAAAATTGGTTTGGCCTTTATTGCCTCCTTAATATATAATATAACGCCTCTCTTACTTTGATGTGTAAGCAAGGCATATAGTTTCCCCATTTTAGGATATTCCAAAATTTTCTTATGTTGTTTTGTAATGTGAACTTCCTGTAAACAAATTATATCTATTTTAATTTTTCCAATTCATTAAAAGTTATTTTCCTTTTTATTGCCGAATTCAGTCAAAATTAATTGATGTTAATTTTATTTCTTCGTCCATGTTTTACCTTTACGTGAATTTTGTTCCTCCAGTTGTCCTTGTCTCTTTTGCCTTTCTTGGTTCCTTTGCCCTTGCTCCATCTCTTAATGCTATTTCCTTCCGATCTTTAGTAGCTTCTTTTTGTTTTTCTGTCTCTCTCTTTCATAAGCTGTTCCTGGTATCTCTCTGTCTCTCGTCTCTCAGTCTCTCCTCCTCATATGGTCCCAAATATTGATAATAGAATTATTCTCCCTTCTCTATCAAATCTAGTCTGTGTCTTTGCTCCTGCTAAGTCACCAACACTTCTTCGGGTATCAGCCATCTAAAATTTATTCCTTTTTTAATTAAACATTTTGTCAAGAACTGATACTCTCTTCTCAAATCTCAGACTCTTCTTGGTATTTGTTTTAACACTACTATTTCTCTACCCTTGTACTTCATAGGAATGTTTCTTACTCTCTGTAAAATCTTGGTTTTTATTGCTTTCTTGGCAGTGGTGAAATCCAAATTTTTTACTACTGGTTCTGTGGGTATGGCTTGGTGGGTGTGCCTTGGTGGGCGTGGGAAGGATACTGCAAAATCTCCATTTTCACCCCATTCTAGGGAAAGGATACTGTAAAATCCCCATTCCCTCCCCAGTCCTAGGTGAAGGATATTGCAAAAACTCCATTCCCACCCCACTCTGGGGCCAACCAGAGGTGGTATTTGCCGGTTCTCTGAACTACTTAAAATTTTTGCTACCAGTTCTATGAACTGCTCAAAATTTCCGCTACTGGTTTTCCAAAATCTGTCAGAAACTGCTGGATTTCACCCCTGTTTCTTGGTAAATCTAACATGCACCTTTCTGGGTAGATTATTTCTCATTGCATATATTCATTCCCTAAATATTTCATCAATGTCATTCAAAATTCTTTCCTTGGTTTCCTCCATTGCTTCCGCCAACAAGTCTGCAAATATCTCTGCTAGTTTTTCCCCTTTCTCTTCTTCCACATTCTGAAATCTCAGATAATAATCTGCTCGATCCATTTCTAAAGAGATAATTGTATTCTCTTTGTTTCTATCTGCCGTGGTTAATCTATAACTCAGCTCTCCCACTCTTTTTTCTTTTGTTTTGGCTTTTTCTTCCACTTTTTGCATTCTTTGCTCATCTTTCTCCATAATCCCTTGAACATTTTAAAATTCCCTTTCTACTTTCTCCATTCTTTCAACTTATTCTATTCTTTCCTCAGACCTTCATGAAGAGCTTGTATCATATTCTTTAATAGCATTGTTTTCTTTCTTTCTTTCTTTCTTTCTTTCTTTCTTTCTTTTTTTTTTTTTTGTGAAATATTTTTTTTTTTTTGCAAACATAAACATAAAAGATATCTTTCAAGAATGAAGTCTTGATCTGGTCATTGATAGGTAGTCTTGCTTACATTTTCATTAAAAAAGTTTCACCATTACATCTTTTTTTTTAAAAAAAAAATCCAAATAAAGACAAATGTTTATAACATAAATTCTAGCATCTTAATTGAACCATTCTATTATATCAAAAATCAATCCAATTCTTTCCAAATGTTTCCCCATTGCTTCTTTTAACAATAACATCAAAATACAAATTTAACTAATCTAACCTCTTAATCTAAATGTTTACCTTGCTACTTTATCACCACCAATCTTAATTCCAAATGTATACAACTTAATTTTTATTTCCATTTATTAATCAAAATTCTTACTGTGCTTTTTAGTATCTAGATCCATTCCATCCAATCTTCAAATCTTAAATTTTTACACAGAGATCTCAAATTTTTTTCATTTCATTTTAGTTATTTTCCAACATTTTCTTTTTTTTAGATTAAATCTTTATTAAATATTTACATTAAGATTAACACAAAATAAACTTTGAAAAACGATATAAATGGTGAAATGTAGAAACACATAAACACAAGACTAAAACGAAACAACAAACCTGACTAACCGAGAGTTAAGCTCACTCTCCAATTAATAATAACTAGTGTCATCCAAACCAAACATTTCAATAGAGTCAATTTCTACTAACTATCTACAAAAGAGTTAGCCTGTTTTTGTCGAAATTTTAAGAAATCATATAGCCTAATAAATATCTAATTGATCTAAATAGACGATCTTATCACCCCTTTCCTAGGTTTAACCTTCTTTTGAGCCAGACAAAGCATTTGTCCCAACTTCTATTATATATTGAATCTTTCTTGTCTTTTAAAATATACGTTAATCTATCCATCTCAGCACATCGGAGAATCTTGTTTATTATCAGATGATCGGGAGGCGTGTCTACATCTTTCCACAGTTGGGCAAATGCCATTCTCGCCGCTGTTGAGACATGGACAAATATATACCAATCTTTGTTATCAATATAGTCAGGTCTTATTCCAAGTAAGTAGAGGTCTGGATAAAGGGGAAAGCTCACACCTGTTATTTCCAACAGCCACTGTTTTATTTTCCTCCAATAGCGTCTAGTTGACGGACAGGTCCACCACTGGTGGAAGAAAGTACCCTTGGCCGACCCACATTTCCAACATCTATCAGAGGACCCTGGAGACATCTTAGCAATTCTGGTGGGGGGGAGATACCAACGGTAGATCATTTTATAGAAGTTTTCTTTGAAAGGGGAAGAAAGGGTCAGTTTCATAGTTTTGTTCCATACATTTTGCCATGCATCAAGCTGAATTGTTGTTCCTATATTTCTCCCCCAGGCAATCATAGAGTCCTTTACAATCTCCTCCGCCATAAAATTGGACAAGAGGAAGTTGTAAACGTTAGAGATAAATTTTCTTTGGTCACCTAGGAGAAGCTTGTCAAAAGTTTGTAAATGAAGGGAAATACCAGGTTCCTGTTTATCCCTAGCGAATCTAGTTTGAATTTTCGCATAGGACCACCAATCTATGTCTAATCCTCTAGTTTGGAGATCGGCTCTAGGTCTAAGTCTCCCGATTTCATCCAACAAGTCACCATAAACCCAGTTCCTCTTTGTGTTGTGCACAGTCGGAAAGGTAACTGCCTCTAACGGAGACACCCATTTAGGAATCTGTGTGTAAACTTGCTTCTTCACCATTTCCCAGATCCTTATTAAAATTCCTCTAATATAATGATTTGTAAAGTATTTGAATTTTTTGTCTTTTTGAGACCACAAAAAAGAATGCCATCCCTGTTGCAAATCGTATCCTTCAATTGTTAGAATGCGCTTTCTTGAGAGAATCACCCAATCTTTTATCCAAACCAGGGATGAGGCTAGGTAATAAAGCTCCCACATTGGGAGCCCCAAGCCACCTCTTGTTTTGTGCTCTTGCAACATTTTTCTCTTTATACGGGGCTTTTTACTCTGCCAAATAAATTTACTTAGAATTTGGTCTAATTTCCTAAAAAAAAATTTTTCCAATCTTGCAGGGGCTGTTTGAAATAAAAAGATCCATTTCAGTAAAACATGGGCTTTTATCGCGGCAATTCTACCCAAAAATGAGATCTGAATGCACCGCCATCTCTCCACATCATTTGCTGTGTCTGTTAATAATTTAGAATAATTGAGTTCTTTAATAGAAGAACATCTGTTTGTAAGCCAAATACCTAAATATTTAAGTTTTTTGACACAGTTAATCCCCATAATATTTTGGATCTGTTCCTTTTGGGCACCTGACAAATTTTTTGTTAACATTTTGGTTTTATCTTTATTAATTTTTAACCCCGCTACCTCCCCATATTCATCTAATTTAGTAAGTAATTTTGGTCCCGTAATAAGGGGATCTTCTAATATGAAAACCAAATCGTTGGCAAATGCTTGGAGTTTATATTCTTCCCCTTTAACTTTTAAGCCCTTAATTTCCGAATCCTGTCTAATTGTCTTAAGAAGTGGTTCAAGTGTTAAAATAATTAGCAGCGGTGAAAGAGGGCATCCTTGTCTGGTACCTTTATAAATCTGTATCTCATCTGATACTGATCCATTAAGCAGTAGCCTTGCCGGCTGTTTAGAATAAATGGCTTGTATTGCCCTTGTAAATTGAGGCCCAAAACCCATCACTTCCAATTGTTGTGTTATAAAATTCCAGCTGACTCTGTCAAAAGCCTTTTGGGCATCCAAAAAGATCATTACCATTGGTTTATCAGAGTGTGTCTCATAATATTCTAAGGCATTCAATACCACCCTTACGTTATCTCTTAGATGCCTATGAGGTAAGAAACCATTCTGGTCTTGGTGGATAAATTGGGACAGGAACACCCGGAGTCTCTCAGCTAGTATTGTCACAAAAATCTTATAGTCCACATTCAGGAGCGAGATTGGTCTATAGTTCTGGATCAGAGTTTTGTCTGTTTCGGGTTTTGGAATTAGGGAAATGTAGGCTTCTGTCCAGGACCGGGGTATTTTAGAGTGTAGTAAAACCTCATTAAATAAATCTTTAATATACAAACTAAGTGAGTCAAAGACTCCTTTATAAAATTCACTAGGAATCCCATCTGGTCCCGGAGTTTTGCCATTAGCTTGTTTCTTTATAGCTACTGCTATTTCCCCAACTGTGATTTCTGCATTTAAAATTTCTTTACAGTGATCCGGAATCATCTCCAATTGTAGATTCTGGAGATAGCTCTTTAGTTTATCTTCCTGATAAATTTCCTAGCTATATAGGGAGGTATAAAAATCTTGGGCCACCTTTGCTTTTTGCTCTGTAGTACCTGCCAAATTTCCCATAGAATTCTGTAAAAATTCAATCTTTCTAGATTCTGCCTCTTTTCTTAATCTATATGACAACCACCGGCCCGGCTTATTAGCATGCTCAAATTGATTTTGTCGACATTTCCGAATTTTACTCGCCAAATCGTTTTGATCTAGGGTAGATAACTCATGCCTAATCAAGTCAATTTTCTCTTTAATCAAATTATAATCTGGATTTAAACGCAGCTCTCCCTCAGCTTTCTACAGTTCAGCCATTAACTCAATCCGTTTGGCCTTCTCCTTTCTCCATTTGGTAGCTGTATATTTTATTACCAATCCTCTAACTACTGCTTTAACAGTATCCCAAGTATTTTGAAGGGAAGTATCTTCTCTCTTATTTTCAGTAAAGAAGTGATATAATTCTTTTTTAATCATATTTATAAATCCCTCGTCTTTCATGATCTCAGCCCTCATAGACCATCTCGCTCTTCTAGTGGACCCTTTCCATTTTATTACCAGGGGGTGGTGGTCTGCCCATATGCTTGTCCCTATTTCAACCGAATTTATGCTTTCTTTCAGTTCTGAGGTTGACCAAACCATATCTATCCTAGACCACGATCTGTGCCTGGGAGAGAAATATGTGAAGTGCTTTTGCATAGGATGGAAATCTCGCCATACGTCTCTTAACCCTATTTCTGTTCTTAAGTTATCCCAAGTTTTCGGGAGTATCTTCCTATGCCCTTTTTTATAGTTAGGAGAACCCTTTCCTGGATCATAATCAATTGAAGTATCAGTAATCGCGTTGAAGTCACCTACTATACATACATGCTCGTAATTTAATTCATTAATTTTCTTATACAAATCTTTAAAGAAACCCATTTGGTTAACATTAGGGGCATATATATTTACTAACAATACTTTTTTTTGGTCAATACTAATCTCTAACATGAGTATCCTACCCTCTATATCTGCATATATTTGACGTTTCACCAGGCCTCTCCGATCGTAAACAACAACTCCCCTCTTCTTCTGGTCGGCCAAGGATACATACAACTTCCCCAGTTTAGGATAAGTTAAAATCTTAGAGTGGTCTTTCCTTATGTGGGCTTCCTGTAAACATATAATATCATAGTTATCTTTTTGAAGTTTAGCCCAGACCTTTTTCCTCTTAGTGGGAGCATTCAGGCCATTGATGTTAACAGAAAACAGGTTAAGCACCTCATCCATACCTCTACTTACCTGCGTTCTTGAGTTTCTGGGATCTAGTCTCGATTTGGAAAATTGTTCCTCCTTCTTCTCCAGATTGGTCTGTGCCTTTGTCATGTCCATTATGCTCTGTAGTTGTTGTTTCTTGGGTTACCTCTTCTTGATTCTTACCTAGGTTACCACCTTCACTCTCTTGGTCACTTAAATTAATATAGGCTTCCGTGAAGTCTTGCGCTTCCTGTACGGATTCCAATCGTAGCCTCTGTTCTTGCCAGGTAAACATCAAGCCTTCCGGTAGAAGCCAACGATAACGTATCCCTTGCTTCCTCAGCCATGTTGTCAAAAAGTCATATTTCCTCCGAATGTCTCATACACGTCTCGGGAGCTGGGGCAGTACTGTTAGTCGGTTATTTTTATAGGTAAAAGCTTGGTCCCTCGTTTTCCGAAACACTTCATCTCTTAGTGCTGTTCTAGTAAATCGAACATGAATCTCTTTAGGAAGCTTGTTGCGCCGAGCATAGCTGGTATATACTCAGTACACATCATCAATATCTCTTGAGACTTCTGCGAAATCTCTTCCAGTAATTCCTGCAACAATCTCTCCCATTAGTACATCCAAGCGCTCACCTTTCTCTTCAGGGACATTCTGAAACCGTAAGAAGTAGCCAGATCTATCCATTTCGAGGAAGATAATCTCTTCCTCCATTTTTTTATTAGCCATGGCTTGCCGGAGTTCGAGCCGCTCCATCCTACATATCACCTTCTCGGTCTTTGTCTCGGAAGCTTGAATCCGTTCCTCATGGTTAGTCAAAGTATTTTGGACCTCCTCAAACTTTGCATGAAACAACCTTGTCTCTGTAGTTAATGTTTCTACATTCCTCTTCAGCTCTTCCAAAATTTTAGACATTGAGTCTTGATTTTTGATCAATGTTTCCTGTATAGACTGGAGAATATCTTGCGTCGATGCTTTTCCCGGAGTAGCCACGTCTTCAGATGATCTTTGTAGTGTCACAGAGGTAGTAACTGGGGATGAGATTGAAGAGGTCGTAATTGGCTTCTTCTTTAAAGTGGTAGTCATGGTAGCCATTTTGGATATTCCTAAAAAGTCTTTCCAAGCAATCATACAACACCAAATGGTTTCACCACCTATTATCAAAATTCACTCTTGCTTCGCTATATCCAATGTACTAGGGGTAAGTTTAATCGCTGATTCCTACTGGGTACTTAATTCCTACTGGCTATCTAAAAGGAAATAGGAAAGAAAAGGAAAAACAGGGGGAAAAAAGTGGGGGGGGGAAGTCCAACTATAATAAGTCTAAGTGTAGTTAGCAATTTTGGTCACTAGATGGCAGCAAATACCAACTTGTCCAGTTCTCCAGATCTTCTCACCATGAAAGTAAGTTCAAAAATGATTGCTCATACAAATGGCGTATTTCAAGAGCAGCAAATATTAGTACTAAGTCAAAAATAGAAAAATCAAAAGAAGCACAGCACTCTTTCTTTCAAAATCTGCGAGGGGTTCACATTCCCAAACAATAAGTCAAAATTCAAAATTCACCAGTTGTAAAAACGGAGTGAAATCAGATCGCAATAATCAGTTATAATCCAAGGTTGATAATCTTCTCAAACTGCCAACTAACTTCCCTGCCATTTCACTCAGTTTAGGCTCTGGGAGTAGGAAAGATTTTAAACTCCACTACCTTGCAGCTTCCAGTCGAGTCACAGTCTCAAATTACCGAATCAGTCTTTTGGTTTGGCTTGGATGAATAAACTTCCTCAAGCAGAATAGTCACAGCCTCGGGGCACCATAACACGCATCCTCTCACTGCTCCGACATCGGGGAGGGACTTCAGTCTCTTCGTGCAGCCTGCACTTTCCACACGGAGCTGGCAAAACTCCCCTCTTTTCCACCAAGCTTTCCCGCTTGATGTTGGCTTCAAAGAAGCTTCAAAGAAGCCGCCAGATACAGCGATCGGAGGATCGGCTTGGGAGAAGAATCCCTTGCCTCCTCCAGCTGCTGCGACGTCACAGGAAGTCATCCAACATTTTCTTTTTCACCCTTTATATATATCTCCAACTATTGTTTAGCTAATTTCCAGCATAGATCAGTTTGGCTGATTTCCAGCATATCTTGTTTTGGCTGAATTTCAGCATATTCTCCCCATAACTCCAACTATTATTTAGCTGTTTTCCAGCATTTTAGCTGGTTTCTAGCATTTTGGCTTATTTCCAGCATATTTTATTTGGCTGATTTCCAGCATCTTCCTGCCTACTCCCAACAATTTGGCTGATTTCCAGCATCTTTTATTTAGGCTGATTTCCAGCATATTCCCTCCACATCTCCACCTCTTGTTTGGCTGATAACCAGCCTGTCTTATTTTAAATATTTACTTTTCAAGATATTTGTCTATTAATCAACAATTTCCAGATATACTCTTCCAGGGTGATTCTCACCTACTTCTTAATATTAATCATTCAATATATGTTAAATTCAATCCCAAATTGTTACTTCCATATGTGTGTGATTACATCATCCAATAATTATTTAATCATTAACAGTTAGTCATATTTATCTTTCTCAACTTTTTTACAGTTTAAAATTAAAACATGTTACATAAAATTATTCTTTTACAGAAATAACATTTTTTGCCACCTTAACTTCATATTTCTATTTTAATTATCTTCTATTTGTTCCTATCTTTATTACACCACAGACACCTCCTGCTTTTATTTAAAACTCATTTAAACATTTAAGCATTTAAGCATTGCCTTTTAATTTTATCAATATTATTTTTTCATTTCTTTCTCCTCTGTCCATAATTATTCCAGTTCTTAATCAGTACTTCCATGCTTAAAACTCTGTATATCCTTGTAATTCTATTATAGAATCTGTTCTCTGTAAAGTCCATCAGCTTCCCCACTTTTGTTCCTGCTTTTGTCTTTTGTTGCTACGCCAGTTAATTTAAGTTTTTTTTAAAAAATTCCATTGTATTTCTTCTGTTCTTGTTATCCTTTAGACAGAATAGGAGTCCCCAAAATCCAAAAATCCAAAGTTATTTTCAATGTAATCCAAAATAGCTTGTCAAAATGGTTCCTTTTCAAGCAGAAGTGCTATCAACACTTTCGCTTAGTCACAGTTTCAGTCTCCATTTTAAAGCAATTATGTAACTATCTGTTTGTCTCGCTTCATCTGGCTTTTAAAGGTGTCAATCGCTTTTCTCTTATCCAAAAAAAAAAAAATCAATCTGTTTCAATTTAAAGAAAATCTTAATTTTCTAATTATATTTCATTAATAGTCAATTCATTCCAATCAATCTTTACTGAAGTAAATCTCTTAGTGGGTCTTTAACCCTTCTTATTTCATTGTAAAATTTTCAAGCCCCACAGATCTTCAGCCGCTATTTAATGCTGGGAGTCTTATTGGTAAACATTTATGCTCAAAGCGCTGTTTCTCGCCTGGGTTGGTGTCATTCACCCAGCTTCAAAGCACGTCGTTCTTCCTTCCTTCCTCCTGTGCATTTCTTTTCCTGGTTTGTCCCGACTTTGAGGCAGCCACCATGGCTGCCATCCCCCCTGCCACTGACTCAGAGGGTTTCCTCTGGCCTCTGAGGAACTTGCCTGTTTCTCTCAGCCGCCCAAGGTGTCCCTCTCTTTCACCTGTCTCTACAGGACAGGTTTGGTCCACAGACCTGCTTGCAGTTGGGGTTTTCATGGAGCTCATCAGAGCCCATTATTTCCCCGACTGTATCGCCACGACGCCAAACCAGAAGTCAGCATTGGTTTTTTTCTTATTGTGCCATAGAATCTATGGCACAACATTCTCTGACCAGCAGGGCTAGAAGTTGCAGAGGATGACACTGAGGGCAATACTGATGCTGTTTTCTTCATCTTGTAATATCTTGATATTTGTAATCCACCGAATATAGCTCATTGTACTTCCAAGCCAATTTATATCCAAATATAGGCCCGCAAAAAAAAAAAAAACCCAACAAAAAAAACCAAGACAAAAGCAAAAATAAAAAAATAAAAATAGTAACAAAAATGACAAAAAGAAAAAAAAGGAAAAAAAAGCAGCCAAAAAGCTTTGTAATCCAAATCTCGAGTTTTTCTTGCTTCTTTTCTTCAGGTTATTCTTACCTTAATCCAAATTGCCTAGAGAAAGGGAAAATACCCCCAAATTACAATTATTTAAAAAAAAATTCCACCTAACAGCAAAAAGATATAAGTAGAAAAAATAGAAAAACAGGTAACAGTCACTTTAAAAAAAAAACCATAGCCTTATTTCAAAGTGCCACCAAAACAAAAAACAAAGAGTTTCACCTTGGCCTGTTTCTGTTACTTCTCCTTTCAAGTTCCAAGGGCTCCACTATAGAAATAAAAAACAACAACAAAGCTTCCAATTCTCTGCTCTCTGACAATCCAAACAACTTCTTATCAATTTAATTCACAGACTCCCAAGGTCACATCTCATGTTTGCTCTAATTTTTCCCTATTGCCTCTAGATGGCGATGTTGCTCAATTCAGTTCAATGGGAAGACAGAAAAAAAAATGAAAAAGAAAAGAGAAAAAAAGAAAGTTTCTTCCTTTTAAAAATAAGGAGTTCTTAGCTTTTAGCCACTTTTAATTTAAAAATTAAAATATTTCATCCGGTTTTCTGACTTTGCTCTTCAAGCAGTACTTTCTAAGCCAATTTTTAATTTTACTTTCTTAATTCTTTTGGCTCCTCCCGCCTTCCTCACTGCTGTTCTTCTGGAGGTGGAAGGAAAAAGAAACAATTCCACCTCCTTCTTTTAAACCATCCTCTCTTCTCCTCTGTTCTTCCAAGGGGGTTTTCTTACAAGAGTCCCAAAGTAAATTCAAAGGAATAAAAATCTCATCCAGACCAATCACACCTTCTTCTGCCTCCACACTCTTACTGTAAGTCGCTACAGCTTCATAGCGACTTACAATGGCTGCCTTCCCAGTCGTCTATTTAGGGAGCTTTTTCCAGATCAATCAGGGAATTTGCAGATTCCCTGAGATCATCGGAATGTGCTCTCCTTGTTCACCATCCATACAGAACAGCTTTGGTCCCTAGAGACTACCCAGCAATGGAGATATTGACGGCTTCCTCAGGAGCCCCCCAGGAGCACCTTGTCTCACCGTGACATTACCCACGCTCCCATTTATTTTATCAATGGTTAGAGAATAAATATGAAAGTAATGGATAGTAAAGTTAAATAAATTAAGAAGAAAAATGTTATGATAATAGATATGTTAAGTACTAAGTATTAATATTAAATTAGGAGTAGATATAAATAATGAATATGGTGGTAAGCTTTAACTGTTATGACACAAAAAAATTGTACCCAGAAGACACACTGTTTAATGAATGATGGAATGTTTTGTATTAAAAGAAAATTTAAAAAAATTTAAAAAGAAAGAAAGAAATGGAGGGAATGTAGCCAGTATATTAGAAGCAAGCATATGTCTACTTCTCCAGCACAATTCTATCCCCAAGTCTGTCATTTATCAGGGTTTCAGTTATCAATTAACCATGGGTTTGTGTGGAACATTATTATGATTGACTTCAGAATATTTGATGAAATAAGGATGTAGAGCCATGATAAAGTGGCAAGGAGTAGGATGTAAGCAGCTGAGGTCTCCAAAGTAGCAAACAACTTGCACTGGCTGCCTAATAGTGAACAGCCTAACAGGAGCTCAGTGAAGCCATGTATTATGGCCATTAGGCTATGTAACATGTTCAAGCAATTTGTCAGGCCTGCCCCCCTTCAAAACCCAAGAAAGAAAATCCCCAACTCCATTGAGATAGAGAAGAGAGAGTACTTTTACTGGGTTTGAAATGATAGCAGCGAAAGCAAGGCAAGATCTGATTCAAAACACGTGGAAGTTAAAGATTGAAAGTTTCCCCAAATCCCACCCCCCCAGGGTCCAGTGCTCAGGGTCCAATAAACATCCAGTATGATGTTGTGTAAAGCTCATCTTCAAGTATTTCACCCATCTGGAGTCCTAGAACGGTTGGCCTTGACAGGGTGTAAACAATTCCACTCAGCAGTGCAATAATTCTTGAGAGCAAACATCCCTTTCAGTTCACATGGGATTTACCTCACTAGCTTACTTCCCCAACCCAAATGCCATGCCCCCCTCTTGCTGATAGCAAGCATGCAACAAAAGTCGAACTCCATGCTGGAGATCTGGCTGACACAATTATTTATTATTGTCATCCTGATGGCACTCCAGAAGAAGTTGAAAATCTGGCTGTTCTCCTAGACCTTGATTGAGGATACATATGATTCTTTTTTACATTTTTTTTAAATATATGGTATGTGCTGTAGGTAGGTGTTGATTTTTTAACATATGTTATATTATAGTATCGTACTCTATGTATTTTGTTTTAAATTGTGAGTTATCCAGAGTTGATGCAGCATGGCAGCATCTAAATCTAAATAAATGAATTATTCTTGTTTACTCAATTTGTATCCTGCTCTTCACTTTGGAGATCAATATGGATAGTGCCCCTCATATTTTCTGACAACAGAAAATGTTTACTAAGTAAACATTTACAAATGTTTACAACAGTCCTGTTTACTAAGAGCCACTGGCCCAAAGTCACTCAGTGAGTTGCATTACTGACAGTGGAAGGATTGGGGTTGAGGATTGGGACTCTCCAATCCTCCATTTAGAACAAAATGTCAGGTTTGTATTTTCATGTAGAAATTTGTAAGGGAGAATTCTTAGAATCTTTGGAAATGTATTAGCAAGGAAATGACTTACACTGATACTATTGTTGTTAACTATTATGTAAACCAGCACACCTTCTCAGAAAGGAAAGGCATGTGCTTTTATACCAAAAGCACAGGAGGTAAAAATCTTGAGACTTTCAGTAGATTCCACATTTAAAAGGCAAGGATTTTTTTAAAAAAATATTGTGTTACCCTGCAATCTGATTTCTAATGAACTAATTAGTCCTAGTTCATTAGTCCTGTCATCTGTACGCTGATGATACGCAGCTGTACATCTCCACCCCGGATCACCCCAATGATGCCCTCGAAGTGATGTCCCAGTGTCTGGAGGCCGTACGGGTCTGGATGGGGAGGAACAGGCTCCGACTCAATCCTTCCAAGACTGAGTGGCTGTGGATGCCGGCGTCCCGATATAGCCAGCTGGTGCCTTCGCTGGCTATTGGGGGCGAGTCTCTGCCCCCCACAGAGAGGGTTTGTAACTTGGGCGTCCTCCTGGATCCATGGCTGTCTTTAGAAGAGCATATGACGACCGTGGCCAGGGGGGCTTTTTATCAGGTTCGCCTGATACGCCAGTTGCGTCCCTTTCTGGATTGGGACTCCTTATGCACAGTCACTCATACCCTGGTCACTTCTCGCCTGGACTACTGTAATGCTCTCTACATGGGGCTCCCCTTGAGGACCACCCGGAGGCTCCAACTGGTCCAGAATGCAGCCGCGCGGGTGATTATGGGGGCAACTTGGCGCCCCCATGTGACACCTCTCCTGCGTGAGCTGCACTGGCTCCCAGTGGTCTTCTGGGTGCGCTTCAAAGTCTTGGTTCTCATCTTTAAAACGCTCCATGGCTTAGGGCCCGGGTACTTACGAGACCACCTTCTGCCACCGGTAACCTCCCACCGGCCAATACGCTCTCATAGAGAGGGCCTCCTCAGGGTGCCGTCGGTCAGGCAATGTCGACTGGCAACCCCCAGGGGGAGAGCCTTCTCTGTGGGGGCTCCCGCCCTCTGGAACGAGTTACCCCCGGGGATTCGATTAATCCCAGACCTCCGCACTTTCTGCAAGGCATTAAAGACTTTTCTATTCCAGGAAGCCGGCTGGCTTAACGTAGATTTTAATGGGTGAATTTTAGGAGGGATTTTAAATTTGGGGAAGCCAAAATTTGATTTAATTACGTTTTTAGATTATTTTTAACTTTTATATTGCTTGTATTTTAATGTTTTAATGTTTGGCTGTTCACCGCCCTGAGTCCGTCAGGGGAAGGGTGGTATATAAATCTAATAAACTAAACTAAACTAAACTAAACTAAACTAAACTAAACTAAACTAAACTAAACTAAACTAAACTAAACTAAACTAAACTAAACTAAACTAAACTAGTTCAGAGAGAAATGTCCCTTGCTGGGTTTTTTCCCCAGTTCTGATTGTTGCTGGGATGATGTGACAGAATTACTTTAGAAAGAAAGTGTAAAATCTGTGTTCATGACATCTATTTGCAATTTCTACTGTGGTATCTCTTGATGAAATGTTGACTCTGCTTTTCTATGTTTTGTGTCTGACAAATAATCTACAGAAAATAGTCTCTTGTGTTACTGTGTCAAAACATTGAGGATACGAAAGAACCCTGAGAGCAACAGCAACAGCTCCTGGTGTCATACTGGTTTCTATGAGACATAAAATTGAATCTAAATTATACAACAGTGATGGTTAACCTTTTTGGTGCTGAGTGTCCAAATCGCACACATGCAAATGCATGAGCATGTGCCTGAACCTGCAAATGCAATGCGAGCACCCCCACACATGTGCCCCAGCCCATGCATGTGCGCGTGTCCACCATGCATGCACCCTGGCCTCCCATGCATGCGCCCTGGACCCCCCACACCCCATTTTGGCTTCCAGGTTGGTACAGGAGGCTTTCCAGGCCCAAAATGGGGTGCGTGGTGGGCTCACGCAGCACCCTCGTGCCCCATTTTGGGCCTGGAAAGCCTCCTGCATCAACCTGGAAGCCTAAATGGGGCACAGGAGTATTAATGAGCCCCCCCAATGTCCTGTTTTGGGCCTGAAAAGCCTCCTGCACCAACCAGCACCCCCGCGCATGTGCCCATCCCCTCACATGTGTGTACACATCCCTACTTCCCATGCATGCGTGGCAGGGACCCGAAGACCAGCTGGATGACATGAGGCATCTGCACATGCACAGTGGAGCTGGGCTGGGGCGACAGCTGGTGTGCTTGCAGAAAGAGCTCTGCGTGCCATAAGTTCACCATTGGTTCGCCATGGTTCGCCATGTAGCAAGTGTGCCATAGGTTCACCATAACATATCTAGAACATGAACCCATTGTTCAGATGATTTGAGATTTCCCAAGTCATTAGAAATTTAGAATATAAGAAGCATCATTTTGTCAATAAATTATTTCTCTAGATGTTTCTTGAAATATAGATGCATGGAGAAGTCCTTCTACATAGATGAAAGGTAAGAAGAATTGCAAGGTTATTTAAATATATGTATGCCAGTGATATTACAGAATTATATTTCTCTGAAAGTTGATAGATTTTGCTAAACTGCTATATCTGTCAGAAAGTGCTGAGATTGAAATAGATAGTCCAATTATGTTTTGTATAAAAAGCAGGGCTGTGGAGTCGGGAGATAAATGTTCCGACTCCAACTCCGACTCCTCAGTTTTTTTGTACTTCCGACTCTGACTCCAGGTACCCAAAATTTCCTCTGACTCCGACTCCTCAACTCTGACTCCGACTCCGACTCCACAGCACTGATAAAAAGATCAGTAATTGCATACATTTGGCATCAATTCCATTGCCCCAATGTCTTATTTTCTTATATTGTTTATTCATTTATATTGTATGTGTGCATATCTTTAATCTTTGACCATAAATAAATGTAATATAATTCATATGGACTGGGCTTATAGTACACACATGGAAAAGGTCTTGCAAATTTGTGTTGCAAATTTGTGCAGGATCCTTTGGATATATTGTATTTATTATTAGCTTAATTAATAAGTTCCCCATACGGACATACTATTTCCCATATTCAGATGGTTCACTACCACTTGGCATCCCTCTCCAGGAGAATTATGGCTGATGATGATGGTGATGATGATGATATCCATTCAGTCATAACTGTCGTTAGTGATTCTATGGGCCAGGTCTCTCCACATATTCCAGTCTTGCACCACTGTACTTCTTTGAATTGTTCTATGCTCTGCTGTGCTGTGATGGTGTCCATCTACCATGTTCTTTGGCAGCCTGGTCTCCCTTTATTGTTAACTCTTCCAAGCATAATTGCTTTCTCAAGTGAATTCCCTCGCACAACAAGGCCAAAATAATTGAGATGCAGTTTCGTGATTTTTGCTTTCCAGTGAAATGTCTGGTGTCATGCGTTCCAATACTTTCTTGAGATTATGTATATTTAATAAATATTTAATTAATAAATAAAGCTGGTATTACATCTGATGCAAGCACATCAATCATATAATTTGTGAGTGACATAATGATCATGAAATCATTTGCCATGCTTTAATTGCTTTGTAGACACCTGCTTGGATAAAGGTAGGTGGCATGATATAGCAAGATACTTGACTATGAGTCTCCTTGATTCGTATAAAGTGGCGACTCACAACCAACGCAGTTACTTCATTTGAGCCATTTCTTACAATTAATCTTGTATTGCCAGAATGGCTACATTATCTTTTCTTAGAAAAGTTCTTGGATGAACTTCAGAAAGAAACAGGGCTCTAAAGGCATAGAATCTTAGCAGTTTGACTTCATACTGAAGCACTTGACACTGAACCAGCTTGGGTGCTTTCTAGCCTGTGATCAAATTGTGAAGGAGATGATCATCTCCATTGAATACATCTATCAGTGTAAAGAACTTCTTGTAGAAATGGTCCAGATGGAGCAAAACTAGATCACAGTCAGAAAGAAATGGTTTGACCATTTGATAGATGTGTCATCTATGTCAGAACTGGGATCTTATACTAAATAAACCACCAGCCGCAACCAAAGTCACAGTTCTGACATAGAATTTGGTAATTCTATTTGATAAAATAGGTAAGACGGCTCCACGCGCCCCAGTGGTACCATAACAGCAGCCTGGCTGCTTCCCTTCTCTGCTGTCTCTTTGTCAAGGGGGGTGGCAGGTGGGGCAGGGGAGAAGCGAGATGTGTGGAACATGACGGGGCTCCTCTTGCTGTCTCTTCTCCCTCTCACTGGGCATGGCAGCGCTTCCTGCCCCTGCCCAAATTGGATGCAATTTGGGAGTCACCCGCCAGAGAAGTGGGAGCGGGATGGGAGTTTGCAAGCGATCGCTTCCCCTTTGCCTTCTCTCCCAAAAGTGCTTTTCAGCCACAGCCACTTCTGCAGCAGGATACTCCCACCTCACACCAACCTTCCGAAGAGTACCATAGCAGCAGCTATCCACAATTTTTAACCCTTATTTCACCCAATATGGTCGGGACAAAATAAGGATAAAAAAATTGTGGATAGCTGCTGCTACAGGACCCCCCAGAAGGCCAGCCCAAGGCACATGGGGTACATCGTTTGGCCTCCTGCTGCAGAAGTGGCTGCAATCGATGGCAAAAATGGCTGCACTTGCTGGAGGCGCTGGCTGGAGTGGCACCCATGAGGCAGCTGTTTCATGGACAGAATTGCATGCTGTGACTATCACCATTAGGTAAGGAGGGCGCGAAGCGTGTGGAGTGCGTCACTTGGCCTCCGGCTTCTTTTGCAGCTGCAGTTGGCTGCAAAAGTGGCTGCACTTGCTGGAGGCGGTGGCCTGAATGTCACCCGTGAATTAACTGTGAATGGAGGCCTGAGCGGTTCAGCTAATCTGATTAAGGGGCCAAGAAGCCCTGAGATGATTGGGGAAGGGAAGGGCTGCCTCCTGTGCTGGCCATGCCACCCCATCACTAGGGATTATTTTTTGGGGAGGGCATATATTTACGCCCACCCCAAAAATCAGGCTTAGCTTTATTTTCAGGACATCTCCTATTTTCAAGGAAACATGGTACTTGAGTGTTCCAACAGAAAGGAAGGAGATGGACCTGTAGATACACAATTTTCCCAAGTAAGAGGGAAGGTGACTAATTGACATATACAATTCATTTCTGAACTTTGATTTAGTGTAGCAACCTGCCTTCCTTAAGATCCTTATCTTGCTTTCCATAATTTGCCACTAAAGTAAGAGCTAGTGCCTTATTTCATACTCCAAATCGCAGCCTGCCTACTGGCCAGATATGGCTAGTGCTAAGGGGTGAGTATGGGTACTTAAAAGCTGCTCATCTGGTCATACTATGAGCCAGGCATTCATTTATTAACTCACATTACTGGATGAGGTCCATGTACTTCACCTTATTGTTTCTTTTAGTACATAAGAAACTATTGGAGGAGACTCATATGGTTCCAATCTTGTTTTCTTCAGATCCTGAAGAAACATATTAAATGGAGCTTAAACTAGAAAAGTCTCTGAGTAGGTTTAAATAGTTCTTGCACTTTCTCAGCTGTAGTGGTATTTATTTTTTATTGCTTCTGTAGATCTCCTAATCCTCCTGAATCCCACTACCCTGACCCTCTTAGGTGTAAGTGAAGAGATTTCTGACCCATTTTGAACTAATATGCTGTTTCTCTGGCCAGGTGGCTCACAACATATAAACATGCAGCATAGAGATATCTGGCACCTTAGAGAAAAAAATAACAAGCCAGCATACATTTTTTTTTCTTCCCTAAAGGTCATGGCAAAGTCTGATTGCTTGAAAGGTAAGTGTCAGGTTCTCGTGGAGACTTTTTATATTAGTGGATTAATGTTTATAACTTTCAAAAGAAGAGCAGGTAGAATGTGATATCAAAAGTATGTAATTTTGTGAACATTATGTAAATAAAAAACCAGTGTTGGTTTGGTTGGGCTTCTATGTAAGTCCATGTTCATTCAGTCCATGTTCTTTGCTCCTGCTGAGGTTTAGATTCATGGTGCATATGCAGAGGGTATGTGTCATCTCTAGAAGCTCCATAAACAGCTGGACAAAGATTATAGTTAGAATCAGTAAATTATTATCAATATATCACATCAATATATGTTATACTGAAGCCATTTTTTAAATATGCATTTTATTTATACATTTTTATTTAGAATACATAAAAACGCAATATCTACATGAACAGTGTGTTGTCTGGGTACAATTAATTTTAAAAAATAATAATAGTAATAATAACACTAATATTCATAGCATTAATTATAATCACATAATGATAATAATATTTGCTTATCCATACTAATAAACCTTCATTATATAGTTGATCATACTCTTAAACTTTTGACTTTCTAACTTCTGTTTCTATTAACTAACCATTGGTAAAACAAATCCCATGTTAAAAATATTCTGTTTCTTCCTTCTCCTTTATTTTGAGTGTTAATCTATCCATCTCTGCGCATTCTAATATTTTTTTATTGCACTTTCATCTGTAGAGATCTCTTCATTTTTCCACTTCTGTGCAAAAACAATTCTCACTGTTAATACATGTAAAATAAAATATGTATTCCCTTTTTTTATATTTTCTGGTAAAATATCCAATAAAAATATTTCTGCTTTTAAATCTATATGTTGCTTTACCATTTTTTCTAACTATGTATGTACTTTTGTCCAGTATTTTTTTGCCATTAGACATGTCCACCACATATGCTAGTATGTACCTGGTATCTGATTACATTTCCAACATTTGGCGGACATGTTTTTAAACATCTTTGCCATTCTTGCTGAAGGTAAATGCCACCTATAAAACATTTTATATAAATTTTCCTTATATGAAATTATAAATTGACATTGTCAATTTATAATTTCTATCCCACAGTTTCTGCCATTTATAGTATATCCAAAGTTTTTAGGCCAAGCTATCATTGTTTCTTTCACTTGTTCTTCTTCCATTTTGATGCTCAATAGATAGCTATATGTTTTTTTTTTAATTTTTCATCTGTCCCTGATCTAATGCTGTTGGTTCTTTATAGAAACCATACATTTTTACATCTTTCTCATACCTTTATTGTATTTGTACATGTGGACACAATGCTAAAGCAGGAATTGAAAAATCAGGGTTCCAAGTCAGAGTTGAAAAGTCAGGGTTCCAACATCAATCCCTTGATTTTTCAATTCCTGCTTAGTTTTAAGTTCCCCTTTTTCGTTCAAAATGTCTTTGTATCTTGTAATTTTTTCCAGGTTAACAACGTTTGGATGTACTTCTTTGATTTCCCCGCCCCCCCCCCCCCCCTATTAACAGCAAAACATTTCTGACATAGTGTCTTTGGAAATATCTATGTATTTTGTTTTTCCCATACCATAGAAAGGCGTGCCACCCCAATTGAACATCAGGTCCCTCCAAAATTAATCTTTTATGCCTCAAATTTATCTATTCTTTCACCCAAGTTAGTACAGATGCCTGGTAATATAGATCCCAGTCTGGCACCCCAAAACCCCCTTTGTTTTTAGATTCTTGTAACATTTTCAATCTTATTCTTGCTCTTTTCCCTTGCCAAATATATTTCAACATCATTTTATTTAGCTCCTCAAAGATATTTTTTTCTAACTTTATTGGAATTGTTTGGAACAAAAATAGTAATCTTGGCAAGATATTCATTTTTATTGTAGCTATTCTTCCTACCATCAATATTTGCAAGTTTTTCCGCTTCTCCAGATCTAGTTTAATTTGTTGCATTAGCTTAGTATAATTATCTTCTTTAATAGCTGTACATCTTGCTGTTAATTGAATTCCTAAGTATTTTACTTTCTTAACTATCTGAATAACCATCTTCTTTATCAATTCACTTTTCTGTTTATCTGTGAGATTTTTAACTAGTATTTTGGTTTTTTATTTATTCATTTTCAATCCTGCAACCTCACCATATTCTTCTTTTTTTATTAATTTAAATTACAAGCCTTTGCAGATTACAAGCCTTTGCAGATGACCTGGTCTTTTTTATTAAATAACCATTAAATAAATAAATTGATAGAAAACATTGGAGAGTTTGGGAAAGTAGTTGGTTTGAAAATTAATAAAGATAAAACGAATATAATGACTAAAAAAATGTTGAAAAAGCAAAAAGAAGAACTGATGGAGATTTCAAAGATGCAGGTCACAAATAAGGTAAAATACTTGGGGATATATTTGACAGCAAAATGTAGTGCACTTAAAGAAAATAATTATAACAAGCTCAAGCAACAGATAGGGCAAGATTTGGTGAAATGGGGAAATTTGCAGCTATGTTTGATTGTTAGGATTTCAACTATCAAGATGAATATTTTGCCTAGAATTTTGTACCTATTCCAGACAATTCCAATCAAGTTGGGTAAGGATTTTTTTGTAGATTTGAATAAAATGATGTTGAAATATATTTGGCAGGGAAAGAAGGCGAGGATAAAATTAAAGTTATTACAAGATGCTAAAATGAGGGGTGGTTTTGACCTGCCTAATTTTGAACTTTATTACCAAGCAGCAAGTTTAATGTGAATTAAAGAATGGGTAACTTTGAGAAACACCAGTTTGTTGAATTTAGAGGGACATGACTTGTTGATGGGATGGGATGCCTTTTTATGGTATAAAGGAACAAAAATAAAGGAGTACTTTAGAAGGCACCAGATACGAGAAGCTTTGTTGTTGAATTGGAAGAAGGTTAAAAAACATTATTATTTGAAGATCCCAGTCTGGCTTTTTCATATTCAGTAATTTTTAAAAGGGAACAAATTAGAAGATCAGGGATGTAAGATGGATTGGTTTTCATATATGCAAATATGCTCTAGATATGAAAAAGATCTCAAACAAGAAGGTTTTTATAATGTTTTGACTAATTTAGATAAGATTTTAATGGGCTCTGATGATCATGTAATTAAAAAGCTATATGGATATTTATTAGAGGTAAAATTGGAAGAAGAACAAGTTAAAGAATCAATGATAGTGTGTGGGAAAAATTTTGGTTATGGCATTGACTTAGAGAAATGGCAAAAATTGTGGTTGCATAACTATAAAATGACAATGTCTACAACATATAAGGAGAATTTGTATAAGATGTTTTACAGGTGGCATTTACCCCGACGAGGATAGCTAGAATGTTCAAGAATAAATCGGAGAAATGTTGGAAGTGTCATCAGACTCCAGGATCTTACTACCATATGTGGTGGACATGCGCAGAAGCTAAGAGATATTGGACTAAGATACACACATGGTTGGAAAAAATGATAAAAGAGACATACTGACTTTAAACTAGAGATATTTTTATTAGGGATATTACCAGAGACATGAAATAAAGGATTGCAATATTTAATTGTGAAGGTTTTAATAGCAGCTATAATCGTATTTGCTAAAAACTGGAAAGGAGAAAAGATGCCTATTGATGAAGTTATTAAGAAAATGATGGACTGTGCTGAAATAAGTAAATTGACATTTGAAATAAGAGAATGGGAAGATAAACAATATTATTTGATATGGGATTTATTTTATCAATGGATAGAAATTAAAATATGGAGATAAATATGAAATTTGAAGTGGATGTTGAGATAAAATAAATAAAATATTTCTTTATGAAAATAAGATTTGGTCATATATTGATATTTTGAAGATGGGATTGAGCACAAAAGGATGTTAACCGATTGATATACTGTCTGTAATTGTTTGGAATGATGATGGTTTTATGTTTTACTTTTGTTCTAAAATAAAAAAAATGTTTTTGCAAAAAAATATCTTTTATTGTGCTGAAATAGACAAACTAACATTGGAATTGAAAGGAATGACAGATTTGGAGTATTATGAATAATGGGAGAAATGGTACAAATGGATTGAAAACAGAAAAATAAGATTCAGATATAATAGAATTTGATGAAATAAAGTGCATAGAGCATAAGACCTTAGTAGTGCTATGTCGTGTAAAAGGTCACAGTTCTGCACAAAAAAATTCTTTTTTGTATTTTTATACTTATGTTTTTTTTGTTTGTTTAAAAATTAATAAAATGTTTTTTAAAAAAATAAAATGTTGAAGGAATGATAATTATTAAAATCAAACTATTTGAAGCTATTTGGAAGGAGTAGTTCAACTGCTACTGGATTGATGATTTTAGTGATGGGGAAAGGTCCAATGAATTTTGGCCCTAGTTTCTTTGAAGGTTTTAATGATTTCAATAATTTTGTAGATGAGTATACTCTGTCACCAATATGAAAAGGTTTGGGTTCCATCCTTTTCTTGTCAGCTTGAATCTTAAAAGCTTCTCTAGCTTCCTGTAAGGCTAATCTAACCACTGGCCACGTGTTTTGCAAATTATCCATCTGCTCCTTAAGTGAGGAGTTCTTCTGTGGGTTCTTCTGTGGGTAGTTCAGCCATGGGACTGAAATCCTGGCCTGTTGCTACTCTAAAAGGGGTAAAACCAGTGCTTGAATGTACAGCATTATTAAACGCAACTTCAGCAAGAGGTAAAAGTTCAGTCTAATTATCCTGTTGAAAATTAATGAAATATCTTAAATATTGTTCTAACACCGAGTTCAGAATTTCAGAATTAGTACATTGGTACAAGGATAAAAGGATGTGCTCAACCCCTGGCCAGTACCAAGTAAGCCCAAAAACGCTCTCCAAAAGTTGGAGATGAATTGAGCCCCTCTGTTGGAGATGATCCTTTGTGGAACACCATGAAGTTGATAAATGTGTATTAGGAATAATTTGGCTAAACTTTTAGCAGTTGGGATCTTTTGGCAGGGTATAAAATGTGCCTATTTTGAAAATAGGTCTGTCACAACCCAAATAACAGTATTTCCCTCACTGTTTGGCAATTCCACAATGAAATCCATAGCGATCTCTCTCCAAGGTGCTGAAGGTTCAGCTACCTTCTGCAATAGACCTGGAGATTTCCCCTGGCGTCTTTTTGCTGCTGCATAAATGGGGCAGCTAGCTACATAGCTTTCTATGTCCTTTTTTAGTGATGGCCACCAAAATTGTCTTTTAATCAGGTGTAAAGTTTTTACAAACCCAAAATGTCCAGCTAATTTGGAGTCATGACACCGTTCCATTAAGCATAGTCTTTGGCTTGCAGGGACATACAACTTCCCACCCACCCAAGCCAAGTCTTCTTTCATCAGACAGCTGGATTTATTGTTCAAAAACCATTCATCAGTGGCCAATGCTTGTTTAAAAGTTTGGGTGGTGTCATTGTTTGTCAATGTTTCTTGTTTAGCCTGGGATCTGGTGACTACTTTAGCGACTAGTTGATTGTTTTGTACTATAGGTTTGATTACGTCTGACTTTGCACTATAGTATTGCTGTTTTCTGGATAGCGCATCCACCAGAAAGTCCCCCGCCCCAGGAGGTATTTTAGAATAAAATCAAACCGTTTAAAGTACTGAACCCATTGTACTTGTTTTGGGGAGAGTTTCCTTGGGGTCTTTAGGGCTTCTAGATTTTTAAGATCAGTCCAGACTTCAAAAGGGGTCTTACTGCCTTCTAGGAAGTGCTGCCAGGTCAACAATGCCCAATGAACTGCATAAGCCTCTTTCTCGCAAATAGCCCACCTTTGCTCAGTCTCATTCAACTTTTTGGATGTGTAATCACAGGGTTGTAGTTGGTCTTGCTCATTCTTCTGAAGTAGGACCGCTCCTATTGCCACATTGCTGGTATCTGCTTGTATGACAAATGGTTTCTCCGTGTCCGGGTATTTTAGAATTGGTTCTGCCGAGAACAGCCGTTTAAGTTTTTCAAATGCCGCCTGGCATTCCATAGTCAAGTTCAATGGTTGCTTTGGTTTAGGGTTGTCCTCCCCCTTTGTTTTTAAGAGCTTGGTGATGGGGAGGGCAATCTGAGTGAACGCAGGGATAAACTGGCAGTAAAAGTTGGCAAACTCCAGGAAGCTCTGTAACTGTTTACGTGTGCTTGGAGGGTCCCAATCAAGTACAGCCTGCACTTTCAGAGGATCCATCTCAACCCCCTGGTGTGAAATGCGGCATCCCACATAGTCAATCTTCTCTTGGTGGAATTCACATTTGGAAAGTTTGGCATAAAGTTTGGCAGCGCAGAGTTTGTTTAAAACTGCCCTGATTAGTTTCACATGTTCTGCTTTGGTCTCGGTATAGATTAAAATGTCGTCCAAATAGACCAGAACTCCCTTATATAAATGCTGATGCAGCCCTTCATTTATTAACTGCATAAACACTGCAGGAGCTCCTTGCAACCCAAAGAGGAGCACCTTGAATTGGTAGCAGCTGAGGAGGGTGTTAAATACTGTTTTCCACTCATCCCCTTCCTTAATTCTGACACGGTAGTAAGCCTCCCTTAAGTCCAGCTTTGAAAAAGTTTTCCCTTTAGCGAGGTGTGCTAACGTATCTTTCATAAGGGGAAGAGGATACATGTTCTGCACACTGATCACATTAAGGGTCCAAAAATCAATGCAGACACATTTTGAGCCATTTTTTTTCTCTCTAAAGAGCACAGGAACTGCAATTTTGGGTCGGGCTGGCTCGATGAAACCTCTTGCTAGGTTTTTCTCAATGAATGTTCTCAGCTCTTCCAACTCCCTTAGTGACATGCTGTACATCTTGGGTTTTGGGAGTTTCGCGCTGGGTAAGATTTA
Source organism: Masticophis lateralis (assembly GCA_030761175.1). Taxonomy (NCBI): domain Eukaryota; kingdom Metazoa; phylum Chordata; class Lepidosauria; order Squamata; family Colubridae; genus Masticophis; species Masticophis lateralis. Next base: position 62,716,588 of record JAUDYJ010000006.1, read on the forward strand.
TATTGCACAGTCAGTGACGCGGGGGTGGGGGGAGCTCATCTGAGGCTTTTTCGCTAAAAACCTCGACTAAATCCTTGTATTATATGGGTATGCTCTCAGTTGGTGTGACGTGACCAGGCATGGCTGTTTCTCGATTCTCTGCCCCCACAATTCCTTTATGTGGATACTCAGGAAGAGTCACTTTCTTCTGAAATTTTATGATGCCTTGTTTCCAATTGATTTGTGGGTTCCATTTTTTTAGCCATGCACGGCCCAGAACCAACGGCCATTTCATGCCAGGTGCCACTATAAATGTAAGCCTTTCCTCATGGCTTCCGATGCCTATATGTAGAGGCTTGGTGGCCAGAGAAGCTGGTTCCCCTCCTGCTATTGACCCATCTAGTTGACAGGAAGCAATGGGGTTTTTCAGCTTTCTTACGTTAATTCCTAACCTCCCTACTAAGGTTGGGCTGATCAAAGAACGGGTGCATCCTGAATCCACTAGAGTGGAGATACTTATCTCCCTGTCTTGGTTTGATGAATAGTCTTAAGGGAAGAGTAAGCGGTTTAATAGGTTTGCTTACCAGTGGTTCATCATTTGGATCACTTCCAAATGAATATGATTCCTCCTGTTCAGATGCCAGGATTTCCTCCCCAAAGAGGGGAGGGGATGGAACTTCTGTGATCTGCCTGCTCCTCAGAGCAGTCTCCTTCCCACACCAACCCGGTTTTGCAGGACCCTCCCCTTGTGGGTGGTTCTGGGTGGGTGTTTGCGAACAACACTCTGCAGCTCGATGCCCTTCTGTTCCGCACTTGAAACAGACTGAAGATCTCAGAGAGAATGCGGTTTGTGGTTTGAGGGGCTCTTGCTTCCATTGGGGTGAGGATTTCTTCCATGCTCGCCCTGCTTGATACTGGTTTCTGGCCATATCGATCTCAGCTTCTGCGGTGACGTACCATTCATGTAGGTCATTTGGTGCCCCTCAGGGCATGCAAGCATTGTATAGATCATCACTCAGCCTGTCCTTGAAACAGCTCACCAAAATATTTTCCGGCCAGTGCATACGGCATGCGAGGTCTCAGATTTCTTCAGTATACTCTGCTACTGGCCGTCGCCCCTGCTTCACCACCTTAATGCGGTCGCGCGCTTTGCGGTCTGCCAGTCGGTCCTACCAAATCGACATCACAGGTCCATCATGAAACGGTTGAAATGCCGCAGCTCTGGTGCGTTTGCGTTATGCAGGGTGACCATCCATCTGGCAGTGGCTCCCTCTAGGGCTATGGTCACAACTCGCACTTGGGAGCCTTGGGTTTGGAAATCACGCCCATACTCTTGCATGTAGGTTAGCACATGTGCCACAAGGAATCCTAATTGTTGCGGATTCCCATCAAACTTCACCCCAAGGGGGGGAGTTTCTCTTTCCAGTTGAGGAGCCGGGGTTGGTTGGGAATGAACGCCGGTGTGCGTGCTGCCTGAGGGGGAGGATTTGCTGAGTCTTCTCTCATTGCTGCTGTGCCCTCTGCTTGATAGGCAGGCTCCAGAGGGAGGGTGTCTCCCGTGGCATCATCTGCGATTGCTGCCCTTTCAGCGTCCTTTGGTTGTTGTCCTGGCTCTCTTCAGATGTTGAGATTTTCCAAAGTTTCCATCACCAATTGGATTATAGGCCTCTTCAGATAGTCCTCCTTCAGGTGTGCTTCGGTCAGTCCCCCTTGATCAGTAAGGGCTTCTAGTTCCAGTTTCCACCCTTGTTTTTGGTTATCATGGTTGAGGGTGACTCCTCTGGTTCTCTCATCCCAGCCATCTTTCTTCCCGATGTCAATCAACCAGTGGGGCTTTTCTGGATTCCCCAGGGTTACCTCATCCTTCCCGATGGGGTGCACCAGTCAGGCATCCGACTGGGTGGCAGTTACTGTCTCTCCCCAGCAATCGTTTTCTCTCAGCTCTCTGCTTCATTCAGACATGGTTTGCAAGGTCCCCTCAGTAGAGCAAAGATTGCTTCTTTGTGTTGACCGTTTTGCAGATTGCGCTTTCTGTAAGGATCGCCTCTCCTTCCAACTTAAGAAAGTATGAACTCTTGAAACGTAGTTGCTCAAAAGGATTCTTTTATTAAGCAGAAGTGAAAGCCATCCAGCTAAAGCACAATCTGAATACTCTTAGGCAAAGCGGTTGGATTAAAGTAGTAGAGACCCCTCCCTTTAAGTCAGAATGCAGATTTTAGCCAATACACAAGTGTGAAGATGTTTTCTTTACTATTTCCTTTGAGAACCCGAACAAACATGCATTCCCACTACTATCCCTTAAAATGAGAAAACCCACATGGCTATCATATAAATTCCTGCAGGTAAAGTTCCCTTCTCAGGCCCCCTTGGTGCCAGGATATAGGTTGTAAAATATCTGATGACACAGGTCCTGCTAGTAAATCGAATCTAGTCTCCCCCTTCCTTCACTTGAATGGCAGTATCACTTTTAGGGATCTGACATATAAGTTCTTCACAATGATCGCAGCTGATTGAAAATAGTTTTGAAAGACATTATTCATCAAGTTCAATATTACTTTTTACCTAAAAGAGATAATTTCAGAATTGCATTGAATACTGAAGAATATTTTGAGCAGCATAATGAGAAAGAAGCTGAATCAGGTTTTTTAAAAAAATGCAGAGAAAGCGTTTGACTATTTGAATTGGACTTTCTTATTTAAATTTTGGATCAAATTTTATACAGTGAATAAAATAAATTTATACTTTACAGAAAGCATACTTAATGGAGATGTAGCAAAATCTTTTCAGGGAAATGGACAGTTTAGAAATATGAAATATCAATAAATCAATAAATAAATCCATGTGAAACACAAAAGGAAATAAGCCCACTGTCTCCTCTTCTATTTATTTTGGTCCTTTGGTCCTTGGCCAATACACAAGTGTGAAGATGTTTTCTTTACTATTTCCTTTGAGAACCCGAACAAACATGCATTCCCACTACTATCCCTTAAAATGAGAAAACCCACATGGCTATCATATAAATTCCTGCAGGTAAAGTTCCCTTCTCAGGCCCCCTTGGTGCCAGGATATAGGTTATAAAATATCTGATGACACAGGTCATGCTAGTAAATTGAATCCAACTCTCCCCCTTCCTCCACTTGAATGGCAGTATTACTTTTAGGGATCTGACATCTTAAGATTCCCCTGACATCACCCTGCATCTCTCTTGATTCCCCCTCTCCAGTACAGTTTGTGAATTTAGTGCAGGGGTCCCCAAGCTTTTTAAACAGGGGGCCAATTCACAGTCCCCAGACTGTTGGGGGGTGGGTGGGACTATAGTTTGATCTGCCTAATGACCAGCTGGGTGGGCATGGTCAACTCAATGTCACTCACATCAAGGGGTGCCTCACCAGACTTACCGCATCTCTCCACCCAGGCTCCTTAGAGCCCACACAGGAAGCAGTTGTTGGAGATAAGCAACCACCATGAGAAAGAGTTGGCAAAACAGCTGGCTCATTTCAAGTTGGATCTGACCAAGAAGGAGGCTCAGTAGAAGCACCTTACTGAGGACTACGAGCATAGGGAAGTACCAGCACCTGGAGGCTCAGCGAGCTGAAATTGTCAGCCAGTTTCAGGCAATGATGCAGTCCCATTGGAAAAAGCCCCTCTGGCTCTTCACCACCAGCAGTGCTTCCCTCCAGCCTTCACCCAAAGCCCCGCACCAGGAGGCTGAAGCAGACCCAAATTCAGAATTTCTGCCCCCCTCTGACCCACATAAAAAGATCCCAAAGGGGGAGAATCTCTGCAGCAATCCTTGCATGGGCAACTACAAGAAGCTGGCATGGCCCAAGGTGAGACCGCTGCAGCCTATGTTACAAACTGCAAGGGAGCTCAGGGCCCGATTGTGAGAAACCCCATGCTCCTGGGAAGGACGGGGAAGAAGCTCTCCAGTTAACTGGCCTCCAACTCTGGCAACTGGACTGTTTCTCTCTGTCCCACTTTCCTGTTTTGTCTGCTGAATCGACGCAGGGGTCACACCTAGCTGTGTGTCCGGACCAGGCACTTTCTCTCGGCCTCCCGCCCATCTCTGTTTCTGCAAGGCCTCCCGGTGGAGGCCTGAGAGAAAGCACTTGGTCCAGGCACACAGCCTTCCAGGAACCTCTTTTGTGTTCCTTCTCTCAAGGAGAAGCTTTCTGGTCAATTTGAGTGAAAGTAAAATAAGACAGGGAGACAGACAGTGGCTTGTTGACGTCGGTGGGAAAGTTGGTCCCATATTCCAGAACTCTAGTCTAGTAGTCACAAGACTACTTCGGGATGACTACCTTGGTCATCCCGAAGCAGCTCCTCCATCTGCACCAATGGGCCAGTCCTGTGGCTATTAGAGCTCTGGAATATGGGACTGGCCAGGCAGCTCGTGGTGGGGTTGGAAATCTCCACTGTAGGGGGTGGCCCATGCAATGTGCAGTTTTGTAGGTGGTGCAAAATGCGAGGAATAGCTCAGCCCTCACCAGCCAGAATGAGGTAATTGTGCTGTTGCAGCAAGAGGGGTGCAGTGGCGCAGGTGGGCCGAAGTGGTGGTGGTGATGGCCGGAGCCTTAGTGTGCGGGAATGAACACCACTTGCATTTGTGCAGCAACAACATTCCGCCTTCATCATGGTACATTTGTGCCAGCTGGTGGTGCCTAGAAAGCCTTCTCCTCCCACCACTTGGGGCTCAGAACAGTAAGCCCTACTGTCAGGTATGCTTCCTTCAGTATCCAGGAAAGGAGGACCCAGATTCCATTTGATAGGTAACTGGTACTTTTACTAGATATGAATTGAACGCAACCATAGAAAGCAGGATTCTGAAGCAAAACGCGCGAAAGTTACAATTAGAAAGCATCCCCCTCCCTTGTGCACCATAAATCACCCAATCCACAGGTCTTCCAGAGGTCAGGTGGGAGCAGACGTCTGGCCATGTCAGCATCCAGGAATGCAGTGTCCGTTGGACTGATAACAGCTTAAGGGAAGGTTTCGTTTCTCAGAAAGTTTCTAGAAAGCCCGTGTAAACCTGCCTCCCCCCGATTCTATGGCAACCGAAGCGGCAAAGCAAAACTAGCGAGGTTGACATTCGGCCCCCCTTCAGAAAAGACAGCTTCTAATCCTGAAACAGAGAAAAGAAAAGGCAATATCACAACAATTAACACTCATCATGATTCAAGGTTTATCAGGGTATTTGGTGTGGAACAGCTGCACTTTTCTAGGTGCCCTAACATCACGTTTATTCACCCACTCAGCTTGTGATAATGGGAAGTGCTTCCAGGCTACGAGATACTGTACTTTCCCATGATGTTTTCTAGAGTCCAAAATCTCTTTTACTTCAAAGTGTTGTTCCCCTTCAATGAGGATGGGAACAGGAGGAGATTCCTTGGACGGACGTAGAGAGGATGATTGTTCCAGTTTCAGTAAACTAACATGAAACACTGGATGAATTCGTCGCAAGTTCTTGGGTAAATCTAATTCAACCGTGACTGGGTTAATGATCCGTGTAACAGGGAAAGGGCCCACATACTTAGGACCAAGCTTTTTTGATTTCTGCGGAGTTTGTAAATACTTGGTAGACAGATACACCATGTCCCCCACTTGATAGGTATGTGCAGGGCATCTCCTTTTGTCGGCTTGGGTTTTATGGGCTTGGTGGGCATCATCTAACACTTTACGAGTCACTGCCCAAGTCGCTCGTAGTTGATCGATCCACTCAATCAGAGAAGGGTTTTGTGGGTCATCATGAGGTAACTCTGGGATTGGCACAAACTCTTGTCCAGAAGCCACCTTGAAAGGAGTGAAACCTGTGCTGCTATGTACGGAATTGTTATATGCCACTTCTGCGAATGGCAGTAATTCCACCCAGTTGTCCTGTTGGTAGTTTATATAACATCTTAAATATTGTTCTAACACGCCATTGGTTCTTTCACAGGCCCCATTGGTCTGGGGGTGGTGGGCGGAGCTTAGTCCTTGGGCGGAGCCTATCAACATTAGGAACTCTTTCCAAAAGCTGGAGGTGAACTGTACTCCCCTGTCTGAAATTATACGTTTTGGCGCTCCATGTAGCCTATATACATGTTGAATGAACATCTTAGCAAGGGTTTTTGCTGATGGGATCTTAGTGCATGGGATAAAATGCACCTGTTTGGAAAATAGATCAGTTACTACCCATATAACGGTGCAACCCCCACTCTCGGGAAGGTCTACAATGAAGTCCATGGATATTTCTTTCCAAGGAGCAGTGGGCCTGGCCACACTTTGGAGAAGACCAGGTGCCTTCCCGGGAGGTCTCTTAGCCGAGGCACACACTGGACAGCTCGCTACATATGCCTCTGTGTCCTTTTTGAGCGCGGGCCACCAAAACTGTCTTTTGACGAGGTGTAAGGACTTGACAAATCCAAAGTGTCCCGCCACCTTGGAGTCATGGGCGTGTTGCAAAACAGTTGCTCGTAAATTAGCTGGGACATACAATTTGGCTCCAACCCAAGCTAGTCCATCACGAAGTGTACATTCATTTGAGTGGGCTTGGAACCACTCATCGGTTTTTAAAGTCTCTTTTAGTTGCTGGAGCAACTCACCCGACAGACTTGGGTCACGTTTCGATTGTGCTCGGGTAGTCACTGGTGCCGCCAGTTGGGCTGACGGGACAATTGGACGGACAACTTCCTCCCTGGTGCTGTTGTACTGAGGCAATCTGGACAAAGCATCTGCCATGAAATTCTTCCCGCCAGGGAGGTAGCGCAAAGTGAAGTTAAAACGGTTGAAATGTTGGGCCCAGCGCACTTGTTTAGGCGACAGCTTACGTGGGGTTTTCAAAGCCTCGAGATTTTTATGATCAGTCCAAACTTCAAAAGGATGTTTAGCTCCTTCGAGAAAGTGTCTCCAGGTTAGGAGTGCCCAACGTACGGCGAAAGCCTCCTTTTCCCATATGGCCCATCTCCTTTCGGTTTCGGATAGTTTCCGGGATGTGTAGGCGCAGGGCTGTAATTTTCCATCCGCATTCTTCTGCAGAAGTACGGCCCCTACTGCAACATCACTGGCATCTGCCTGTACCACAAAAGGTTCGTCCATATCTGGGTGTTTAAGAACTGGTTCAGCAGCAAATAGCCGTTTCAGTTTTTCGAATGCTGCCTGACAGTCCATAGTCCATTCAAGAGGTTTGGAGGGTTTTGGTTTTCCTTCACCCTTGGTTTTCAGGAGATTAGTTATTGGCAATGCGATTTTGGCAAACGAGGGGATGAATTGTCGGTAAAAGTTAGCAAATCCCAAAAAACTCTGTAACTGCTTGCGGGTGCGTGGCGCTGCCCATTCTAACACCGCCTGAACCTTCGCAGGGTCCATTTCTATTCCCTCCGGGGAGATGCGATAGCCAAGATAGTCAATTTTGGTTTGGTGGAACTCACATTTAGAAAGCTTTGCATACAGTTCAGCAGCCCTAAGTTTTTTCAGGACGGTGCGTACTAATCTCACATGGTCGGCCATGTTGTCAGAGTAGATAAGAATGTCATCCAAATAAACGAGCACCCCCTTATACAAATGCTCATGCAAAATTTCATTGATTAATTGCATGAATACCGCAGGAGCCCCTTGTAGTCCAAACGGGAGTACTCGGAACTGGAAACACCCCAGCGGACAGTTAAATGCAGTTTTCCATTCATCCCCTTCCTTGATGCGCACCCTGTAATAAGCCTCCCGTAAATCCAACTTGGTAAAAATCTTCCCCTTCCCTAGGTGAGCCAACATGTCCTTCATGAGGGGTAAGGGGTAGACGTTTTCCACGCAAATCGCGTTTAGGTTCCTATAGTCAACCACCAGACGAAAGGAACCATCTTTCTTTTCTCTGAATAAAACTGGTGCGGCCACTCGTGGTCTGGCTGGTTGGATGAAGCCCCGTTCTAGGTTCTTGTCAATAAAATTTCGTAGTTCCCCCAGTTCACGAGGGGTCATAGGATAAATCTTAGGCTTAGGGAGCTTCACTCCCGGGAGTATTTCAATAGCACAGTCTGTAGCCCTGTGGGGGGGCAGCACATCCGAGGCCTTCTCGCTAAAAACTTCACGGAGGTCCCAATACTCTTTTGGAATTTTCTCCTCCCCCTCTATGTGGTCTATTGCCATCTCCGCTTCTTCAGGGGCCCCTCTGTCTTCAGGGGGGGGCTCCTTCCCTTCAGATGGTGGTTTACTAGTACGAATGCGCAGAACCCCCGTTTTCCAGTTAATTCGTGGGTTCCATTTCCGTAGCCAGGGCAAGCCAAGAATGAGGGGTCGTTCCATGCTAGGGGCCACCACAAAACTGAGAGTCTCTACGTGGTCCCCTAATTTCATTTCAATGGGTTCCGTTATGAAACTAGTCGGGGCCCCGCCTGCCATCGACCCATCTAGCTGGCAGAATGCAATAGGCCTTTTCAGCTCCCTCAGTCCCAGGCCCATCTTTTCCACTACTTTCGGGCTGATAATGCACCTGGTGCACCCAGAGTCTAGTAAGGCCGGCATCTGTGCATGGGTCCCTGTGGACGGCACTTTAAGTTCTATGGGGACGAGTAGGGGCCCCTCAGTGTGACTCACCAGATCATCGGAGTCGGTCTCGCTGTCGTCCGCGTGGGTCGGAGTTCCCAACTCCCCTTTGGCCCGGGGAGCGAACTCTACGACTTCCCCCTCCAGCGCGACTTCACGAACTTTTGCGGGTGTTTTGCCCATCTTCTTTGGCGCTCTGCTGGCAGGTTTTGGCACTGGCCTGGACAAGCACTCAGCGGCCTGGTGTCCTTCCATGCCGCACTTAAAACAAGTGAAAGGCTTCGGTTTGGGTTTGGGTTCCGGCCTTCCCCCAGTCATTTTTGGGGCTTCTTTGCGGTGGTAGGAGAATGAGGGTTCCCCGGCACGCCCCCTCCTTAGTCGGCTACGGCTTATCTCAATTTCTGCATCCTCAGCTGCTATGTACCAACTGTCCAGATCATCGGGAACCCCCCGTGCTCTACAGTCGTGGTAGATTTCATCATTCAGCCCGTCTTTGAAACCTTCCAGCAAAGCTACCTCTGACCACCCTGTCATGTATGGCGCTAGCTCCCGGAATTCTTGGGTGTATTCCGCTACCGATCTCCGGCCTTGCTGGATACTTTTCATACGGAGCCTCGCCTTCCGCTCAGCTAGGTGGTCCTCGAAACGTCTCCTAAGGGCCGCCATAAACTGGTTGTAATTCCGCAGCAGGGGGGAATTGTTATTGTGGAGTACCACCATCCACTCGGCTGCCACCCCCTCTAAAGCACTGGTGACACATCTCACTCGGGCGGCATCTGACAAATAGTCCTCGCCCCAGTCTTGCATGTGATTCCACACTTGGGTTAAAAAAAATCCCAAAGTTTTTGGGTTCCCATCATACTTTCCAGCAAGGGGGGGAATTTTAGGGTTTTTCCGTCTGCGGGGTCGGGCCTGTAAGGCTGGGGGTCCCTGGACTGCTGCATCCCTCATTTGACCCCCCAATGCCTGGGATATATCTTCGTCAGCTCTCTCTTCCTCTCCCCCACAAACTCCTTCCTCAGGATCTATTTTAGAGTCTTTTTCTTCCCCCCCCCCAGGGTATGCATAAGACTCACGGGCTTTTCGGTCTTCATCAATCTCACGAATGAGTTGAAGGGCTTGCTCCATTTTGAGGCGTTCCTTCTGCTCCTGCAGCCACACGCCTTCTCCTTTTCGGGGTCTGGAGGTTGTTACTCCACGGGGGGTCTTTCTCAGATCCGGCAACCTTCCGACCCCTGTCGACCATCGGGCTGGCTCTTCCCTCGTTTCCTTCAGTCGTAAATTCTCCATCCATTTCTCGGCCTCTTCGGGTTGCTGGTATGAAGACATTTCCGAGCCATATGCTCCCATCTGTTCTGTATCACTTCCCTGATCAGACATTCTGTAAAGTTTTCAGCCCCCTCGGTGTGATCCGGGATGGCTGTGATGAGAATCCTGCTTATTGTCAGGTATGCTTCCTTCAGTATCCAGGAAAGGAGGACCCAGATTCCATTTGATAGGTAACTGGTACTTTTACTAGATATGAATTGAACGCAACCATAGAAAGCAGGATTCTGAAGCAAAACGCGCGAAAGTTACAATTAGAAAGCATCCCCCTCCCTTGTGCACCATAAATCACCCAATCCACAGGTCTTCCAGAGGTCAGGTGGGAGCAGACGTCTGGCCATGTCAGCATCCAGGAATGCAGTGTCCGTTGGACTGATAACAGCTTAAGGGAAGGTTTCGTTTCTCAGAAAGTTTCTAGAAAGCCCGTGTAAACCTGCCTCCCCCCGATTCTATGGCAACCGAAGCGGCAAAGCAAAACTAGCGAGGTTGACACCTACAGCAGCGAGAAGCAGCCAAAGTCAACCCTAGCTTTGCTGTCCATTGCAGCTAGGAATCTCAAATACAGACAAGAATGAATGTTTGTCTTGTAGCCAGTCCAGGCACTAGATTGGCCCCCTGCACACTCTATCTCTTGAGCCGGGCTGAAGTTTTGTGCGCTGCTCGCTGAAGCACTTTGACTCTCAGGGACAGGATGGGGTCCTTCAGGCACTTAGCTTGGCTGCCTGTTTAGTAGCTCCAGCCCCTCCCTCCCTCCCTGGGAGTTCTCTCTGCTGTAGTGCTTCCTGGATGTGGCTTACTGCTTTGAGCCCCAAGTGGCAAGAGGCAAGGGCTGCCTTAGAACCACCAGCTGGCACAAATGTACCATGACGAAGGCGGAATGCTATTGCCTCCACCTCAGGAATTTCTCCTCATGGCTTTTTCTAAAATGGCATTTGTTTTCATCTGAAATCAAACAGGCTTTAAGAGCTTCCATTCTTTTTTATTATTATTATTAAAAAAGTTTTACAAATACAAATTTTTCCCCCATTTCCCCCCCTCTCCCCTAACCCCTCCTTCCCCTACCCCCCTCTCCCCTAACCCCCCTCCCCTAGCCCCCAACCCCCCTCCCCTAGCCCCCCCTCCTCTAACCCCCCCCAGTCCCTCCCCCCCGACTTCCCCGGGTGAAATCCAAATCATACCATCATCTACCATAATGTACATTAACCTCCTACAACTCTAACCCCTAATTACGCTACAAATTTCTACATCTTAACATTCAACTAAAAACTATCTGGTACTTCCTTGTTTGATATTTGTTCTGCACATAGTCTATCCATTTCTTCCATTCTAACATATAAGTTTCTTGGATCTGGTCCCTCAAATACGCTGATATCTTCGCCATTTCTGCAAAATTGGCCACCTTCCATTCTTCTATAGTAGGCACAGAGTCTTTTTTCCAGTATTGGCCAATCAGTAGTCTGGCTGCTGTAATCATGTATAATATCATTTTTGTCTCAGTCACTGAAGAGTCCTTAACTATCCCCAATAAAAACAATTGAGGAGAAAATTTCAATTTTTTCTTCAAAACATTTTGCATAACCCACCATATTTTAATCCAAAAAGCCTTCACTTTCTTGCAAGTCCACCATATATGATAATATGTAGCATCTAAGCATTCACATCTCCAACATTTTGCCTGCACATTAGGATACATACATGATAATTTCTTGGGATCTAGATGCCACCGGTAAAACATTTTATAAAAAATTTTCCTCAAATTCTGTGACTGCGTAAATTTAACATTCTGAACTCATATTTTTTCCCATGTTTCCATCATAACTAGTTCTGCAAAATTCTGCGCCCATTTTATCATACAGTCTTCAACCAACTCATTTTCAGAATCTCTTTCTAACAAAGCTCTTTATATAGAACCTCTTTATATAAAATCCCCCCGAGTGACTTTATGTTTATATTCCGTGTAATATGACCAAGATTCAACCACAACGGTATTTTATAATCCAATTTAAGCTGGTGCTTCTTCCATACTCTCATTAAGGAGTTTCTAAGTATATGACTCTTGAATACTTTATCAACTTTACTTTCATAAAATAAATATGCATGCCACCCATGCACCAAGTCATGGCCTTCTATATTTAATATTCCAATCTCTGTCATTCCAAACCAATCACTCGCTTGCGTCAAAGCTGCTGTTTCATAATACAGTCGTAGGTTTGGAACTTTAAGGCCACCTCTTTCACGAACATCTTGCATAATTTTTAGCTTAACTCTTGGTTTTTTCTCATTCCAAACAAACTTGTTCACCCCTTTTTGCCATTCAGTCAGATTTTTATCATTTTTAAGAACCGGAATCATTTGATACAAAAATAAGAATCTAGGTAGAACGTTCATCTTAACTGCTGCATTCTACCAAGTAAAGATAGTTGCAGTTTTTTCCAAGCTTCTATTTCTCTTTGTACCTTTTGCCACAACACTTCATAATTATTTTTAAAAAGTTTTGTATTTGAAGCTGCAACATGAATTCCTAGATATTTCACCTTTGCTACTATTTCAAAGCCTGTCTTCCTTTCAAGTTCCTTTTTCTGAGCATCTGACACATTTTTAACTATCATCTTGGTTTTTTTCTGATTCAGTCTAAATCCTGACACCATACCATAATCTTCTATAATGTCTTTCATCTGCATTACCGATTCCATAGGCTGTGTTAGGGTAACAACCAGATCGTCTGCAGTCCTCTATAAGGCAGTCCTCTTGCCTTATAACTATTCCATTCAAAATACTCGAATCTCGTATTTTATTCAACAAAACTTCTAAAGTTAGAATAAACAACAGTGGGGATAGTGGACAACCTTATCTTGTCCCTTTCTCTATACTAAAATTTGTAGTTAAACTTCCATTGATAATGATTGGTGCAGTTTGATCTTGATAAATTGCTGTAACAGCTTGCACAAACTCATCCCCAAAACCCATCTTTGTTAGTGTCTTTAATAGAAAGTTCCAATTAACTTGATCAAAAGCCTTCTCCGCATCCAAAAACATAAGCACTGCAGGGATCTGTTTACTCTTCTCAAGATATTCCAGTAAATCTATAATTTGCCTCACATTATACTTCATATATCTGCCTTCTATAAATCCTGCTTGATCATGACGAATCACTTCTTGCATAACTGGCATTAGTCTGTTGGCTAATACTTTTGCAAAAATTTTATAATCCGTATTCAGGAGGGAAATTGGTCTGAAATTTTCCAGTTTTGTGCAACTTGTTTCCTCTTTTGGTATCAACGATACAAAAGCTGCTTTCCATGAAGGGGGTATTTTGCCCCCTTTTTGTATGCTACAAAATAAATCTCTCAGGTGTTCAATCATTTCTGCTTGTAAAGTCTTGTAATACACCACTGTTAGGCCATCCGTCCCTGGAGCTTTAGCTGTTTTCAATTGTTTGATTGCAATAATAATCTCCTCGACTGTTATTAGTTGATTCATTCTTTCCTTTTGCTCCTTAGTAATTTTCATAACTCTCCCTTCTTCTAAGTATTTATCTATAAATAAGTATTTATAGATACTAAGTATTTACTATTCATTCTGAATAATGTCTTTGGCATATAGTTTTGTATAATAATCTAAAAAAGCTTCTTTGATTGCATTTTGTTGAAAAACTTCCTTCCCTCCATACTCAATTCTACCGATAACTCGAGAACTCTGCTGCTTCCTCAATGTATAAGCCAGCCATCTGCCCGGTTTGTTAGCATTACAAAATGTGTTATGTTTTGCAAATTGCAAATTAGTTGCTGTTTGCTCCGCTATAAGCATTTGAAATTGATCTTTCAGAAGTTTTATAATTTCTTGTAGTTTTTTATCTGCCAGGTTTTTTTATAAGTAATTGTTCTTTTTTCTTTATTTCTCCTTCCAATTCTAGTCTTTTCCTTTGCTGGTTCAATTTATGTTTAGAGTTCATATGTATTAATATCCCCCGCATATAGGCCTTGCTAGTATCCCAAACAATTTCAGTAGGGGTACCCTTATTCAAATTCATGTCAAAAAATTCTGTCATTTGTTCTTTAAGTTCATTTACATTCTTTTCATATCTAAACAGATTTTCATTTACTCTCCATGATCTTCTCTCATTTTTTCCCATTTCTAATTCTATCCACACCGGGCTATAATCAGTTAAAGTTCTCGGAAATATCTTCGTTTTCTTTGTCCTAGAAATTAGATCAGCTGTAATTAAAATAAAGTCAATCCTAGAGAAGGATCGAAGTCTATCTGAAAAAAAGGTAAAATCCAATTCTTTTGGGTTTTGCTCTCTCCATATATCTTTCAGTTCCAAATCTTCTTTCATATCAAAAAATATTTGTGGTAATTTGGCACGTATTGACGACTTTGCCAGACTCTTCTTATCTTTTTTAGTATCTATTACACCATTCCAATCTCCCATAAACAAAATAGATCTGTAGTCCCATTGCAATATTTTAGAGTATAATAATTTATAAAAATTTTCTTGTTGTTTGGGTGCATAAATTCCAATCACCAATATTAATCCATTTTGTGTATTTAATTCAATCACTAAATATCTTCACAATCATCTGCCTCTATTATTTTGGCTGATAGTCTTTTATTCACATAAATCAGTATCCCATTCTTTTTCTCTAAATCTCATGCTATAAATTGTGCACCTAATTTGGAATTTATCAGGTATTTTTGGACTAGCAATCTGATATGAGTTTCTTGCAAACAGATAACATCGTTATTAAATTGCTTCAAATAATGAAATATTTTTCTTCTCTTCTGCGGTGAGTTTAATCCATTCACATTCCAAGATAAAAATTTAATTGCCATCTGTGGCCTTTTGAAGCTTTAAGAGCATTGGCTGAAGTTCCTGTTCCGGTGTAGTAGTCTTCGGCCTGGCTCCTCCCATTGCTTCAGATTTCTGTGATTTACTATTAACTCCATTCTTATCTTGTGGTGGCAAGGACCTCTGCTGCTGTTGTTTCTCTTGTAGTTGCTTATAAGCTGCTCTGGTGATACGTTGATCTCTTGATTCTTATAGTTTCAGCTCCAGGTCCAATGCTATTTGCCTTGTGTTCTTAGATGATCCACTTGTAGTTTCCAGGGGGATAGCTATCAATGATTCATCCAATAACACCCCTCCTGTTGCTTCTTGAATTCCAGCCGCCACCTCTGCATATGTTTGCTTCCGCTGCTCCTCACACTCTTGTTCAAATTCCTTCTCTTTATCACTCTCCTCTACACATGGAGATGAAGATACGTGTGGAGATGCAAACCCAGTTTTTAGAACATTGAAGTAGAATTCTTTAGCTTTTAAAACAGTGTTTAGTCGATATCTTTCTCCTTGGTACCTCAATATTATGCCAACTGGAGCATCCCATCTGAATTGAATTTGCTGTTTCTTCAGCTCGTTCACCAGGAATCCAAAATCCTTTCTCTCTCTTAACATCTTCGGTGGCAGCTCTTTGTAGATCCCAATCTCCTTTCCATCCACTTGGACAGTAGAAACAAAGGATTTTTGCAAGATATCATTTCTTATTCTTCTGTCTGTAAAATAAAACACCACATCTCTAGGCAGCTGTCTTTGCCTTGCCACCCAAGAATTCACTCTGTAAACCTTATCAATCCTGCTTAGAATATCTTCAGAGCTAGTCTTTAACATCACTGTCAGGGCCTCTGCACAGATTGCTCTTAGATCCTCTCTGTTATTTTCTTTTATTCTTCTCAGTCTTACAGCAAACTCCATAAATCTAAATTGCATCATAGTCAATTCTTCATAGTCAATTCATCATTTTCAATTCTTTGGGTTTTATTATCCATATCAGCAATTTTATTATCAGCTTCCATCATTTTAGATTCCAATTCTGAACTAATTTCTCCCACTTTTTTATCAATCTGAACAACCACTTTTGACAAACCAGTCACTGCTGTCAATATATCATTTTTCATTTTGTCATACTTTTCTTGGACCACATCTTTAATCTCCTGCTGAGATTTTTCAAATTTTTTGTTCAAATCTTCCATGGCTTTAGTTTGATTATTCAGAGCCCCTGCAATAAATTCCTTCAAATCCTTAAATCCAGACTCCTGCTCTTGACTCTGAGTCTGCAAGTTTGATGGCTGCACTTTTGGTTGGTGCGTAGGCAGTTGTGGGGTTCTGCTGGTTCTAGGGGGTTCGGCTGAACCCTTTGTTAAATTGCTGGCTCGCCCCGCCCCTCCGCTCCACTATTTATTGCCAATAAATAGTGGTGGGTGAGGGGCGGGAGAGCCAGCAATTTAACAAAGGGTTCGGTGTTTTTTTGTAATTTTATTGGCCCGCGGAGCTTCAGCATAGGCTAATTAGTCCTTGGCTCCCGACTCTCAGCTGATTTGCTCTTAGCTGTTTTGCGCAGACTCTTTTGCAAGCTCGTTTTGCAAGCTCTTTGCAAGCTTTGCAAGCTCTGCAGCACTCTTGCTGCAGAGTGCTGGAGAAGTTTTTTTCCCCCTAGCTGAAACAAAACTGAAAGTAAAGCAGGCTCTGCTGCAACGTGACAGAATGAGGCAGGGAGAGAGATTTCTTTTTCTTTTTGCTCACTAAAAAAGGTAGGTGCAAACAATGTGAAATTTAGGGCAAAAGGAGAGTTCAAGATTTTAAAACACACACACAAAAAAGGTCTATTTATTGTATATTGTATTGAAAGCAGAAATGGTTAAATTATGGTTTGGAGGAAGATATGGAGAAAATTATTTGGTTTATTATTATTGGTAAGTATAATTAATTGATTTGTAAGTAATTGGATTGCATGGAAATAATTGGAATATTGATGTTCATATTGATTAATATACAAAAAAGATAGTTATAACTGGTTTATATAAAAATGTTGAATATGTATTAAACAATTGTAATATTAAATAATTAACCAATGTGAGGATGAATATAAAAATAGATGACAATGGGAAGGGGTATAATATATAATAGAAGGGAAAAATTGAATATGATTAAGTAAAAAAATAGATGAGGAATACATATGGCAAAAAGGAAATATAGAAATTGTAAATTTAATTGAAATGACTAAACACTGTTTAAATTTGTGAACCAGCCAAACACTCTGTTCAAAGAAAATACATTGTATGTTTGTATGTGTGTTTCTAATTATTGTTATTTATTCATATTTGTTCTCTTTTATTCTTAAAAGTTTAACAATTCATTCTTTATCTTAATATCTTTATATTTGTTTGGGGTTGGCTTTCTTCCCTTTCATCTTTTTTATTGTACAGCAATCTTTCTCCTCAAACCTACCACCTCTCTCTTTTCTTTCTTTCTTACTTTCTCTTCCTCCCCCTCTTCTTCTCCTCCCTACTTCCTCTTCCTTTCTCCTTCTCCTCCTCTCTTCCTCCCTCTCTTACCCTCACTCCTACTCTAATTTCCCTTCCCTTCCTTCATCCCTCTCTATTGCTGTATCCTTTTATGCATATGGACTACTCAGAGGGCTGAAAAAGTTATTTTTGACTGGTCCTCGCCTTTTGACCAGTCCTCGAACTTACGACTGTCCTCACATTTTACGTTTTTTGCCCTATCTTGTCACCATGGTGTAGAGAAGCAGTTGTGAAATGACTGACATAGTTGTTAAGAATGCCACAACGGGCATAAATGTGAGGATGGTCATAAGTGCGAGGACCGGTCAAAAGTGCTAGGACCAGTCAGAAATGACTTTTTTCAGCCCTCTGAGTAGTCCCTATGCACATAGCCACACCCACCCGGTCACATGACCAACTAGCCATGCCCACCCCAGTCACATGATCACCAAGCCACAACCCCAACTAAGTCACACCCACAGAACCTGTTGTTAAAAAAATTGAATCCCACCACTGTGCGTAGGGGAGCACCCCCCTGCACCTTTAGGAGCTGTCTTCGTTTGCTTAGAAGCCATGCTGCTGTACAATCTTATTCTTTCAAAAAAAGAAATCTTCCTCCCCTCTTCACCACCACAGAATCTTTTCAAAAAACTTCCCCAACTTTAATCCAGTCTCTAAGGGAGAGAGAACAGATGAAAGTCTCCCTTTACAATTTTTTCTTCTTCTGGCAACTTTAGTTACTTTAGTTACTTTGTAGCGCGTTAGAGCACAAAAGCCCAGTAATCACTTTCACTTTCTGCTTTCTTCTCTCCGCTATAACCCAGATGCCATTTTAAAGCCACTTTCACTCTGTCTCAGTTCTTAAGTACAATAGTTCAAATACTTGTGATTTTAATTTTGCAGTCCAGACTTCACCCTGCTTGTTTTTGAACTTGCTTGATCTTTGCTGTTTAAAGTTGGTCGCGTCGTCTGGCTCTGCATAAGTACAGAGTTGTCCCGGGGTCCGGAGCTTTAGCAAGCTGTTTAAGGAGCCACTCCCTGCTTCCTCCCCAGAATAAATCCAGGGGCTTCGCAGGGGGCTCTACCTATGCTCGCCAGCTCTGCTCTTGCTTATCTCCAAAGTGAGAGTTTCTTCAAGCCGCCTCTCAGCTTCGGGGCGGCTTTTTAATGGACGACGGGGCTGGCAGTCATAAAAGACCGTCCATGATGACAGTGGCGCCAACCAGAAGTCTGAGAGCTTCCATTCTTATGTCCTGCTTTTCTATCTTCTTTCTCTTCTTTCTTCTTCGCTCATTTCTTGATCTGTCCCCCTCTACACACACCCACAAAAACACAGCCAGTCGAGGGTTAAAGAAGCACTTGGCACACACCACAGTCCTTATCTCCAACTTGGCAGCGATATTCACACCGTCTGCCAAGTGCTTTAATTGTTCACAGAAAGAAAATCACATACGTAGCTTTGCCAAAATCCGTTCTTTTAGCAGCTTCAGGCTCCAATGACTACCAGATTGAGTTTTGTTCGTCACAGGGATCACTGACCACCACCCTCTCTTATATAGTCTCTGGGGTGTGGTCCAGTGACTCATTGGTCCTGTGACTCAAGTCCAGTGACTCAGGTCTATTCCCTCGCACGCCTCCTCAGCTGCTGCAAGCGCTTATCTCGCCTTCGTTCACGTGCGTCCAGGAATGACGTCTCTCCCTCACTCTCATCTGAGACACCTGTTTCCCCACTACTTTACTCTCTTTCACCTGGCACCTGAGACGGTGCCGGGGGGGGGGGGGGCTGGGAGATCTGGCTGGCTCCTCTTCCTCATGCTCAGAGCTTCCTTCCTCCAATGGGATAGGCTCAGAGGACGGGGCCACAACATTTCTTTACAACATTATCCTATGTATAACTCTTCTCTAACCAATGATAAAATTGCCCCCATACCTTAAAATATTTTGATTCCTCTCTTTCTTTAATTGTCAAAATCAATCTATTCATTTCTGCACAATCCAATATTTTCTTAATTACTTCTCCCTCTGTAGGGATTTTCTCTGCTTTCCATCTTTGCACAAATACTATCCTAGCTGCAGTTATAACATGTATAATCAAATATGTATTTTCTTTACTAAATTTCTCTGGTAAGATACGCAATAGGAGCAGGTTTTAAATCCATATGTTGTTGTATCATTTCTTCTAACCATGTTTTAATTTTAATCCAATAATTTCTTGTTTCTGGACATGTCCACCACATATCATAATATGATCCTGGTGTCTGATGGCATTTCCAACATTTAGCTGATTCATCTTTAAACATTTTTGCCATTTTTTCAGGTGGCATGTACCATCTGTAAAACATTTTGAATTGATTCTCCTTATATGCTGTGGACATTGTTAAATTTATAATTCCTTTCCTATAGCTGCTGCCATTTATCTAACTCAATTGAATATCCAATTTTTTTTTGCCCAAGCTATCATTATTTCTTTCACTTGTTCTTCTTCTAATTCAATGCTAAGTAGGTAATTATATATTTTTTCATCTATTCCTGTGAGTATCTTTTCCAGTTCTTTCATTTCTAAATAAAACCCATATAATTTAGTGTCTTTTTTACATCTTGTTTATATTTGCATATGAATATACCAATCCATCTCAATCTCTTGTTCTTTTATTTCTTGTTTCCCTTTCAATTCCACCTTATCTGTTAATATATTCTTATATCTAAGAATATTTTTAATATTAATAATATTTGGATGTATTAACGCTTCCATTGTTGATAACCATGTTGGTATTTTCAAATAATATTTGTCTCTAATCTTCTCCCACACTAGTAATAATGCATTTCTTACATAGTGTCTTTGAAAATAAATATGCATCTTGCTTTTGCCATACCATAAAAAGGCGTGCAATCCCAATTGCAAATCATGTCCTTCCAAAGTTAATCTTATATTTCTTTTTTTTATTAAAAAAGTTTTACAATCACAAATTTTTCCACTTCCCCCCTTCCCCTCCCTAACCCTCCCTAACCCTCCCCTCCCCCCCATGACTTCCCAAGGTGAAATCCAAATCATACCATATCATACAATACCCCCCAACTATTCTGCCCCCTATCTATACTATAAATTTCTACTTAACATTCAGCTAAAAGCTATCTGATACTTCCTTGTTTGATATTTATTCTGCACATAGTCTACCCATTTCTTCCATTCCCGCACAAAAGTTTCTTGAGTCCGGTCTTTTAAATACGCTGATATCTTTGCCATTTCTGCAAAACTGGCCACCTTCAAAGTCCTTTCTTCAATAATAGGCATAACATCTTTTTTCCAATATTGACCAATCAGTAACCTGGCTGCTGTAATCATATATAATATCAGTTTTGTTTCAGTCAATGAAGAATCCCTAACTATGCCCAGTAAAAACAATTGAGGAGAAAATTGGAGTTTTTTTCTTCAAAACATTTTGCATAACCCACCAAATTTTGATCCAAAAAGCCTTCACTTTCTTACAAGTCCACCATATATGATAATATGTATCCCAGCAGTCACATCTCCAACATTTTGGCTGAACATACATACACGACAGTTTCTTAGGGTCTAAATGCCACCTATAAAACATTTTATAGAAATTTTCCCTCAGGTTCTGTGACTGTGTAAATTTAACGTTCTGAACCCATATTTTTTCCCACGTTTCCATCATAACTGGTTCTGCAAAGTTTTGCGCCCATTTTATCATACAATCTTTCACCAATTCATTTTCAGAGTCTCTTTCTAGCAAAATGTTATAAACCCTCTTGATATGCATTGGGTCTTTCTCTTTTATCTGTCTTACCAATTCCTCTTCATACAGCATTAAACCAGTTTTTTGATCTTCCCTCCATCTCAATTGAAGTTGATTATACTGTAACCAAGTTAAATTAATCCCTTCTTCCAACAGTGTATTTAGTGTCTTTAATTGCCATCTACCCCATCATTAAAAAGTACCTCTTTATATAAAATCCCCCTGAGTGACTTTATATTTAAATTCCGTGTAATATGACCAAGATCCAACCACAAAGGCGTTTTGTAATCCAATTTAAGCTGGTGCTTCTTCCATACTCTCATCAAAGAGTTTTTGAGTATATGGCTCTTGAATACTTTATCCACCTTATTTTCGTAGAATAAATATGCATGCCAATAAAATTCCAAGTCATGGCCTTCTATATTCAATATTCCAGTCTTTGTCACTCCAAACCAATCACTCGCTTGTGTCAACGCTGCTGCTTTATAATACAATCATAGATTTGGAAGTTTAAGGCCACCTCTTTCACGAACATCTTGCATAATTTTCAGTTTAACTCTTGGCTTTTTCTCATTCCAAACAAACTTATTCACTCCTTTTTGCCATTCCATCAAGTGTTTATCACTTTTAAGCCCCCGGAATCATTTGAAACAAAAATAGAAATCTAGGTAGAACATTCATCTTGACTGCTGCTATTCTTCCAAGTAAAGATAGCTGCAGCTTTTTCCAAGTTTCCATGTCTTTTTGCACCTTTTGCCACAACACCTCATAATTATTTTTGAAAAAGTTTTATATTTGAAGCTGCAACTTGAACTCCTAGATATTTCACCTTTGCTGCTATTTCAAAGCCTGCCTTCCTTTCAAGTTCCTTCTTTTGACCTTCTGACATATTTTTGACTATCATCTTGGTTTTCTTCTGGTTCAATCTAAATCCTGATACCATACCATATTCTTCTATAATATCTTTCATCTGGATTATTGACTCCATTGGCCGTGTTAGGGTAACAACCAGATCATCTGCAAATGCCCTTGTTCTGTAATCCTCTTGCCTTATAGCTATTCCATTCAAGGTACTCAAATCCCGTATTGTGTTCAGCAAGACTTCTAAAGTTAAAATAAACAACAGTGGGGATAACGGACAACCTTGTCTTGTTCCTTTTTCTATACTAAAATTTGTAGTTAAACTTCCATTAATGATAATTTGAGCTGTTTGCTCTTGATAAATTGCTGAAACCGCCTGAACAAACTGATCTCCAAAGTCCATCTTTGTTAAAGTCTTTAATAGAAAGTTCCAATTAACTCGATCAAAGGCCTTCTCCGCATCCAAAAACATCAGCACTGCAGGGATCTGTTTACTCTTCTCAAGATGTTCCAATAAGTCTATATTGTCACATTATCCTTCATATATCTGCCTTCTATAAATCCTGCTTGATCATGATGAATCACCTCTTGCATAACTAGCATTAATCTGTTGGCTAATACTTTTGCAAAAATTTTATAATCTGTATTCAGGAGAGATATTGGTCTGAAATTTTCTGGTTTTGTAGAACCTGTTTCCTCTTTTGGTATCAATGAAACAAAGGCTGCTTTCCACGAAGGGGGTATTTTACCCCCTTTTCTACAAAATAAGTCTTTAAGATGTTCAATCATTTCTGCTTGTAAAGTCTTATAATACACCACTGTTAAACCATCCGTCCCTGGGGCTTTAGCTGTTTTCAATTGTTTAATTGCAATAATAATCTCCTCGATTGTTATTAATTGATCCATTCTTTCCTTTTGCTCCCTATAAATTTTCGTGACTCTGCTTTCTTCTAAGTATTTATCTATAAGTTCATTCTGTATGTCATCTTTGGTGTATAATTTGATGTAATAATCTAAAAAAGCTTCTTTAATTAGACTTTGTTGAAAAACTTCCTTCCCTCCATACTCAATACTATCAATAAGACGAGAGCTCTGCTGTTTCCTCAGTGTGTAAGCCAACCACCTACCCGGTTTGTTAGCATTACTAAATTTATTATGTTTTGCAAATTGTAGATTAGTTGCTGCTTGTTCCGCTATGAGCATTTGAAATTGGTCTTTCATGAGTTTTATAATTTCTGGTAGTTTTTTATCTGTCGGATTTTTTATAAGTAATTCTTCTTTTTTCTTTATCTCTCCTTCCATTTCTAATCTTTTCCTTTGTTGATTTAATTTATGTTTAGAATTCATATAAATCAGTACCCCCCGCATATATGCCTTACTCGCATCCCAAACGATTTCAATAGGGGTACCCTTATTCAAATTCATGTCAAAAAATTCTGTCATTTGTTTTTTAAGTTCATTTATGTTCTTTTCATATCTGAACAAGTTTTCATTTACTCTCCATGATCTTCTCTCATTCATTCCCATTTCCATTTCTATCCATACCGGGCTATGGTCAGTTAGAGTCCTCGGAAATATCTTTGTTTTCTTTGTTTTTAAAAATAGATCAGCTGTAATTTAGATAAAATCAATCCTGGAGAAGGATCTGTGTCTATCTGAAAAAAAGGTAAAATCCAATTCTTTTGGGTTATGCACTCTCCATATATCTTTCAATTCCAAATCTTCTTTCATATCAAAAAAAAAATCTGTGATAGTTTAGCACATGACTTTGCCAAGCTCTTTTTATCTTTTTTGAGATCTATTACTCCGTTCCAATCTCCCATAAGTAAGATAGATCTATAATCCCATCGCAATATTTTAGAATATAATAGTTTATAAAAGTTTTCTTGTTGCTGGTTGGGAGCATAAATGCCAATCACCAAAATTAGACCATTTTGTGTGTTTAATTCGATTGCTATATATCTTCCGCAATCATCTGCTTCTATAATTTTAGCTGACAATCTCTTATTTATGTAAATCACAACACCATTCTTTTTCTCCAAATTTGAAGCTATAGATTGTGCACCTAGTTTAGAATTTATCAAATATTTTTGATCCTGTATTCTAATATGAGTTTCTTGCAAACAAATAACGTCATTATTAAATTGTCTCAGATAGTGAAATATTTTCCTTCTTTTCTGTGGTGAATTCAATCCATTCACGTTCCAAGATAAGAATTTAATTGTCATTTGTGGTCTCATGAAGCGCTAAGAGCGTTTGCTGAAGTTTCTGTTTCAAAGTGGTAGTCTTCGGCCTGGCTCCTCCCATAGCTTCAGATTTCTGTGGTTTACCATTGGCACCCTTCTTATCTTGTGGTAGCATAGACCTCTGCTGCTGTTGTTTCTCTAAAATTTGCTTATAGGTTGCTCGAGTTATACGCTGATCTTTAGGTTCATGCAACAACAATTTGAGGTCCAATGCCACCTCTCTTGTATTTCTGGGTGGCCCACTTTTAGCCTCTGAAGAAAAATCCAGCAATGGTTCATCCAAAAAGCCCCCTGTTGCTCCTTGAATTTCCATTGCCTCCACCTCCATCTGTTTCCGCTGTTCTTCAGACTCTTGTTCAAATTCCTTCTC
Organism: Masticophis lateralis; assembly: GCA_030761175.1. NCBI lineage: Eukaryota > Metazoa > Chordata > Lepidosauria > Squamata > Colubridae > Masticophis > Masticophis lateralis. Next base: position 62,740,980 of record JAUDYJ010000006.1, read on the forward strand.
TTTATCACCCTCCTCTATAGCTAACACTGAAGATGTACGTGGAGATGTTGCACCAGTTTTAAGAACACTGAAATAAAATTCTTCCGCTTTTTCAACAGTATTTAATCGATATCTCTCTCCTTGGTACCTCAGTATTATACCAACTGGGGCATCCCATCTAAATGGAATCTGTTGTTTCTTCAACTCAGTCACCAAGAATCCAAAATCCTTTCTATCTCTTAACATCTTAGGCAGCAATTCTTTGTAGATCCCAATCTCCTTTCCATCAACTTGAACAGTAGAAAGACTTTTTCAAAATACCATTTCTCATTCTTCTATCTGTAAAGTAGATCACCACATCTCTAGGCAATTGCCTTTGTCTTGCCACCCGGGAATTCACTCTGTAGACCTTATCAATCTTGCACAAAACATCTTCAGGGTTGACCTTTAACATCACAGCAAGGGCATCAGCACAAACCATTCTCAAATCCTCTCTGTTGTTTTCTTTTATTCCTCTCAGTCTTACAGCAAACTCCATAAATCTAAATTGCATCATGGTCACTTCATTTTCAATTCTTTGGGTTTTGTTATCCACATTAGAAATTTTATTGTCAGCTTCCCTCATTTTAGATTCCAATTCTGAACTGAGTTCTCCCACTTTTTTATCAATCTGAACAACCACTTCTGACAGACCAGTCACAACTGTCAGTATATCTCGCTTCATCTTATTATACTTTTCTTGAACCACCTCCTTAATTTCCTGTGGAGATTTCTCAAATTTCTGGTCCATCACTTCATTTTGATTCATCAGGGCCACAGCAATAAATTCCTTCAAGTCTTTAAATCCAGTCTCCTGTTCTTGGCTCTGAGTCTGCAAACTTGATGGCTGCTCTTTTGGTTGGTGAGTAGTGGAGTCCCCCCCCCCCCCCCGCAGCTTTAGGAGCTGGTTTTGTCTGCTTTGAAGCCATGCTACGCAATCTTACTCTTTCTAGGAAGGAAGTCTTCCCTCCCTTTCCACCACAGAGTCCTTTAAAGAGCTTCCCCAGCTTTAATCAAGTCTCTAAGGGAGGAGGAACAGATGAAAATCACTTTAAAAAACTTTTAAAAACTTTTCCCTTTTCTTCTAACAAGCACTGTTACTTTAAATGCTTTAAAACGCGTTAAAACATTCAGGCATATCCACTTTCGCTTTCAGCTTGTAATTTTATATTTCTTATTCCAATCCATTCTCTCATCCAAGTGAATGCTGCTGCCTGGTAATATAATTCCCAATTCGGCAGTCCAAATCCTCCACGTAGTCTCGCATCTTGTAACATTTCTTTGTTGATTGTCACTTTTTTCCCTTGCCATATAAATTTCCTTACTATTTTGTTAAGATGTTCAAAATATTTCTTTTCCACTTTTATCGGTATTGTCTGAAACAAAAACAATAGTTTCGGTAATATATTCATATTAATTATCACAATCTTTCCCATTAATGATAACTATTAATTTTTCCATTTCTCCAAATCTTCCTTAATTTGTCTTTTTAATTTATAAATAGTTACCTTCTTTTATCGTTACACATCTTGAAGTTAAATGTATTCCTAAGTATTTTACTTTCTTCAGAATTTGAATATCTAACTTCTCCATTAATTTTCTTTTCCGTTTTTCTGTGATATTTTTCACCAAAATTTTTGTTATTATTTTTGTTTATTTTTAGTCCTACCACTTCTCCATACTCTTCTATTTGTTCTAATAATTTAGGGCCCGTTGTTTGAGGCTCCTCCAAAATAAAAACTAAATAATCTGCAAAGGCTTCTAATTTATATTCTTCTTTCTTAATTTTCATTCCTTTTATTTCTTCATTTCATCTTATATTTCTGTTTAACACTTCTAATATTAATATTTTATTTATTTATTTATTTATGTGATTTATATGCTGCCCTTCTCCCCAAGGACTCAGGGTGGCTTACAAAAACAATCATGAATACAAATCACAATAAACACAATTAAAACACATTAAAATCCATTAAAATCATTCTAAAAAGGCTATATAACCCCACAATCGTAATGTTCTTTAAACAGCCATGTCTTTAATCCCCGGCGGAAGGAGAGAAGGTCAGAGGCCATCCTGAGGTCAGTGGGAAGACTATTCCAAAGGGTCGGGGCTCCGACAGAGAAAGCCCTCCCCCTGGGGGCCGCCAGCTGACATTGCTTGGCTGATGGCTCCCGGAGGAGCCCACTCTATGGGAGCGCACTGGACGGTGGGAGGAAGGCAGGAGGTGGTCCTGTAAGTACCCTGGGCCTAAGCCATGTAGGGCTTTATAGGTTAAAACCAGCACCTTGAAACGAACCCGGAGAACAACCAGTAGCCAGTGCAGCCCGCGTAGGAGAGGTGTAACACGGGAGTAACGAGAGGCCCCCGTAACTACCCACGCAGCCGCATTCTGGACTAACTGGAGTCTCCGGATATGTCACAAGGGCAGCCCCATGTAGAGGGCGTTACAGTAATCCAACCGAGAAGTAACCAGGGCATGGGTGACTGTGGTGAGGGCATCTCGGTCCAAAAAAGGGCTGAGTATCATTATTAATACAAATAATAATGGAAATAATGGACATCCTTGCCTTGTGCCTTTCATTATATTAACTTTTTCTGTCATCTCTCCATTCATCATTATTTTTGCTGATTGCTTGTTGTAAATTGTTTTTATCATATTTATGAATCTCTCCCCAAACTCCATCATCTGTAATTGTTCTATCATAAATTGCCAATTCACATTATCAAATGCTTTCTATGGATCTAAAAACATCATCGCCATTTGTTTTTCTGAATGTACCTTATAATATTCCAAAGTATTCAAAATTATCCTCATATTGTCTCTAATTTGTCTCTTAGGTAAAAACCCATTTTGGTCCATATGAATAAATTAATTTAACAGCCTTTTTAATCTATTCGCCATTATTGAAACAAAGATCTTATAATCAACATTCAACAATAAGATCGGTCTATAATTTTTAACTTCTTGTAAATCTGTATCTTCTTTAGGAACAAGTGTGACATATGCCTCCATCCAAAAATCTGGAATCTTTCCTTTCACCAGTAATTCATTAAATACTTCCAACATTACATTGCTTAATACCGTGATAGTGAACCTATGGCATGCGTGCCACAGGTGGCACACGGAGCCATATCTGTGGGCACGCGAGCATTGGCCTAACTCAGCTCCAGCATGCATGTGTATGCCAGCCAAGCTGATTTTTGGGCCTTTTGGGCCTACCGGAAATCGGGAAATGGGCAGTTTCTGGCCTCCAGGGAGGTGGGGAAGGCCATTTTTGCACTCCCCAGGCTCCTAGAAAGCCTCTGGAGCCTGGAGAGGACAAAAAAAACAGGACTACTGGGCCCACCATGCCATCGTGTGCCAAAAGCGGGGCGATTGCGCGTGCATGCACAGGGGGCAGGCACATTGAATAAATGGGTGTCGGCACACGTGTGCTCGACCCCCCGCACACCCCTTCCACTTTTGGCACACAATGGCAAAAAGGTTAGCCATCACTGGCTTAACACATCTTGAAATGATTTATATAGTTCTGCTGTCAGTCCATCTGGGCCTGGTGTTTTCCCATTTTTTTTTTAAATTTCTTCTGTCAATTCCATCATCAATATTCTTTCTTCTAGGGCTTCCTTATATTGTTCAGGTATTTTAGGCAAGTCAGATTTCTCTAAAAATTGTTTTATCTTTCCATCAGGTATCATCTCTTGATTATATAGTCTCTCATAATAGTTTTGAATTATTTTTTTTTCTTTTCTTCATTTCTATAACATATACTTCCTTTTTCATCTTGGAATTGGTTAATTAATTTCTTCTCTTTTCCTTTTTTCATTTTATACACTAACCATCTACCTGGCTTATTTGCATTTTCAAAAAAATTCTGTTTGGCTGACCTTAATTTACATGCCAAAAATTCTTGTTCAATTGATTTGATTTCATGTTTTTTCAATTCCATTTGTTTTTTAGCTTTGTCATTTTATGGATTTTTTAAAAAAATTCTTTCTATAATCTTATATTCCTCTTCCAATTTCTTCGGTGTTTGTCTTTTCTTTTTATTCTTTTTTCCCAAATATGTTATTGCAAGGCCTCTAATGTGTGCTTTCATTGTATCTGTCAGGTATGCTTCCTTCAAAATCCAGGAAAGGATGACCCAGACTCCATTAAAGAATAAAGTATGGTACTTTTACTAGATATGAAGTGAATGCAACCAAAGGAAGGCAGAATCTAAGGCAAAACGCATGAAAGTTACAGATGGAAAGCATCCCTCCACTGTTCACCATAAATCATCCAGAGGTAAGGTGGGAGCACACATCTGACAGTGTTATCAATCATGAATGCTGTTGCCATTGACCCGATAGCAGGTTTAAAGGTTCAGCAATAAGTCTTAAGAATCGGTTTCGTTTTTCTGGCCAGCATACATAGTCCGGCTAGATACCCCCCTCCCTCCATTACTATGGCAGCCAAAGCAGAGAAAAGTGGAGGTTAACATTCGGCCCCCCTTCAGAAGAGAAGAACCTCTAGTCCTGAAAGAGAAAAAAGAGGTAATACCACAACCAAAATAATTACATTACCATCTAAGGTTTATCAGGATATTTGGTGTGAAACAATTGCACTTTCTTAGGTGCCTGAACATCACGCTTGTTCACCCATTCAGCTTGCGATAATGGGAAATGTTTCCAGGCTACCAGATACTGCACTTTACTGTGATGTTTCCTAGAATCCAAAATCCCCTTAACCTCAAAATGTTGTTCCCATTCAGTAAGTATGGGAACAGGAGAAGGTTCTTGGGCTGGAAACTTGGGCCCAAGCTTCTTTGATTTTTGAGGGGTTTGTAAATATTTGGTAGAAAGACAAACCATGTCCCCCACTTTATAAGCATGTGCAGGGCACCTCTTTTTGTCGGCTTGGGTTTTATGAGCTTGGTGGGGTTCATCTAGTGCTTTTCGGGTTACTGCCCAAGTCCCTCGTAATTGTTCGATACACTCAATCAAAGAAGGATTCTGTTGGTTATCTTGAGGTAGCTCTGGGATGGGCACAAACTCCTGGCCCGAAGCCACCTTGAATGGAGTGAACGCTGTGCTGCTATGTATGGAGTTATTATATGCCACCTCCGCAAATGGCAATAAGTCCATCCAGTTATCTTGCTGATAATTTATATAACATCTCAGATACTGTTCTAATACAAAATTGGTTCTCTCACAAGCCCCATTTGTCTGGGGGTGGTGGGTGGAGCTTAACCCCTGGGTAGAGCCTATAAGCATCAGGAACTCTTTCCAAAAGTTGGAGGTGAATTGTACCCCCCTGTCTGAGATTATACGTTTCGGAGCACCATGTAACTTATACACATGTTGAATAAACATTTTAGCAAGGGTTTTCATTGAAGGGATCTTAGGACATGGGATAAAATGTACTTGTTTGGAAAACAGGTCAGTCACTATCCATATGACTGTGCACCCCCCACTATCTGGCAGGTCTACAATAAAATCCATGGATATCTCCTTCCAAGGGGCATTGGGTCTGGCTGCACTCTGAAGTAGACCAGGTGGCTTCCCCGGAGGTCTCTTAGCTGAGGCACATACTGGGCAGCTAGCTACATATCCTTTTTGAGTGCAGGCCATCAGAATTGTCTTTTAACAAGTTGTAAAGTCTTGACAAATCCCAAGTCCTGCTGCCTTGGCATCATGAGCGTGCTGCAGAACTGTTGCTCTCAGGCTGGCAGGAACATAGATTTTGGACCCAATCCAAGCTAGTCCATCACAAAGTGTACATTCATTTGAGTGGGCTCTGAACCACTCGTTGGGTTTTAAAGCCTCTTTTAGTCTCTGAAGCAAATCACCCAAGAAGTTTGGGTTGCTCTTCGCCTATGCTCTGGTAGTCACTGGTGCTGCCAGTTGGGTCGAAGGGACGATTGGGCAAACAACTTCCTCCTTGGTACTGTTGTATTGAGGCAATCTGGACAGAGCATCTGCCGTGAAGTTCTTCCCACCACGGAGATAGTGCAAGGTGAAATTAAAATGGTTGAAGTGCTGGGCCCAGCAAACTTGCTTTGGTAACTTACGCAGGGTTTTCAAAGCCTCCAGGTTTTTATGATCAGTCCACACTTCAAAAGGATGCTTAGCCCCCTTCAAGGAACTGTCTTCATGTTAGAAGTGCCCAGTGAACAGCAAAGGCTTCTTTCTCCCATATGGCCCATCTTCTTTCAGTCTCTGACAATTTCCAGGATGTATAGACACAGGACTGTAATTTTCCCTCTGCATTCTTTTGCAGAAGTACGGCCCCTACTGCTACGTCACTAGCATCTACCTGTACTACAAAAGGTTCTTCTATGTCTGGATGTTTGAGGACTGATTCAGCAGCAAACAACCATTTCAACTTTTCGAATGCCGCCTGACAATCCATAGTCCATTCAAGAGCTCGGGAGGGTTTCGGTTTTACTTCACCCTTTGTTTTCAGGAGATTCATTATTGGCAGTGTGATTTTGGCAAATGAGGGGATGAACTGCTGATAAAAGTTAGCAAACCCCAAGAAACTCTGTAATTGCTTGTGGGTGCGTGGCGCAATCCATTCCAATACTGCTCGAACCTTTCCAGAGTCCATTTCTATTCCCTCATGTGAGATGCGATATCCAAGATAGTCAATTTTGCTTTGGTGGAATTCGCACTTGGAAAGCTTGGCATACAGTTCAGCAGCCCTGAGTTTTTTCAGGACAGTGCGCACCAATTTCATGGGGTCGTCCATGTTCTCAGAGTAGATAAGATTGTCATCCAAATAAACCAGCACCCACTTGTACAAATGCTCATGCAGAACTTCATTGATCAATTGCATGAACACCGCAGGGGCTCCTTGTAGTCCAAAAGGGAGCACTCGAAACTGGAAACATCCAAGCAGGCAGTTAAATGTTATTTTCCATTCATCCCCCTCCTTAATTCGCACTCTGTAGTAAATCTCCCATAAGTCAAGTTTGGTGAAGACTTTTCCCTTCCCTAGGTGGGCTAACATGTCCTTCATGAGGGGTAGGGGGTAGACATTTTCCACACAAATGACATTAAGATTCCTATAATCAACTACCAAACAAAAGGAGCCATCTTACTTTTCCCAGAACTGTACTGGCGCTGCCACCCGTGGCCTAGCTGGTTGATGAACCTCCTGTCAGTGTTCCAATACTGACATAGAAGCAATGAGGAAAAAAGTTTGACATTTCACCTAGAAAAGCTTTCGGTGAATTCAGTCTCCTGGGAGATGTATGGGAGGGGTGACATTCCTGTGTGCTGAAGAGACAGATAAGAGAGAGTGATCTGGAAGACAGCCAATGGAGAGCAGTGGATGGGGAAGGAATAGGAGGGGTTTTGGATGGAAGGGGCCAGTACTGTCTGCATGGTTGTCGGGCACGGCTGCATTGCTCAATAAAGAGAATATTTCCTAAAGTTTGATGCTTGGAAATTAACTTATTTCGAGGATGAAACCGAAACTCTGACAGACAGACAGTACTGGCCCCTTCTATCCAAAACCCCTCCTATTCCTTCCCCATCCACTGCTCTCCATTGGCTGTCTTCCAGATCACTCTCTCTTATCTGTCTCTTCAGCACACAGGAATGTCACCCCTCCTATACATCTCCCAGGAGACTGAATTCACCATAAGCTTTTCTAGGTGAAATGTCAAACTTTTTTCCTCATTGCTTCTATGTCAGTATTGGAACACTGACATCGAGGTGTTCCACCCCCTCCCGCCTTGCCGGAAGTTACAACCCAGACAGGTCCGGTGGGCCCAATACTTCAATCGTTTCAACTTCGAGCTGAAGCACATCCCAGGGGGGAAAAACTTTCTGGTCGACGCCCTCTCCCGAATGCCTCAATACAACAGTGAACGAGACCAGATGGTGAATGCCATCATCCCCTCCACCCAAGGAGCGGGCCAGATAACTACCAGACGGCAGCATCGTGATCAGCAGGGCCAACCAGCGAGTGACCTAACGACAAAGCTCAAGGCAGAAACATTGACGGACCCCTGGTTCCGAGACAATCAACATCTCTTGACAAAAAGGGATGACCTAGCCTGGAAAGGAACAAAACTTTACATCCCAGAGACGCTACGCACCCTGGTCCTTAAGAGGAGCCACGACGTTAAGCCAGCGGGACATTTTGCATTCCTAAAGACTCTGCATTTAGCACGGAGACAGTTTTGGTGGCCACACATGAGAAAAGACGTATACAGTTATGTAGAAAGTTGTACCATCTGTGCCATGATGAAAACCCGACCAGGAAGACCCCCCGGACTGCTGCAGCCAGTAGCTGAACCGTCAAGGCCATGGGAGGAGATTGCTATGGACTTCATAGTCGAACTACCCAGGAGCGGCGGAAACACGGTGATCTGGACTGTAATAGACTTATTTTCCAAACAGGCACATTTCATACCCTGTAGCGGGCTACCCTCAGCCCGCCAATTGGCAAAGCTGTTTGTGAAACACATCTACCACCTGCATGGAGTGCCCAGAAGAATCATCTCCGACCGAGGTGTCCAGTTCACAGCGAAATTTTGGAGGGAATTCCTACAATCCATAGGATCATCCCAAGATCTCAGCTCAGCATTTCACTCGAGCACCAATGGGGAGGCGGAGAGACTGAATGCTATGATAGAGCAGTATTTGAGGTGCTACGTAAACTACCAACAGTCGAACTGGGCAGACCTCCTATCTTTTGCTGAGGTCGCGTACAACAGTGCTATCCACAGTAGTACAGGACTAGCCCCATTCAAGGTAGGGAGCGGTATGGATTTTGTCCCCATGCCAGAGTATCCCAGGGAACCCCCTTCTTCAGTCAGCTTGAACGATTGGATGGCGATGTTAAGAGAATCCTGGGAGAACGTCAAGAAGGCATTAGACAAGGCGGCACAAGCTTATAAGAAGCAAGCAGATAAGCACCGAGCCCCTCAAAGACCGTTCTGAGTAGGAGAGAAGGTCTACCTCTCCACCAAGTATTTGAGACTCAAGCTTCCGACTAGGAAATTGGGCCCAAAATTCATAGGACCATTTCCTATAGTAAAAATAATCAACCCAGTCACGGTACAATTGCAGTTGCCCCGCTTACTAGGAAACATTACACCCCGTTTTTCACAGTAGTCTTCTGAAGCCTGTGGTGGGGTCAACTTTAAGGCCGGTGCCACGTGATCCCCCAGGGCCTTTTATCATTGGGGGCCAAACTCACTATGAAGTACAGCGAATTCTCGATTCGAGGTGGCACAGAGGCCGCCTCCAATACTTAGTTAAGTGGAAGGGTTACCCTTTGTCAGAAGCTTCCTGGGTGAAGAGCAACAACATCCAAGCTGACCGGCTTATAGCTAAGTTCCATGCAGATCACCCGGGCAAGGCGGGAGGGGGTGGAACACCTCCTCAGATGAGGTGACAGCACTAACCCTGTTGTTTCTCTTGCACAGGCCTCGCTGAGAGAATGAAGGGAGAGGGACCAGATGTCAGTGTTCCAATACTGACATAGAAGCAATGAGGAAAAAAGTTTGACATTTCACCTAGAAAAGCTTTCGGTGAATTCAGTCTCCTGGGAGATGTATGGGAGGGGTGACATTCCTGTGTGCTGAAGAGACAGATAAGAGAGAGTGATCTGGAAGACAGCCAATGGAGCAGTGGATGGGGAAGGAATAGGAGGGGTTTTGGATGGAAGGGGCCAGTACTGTCTGCATGGTTGTCGGGCACGGCTGCATTGCTCAATAAAGAGAATATTTCCTAAAGTTTGATGCTTGGAAATTAACTTATTTCGAGGATGAAACCGAAACTCTGATACCTCCGTTCTAAGTTTTTGTCAATGAAGTTTCATAATTTCCCCAGCTCACAAGGGGTCATTGGTTAAATTTTTGGCTTAGGGAGCTTTACCACAGGGAGTATCTCAATGATACAGTCTGTAGCTCTGTGAGGGGGTAGCACATCTGAGGCCCTTTCGCTTAAGACTTCACGGAGATCCCAATACTCCTTTGGAATTTTCTCCTCCCATTCAATGGTCTATTGCCATCTCCGCCTCTTCGTGCTCCTCTCTGTCCTCAAGGGAGGGTTCTTCCCTCTCTAGTGGTGGGTTCCTAGCGTGAATGCACAAGACCCCCCATCTTCCAGTTGACTCGCGGGTTCCATTTACGTAGCCAGGGCAGGCCAAGTATAAGGGGATATTCCATGCTAGGAGCCACAATAAAACTGAGAGTCTCTACGTGATCCCCTAATTGCATTTCAATGGGTTCAGTTACAAAATTGGTTGGGCCCCTTCCTGCCATCAATCCATCTAGTTCACAATACACAATGGGCCTTTTTAATGTTTTTAGTCTCAGGCCCATCTTCTCTACTACCTTCGGGCTGATTATGCATCTGGTGCACCCAGAGTCTAATAGGGCTGGCATCTGTGCGTGGGTTCCTGTGGACAGCACCCTTAATTCTATGGGGATGAGCATGGGGCCCTCAGTGTGACTCACCAGATCATCGGAGTCGGAGTCGGTCTCGCTATCGTCCATGGTGGTCGGAGTTCCCAACTCACCTTGGTCCAGGGAGCGAACTCAATGACTTCCCCTTCCAGAGTGGTTTCATGAACTTTAGTGGGCGCTTTGTCTGTCTTCTTAGGCCCTCTGCTGGTGGGTTTTGGCACTGGCTTGGAGAAACACTCAGCGGCCCGGTGACCTTCCTTGCCACACTTGAAGCACATGAAGGGCTTTGGCTTGGGCTTGGACTCCGCCCTCCCCTGGCCATCTTTGGAGCTCCTTTGCAGTAGTAGGAGGATGAAGGCTCCCCTGCATGGCCTCCTCGGAGTCGGCTTTGGGCTATCTCGATTTCCACGTCCTCAGCTACTATGTACCAACTCTGCAAATTTTCAGCCCCCCCCCCCGTGCTCTACAGTCCTTGTAGACTTCTTTACTCAGTCCATCTTTGAAGCTCTCCAACAGAGCCGCTTCTGACCACCCTGTCATGAAAGATGCCAGCTCACGAAATTCTTGGGTGTATTCTGCTACCGATCTCCAACCCTGTTGGATGCCCTTCATTCAGAGTCTCGCCTTCCGCTCAGCTAGGTGGTCTTCAAACCGCCTCCTAAGAGCTCCCATGAACAGGTTGTAGTTTCTTAGCAGAGGGGAATTGTTATTGTGGAGGACCACCATCCATTCTGCTGCCACTCCCTCTAAGGCGTTAGTGACACATCTCACTCAAACTACATCTGAAAAGTAGTCCTCCCCCCAGTCCTGCATGTGATTCCACACTTGGGTTAAGAAGAGCCCCAGGGTTTTGGGGTCTCCTCCATATTTTCCGGGCAGGAGGGGAATTTTCAGTTTCTTGCATCTGTGGGGTGGGGCCTGAAGGCTGGGGGTCCCTGGGCTGCTGCATCCCTCGCATGGCCACCCAAAGCCTGAGCTGTATCTTCACCAGCTCCCTCTTCCTCTCCCACACAAGCACCCTCCTCTGGATTCACTTTGGAGTATTCTCCTCCCTTCTCTGCAAGGGGTGTGTAAAACTCATGGTTTTTCCGGCTTTCTTCAACATCGTGGAGGAGTTGCATTGCTTGAGCCATCATGAGGTTTTCTTTTTGCTCTTGCAGCCACACGGCCTTCCCCCTACAGGGTCTGGAGCTGGTTACTCCATAGGGGGTCCTCGCCACGTCCAGCAACCTTCCTACTCCCCTCGACCATCTGGCTTTGTCTGGCTCCTCTCTCAGCTGTAAATTCTCCAACCACACTGCAGCCTCAGTTGGCATAAAGTCATTGTCGAGCCAGATGCTCCCATCTGATCAAAATCACCTTCTTGATCAGACATCCTGTGATTTTTGGCCCCCTTGGTGTTTGTCCGGGATGGCTGAGAGTGAGATTCTGCCTAATGTCAGGTATGCTTCCTTCAAAATCCAGAAAAGGATGACCCAGACTCCATTAAAGAATGAAGTATGGTACTTTTACTTGATATGAAATGAACGCAACCAAAGGAAGGCAGAATCTAAGGCAAAATGCGTGAAAGTTACAGATAGAAAGCATCCCCTCCCACTGTCCACCATAAATCATCCAATGCAAAGGTCTCCCCGAGGTCAGGTGGGAGCACACGTCTGGCAGTGTCATCAATCAGGAATGCTGTGGCCGTTGACCCAATAGCAGCTTCAAAGGTTCAGCAATAAGTCTTAAGAATCGGTTTCGTTTTCCTGGCCAGCATGCATAGCCCAGCTAGATACCCCCCCCTCCCTCAATTACTATGGCAGCCAAAGCAGAGAAAAGCGGAGGCTGACAGTATCCCATACATTCTTTTTTTTTTTATTAAAAGTTTTATAAAAGTATAAACATATAAACCCCCCCTTCCCCCCTTCACCCCCCACCCCTCCCCTCCTTCAACCCCCCTACCCCCCCCGGACTTCCCAGAGTGAAATACAGGGTTTCTCTTCTTCAACAAAAATTTTAACCCAACCATTAACCTATCCAATTTCTAGTTTACAAACACTATCAAAATCTTAACTCCAATCTAATAAAATAAAAAAACAAAAATTACAACTCTTCCTCTTCATTCATACGCAATTTGATGTCTTCTTATATGGTATTTGTTCCGAACATAGTCAATCCATTTCCTCCACTCCAAAATATATCTTTCTTGCGTATGATCCTTCAAATATGCTGAGATTTTAGCCATCTCAGCTAAGTTCATTACTTTTACAATCCATTCTTCTACTGTAGGCAAAGAGTCTTTTTTCCAGTGTTGTGCAACCAACAGTCTAGCTGCTGTTATTAAATTTAAAATCAACTTAGTCTCCAATAATGTATATTCATTTATAATACCCAACAAAAAAAGTTTCGGTGTAAATTCCAACCTTTTTTTTCAAAATATTTTGCATTACCCACCAGATCTTTATCCAAAATGCTTTAACCTTCTTACAGGTCCACCAAATATGAAAATAAGTTGCATCTTCACAATCACACCGCCAACATTTAGCTTGTACATTAGAATACATACAGGACAACTTTTTTGGATCTAAATGCCATCTATAAAACATCTTATAAAAGTTCTCTCTAAGGTTTTGTGCTTGAGTAAATTTAACATTTCTAACCCAAATCTTTTCCCATGTCTCCATCATTATTGGTTCCTGAAAATTTCTAGCCCATTTAATCATACAGTCTTTAACCAGCTCTGATTCAGAATCTATCTCTAATGATACATTGTATAATCTTTTAATATGCATAATACCCTGGTCCCTGATTTGCTTTACCAAATTTTCTTCATTTTCCATAAAACCTGTTTTTTGATCCTCCCTCCATCTTGCTTGAAGTTGACCATATTGAAACCAGGTATAAATTATCCCTTCCTTCTTCAAAACCTCTAAGGGTTTAAGTTGTAGTTTACCCCTTTCTTTAAATAAAAGTTCTTTATATGTGATCACCTCCATCTTTTGCTCTATACTTATGTTTTCTATTGAATGTCTGGGATTTGCCCAAATAGGTATTTTATAATCCAATTTATATTGATATTTCTTCCAGACTCTCAACAAGGCATTTCTAAGCATATGACTTTTAAAAACTTTATCCACTTTCTTTTCATACAATAAATAAGCATGCCATCCATAAAGTAAATCATGTCCTTCTAAATTCAAAATTCTATCCTCTGTTAAATTAAACCAATCACTAATCTGAACTAATACCGAAGCTTCATAGTATAATCTTAAATTTGGCATTTTTAAACCATCTCTCTCCCGAATATCTTGTATAATTTTTAATTTAACTCTGGGTTTTTTACCTGACCATATAAAAGTGTTAAGACCTTTTTGCCATTCCCTCAGTTGTTCATCCTTCTTCAGCACCGGTATCATTTGGAACAAAAATAAAAACTTAGGTAATACATTCATTTTAATTGCTGCTATTCTACCTAATAAAGATAATTGTAACTTTTTCCAATCCTCCATTTCTTTCTGCACCTTTCGCCATAAGACTTCATAATTGTTTTTAAATAACTTTGTATTTGACCCAGCAATAAACACACCCAGATATTTAACTTTTTTAAGTATTTCAAATCCTGATATTTGTTGAAGCTCTTCTCTTTGATTGAAAGACATATTTTTAGTCACTATCTTAGTCTTATGTTGATTTATTTTAAATCCCGAAACTTTACCATATTGTTCTATCAATTCCAACATATATGAAACTGTATCTGTAGGTTGCGTTAGTGTAAGAACTAAATCATCTGCAAAAGCCCTCAACCTATAATCTTGCTGTCGAATTACTATTCCTTTTAATTCTTTAGATTCACGTATCTTTTTCAACAAAATTTCCAAAGATAAAACAAACAATAAGGGAGACAATGGGCAACCCTGCCGCGTTCCCTTTTCTATTTTAAAACTATCCGTTAAACTTCCATTAATAATTATTTGTGCATTTTGTTCCCTATATATTGCTTTAATTGAACTCATAAATTGCTCCCCAAATTGCATATTATCTATTATTTTGAATAAAAATTGCCAATTCAATCTGTCAAAAGCTTTCTCTGCATCCAAAAAGAAAAAAGCTGCGGGAATCTGATTATTTTTCTCCAAATATTCAACCAAATTTATTATTTGTCTCAAGTTATATTTCATATATCTCCCCTTTATAAACCCTGATTGATCATTATGGATTATTTGTTGCATAATTGGCATTAATCTATTTGCCAATACTTTAGCAAAGATCTTATAATCAGTATTTAAAAGTGAGATAGGTCTAAAATTTTCAGGTTTAACACAATTTTGGTCCTCTTTAGGAATCAGTGATATAAAAGCTGTTCTCCATGAGGGTGGGGTTTCTCCCCCAGATTGAATTTTATTAAAAAGCATCCTAAGCGGTTCCACCATTTCCATCTGCAAGTTCTTATAATAAATAGCTGTCAACCCATCCGTTCCCGGCGTTTTACCTACTTTTAACTGTTTAATTGCTAACATAATCTCTTCAGAGTTTATTGGTTGATTCAAACCTTCTCTTTGATCCAAAGTTAATTCCTGGACATCAACCTCTTTAAGATATCTATTTATATCTTGACCTTGTATCAAATCTCCTGCATATAATTTTGTATAATATTCTAAAAAAGCTTTTTTAATCAAATTTTGTTGATAAACTTCTTTGCCTTTATATTCCATCTTACTAATAATACGTGATCTTTGCTTTTTCCTTAACATATAAGCTAACCATCTACCTGGTTTATTAGCATTGCAAAATGTATTATGTTTGGCATATTGTAAATTAGTTGCAACTTGATTGGCCATTAACATATTAAATTGCTGTCTTAATATACCTATTGCTTCTTTAGCTCTTTTATCTTCTGGATTATCTATTAACAATTGTTCTTTCTTTTTTATTTCTTCCTCAATATCCTTCCGTTTCTTTGCCTGCTTTTGTCTATATTTATTATTCATGTATATCAACACTCCTCTCATATAAGCCTTACTTGCATCCCAAACCATTTCCATAGAAGTACCTTTATACATATTATTATCAAAAAACTCCTTCATATATTTTTTAAGTTCTTTAACATTTTCTTCATATCTAAATAAATTTTCATTTAATCTCCAAGACCTCCTTTCTTTTCTCTCCTGTTCTAATTCTAACCAAACTGGACTATGATCAGCTAGAGTCCTTGGAAATATCTTGACTTTCTTCACCCTAGAAAGGAAATCAGATGTTAGCAAAATAAAATCTATCCTAGAAAAGGATTGATGTCTATCAGAAAAAAAAGTAAAATCTTTTTCATCTGGATTCAATTCTCTCCAGACATCCCTTAATTCTAAATCATCCATAATTTCAAAAAAAGGTTTGGGTAATTTGGCACGCGAGGCAACTTTAGATATAGTCTCCTTATCCTTAGAAATATCAATTACTCCATTCCAATCACCCATCAAAATAATTGATTTGTAATCCCATTGTGATATTTTGGTATGTAAAAATTTATAAAAATTTTCTTGTTGCTGGTTCGGTGCATAAATTGCAATCAGGAGGATTGTTCCATTTTGAGTCCTCATTTCAATTGCTATATATCTTCCTTGATCATCCGCCTCTACCAAATTTGCTGTTATGTTCTTTTTTATATATACCACTATTCCATTTCTTTTTTCCAAAGACGATGCCACAAAGTGAGTCCCTAATTTAGCATTAATTAAGTATTTCTGATCTGATAATTTGATATGTGTCTCTTGTAAGCATACAACATCATTATTAAATTGTTTCAAATAATGATATATTTTCTTTCTCTTTTGTGGTGAATTCAAACCATTGACATTCCAAGACAAAAATTTAACTGACATCTTTGTGAGACTGAAGCACATGGAACATATTTTGAAGATCCTCTTTAACCTTGATCTTCGGTCTTGCTCCCCCCACAGCTTCTGATTTTGTATCCAGTTGTTGTTGTTGTTGTTGTTGTTGTTGTTGTTGTTGTTGTTGTTTAGTAGTTGATCTTGTCACACGTTGTGCCCTTGGTTGCTCCAGTTTTGCAAATTCCAATGGTCCTTCCAGTTGACTTAAAGGAAAAGGAAGTGATGTTAGATCCGATTGGTTCTGGTCATCTTGATTCTTAGATTCTCCAACCACTGCCTCAGCATATGTTAAAGACTGTTGCTTTCCTTTTCCTGCTTTTTTATCATCTTTCGGGGTGTTTTCCATTTTTAGCACACTACGATAAAATTCTCTTGCTTTCTCAATGGTATTCAGTCGGTACCTCTCTCCAGCATAATCCACTATTATGCCTACTGGTACGTCCCATCTGTAGAGTATTTGTTGTCTTCTTAATTCATCCACTAAAAAACCAAAATTCTTTCTGTCTCTGAGCATTTTTGGAGGAATCTCTTTCAGCACCTTAATTTCCTGCCCAGACACTTGTACTTTGTTATTGTAAGAAGCTTGCAATACATCATTTCTAATTTTTCTCTCAGTAAAGTAAATCACAACATCTCTTGGCAAATTTCTGTTTCTTGCAATCCATGAATTAACTCTGTAGACTTTATCCAAGTATCCAATTATTTCATCCTTTTTCCTTCCAACCACTGAGGCAATCACTTCAGCACATTTGTCTCTTAAGTTTTCCCGTCCATCTTCCTTCAACCCTCTCAGCCTCAGGGCGAACTCCATTGACCTGTATTGCATCATAATAATATCCCCTTCCATCCTGTCCGATTTGGTCTGGAATTCTCCCATCTTATCCTCCAAATCTTGAGTAACCTCACTGATTTCTTCCACTCTTTCATCAAGCTGCACAAGAATTTTAGACAAACCAGAAACAGCCAACAAAATATCTTCTCTTATTTCATCATGTTTCTCTTCAACAGTCTTTTTAATTTCATTTCTGATTTCTTTTACATCTTTTAAATCCTCCTCAAATTTCCTCATTCTCTCTTCTATTTTTTCTTCTATTTTGGCTGTTTGGGCAATCGCAATTTGCGTTATAAACTCCTTAAGCTCACTCATAAAGTCCTCTTTACTTGTGACCTCCCCCGGAAGTTGTGTCTTTTGAGTCACAGTAGAGACTGAAGGAGAAGCCCCTCCTGCTTTGGCTGATGCTGGCTTGGTTTGTTTAGAAGCCATTTTAGTTTCAAAGAAACTTTTTTCCTCTTCACCCCAATTTGCAATTACTTAGCCTTAAATGTCTCTAAATTCAGTCCAAATTATTTTAAATTGCTGCTTTCAATATCTTTCCCAGATTGCTGTCTTCTGGCAGCTTAGTTTCTCTTTAAGAATAGAAAAAAAAGTCCTTTTCAGTACTCACTTTCTCTTCTCAGCACAGTCCCGATACTCTTAATTGGATACTTCCTCTTTCAATTAGGCTCATTCAAACCAAGGTACACAGGAGTTAAGCTCTGTAACTTTGTTGCAAGCTCTCCTGCTCCACTCCGTCTGCTGCCGAAATCACTTAATCTTTGAATTTGCTTGCAGAGCTGGTCGCGTCCCTCTAATGCTGCTTATGCAGCAGCGCTTTGAGTCCGGAGTCTTTCCCCTAGGGAGCCCACCTTTCCAGCCCCTGTACTTAATTCCAGGGGCTTTTTGGGCGGCTCTACCTGCCGGGAAGCTCTCTGCCTTTCTCCTTTTCCCGGAGAAAGGACTGCAAAACTGCCAGACAGCTGTTTTCCGCTGTCAGAGGCGGTTTAACGGAGCTCAAAGCCGGCGACCTAACAAGAGGTCGTCAGCGAGGATCGCGGCGCCAAGCGGAAGTCCCATACATTCTGAAGTGATGTATCTTCCTTTTTATTTACTTTGAAGAAAAACTCCAATTCCTTTTCCATAAATTGTTGGAATTCTTTTTCATTTAGAATTGTTTGATTCAAAGTCCACCTATACTTTTTCTTTTGTCCATTCCATGTTATTATAATTGGATTATGGTCTGCCCAGAGATTTGAATCAATATTTATTTCTTGTATATTGTCTATTAAGTATGTTGACATCCATATCATGTCTATCCTGGACCATGGCAAGTGTCTATTTGAATAAAAGGTATATTGTTTTTCTTTCAAGTGTCTATTTCTCCATACATTTTATAAACTTAATTCCTCTATCATTGTGAAGAAAGTCTTCAGAAGTATTTTTCTGGGTTTCTTAATTATAATCCAAATTGACATCAATTACCGCATTAAAGTAATTATACATATATTTTCATATTCCAATTCTAATATTTTTGTGTGTAACTTCCCATAAAATTCTTCTTGTTTATCATTTGGTGCATATAGTGCTATTAATTTAGTGCTATTAATTTATATTTGGTGTATATAGCGCTATTAAGAGTATTTGTTTAAAGTTCATTCTTACTTCTACCATCAAAATCCTCCCTTCTTTGTCTGCAAATATTTGCTTAGGCTTTTACTTTTATGTATAATGCTATTGCTCTTTTGCTTTGTTGTATCAATGAAGTAAATAAAACTCCTAATTTTGAATATTCTAATACTTTTGTGTGTTGTTTTCTGATATGTACTTCTTGTAAACATATAATATTCATCTTTAATTTATTTAATTTGTTTAATTTGTTTAAAATCTATTCCTTTTTGATGCCAAATTCAACCCATTTACATTTACATTTATTGATATTGCTTTTATTTCTTCTTCCATCTTTTACTTATTACTAACTTTTGATCTAGTCGCTCTTATCTCTATTTGCTCTTTTGCATCTTTTGCTCTTGCTCCTTCTCTCATTGCTCTTTCTTCCTGTTCTTTTGTTCTTTCTTCTATCTCTGTTACACTTCCCTCTTGGTATCCAGTCTCTCTTGCTTCTCCCGCTTTCCCATCTTCTAATGGTCCCCAAAATTGCTTGTAAAATACTTTTGCTTTTTCAATGGAATCTAATCTATGTCTTTGTTCTTGCCATGTCACCAATATTCCTTCTGGTATTAGGCACCTAAAACTCACTCCTTTTGTAAATTAAAAGTTTTGTTAAGAAATGATATTCTTTCTTCAAATCTCTGACTCTTCTAGGTTTTGTCTCAACACCACTATCTCTTTATCTTTTTATTTCATTGCAGTGTTTCTAGTTAATTGTAGTATCTCTGTTTTTATCATTTTCTTTGTGAATCTTACATGGACTTCTCTTGGTAACTTATTTCTCATTGCATATCTTATGTGTACTCTAAATACCTCATCCATTTCATTTAATATCTACTTCTTGGATTGTTCTATCACTTCTGCCAACATCTCTGCCATCACATCCAGCAAATTTCCCCCTTTCTCTTCCTCTATATTTTGAAATCTTAAATAATAATCAGATTGATCCATCTTGAGATAAATGATTGTTCACTCTTGATTTTTGTCCACTGATGTCAATTTTTCTTCTAATTTTTCCACTTTATTTTCTATCAAATCCACCTTTTTCTCTACTTTTTGAATTCTTTCTTCATTTTTCCCAATCATCTCCTTCTCTTCTTTTAAGTCTTCTTTCAAATCATCATGAAGCTTCTGTATAAGAGCCTTGGTGGTGCAGTGGACTAAACTGCTGTTAAGTAGCACTTAGCTGCCTGCAATTACTGCGAGTTCAAATCTCACCAGGCTCAAGGTTGATTCAGCCTTCCGGTAAAATGAGGACCCAGACTGTGGGGGCAATAAGCTGACTTTGTATTAAAAAAAAAGAACACCGCTTTGGGGGGGGCAAAGGCCCTACTAAGCAGGTATATACAAAAGTATGAAGGCTATTGTTTAATGCATTGTAAGCTGCCCTGAGTCTCCGGAGAAGAGCGGCATATAAATCAAACCAATAAATAAATAAATAAATAAATAATTTTTTAAATCCATCGTTTCTGATGTTTTTAGTATTTCTGTCATAGAGGGACTTGCTGCTGATTGCAGATGTGCTGTAAATTTCTTCATCCCATAACACTGTATATCCCAAATTTATAATCCACTTATGGTTACTATTTGTAATCCAAATGTCTAATTCACCCTGATGGATGAACTAGAAAAAAGAAAAAATATAAAAAGAAAAATTGTAGTAAAATCCGACCCCTCCCCCCCCCCCCCCAGAAAAGATATCCAAAAATAAAATCTGGCACACAAAAAAAGAAAAGAGAAAAAATATAGAAAAAATCCAGAAGATAGAATTTTTTTTTATATAAACTATTATCCTTCTTCAGGCTCTTCTTGCCTGAACCACCAGTATCTTTTTTCACTCACTCAGAGAAGAAGAAAAAAAAGACAAAAGAAAAATATTTATCCACACTTTGTTCCACCACCAGATAGTAGACCAGAAAAAAAAAAAAAACCCAGAAGAAAAGCAAAAGAAGGAAGAATATCCAAAACACTAATTCCAAAACAAAGTACTTCAAAAGACTCAAAAAGACAATAAGAAAAATAAAAAATCAAAAAGTAAAAATAAATTCAGCACTCCATTCTCTTCATTCCTTTCCAGTATGTCTTTCTCTCTTCAACATCTGTTTTCATATCAGTACAACCAGGTTGTCAAGGTCAACTTTAAGTTTTATAGTTAAATCAGTCTTTTTAAAGTCTTTTCTTTTTTTGGCCACTAGATGGCACTGCAGTATAACAAAACTATACATTTCCAAGCTTCAATTCTTTTAATCCATTTCTATTCACTTTAAATTCATTTATAATTATTCCATCTTTCTCAAAATAATCAGTCAATTTTCTAACTGTTCATAATTTCAAGTCCACTCTTTTAAATCAATTTCCAATCAGTTTTTCAATTTATTTGGTGATGCTGGCCACGCCCCTTCACCAACAGTACCTTCTAAGACTCAGGAATCTGCATTCCACGCTGTTCCAATTCAATAAATAAAGTTTGCATTTGCAGCTAATTTTTCTTCACATTCTCTTGTGGTAACAGTCTGGCTCTGTACAATTGTCTCAATAATTGCACAATATTGCATTCTGACACACTTATGTGCACACTTCTTAATTTCACTCAAACCTCCTTTGCAGTTTCTAAATTAGCTGCATTCAAGAATTGTTCATCTTCTAAACTTACGATGATGTAGGCCAGTGCCTTATCATGCTGCCTTTGATCTGCTGCTGCTAACGGCTCCTATATACTGACATCTTTTTAATTACAATATTTTGGTTTTTTGGTAATGGCATTTAAAATATTTAAAATATACTTCATGTTATGTACATTTGATGCAAGCTAGAAAATTATAATAGGCATTGCTAGAGAAAATAAATTATGATTAAAATGCACATTATTTTGTGAAAACATTGGTGTATTTGTACGGGGTGAGAACAACTGCATATTTATGTTTGTGCAAAGATGAAACATTAACATATTTAATGCCACATTTCTAGTTCATTTTTGAGTAGAGAAACCTCTCCAGTTTCTCTAAAAGCCATTAAAATATTTAGTCTACATAATTGAATTTTTGAAGTTGAATTTTTGAATCATTGTTTTGTGCTATTTTTAAATGTAGGCACATAGAAAAGTAGCCTTTCGGGAAGAAAGCCAATAAACATTAAAATTGGATTTGTGTTCTTGATTGTGGTGGTAGGAACTGTGGCCTTCTGGATATTGTTGGAAACGCTGTCTGATTATATTGTATATGGCTATACATTAGCTAGCTGTTGTTCATTCCTGGTCTAATCAAGTGAAACTCTGATCTGTAGTTTATGTTTGCTCCCATATCAGGATTACAGTTAGGGGAAATTATTTATATTGTCTTCAGTCCATCCAGCCATGCTTTTTTCCCTCTCTGCTGATTAAGCAGCACAGTCAGCCTGACCTCTGTGCTTTTTTCTGCCATATACAAATACCTCCATTCTTCTTGGCTATTGCATGCTCTGGTGGGCATCCTTCTCTGCCTCACTAGTAGGGCGTATCAAATTTTACAACTTTCAATTTCCAAACATTAGGAGTGGTCAAAAGTTGTGACTACATAAACATCATAACTTTTAAATATTTTGTTTGTTCCATTTCTAGGGCATATCAAATTTTTCAACTTTCAATTTCCAAACATTGGAAACAAAAGTTATGACATGCCTTGAGAATTGTAATGATATTTTGGTTACTTTAATATGATTTATATGTGCTTGGTAAATAACTACAGAAACATCATAACTTTTTAACATTTTGTTTGTTTCATTTCACAGGTTCAGCTGTCCTTCTCTTTTTGTTAAATGTTATTTTGTTTGAGAGTGTTAATACTGCTGGTCTCGTTTCCTGTGAGTGTGATAACTGATCTGTAATGGCTTCTAAAAAAAGGAAAAGACTAGAAACATTCACTCATATGAGCAATTAATTGGGACTGGCAAAGATTTGTTGCCGTCTGAACTCCCAACACTGAAAAATATTCTCAGATATGGCCTACTGTTAAGAGAAAATAGTAGTGATGATTTTAGAAACTAACCTAAAACCAATCTTGCAAGAGACATATATCCAAAAGTGCTTGAAAAGTGGAAACGAGCAACGAGTTATTTTGTGACACCTGTTGTAAATTCACAAGTGACAATCTTGAACAAAATTCATGAGAAATTGAAATTGAACCACTGGAAATACATGGCCCACCTGATCTGCTTGGGTGAGAGTCAACGGGAGGTTTGGAGGGCTTCCACATTCTTGTGGTTGGTCCAGACTTTGAATGGTAACACCCACCCCCTTCCAGCAGATGTTGCCACATCAATAATGCCCATCATACCGCAAATGCCTCCTTCTCCCAGATAGCCCACCTACATTCTGTGTCACTTAATTTCTGGGATGTGTAAGCACACAGTTGTAATCTCCCCTGGTCACTGACTTGCAAGAGGACCACTGCTATGGCTACATCGCTGGCATCAGCCTGTATCACAAATGGCTTTGCCGGGACTGGATGTTTTAGCACCGGCTCCCTTCCAAACAATGATTTCAATGCTTCAAATGCCTGTTGACATGCACTATCCCACTGTATTGGATGCCCTAGACGTGGCCTATTAACCAGATGTTTGGTTTTTAAAATATCAGTTAATGAAAGTGCAACTCATGCAAAGGATGGGATAAAGTGTCGATAAAAGTGCAAATCCCAAAAAGCTTTGCATTTGCTTTCTCATTCGTGGGGCCTGCCAATCTAATACTGCCTGCATTTTTGCGGCGTCCATCTCCACCCCTTTTGAGAATATGCAGAAGCCTAAATAGTCCAACTGAGACTTGTGGAATTCACATTTGGATTGTTTTACATACAATTTAGCTGCTAATAGTTTCTGTAAGATCTGGTGTACCAATGTGACATGCTCTTCTAATGTCTTGGTGTATATTAGAATGTCATCCAGGTATACAAGAATGCTGTTATATAAATGATCTTGTAACACTTCGTTAAGAAGCTGCATGAATCCAATTTGGATTGCAAGGCGCTCCTTGCAATCCAAATGGCATTACTTCAAACTGGTAACTGTTAAACAGTTATCAGTTTAGTAGGCCTCCGGTAGGTCTAATTTTGTAAACACCATCCCTCTGCCAACCGTGTCAACATATCCTTCATTAACGGGAGTGGATACAGGTGCTCTATGCATACCGCATTCAGACCACAAAAATCAACACAGAAGCATAGGACGCCGTCTTTCTTCTCCTTAAAGAGAACTGGAGCTGCCACCTTAGACTTGGCCAGCTCTATGAAACCCTGTTTCAGGTTTTTCTCTATATAAGTTCTTATAGCCGCCATTCTTGCGGTGTCACTGAGTACATTTTGGGTTTAGGTAAAAAAGCTCCTGGAATTAACTCAATAGCACAATCAGTGGCTCGATGGGGAGGTAGGATATCGCATTCTTGTTCACGGAACACCTCTTTAAGATCATCATACACTGTGGGGTAGCCTATTGGCTCTGCGGCCGCCCTACTGTCTTCAACCTCTGTTGGATTGTTCACATGGGGAGGTGGATCAGGTCCCACTCTTATTCTTAGATGTCGGCAACACCTCCCCCCACCACCAGATAGTTGGGCCCCATTTATCGAGCCATGTGAGGCCAAATACGACCTCCTCTATTATGTTGGGTACCACCACAAATCTTATGCGCTCTTGATGAGCCCCCTGTCAGCTTTGGAAGGCATATTATTTATTTATTTATTTATTTATTTATTTATTTATTTATTTATTACATGTATTTATATGCCGCCCTTCTCCCGAAGGACTCAGGGCGGCGAACACAAGTTAAGAAACATGTACAATAAAATCGTATTTTAAATCAAATAACTAATTAATGATAAATAATAAACCCAGAATCAGAGTCAGCCTATTTGCTTGAACAGCCAAGTCTTCAGCTCCCGACGAAAGGAGCGGAGATCAAGAGCCGTCCGGAGCTTGGTAGGTAATTCATTCCAGAGGGTGGGAGCACCCACAGAGAATGCCCTACCCCTGGGCACCGCTAGATGACATTGGCTTGCCGTCGGGACCCTGAGGAGAGCGGCCCTATGTGAGCGAACAGGACGGTGGGAAGCAGGCAGGAGAAGGTCCTGTAAATATCCTGGACCTAAACCATGTAGGGCCTTATAGGTGAGAACTAGTACCTTGAAGCGGACCCGGAGAACCACTGGTAACCAGTGCAGCTGACGCAGGAGGGGTGTTATATGGGAGTAATGAGGGGCTCCTGTAACAACCCATGCAGCTACATTCTGGATCAGCTGGAGTCTCCGGGTGCATCTCAGGGGCAGGCCCATGTAGAGGGAATTGCAGTAATCCAAGCGGGAAGGCCAGAAGTTTCAATGCTGTCACCTCCTCATGTGTGGGAAAGTAGGAGGGGGGGATTTAGGAGACGGGGTTAGTAGACATAATAGCATTCTTCCTGTCGGTCAAGGTCAGGGAGATCCAGCATCTGAAGAAGGAGTGGTCAAGGGGCTGGGTCGAGATGGAATGGACATTGATTGGAGCACATGATCTATAAGGGAGAAAGGTGATGGTTTTGGGTGCTTTGACTTGAAGGAAAACCCGGGCTTTTCAGATTCGGGATTTCCCAGACATGCCAGCTTAGCTATTCAAGTAAAGGGAACTTTGGAAAATGCTTTATTCTGTGTTTTTACTTGGAGTTGGGGATTTACTGGAACACTGACATTATTCCGAATCTCCTTAAAGGCTAAAGGCACCCTGAAAGGGGGCTATCGGAGTTGCTGAACCCCAGCATCTACCTAAACTCTGGGTGGTGCGAAGACTCAGTGAAGGTGGAGGAGAAAGAAGAGAGTGGAGAAGGGAATTACTGACCCCTTGCTTTCTCCCTCTGAAGAAATGGGACGGGCCATGGAGGCTGCAGAGGAAGCCTTTCATCTCAGGGCTCAGTCCAAGGCATCAGAGTCCTGGAAGAGTTGCCAGTCCAAGGGAGGGGAGGGGAATTGAAGTCGCCCAGCAAGCAAGACTGGAGAATGGGGATGGCTGTGGGATCCGGTGACTCCCGGGACTGGGATCGGCCACACCCAATGCAGATCCAGTCCTTAACTGGACTCCCTAGTGGTTTCATGGATGGAAGAGGGGAGTTACGCACCCTCTTCCCAACCCCTTGCAGTGAGATGGTGGCTAGCACAACCTACATTCACTACATTCACTTTCCCCGGTCCGGGATATGGAGGAGGGGTTAGGGTGCAACCCCCCCTGGCCAGGTCCACAACAGGAGGGGTGGTGCAGCATGGCCATCCTGCAGCAGTGGAGCACCAGGCACAGCCAGCATACAGTATGCAAAACCCCTTGTTTCGGGCCCCTCGTCAGCCTGCCTTTTCGCTACCTCCTGTGGAGAGCATACCAGCTGGATGGGGGTTTTATCCCAGCCAGGGATGGTCCAGTGCCAGTAGTATCCCACGCCATCTGTTACAAGCTTTCAGGGATCTCCCTGGCCCCCCTCCTATGCCTCAATGATCCTGGCACCATGGGGGGGGGGCTAATCCAGCAACCAGTTGGAGTGCCCCCCCTCCAGCACAACAAACATCTCAGCAGCCAGGCCCCCTCCCCCAGCAGCTAACGACACAAACCCCCCCTTTCCAGCCCAGCAAGTTTTACAGCAGCCTGTTGGAATGCAACAACCAGGGGCAGCCCTGCAATAAATTCTACCCCAACCAGCTGTGGCCGGGCCCCCTCCACCTGCGAGGCCAACACCACCCCTTTTCAGAACAACCTTTGATGGGACGCCAGCCAAGTTAGCTTACTTCCTCAGCAGGGTCTGGGCTTATGTGGATCAGTATGGGGACCTATACGAATCAGAATGGGACTTAGTTTTGGCAATCTCAGATGGGATGAATGAGGAGGAGGTCTCTGAATGGATAGCCAGCTGCACAATGAGGGTGCTGCAGAACTGAATGATGCCAATGGATTTATCACACTGCTTGGTTTCCGATTTGACGACCCAGACCGCATAAATGAAAGCGAAGCCACACTAAAGATCATGAAGCAAGGTAATCAACCTATAAAAGACTTTGTATGGGACCTTAGACGAGTTGCAGGGAATCTGGGTCATTGGCCTGACTGCATACTCCTACACTACTTTAAAGAAGCTATTGACCCAGAAGTCAGAAAAGCCTGTGGGATCTGGGGGTTGCCTGAGCATGACTGGTAAACCATGTCTATTACTATAGAGAAATCTACCCCACCCCCAGCAAAATTCCAGCAGAGCAGCTGCCTCGCAGAGCGTTATCTAGGAAGCCCATTTCAAAGGCTACTAATTTCACCCCCCTCAGCTGGAGGGGGGGCGATTAAGTGCTATCACTGCAGACAAACAGGACATCGAGCTTCTCAGTACCTGGCCCCTGTCCCAATTCCAAAACAATGCCCCACCACAGCTGCACAAGGCAGGAGAGCTCCAAGGAAGGCCCCAGACACCAGCCACTTTGCCAGACAAGCTGTTGAAATTCTCCTCCCCACTAAAGAGAGTGAGGACCCTCTGGCAAAAGAAGCCCCTCCCATGGTGGTTAGCGGAGACAAAGACCCGATGGTGAGTGCACCCATCTCCCCTTCAAAATTAAAGTAAAACTGGTGCTGCCAGAAACAGGGAAGCAAGTAGAACTCCCAGCAATAATAGATACCAGCTGAACCAGATGTCTAATCACCCTTAAAGTTGTAGAACAATTGGGGATCAGGACAACACCCTTAAAGCTGCCCTGAGTCCCTGGAGAAAGGTGGCATATAAACTGAAATAAATAAATAAAAATAAATAAATAAATAAATAAATAAATAAATAAATAAATAAATCACCAATTAAATTTCACCAGGTGGATGGAATGTTAATTGGGGGAGTCCCTGCCACCCATATTACCAAACTGATTAAACTAGAGATGGGGAAACATCATGAACTCATACAATTTATAGTAACCCCAAAAATGTCAGAATCTATCATACTAGGCTTGGCTTGGCTGGACAAATGGGGCCCCACCATCACATGGAACGATGGATACCGAAAAATCAGAATAGCAGTTTGTCTATCACCCCCTAGCCCTCACCCCAAACAGCAACCTACCCATAATGGCCAGGAGCCAGAAACAGCAGCAGCTTGTTCAGACGTGCCTCCAGGCGAATACCAGATCCCTAAAGTATATGCAGACTTAGATGAAGCTTTCAGTGAGAAAGAATGTAACCTCCTCCCCCCTCATCGGCCCATAGACTTCCCCATCAAATTACAACCGGGGGCTAAATTACCAAAACCTAGAATGTACTCCATGACACCCGCTGAGATGACTGAGTTGAGGAAGTAGTACATTGACACCAACCTAGCCAGAGGGTTCATCAAGCCTGCAAAATCCAGCATGGCCACCCTAGTACTGTTTAAAGAAAAGAAAGATGGTACCTTAAGATTATGTGTTGATTTTAGATCCGTTAATGCCATTTGCATACAAAACACCTACCCCCTCCCACTGATGAAGGACTTGCTAAACCATCTCTTGAAAGGAAAAATTTTCACCAAGCTAGATCTAAGAGAAGCCTACTACCGAGTTCGCATAAAGGAGGGAAACAAATGGAAGACTGCTTTTAACTGCCTCTTGGGCAGCTTCCAATTCCAGGTTATGCCTTTTGGACTCCAGGGGCCCCCCATGGTCTTCATGCAACTGATCAACGAAATTTTGCATGAGCATTTATATCGGGGGTTCTTGTTTATCTCAATGACATTCTTATAATCAGCAAAAATATGGAAGACCACGTCAAATTGGTCAGACAAGGATTGACTAAGCAAGAACGGAGAACTGCGCTGAAGGAGATTATTGGGGCAAAACAAAGTGAAGAGTGACAGAAAAGAAGAAATAGAGTGACACTGTGACTGAGGCAACCATTTTGGACTTTTAGAAAATATAAAAATAAAAGAAGAGCTCCTTTTAAAACTTTGAAAATTACTAAGGATATAAGGAGTGAACTTGAGTAAGTTAAGACTGGATAGTGATACTAGAACTCAGTGATCGGATCTGGTGACAACTATAACTTATTGTTTGAAATATAGATAATAGAAATAACTGGAATAAGTGCAATATTTAAAAAAAACTTTATAAACTTATATATAGCCTTAATAGAATAATTATAGAAGATTAAGAGTATTAATTTACTAATGAATTGATTACTGATTAGACTGTATTGCTCTCTTGTTCTCCTTCCCTTTTACTTTTCCCTTCATTTATTGGTTAAATGATTAAGTGAGTTCTTTAAAATTTTAGTAACTTTGGATTAATTAAGTATCAGGACTATTTGATTAGATTAGAACAGACAGTGACCAAGTATATTAGAGTTTATATTTCTATATTTATATTTATATTTTCGAAACTATAACTTTTAGAGTAAAATAAAGACTGCAACTGTTAACAAATTAGTTCAAACTATACGAGATTGGAATGGAAATTGATATTTATACATAGTTATTACATACAATAATATTGGATGCTGGTTTGGGAAAGAATAGACAAAATATTAGAAAAACAACATAAACTTTTGAACGGTATGACATCAACTATAACAACGACAGGGAAAACTGGGAAAAAAATTATTACATTACCAAGTGGAATGATGGCTTCCCCAATAGCACAAAAAACTTTAGATACTATGTTTCCAACTGAAAAACAAACCCTACCATGACAATGCAGACCGTGCAGACAACTTTAGTATCTATACAGGAAACAATGTTAAAAATGCAGGAATGCATGGCAAAGAATTATGAACAAACCAGAAAGGATTTAGACAATGTTAAAAATGCCGTCAAGGATGACATTCAAAAGTTGGATGGAAAAGTAGACTTATTCCAAGAACTGATCCTAAAGAACGAACAACGGATATCAGTGATAGAAGAGAAAACAGAACAGGTAGAGGAGAAAATAGAATTATTAAATGGAAAAATGAAATGTCTCAACAAAGAATTGGAAAGCATGGTGGCATGACTTGAAATGGAAAAAGCAGATTTTTACTTGAGGTTCCAAAATATTAAAGAAGAGAGAGACGAAATATAAGTGAAGTAATGGCAGAAATACTTGCAAACATACTACAATGGGATAAGGATGAAATAATGAAGGAACTTGAAGAGGTATACTGTGTGCATACCAATTATGCCAGACAACATAAACTCCCCTGAGAGGTCCATGTAAGATTTGCAAGAAAGAAAGTGAGAGACACAGTTTACAAAATAACAAAAGATGAATCGATATATTACAAACAAAAAGAAATAATTACGCTAAAACAGATCCCGAGACGTATTACAGAATGGAGGAGAGAGTATGGATTTCTCACATCAATACTAAATAAAAAGCAAATTCTGTTCAGAATTTGATGGGTTATACCAGAAGGGATGCTAGTAACGTGGCAAGGGAAAAAGATAAAGGTGGATACCATAGAGAAAGCATAAAATTTACATGATCAAGTGATTGAGGCAGAAAGAGCTAATGGCAGAAGCGAAGAATTAGAAGGGAGAAATAGACCCAGGAAAGCCACGGAACAGCAAGATCAATCGTTTGAGGGGAGAAATAGTAGAAAAGAGATGCAGGAAGAAAGTGAAGAATTGGAAGAAGAAGGAGTAACAACGAGAGCAATGAATGAAGCGAAGAAGAAAGACAAGAAGTAATAGGAAATAATATTTAGAATAGGCTATGGATTCTAATCTAAAAATTATTTCATTAAATATTAATGGACTAAATTCAATAGTTAAAAGACATCAGATATTTAAGAAGTTAATTAGAAAAAAGTTAGATATAATATGTATACAAGAAACACATATAAGAAGGCAGGATGAAAGGTACTTGCAATGTAAAAAATTAGGAAAGGTTTATACATCTTTGGCTGAGGAAAAAAAAGAGGGGTAGTAGTATATGTTAAGGAGAAGGTAGAAAATAAATTGATACATGCTGATTTGGATGGAAGAATTTTGATAATAGAAATAAATATTAAAAATAGAAAAGTATTGTTGGTAGTATTATATGCACCAAGTAATGGTCAAAAAGAATTTTTTCAAAAAGTACATGGGAAAATAATTGAACAAAATATCGAGTCTATTTGTTTACTGGGGGATTTGAATGCAATAGCGGATTTGAAAAAAGACTACAAGAATAATCAAAATAATAAAAAGAAGAGAAATTTACTACCTAATACATTTTTTAATTTAACAGAGGAACTAGATTTGATAGATATCTGGAGGTTTCAGAATCCAAAGGAGCAGAAATTCACCTACTATTCTAGTCCACACAAATCCTGGTCAAGGATTGATATGATATGGATCTCTAAGATCTTAATCCAGGAAGTTGAAGCGGTAGATATTGGAATAAATGAGTGGGCAGACCATAATCCAATATCAATAGAATGGAAAGGGCAAGTACCAAAAAAAGGTAGATGGATGATGAACATACGAACACTTAAGGAGAAGGAATATATTGGAAAATTAGAAAAAGAACTTAAATGGTTCTTCAAAAATAACAACAAAGATCAGACATCCCTACAGAACTTATGGGACACTACAAAGGCCTATATTAGGGATATAACTATTGCCTATAATAGTAAAAAGAAAAAAGAAAAGGAAAGGGAGCATAATAATATACAAGATGAAATTAAAATAAGAAGACACCAGGGATCCCAGTAGAATTATATAAAAGTTTAGGTGAAATTTTGAACCCAATTCTCTTGGAAGTTTACAATGAGGCTTTAAAAGAAGCAAAAATACCAGATACTTGGAGAGAAGCCTATATTTCATTGATTCCAAAAGAAGAGGCAGACACCACCCAGATTAAAAATTATAGACCGATTTCATTATTAAATTTGGATTTTATGAACTTATTGGCAAATAGAATAAAAATAATACTTAACCGGAAAATACATGCAGATCAGAACGGATTTCTACCAGGTCGGCAAATTAAAAATAATCTAAGGACAGTTATGAATGTAATTGAATATTATGATAAACATCTGGAAAAACAGGTAGCCCTGATTTTTCTGGACGCACAGAAGGCATTTGACCGAGTCAATTGGAACTTCATGACCCAACAAATTAAAAACGTGAAATTTGGTGAGAAATTTGGAGAATTAATTTTGTCAATTTATACTAAACAAAAGGCAAGAATAGTAATTAATGGAGAAGTAACAAAATTTTTCAGAATAGGTAGGGGAGTAAGGCAAGGGTGCCCACTTTTGCTGCTACTATTTATATTAACTCTAGAAAACCTGCTTCAGAGAATAAGAGCAAATGGAGATGTAAGGGGGCTTAAAATAAAAGGAGAAGAATACAAGGTCCAAGCGGATGACCTTGTGTTCTTCTTAGAAGATCTACTATCAACAGAACCCAATCTAATGAAGGAAATTGAAAAATTTGGAAAAGTTGCAGGTTTGAAAATTAATAAGGATAAGACCAAAATATTAACAAAAAACTTAACAAAAAACAGATAGAGGAATTAGAGAAACAATCTGGATTAAAAGTAGTTAAGAAAATAAAATATCTAGAAATAAACCTAACAAACAAGAATATTGATATAAAGAAAAACAATTACGATGGAATGATACATCAAATTGAAAATGATTTAGAAAGATAGGGAAATTTAAACATTTCATTTCTAGGAAGGATAGCGGCTCTGAAGATGAACATCCTGCTGAGGCTCCTCTACCTATTTCAAACTATTCCAATGAAATTGGAGAAAAAATTCTTTAGTAATTTAAATAAAATCATGTCTAAATTTTTATGGGAGAGCAAAAAACCCAGGATATGTTTGAACACACTACAGGATGATAAACTTAGAGGAGGTTTTGGTTTCCCGGTGTGGGAGAAATACTATAGGGCAGCATGCCTGATATGGATAAAAGAATGGGTTAATTTAGACAATCAACGGTTATTAAACTCGAGGGGCATGATTTAATGATGGGGTGGCACGCCTTCCTGTGGAAGACCGGGAACAAAATATACCAACACTTCAACAATCATATAATTAGGAGAGCATTAATTGGCATTTGGTTGGAAATAAAGAAAAAATGTTATACGAAGGTTCCCGGGTGGTTTTCCACAGTGGAGGCAGTTATGCACCCAAATACCATATCTCTTCATAGGATTATACAGTATAGGGACCTACTAGATTCAAATGGACTATTAAGAACACGCCAGGACCTTAGAGATGCGGGAATGGAATTGGATTGGTGACCCTACCTTCAAGTACAAAATAGGTATAGGAAAGACAGGGACGAAGGAGGAATTGATGTGAACCCTAATAGGCTAGATAAACTACTGGAAGTGAAAGAAGGGAAGTTAATATCCAAAATATACAAATATTTACTAGAATATATAATCAAAGGACAAATGATTGCCTGGAATAGAAACATAGGTAAAAAACTTCAACTAGAAGAGTGGAAAAAGATTTGGGAAAACAACATTAAAATAATGAAATCAGTATCTTACAAGGAAAACCAATATAAGATGTGGTATAGGTGGTACCTTGCCCCCTCAAGACTAGCACAAATGTACCCTAATTTGGATCCGAAATGTTGGAAATGTAAACAGGCCCGAGGAACTTTTTATCATGTATGGTGGCTATGCCCCAAAATCAAGGCATACTGGGGGAAAATTAGAACTTGGATATTACAAATTACAGGAAAAGAAATAGAATCAGACCCAGATATTTTTTTATTAGGAATATATAAATAAAATATTAGAAAAGAAATGACATATTTGATACATCATATAATTACGGCGGCCAGAATAGCAATTGCACAAGTTTGGAAGATGGATCGTTTGCCAACTGACCAACAGATAATACAAAAAATATATGCATGTGCGGAATCAGATCAACTAACATTGAAATTAAAGGATAAGGAAAGCTCAAAGTATTTTAAGGTATGGGACAAGTGGTACATTTGGATTAAGTGAAAAGAAAGTGGAGAAGGATATACTTAGTAAAGTATAAAGATAATCTTGATGAGTATTAAATCTTACTTTTCTTTCAGTGAGTTTTAAATTAAGAATTTAATTGGGAGTGTATTTCCATGCTTATTTCATATAAATACTAACAATGAATTCACCGTCATGAGGATGAATGTGGGACTAGGTTATGAAATATATAATGTGTAGAAGAGAAGAATATATATAGATATGTAAAAGAATAGAAATGAAATCAAATATAAGATATGATCTATGTATATGAATATTTTATTATGGTTTTAATTATTTTTGTAATTATTAATTTAATGAAGTTTGTTTTAAAAATTAAAAAAAAAGGAAGACTGCTTTTAACTGCTGCTTGGGCAGCTTCCAATTCCAGGTTATGCCTTTTGGACTCCAGGGGCCTCCCATGGTCTTCATGCAACTGATCAATGGAATTTTGCATGAGCATTTATATTGGGGGTTCTTGTTTATCTCAATGACATTCTTATAATCAGCAAAAATATGGAAGACCACGTCAAACTGGTCAGACAAGTGCTGAAAAAACTCCTAGCAGCCAAACTTTATGCAAAGTTGTCCAAATGCGAGCTCAATAAGGAGGCCTTGGACTACCTGGGATACAGGGTGTCGAGTCAAGGGATTGAAATGGACCCAGAGGAAGTGAGGGCAGTGCTGGACTGGCAGCCCCCACGCACCCGTAAGCAACTCCAGAGCTTCCTGGGGTTTGCAAACTTTTACACACAATTCATCCTTTCCTTCGCTGAGGTCACACTCCCTTTGACAGAATTGCTAAAAACTGGCCCATCTCCAACCAGGTCAAAACATAGCCAGCCCCTAGCTTGGACAATGGACTGCCAAAAAGCCTTTGAACGGTTAAAGCGCCTATTTGTGGTGTAGCCAATCCTACAGCATCCTGACCCAAATAAGCCCTTTGTGGTTCAGGTGGACGCAAGTGATGTTGCGGTGGCTGCTGTTCTACTGCAAAGGGTCTCCCGAAACAATCTAATACTGTGTGCTTACGTATCAAGGAAGTTAACGGACACTGAGCGCAGATGGGCTATATGGGAGTAAGAGGCATTTGCGGTGCAATGGGCTCTCCTATCCTGGAGACACTTCCTGGAGGGGTTTGATGAGCCTTTTGAGGTTTGGACTGACCACAAGAATCTCGAGGCTCAAGGAAACTTTCTCCCAAGCAAGTTCGTTGGGCTCAATATTTCAAACACTTTAACTTTAACCTGAAATACATCCCAGGGGATAAAAACCTTCTGGCTGATGCTCTTTCTTATAAGCCCCAGTTTGACAGCTGACAGGAAGAGATAGTTCATGCCATGATCTTGGAGAGTCAGCCAGCCGCCCAAGCCCACACCAGAGCGCAAACGTGCCAGGGTTCCAACCTTCCCAAAGACAAGTTGATTCCTGGTTCAAGGAAAACCAGGTGGACCTAACCCTAAGAGACAGGATGGCATGGAAGGGGAGTAAACTTTACATGCCCCGCAGCCTGTGGCTCTTGTTGCTAAAGAGAAGTCATGATTCTCTACTAGGGGGCCACTTTGGATTTTTAAAAACCCTCCATTTGACTAGGAGACAATTCTGGTGGCCAAAGATGAAAGCTGATGTGGAAAACTATGTGAGGAGCTGCACCACCTGTGCCACTATGAAATCCCGACCAGGGAAGCCCCCTGGACTTCTCCAGGCTGTGGCCGAACCAACCAAGCCCTGGGAGGAGATTGCGATGGACTTCATAGTTGAGCTCCCTGACAGTGGGGGTAACCGGGTTATTTAGACTGTCATTGATTTATTCTCCAAGCAAGCACACTTCACTGCCTGCAGCGGACTACCCTCAGCCAAGAAACTGGTGAAGCTGTTTGTGAAACACATCTACAGGCTACATGGAGTCCCAAGGAGAATAATATCAGACTAGGGGGTCTAGTTTACCGCTAAGTTCTGGAGGGAGTTTCTGCGATCCATTGGGTCATCCCAGGGACTTAGCTCAGCTTTTCACCCGTCGACTAATGGATCGGCTGAAAAATTGAACTCGATGGTAGAGCAATACATTAGGTGTTATGTAAATTATCAACAGGAGAACTGGGCGGACTTGCTACCATTCGCAGAAGTGGCTTATAATAATGCAGTACACAGCAGTACTGGGTTGACTACTTTTCAGATAACTACGGGCATGGATTTTGTGCCGATGCCTGAGTTGCCTAGAGAGCCGCCTACTTCTATGTCCCTAATGGAGTGGATAACCTCATTGAAAAAGGGCTGGGAGAACACAAAAAAAGCTTTAGCTGAGTCAGTGGAATGATATAAGGCCCAGGCCAACAAACACCAGTCCCTCCAACCACCGTTCCGAATAGGCGATAAGGTGTCAACCAAGTACCTAAGATTGAAAGTACCCAGCAAGACATTTGGACCCAAATTCATAGGTCCCTTCCTTATAGTGATAATTATTAACCCAGTGACTCTCCAACTTAGACTCCCTCTTATATTAGGGAAAGTACACCCCGTTTTCCACAGTAGTTTATTGAGACCTATCAGAGAATCTAACCTAAGACCCTTGCCAGCTGCTCCACCTCCTCCTTTGGTAGTGCAAAGGGAGACTCGTTATGAGGTGAAGAAAATCCTGGACCCCTCTACAGGGGTTGCTTATAATATTTGGTGCATTGGAAAGGTTACCCTTTGGCTGAAGCTACTTGGGTGAAGAGTTGGGATGTGAATGCTGATATGCTTGTGAAACAGTTTCATGATAAATTTCCTGAGAAACCGAAAGGTCCCCCTTGGGGGGCGATGGGGGGGGCTAAGGAGTTTTGTGCTCGGTGTTAACCCTTTTTTATGTGTTTTGTCTGCTTGATTTTCCAGGATGTGGTTCTTTCTGCAGGAGGGGGGACCCCTGTCAGCTTTGGAAGCCATATTAAGCCGGAAGCTTCAATGCTGCCACCTCCTCATGTGTGGGAAAGTAGGAGAGGGGATTTAGGAGAGGGGGTTAGTAGACATAATAGCATTCTTCCTGTCGGTCAAGGTCAGGGCGATCCAGCATCTGGAGAAGGAGTGGTCAAGGGGCTGGGTCGAGGTGGAATGGATGTTGATTGGAGCACATGATTGATAGGAGAGAAAGGGGATGGTTTTGGGCTCTTTGACTTACTGAAGGAAAACCCGAGCTTTTC
Organism: Masticophis lateralis; assembly: GCA_030761175.1. NCBI lineage: Eukaryota > Metazoa > Chordata > Lepidosauria > Squamata > Colubridae > Masticophis > Masticophis lateralis. The sequence goes on from JAUDYJ010000006.1 coordinate 62,777,852, forward strand.
AGATTCAGAATTTCCCAGATGTGCCAGGTTACCTATTCTAGTAAAGAGAACTTTGGAAAATGCTTGCTTCCATGTCTTTACTTGGAATTGGGGTTTTCCTGGAATGCTGACACCCCCATCTCCAGAGTGAGTTTCTTGGTCACATGTATTGCTGGTTGGCCTCCTAACGGACCCGTCCATCTGCTCGAAGTGAATGGGATGTTTTAAAGGCTTAGTCCTGTCCCTATTTTGTCTGCTCTGGCCCTACTCATTAGGTGCACCCTGAATCCACTAGGGCCTTACAGTCCCCATGCCTCCCCGCAGTCAGGACCACAGGAATGAGGAAGGGTTTGATAGCCTTACTCACCATAGGATCAGGCTCCCCCTCATCCTCACTTTCACTGGCTGTCTCTATGTTAGTTTCTTTGTTCTCAGTTCCAGGGGTCAATGCACTCACGTGTTGCGCCCCTCGGGACTTCTCCGGGGGTCTTTTGTATGCTCTTTTGTGCTGTCCCTTGCTTAAGTTTAGATGTTTCAGTGGGAGGCTTGAGTCCTGTCTCTGAACATTCAATCACCCTGTGTCCTGGCTTCCTATACCAAAAACACGTCATCGGAGTACGAGTTGGTTCGCTCTTAATGAGTGGGGCCATAGAGGGGGATGAGGTGGACAACTGAAGCATTGGGCCCGTCCATACTGGTCGTTCTGGTGATCTTCATCCTCTTCCAGACCACTCTACCTGTGGCTGGTCCTCCCTCCTGGATTCAAAGTTGATTTCTGTGACTGCCTGAATCCACGCCACCAAATGAGGTGGCAGGCCACGAGTCACACAGGCCTGCCTCAAAGGTCGATCTAACCCGGCCTTAAATTGGTGTACCAGTAATCTCTCTGGCCATCCTTTCACATTCCCCACCAACCGCCAGAATTCCCGTACATGTTCGACCACTGTCCGGCCACGCTGCCTGGCTGCCAACAGATCTCCTTCTGCTTGTTGTATGCTTGTTGTATGTTGTATGCTATTATCCTCAATGTGCTCTTGCAATGAAGAGAGGAATAGACCAATATCTCCGAGCTCCCCAGTGTGATCATGGTATAATCTAGCCACCCATTCACCCACCTCACCTTCCATGACTCCTGCCACAGCCGTCACCATGACCCATTGGGATGTATATAGGGGTGCGTACTTGTTTAAGTGGTCTATCATCTGGCCCATAAACAAGGCCATTTTCTCAGCACTGACATCTAAGGAAGCCTTCAAAGTAGGTGGTTCCCACCTTCCTAGTGGACCAACCCCTGGCCAGGCCTGTAGGGGGTCCGGAGCTCTTGCCTTATAAGCCCAATGGTACCTGGATCAGCAAATGGACCTTGCCAATGATCCACAGGATCTGCTGGTGATCTTTGAGTAGTCTGCCTGGTTCACAATGCCTTATATCCCTGGTCTATTCCCTCAGCCAGTGGAAGGGAGGGGCCCCCAGGTCCTTGATCTGGTTGAGGTTCTATATTTCTCTGCCACACCATCCCAGTCCCTGGTGTCTGAACGCTGCTGGGCCAAACATCTCCCTTAAAACGTCCATGGTTTGGCTCCCTAACACAGTGGATAGCTCCATTCATCTTCTGAGATACATCTTTCTCTCCACTACCTGAAATGGTTCCTGGAAGGGGTGAGCACCAGAGGAACATGCAGGTGATTCATAAACTCTCCTGACCCTCCAGCCCCTGACCACCAGTCTTCTCCTGGGCCTCTTTGTCTGAGAGTGGATGGGGCTTCTCAGCTGTTTCATGAACTCCTGTTTTTGTGTAGTCAATGCTGCCCTATCCTTCGGTCTCACATTTGGTCCCAGGGATAGAGATGTCAGGTCGGTGAGGATGGCTAACTCTGTTAGATCCTTGGACTCTTCTGCTAAATCTGCAGCTTCTAAATCTGGCTGCATTCCTTCTGCCATACTTTCACAAACAGCAATGGGTAAGAGCTGACAACCTGTTAGGTTCCGAATCAGGATAAGAAAATAAAGCGCAGACAACAGGATGGATGTTGTTCTAAAGTTTTATCTTCCTAAATTTGGCACGCTCCGACAATCACCCATTGCAATTACAATGAAATATTGTCAGCTCTAACCTTATCTTGCTTTCCCTTCCCATTTTAAACCTAGCGCTACTCCTCCCCCAGATTCTTCCCCAAATCCCTGTGCTGATTGGACGGCTCCAGCTGCCATCCCTCTGGTCAGTAATTCAGTGCAATTAGTCCTGGTTTGTTGAGGCCGTTCTGATCGTGATAAGTCTGGTAAGCCTCCATTAATGCTGGCTAACGCAGCCGGCACCTCATCCATGCAAGTGCAGTCCTATCTGTCCTCAGCTAGAGGCCCTGTGAACAGCTGAAGGAAGAGGATTCCACCATCTGTATGCAGGAGGAGTCGAGTGTTGGCAAGGCAAGATATCTGGGCAGGAACGTGGGCTGCATACTCTGTCTCCCTCTGTTCCCACTGGAATGACAGCCCCAACGATGTGGGCTGACACTGTAATTGCACCGTAACTGGGTTAACTATGCATATGATAGGTAAAGGACCCACGTATTTGGGCCCAAGTTTTTTCGACTTTTGGGTAGTTTGCAAGTACTTTGTGGAAAGGAAAACCCTATCTCCTACCGTATAATCCCTACCCGGAATTCTTTTCTTATCAGCTTGGCTTTTATGAGCTTGGTGAGCCTCGTCCAGGGCCTTATGTGTTATAGACCAGGTACCATGTAGCTGTTTAATCCAGTCAGCCAAAGAAGGTAACTTGGGTTTTCCTGAGGCAACTCTGGGATCGGCACAAAGTCTTGGCCGGAGGCTACCTTAAATGGGGTAAAACCAGTACTGCTGTGTATAGAGTTATTATAGGCAACCTCCGTGAATGGCAACAAGTCCACCCAGTTATCTTGTTGATAATTTATGTAACATCTAAGGTATTGTTCCAACACCAAGTTAGTTCTTTCACAAGCCCCATTGATCTGAGGTTGGTGGGCAGAGCTTAACCCCTGGGCAGAGCCTAATAACCCCAGGAACTCCTTCCAAAAGTGGGAGGTGAACTGGACCCCTCTGTCTGAGATTATCCGCTCTGAAGCCCCGTGTAACCTATACACATGTTGGACAAACAATTTAGCCAGAGTTTTAGCAGAAGGGATCTTGGGACGTGGAACAAAATGCACTTGTTTAGAAAACAAATCAGTGACCACCCAAATGACTGTATTTCCTCCACTTTTGGGCAACTCAACAATAAAATCCATGGAGATCTCCTTCCATGGGACTCCCGGCCTGGCTACAGTCTGAAGTAACCCAGGAGTTTTCCCAGGAGGCTTCTTTGCTGAAGCACATATGGGGTGGCTCGCCACGTAGGCTTCTATGTCTTTCTTCAACACTGGCCACCAGAATTGTTGTAAGTAAATGTAATGTCTTCATGAAACCAAAATGCCCAGTGATTTTAGCATCATTGGCATATTGTAATACTGCCCCCCTCAGGCTGGCGGGGACATACAGTTTTGCTCCCACCCAGGAGAGATCCTCCTGAAGTGTACACTCATTGGAGTGGGTTAAAAGCCACTCGTCAGAGTTTAGTGCTTCTTTTAACTGCTTGCTCAAGTCACTGGAAAAGGTTAGGTCCCCTTTCATCTGGGCTCTGGTAACCATAGGTGCCGCCAGCTGTTTCGAGGGGTTAACCAGACAAATCACTTCCTCTCAAACACTATTGTATTGAGGCAGTCTCGAGAGGGCATCTGCCATAAAGTTCTTCCCTCCTGGAAGGTAGCGCAAGGAGAAATTAAATCGGTTAAAGTGTTGGGCCCAGTGGACTTGCTTAGGCAACAGTTTTCATGTTTTTAAGGCCTCTAAGTTTTTGTGATCAGTCCATACCTCAAAGGGGTGTTTCGCCCCTTCCAAGAAATGCCTCCACATTAACAGCGAACAGCAAAAGCCTCCTTCTCCCAGATGACCCATCTCCTCGGTCTCAGATAATTTCCGAGAGGTTTAGGCACAGGGTTGCAAATTCCCCTTGGCATTGATTTGAAGTAACACCGCCCTGATGGCTACATTGCTGGTGTCAGCCTGAACAACAAACAGGGCCTCCATGTCATGATGTTTAAGGACCGGTTTGACAGCAAACAGTCATTTCAGTTTCTCAAAAGCCACCAGACATTCCATAGTCCACTCGAGAGGCTGGGAGGGTTTTGGCCTTGCCTCTCCTTTTGTTTTCAGAAGGTTAGTAATCAGTAAGGCAATTTTTGCGAATGAGGGAATGAACTATTGATAGAAGTTAGCAAAACCCAGGAAGGTTTGTAGTTGTTTGCAGGTACGTGCAAACGGATGTTTGCATGTTGGATCCTATTCCAACATGGTCCGGACTTTTTCTGGATCCATTTCTATCCGCTCATGCGAAATGCAGTACCCCAGAGAGTAAATTTTAGTCTGGTGGAATTTGCATTTTGACAGCTTAGCATACAGCTCAGCAACTCTAAGTTTTTTCAGGACGGCTCTCACCAGTTTTACGTGGCCGTCCATGGTCTCAGTGTAAATAAGAATGTCATCAAGATAGACCAGAACCCCCTTGTAAAGGTGTTCATGCAGTATATTTTGATCAGTTACATGAACATTGCAGGGGCTCCTTGTAGTCCGAAAGGGAGCACCCTAAACTGGAAACATCCCAGTGGGCAATTGAAGGCAGTTTTCCATTCATCACCTTACTTAATTCGAACTCTATAATACACCTCCCGCAAGTCCAGCTTAGTAAAAATCTTTTCTTTGGCCAGGTGGGCTAGCATGTCCTTCATAAGGGGCAGTGGGTAGACATTTTCTATGCAAATAGTGTTCAAGTTCTTATAATCAACCACCAGGCAGTAAAACCCATCCTTCTTCTCCCAGAATAGCACCGGGGCTGCATTTTAGGTTTTTATCAATCAAGTCTTGTAGTTTCCCTAACTCCCAGGGGGTCATGGGGTAGATCTTTGGTTTAGGGAGCTTTACTCCAGGAAGGATTTCTATACTACAGTCAATAGGCCGGTGAAGGGGCAGCACATCCGACACCTTTTCACTAAACACCTCCAGGAGGTCCCAGTACTCTTTTGGGATATTTTCTTTCTGTGTTCCATTTCAGTTGCCTCCCCCTCACTCGCCACTTTGGACATGCAATAGGGGATTTCCCCTTTCTTCCCTTGCTGGTTAGAGTGGATGCACAACACGCCCATCTTCCAATTTATGCGCAGGTTCCATTTTCAGAGCCAGGGCAGTCCAAGTAGGAGGGGTCATTCCATGCCAGGGGCCACAATAAAGCTCAGAGTTTCTAGGTGATCCTCGATCCTCATCTCAATCGGTTTGGTTATGAAATGGGCTTCCCCCTCCCAGCTACCAACCATCTAGCTGACAGAATGCAATATGTCTTTTCATCGTTTTTAGTCTTAGACCCATCTCTTCCACAATCTCAGGGCTGATGACACACCTGGTGCATCCTGAATCTAGAAGGGCTAGCATCTTCCCATGAGCTACCAATGGATTTAGCTCTACTGGGATGGTCATGGGTCCCCCATTCTGACTTACCAGGAGGTTCTCGTTGGAATTGGTTTTGGTTTTGCTGTCATCAGCGAGGTTTGGAATTTCCAACTCACCCTATTTCAGAGGAGCAAACTCAATGACTTCTACCCCTTTTAGGATGGTTTCGCAGGGGTTTGTGGGTAGTTTGTTGACTCTCTTTCCTCCACTAGGGGTCGCCTTGAGTCCAGGCTTAGAGAAACACTCAACTGCTCAGTGCCCCTCCTTTCCATATCTGAAGCACATGGTGGACTTCAGCTTGGAGCATGCAGGTCTCACTGTGGCCTTTGGAGCCCCCTTGTGGGATGAGGAAGGTGGTTGATTCCAGGTGCACCCACAGCAAAACTGATCTCTGGCCAAGGCAATCTCCACATCAGTGGCCAGCACGTACCAACTTTGCAGATCCCTAGGGGCCCCTCGGGAACAACAATCCTTGTAGACACCCTCATTAAGGCCATCCTTATAGCTTTCCAGCAGGGCTACTTCTGACCACCCTCTCATGTAGTGCACCAGCTCACAGAACTCCTGGGTGTACTCTGCCACTGATCTCTGCCCCTGATGTATGGATATCATTCTGATTCTCGCCCTTTGCTCAGCTAACAGTTCCTCAAAGCACGTTCTGAGGGCTGCCATGAACTGGTCATAATTTCTCATCAGAGGGGAATCTTCATTATGGAGTCACACCATCCACTCAGCTACCACCCCCTGGTAATGCACCTCATGCATGCGGCATCTGAAGGGAAATCCTCCCCCCAGTCTTGCATGTGGTTCCACACTTACCATCGACCATGGTATCCTACTGCAGCGACTCAGGGGATTGGGGATAGGAGGCACTGTGTTGCAGTGGTTCTCCTCCTACCTCTCGGGCCGCTCGCAGTATGTATTGGCAGGGGGTCAGGGATCCTCCCAGAGGCCTCTCACTTGTGGGGTGCCTCAGGGATCGGTTCTCTCCCCCTTGCTCTTTAACATCTATATGAAGCCGCTGGGTGAGATCATTCGTGGCTTCGGAGTAAGGTATCACCAATATGCTGATGATACCCAGCTTTACATCTCTACCCCGGGCCACCCTGGGGATGCCCTTTCCGTGATGTCCCGCTGCTTGGAGGTGGTGCAGGTTTGGATGGGTAAGAACAGGCTCAGACTGAACCCCTCCAAGACGGAGTGGCTGTGGGTGCCGGCATCTCAGGATCCTGAGATACCATCTTTAGTGATCAATGGGGAGACTATCACCCCATCCGATAGGGTTCGAAATCTGGGTGTCCTCCTGGATTCTCGGCTATCGTTGAATGACCATCTGACGGCCGTAACCAGGGGGGCCTTCACGCAAGTACGTCTTGTACGCCAGTTGCGCCCTTTTTTGGACAGAGATGCCCTTACCACGGTCACCCATGCCCTGGTTACTTCTCGGTTGGATTACTGTAATGCCCTCTACATGGGGCTGCCCTTGGGACATATCCGGAGACTCCAGTTAGTCCAGAATGCAGCTGCGCAGGTAGTTACGGGAGCTTCTTGTTACTCCCATGTTACACCTCTCCTGCGCGGGCTGCACTGGCTACCGGTTGTTCTCCGGGTTAGTTTCAAGGTGCTGGTTTTAACCTATAAAGCCCTACATGGCTTAGGCCCAGGGTACTTACAGGACCACCTCCTGCCTTCCTCCCACCATCCAGTGCGCTCCCATAGAGTGGGCCTCCTCCGGGTGCCATCAGCCAAGCAATGTTGGCTGGCAGCCCCCAGGGGGAGGGCTTCCTCTGTCGGAGCTCCGACCCTCTGGAATAGTCTTCCCACCAACCTCAGGATGGCCCCCGACCTCCTCTCCTTTCACCGAGGATTAAAGACATGGCTGTTTAAAGAATATTACGATCATGGGGTTATATAGTTTTTAGAATGATTTTATGGATTTTAATGCATTTTAATGTGTCCTCGGAGAGAATGGCGGCATATAAATCACATAAATAAATAAATAAATAAATAAATAAATAAATAAATAAATAAACAAACAAACAAACAAACAAACAAACAAACAAACAAACTTGGGTCAAAAAGAATCCCAGTCCTTTTGGATCTCGCCTGTATCTTATTGATAGCAAGGGAATTTGGGGCTTTTTTCACCTCCGTGGCAATGCCTGCCCAGCAGGGGAGCCCTGGATCACAGCAGTTGCTTGAGTTCCAGAGGCCTGAGCTGTCCCTTCCCAGGCTTGGGCTCTCTCTTCCACACAAGCAGCAGCCACCCCCAGGGCGTTCATCCTCCCCCCTGGCAGGCAACCCATGGGCAGGCAATCCATACCTTTCATGGGCTCTATAACTCTCACAAGCCTCTCTCAGTAGTTGCAAAGCCTGGGTCATCAGAAGATTTTCTTTCTGCTCTTCCTGCCAGGCAGCATCTCCACCTTGGTGTCTAATAGCTGTTACTCCTTGGTGGGTCTTCTCCAGCTCCAGTAACTTCCCTACACCCAGCAACAATTTGGCTCTCTCCAGCTTTTCTTCAAGCTGTAAATCAGCCATCCACTCTGAAGCCTCCCAGCCAGGGCGTGATGGGGACGTCGCGGAACCAGCAGCTCCCATTTCATCCTGGTCGCTGTCTTGGTCAGACATTCTTTGCTCAGCCCGCACAGTAGTTTTCTGGGATGGCTGTTAATTGCAGGTCTTGCTTAATGTCAGGTATGCCTCCTTTCAGTACTCAAGAAAGAAAAATCCTGACTCCATTTTCAGGATGGTTGACCGTGAGTGGTTTTCAGCGTGCCTCCCAGCTGCAGAGAAACGCTGAGGAAAACTTCCTCCAATTTACTCCACCAGCTCACTCTCGCCACTGAGACATCCAGAAGCTCCCCCCTCCCCCTGTTACAATGGCAGCTGAGCAAGCAAGCAATATAAAGGTGGAGGCTGACATTGTAACAGGGGGAGGAGTGGGGAGCTGTCTGGATCTGGAGGCTGTAAGAAGCCTGGAGGCTCTGTAAGAAGGGCAAAATAGAATGCATCTTCTTCTATGGCCGTATAGATGCAATTAAAGTTATGCTGAAAGCAAATAATTCAGAACAGCAATTCCCCAGTACTAGAAGTACAAAGAAGAACGTTATTCTGCGGGTAATGAGCCAAGTGGAAGTTATTTTTATCATCTCACTCCAGAGAAAGGCTCAAAAACAGGAAAACCTGCTCAAGTGATTGCAGATAATCTGGTATATTTCATGAAGAAGAAAGGCATTGACAAAAGCTTGAAGGCCATTGGAGGAGATTCTACAAATGTTAATACTGGCTGTGAAGGTGGTGTCATGCATTAGGGAGAGGTAAAGTTTGACCGGATGTTGATCTGGTTGGTGTTTGGACTCCAAATGAATGAGTTACCCCTATGACACTTAATTACAAAATTGGATGGGAAGACTTTGTCTAACAACAAATGCACAGGTAAAAATTGGCAATATGCTAAACACTGCAACAAAATTTGACAATGATCCTTCATTCACCTGAGTTTCAATTGGTGAGCCTTTTATTTCACTAAGGGACTGTGCTGTGAAGGATCTCTCTACTGATGATGCATATGGATATAGGAGCACACAGGCAATAAGGACAGGAGAACTTCCCGCAGATCTGGCTCTTCTGGAAATTGGCTGCATAAGTCATTCATGCTGCTTGACAACTGCAAATAGGCTTTGTTGAATATGTGTTTCAAACCATGGTTTTAAAGGCAAAACTTAAGAATGATAGTGGAGTATACTATTGGTATGTACTACCCTTGGTGGTTCAACATCAAAGTAAAACATTCTTGGATTGAAGGCCCACATCATGTGCTGTTCAAGCTGCAGCAAGTCACTCTGCAAAAGAAGGCTGTAGTAGATGCTTTTTTGCCAACCATTCAGCGGTCAGCTTGATATGCTTTCAGTGAAATGATAATCCAGATACTCTTGTGTTCAGATGACTTTCAAGAGAGGAAAGCTGGTGTGCAAAAGATTATTGACTTGAAGGGTGCAGATGATGATGCACTGGGAGATTTTCTGTACATGCAAGAAAAATGCCTTTAATCAATGCCACTCTGCTGGAGCTGATTGATGGTGTATATGAGCCACATTTGACGTGTAAACTGACTACAGCAGAAATAAAGACGTTCATTGACGAACCAATGCAAGTACCACCGTGGCCTTGTTAGGCCCAATCAATAGAGAGATGTGTGAAACAGGTCACAGAGGCAGCAAGCAGAGTATATACACATGAGAAACGTGAGGGTTATATCAGAGGCCAAGAAGCACGTCAATGGCTGATGTCGAATTTGCCAAAATTAATTTTCACCTCATTAAATGATACACCCTATGTGCCCCAGTCTACTCTTCACCTTCAGCAGCTATTTTGTAATGCGCTGCTAGATTGTTCACATCTACTGAGAACTTAGTATCATATACGGTATTTTAATGAAATTTCCTGCCAAGTAAGAGAATACAGGATCAGGCATTGTATTTTGCAATGGCTTACTGAGACCACAAATGACTCCTTAGTCCTTATCATTTAGACCTAATGTCCACTTTTTATTTATAGGTGTTTACTGATGGAATATTATAGAGTTGTCTTTTTATGTTGTGTTGATTATGATGTCCCATCTTCACTGATGAAGAAGTTGTAATAAGACATCTGTGAATGGAAACCACAAGTCTTCAAAGACATACCCAGGAAAGGAAAGTGAATAATCATAGGATGTGGTTGTCCTGGACAACAATGTAAGAAATAAAAACAGCATGTGACTGCAGTACAGAAATCCTTAACTCATTATCCTGATAAACTATTTTATGACATATAAAATTAAGGTTATCCACAGCAATCATCCTGCATAGATTCAATTGATGGTTAAACTAATGTGGGCATAAGTAACCTTCAGATATTTCAGAGTATAGCTTCCATCTGTCATAAAAAATGGCTAGAGATATGCTAAAACTTATCTCTGTAGTAGGAGGAGCATCTTAATTATTAACCAAAAAGGAAATAAAAAGATAGAGAGTAGGAGACCAGAAATTTGCTCTAAATATGCATATGTACAGTGACAATGTAGAAATATTGTTTTACCATGGGTGGCAATGAGTGGCACAAAAATGAAAACTAAGTGACTGAATAATCTGTACATCTATTTAGACAGCTTTCCAGATATTAGTTATAATAGTTACTTCAAGATCTCTGCTTTCCTTGCTAATGTTAAAAGTTTGGAATTTTTTCCACTTTTAAAAATCATTTTTTTGCCATATCAAGTAAAATATAAGAATGAAATTATGATTATTTGATAAGTGTATCATTCAGCATATGTATAGAGGAATAAGGTACAGCATAAGAATTGCAAAGTATTTAAAAGCTTATTTTCTTCTGAAAATTTATTAGTATATATCTTTATTTGCTACAAAATAAAAAAAATATTTTACAACATTTTTTATCTGTTACTTAATGGGTGTAGTACAATCACTTGTTTAACTTTACTCCTATTTATGTCTTTAGTTTTTTTCCTCCTTTGTTCATTTTTTTCATGGCAAGTTAGTTAATTTTGTAAAAAAAAAACATGAAGAACTTTAAAAAGAAAGGCATAGGAAGACCTAATTGAACCTGGAGTGTCTCTTTTATTCTTCTGTTATTCATTTGAAGTGCCCTGTCAGCTTGAACTGGCCAACTTCAGTCATTTTTATCCTTTTATTTTTTTTCTCTAATGTAAACTGAAATTCCCTGCTGCTCATGGTATTTTAGTGTTTGGCATTATTTAATGAGCAGGTATCATTAAACTTAAAAGGTGCCTTTATATATTTGTCTGATCAGTTATTGAAAGAACTAAAAGACTCCTTTAATTTATTTTTGCTTCTTGTTATATTTTGATGTTAACTCATTTTAAGTTCATATCCTTTTATGAAATAACACATTATAATTTTGGTGTGAGGTAGGACAGAGCCTAGACCAAAATGCAGATTCTATTTAAGAGAACAATTTTGTTTACAAAGACTGTTTACATTAGGACTAAATACTTTTTTTCCAAAATCTAATACAAAGAGATCTTTCAAGCTATAAACTATAGAAATTGACTATAGAAATGTTTTAAAACAGAAATAATATTTAGAAGCATTCAGTATTCTGATTTCCAGAGCTACTTTTCTAGTTTAAGGGTACCAAAAGTCTCTTAATGTTCCATGCAACATTATGAACACCCTCTCCAATGGTGGATTTCAAAAAAATTACTACCGGTTCAGTGGGTGTGGCTTGGTGGGTGTGGCATGGCTTGGTGGGTATGGCTTGGTGGGTGTGGCATGGGAAGGATACTTAAAATCTCCATTCCCACCCCACTCCAGGGGAAGGTTACTGCAAAATCCCTATTTCCTCCCAATCAGCTGGGACTTGGGAGGCAGAGAATAGATGGGGGCAGGGCCAGTCAGAATTTTTACTACCAGTTCTCCAAACTACTCAAAATTTCTGCTATCGGTTCTCCAGAACTGGTCAGAACCTGCTGAAACCCACCTCTGACCCTCTACCCCTAATGCCCTACTTGGGTATTCTAACAAAGCTACAAAACCTCCTAACTCAAAGCCCTACTAAGCAGGTATATACAGAAGTATAAAGGCTATTGCTTAACACATTGTAAGCCACCCTGAGTCTCCAGAGAAGGGCAGCATATAAATCGAACCAATAAATAAATAAATAAATAAATAGATTTTTTTATTGGCCAAGTGTGATTGGACACACAAGGAATTTGTCTTGGTGCATATGCTCTCAGTGTACATAAAAGAAAAGATACGTTCATCAAGAATCATAAGATACAACACTTAATGATAGTCATAGGGTACAAATAAGCAATCAGGAAACAATATCAATATAAATTGTAAGAATATAAGTAACAAAATTATAGTCTTACAGTCATAAGTGGAAGGAGATGGGTGGTGGGAACAATGAGCAGATTAATAGTACTGCAGACTTAGTAAATAGTTTGACAGTGTTGAGGGAATTATTTGTTTAGCAGAGTGATGGCATTCAGGAAAAAACTGTTCTTGTGTCTAGTTGTTCCAGTTTGCAGTGTTCTATAGAGTCGTTTTGAGGGTAGGAGTTGAAACAGTTGACGTCCAGGATGTGAGGGTTCTGTAAATATTTTCACAGCCCTCTTTTTGACTCGTGCAGTATACAGGTCCTCAGTGGAAGGCAGGTTGGTAGTAATTGTTTTTTCTGCAGTTCTAATTATCCTCTGAAGTCTGTGTCTGTCTTGTTGGGTTGCAGAGCCAAACCAGACAGTTATAGAGGTGCACATGACAGACTCAATAATTCCTCTGTAGAACTGTATCAGCAGCTCCTTGGGCAGTTGCAGCTTTCTGAGTTGGCGCAGAAGGAACATTCTTTGTTGTGCTTTTTTGATGATGTTTTTGATGTTAGCTGTCCATTTTAGATCTCATGATATGGTAGAACCTAGAAACTAAGTATTGGACTTTCCCTCTGTGTATCCTAGAGTCAAGGATTTCCTTGATTTCAAAGTGTTGTTCCCCTTCAATCATGATAGGATCAGGTGGTGTAGATGCAGGTGGTCTGAGGGATGTGGTTATTTCTCGTTTGAGTAAACTGATATGGAATACTGGGTGGATCTGCCTGAGTGTCTTTGGAAGGAGTAGTTCAACTGCTACTGGATTGATGATTCTAGTGATGGGGAAAGGTCCAATGAATTTTGGCCCTAGTTTCTTTGAAGGTTTTAATGATTTCAAGAATTTTGTAGATAAGTATACTCTGTCACCAATATGAAAAGGTTTGGGTTCCATCCTTTTCTTGTCAGCTTGAATCTTAAAAGCTTCTCTAGCTTCCTGTAAGACTAATCTAACCACTGGTCACGTGTTTTGCATCCGCTCCTTAAGTGAGGAGTTCTTCTGTGGGTTCTTCTGTGGGTAGTTCAGGCATGGGACTGAAATCCTGGCCTGTTGCTACTCTAAAAGGGGTAAAACCAGTGCTTGAATGTACAGCATTATTAAACACAATCTCAGCAAAAGGCAAAAGTTCAGTCTAGTTATCCTGTTGAAAATTAATGAATAATAATAATAATAATAATAATAATAATAATAATAATAATAATTTTATTTCTACACCACCCTTCTCCCAAAGGACTCAGGGCGGTGTACAGCCTAATTAAAAGCACAAAGACAGACAAAATTTAAAAATTAAAATTATTAAATAATTTGGCTCAAATATAAAACCCCCAAATTTAAAATCCCACATTTAAAACCAATTAAAATCTTTACATTGATAGCCTGGCCTGGCGGAATAACAAGGTTTCGAGGGCACAGCAACATACACGGAGGTCAGAGGTCTTACGCATTTCTGGGGGCAGTTCATTCCAAAGGGTAGGGGCTCCACAAAGAAGGCCCTCCCCCTGGATGTCACCAGCCGACATAATTTGGCCAATGGCACCCTGAGGAGACCCTCTCTGTGGGAGCGGACTGGCCGGTGGGAGGCTACTGGTGGCAGAAGACAGTCTTGAAGGTACCCAGGTCCAATGCCATGGAGTGCTTTAAAGGTGGTAACCAACACCTTGAATCGCACCTGGAAGACCACTGGAAGCCAGTGCAGCTCACACAGGAGGGGTGTCACATGGGCACAATGAGTTGCGTCCAATATCTTAAATATTGTTCTAGCACCGAGTTTAAAATTTCAGAATTACCATTAGTACAAGGATGAAAAGATGTGCTCAACCCCTGGCCAGTACCAAGTAAGCCCAAAAATGCCCTCCAAAATTTGGAGGTGAATTGCGCCCCTTTGTCGGAGATGATCTTTTGCACATGAAGTCGATAAATGTGTATTAGGAATAATTTGGCTAAACTTTTAGCAGTTGGGATCTTTTGGCAGGGTATAAAATGTGCCTGTTTTGAAAATAGGTCTGTCACAACCCAAATAACAGTATTTCTCTCACTGTTTGGCAATTCCACAATGAAATCCATAGCGATCTCTCTCCAAGGTGCTGAAGGTTCAGCTACCTTCTGCAATAGACCTGGGGATTTCCCGTGGCATCTTTTTGCTGCTGCACAAATGGGGCAGCTAGCTACATAGCTTTCTATCTCCTTTTTTAGTGATGGCCACCAAAATTGTCTTTTAATCAGGTGTAAAGTTTTCACAAACCCAAAATGTCCAGCTAATTTGGAATCATGGCACCGTTCTATTAAGCATAGTCTTTGGCTTGCAGGGACATACAACTTCCCACCCACCCAAGCCAAGTCATCTTTCATCAGACAGCTGGATTTGTTGTTCAAAAACCATTCATCAGTGGCCAATGCTTGTTTAAAAGTTTGGGTGGTGTCATTGTCCGTCAATGTTTCTTGTTTAGCCTGGGATCTGGTGACTACTTTAGCGGCTAGATGATTGTTTTGTACTATAGGTTTGATTATGTCTGGCTTTGCACTATTGTATTGCAGCTTTCTGGATACCGCATCCGCCAGAATGTCCCCCCCCAGAGATATTTTAGAGTAAAATCAAACTGTTTAAAGTACTGAGCCCATCATACTTGTTTTGGGGAGAGTTTCCTTGGGATCTTTAGGGCTTCTAGATTTTTATGATCAGTCCAGACTTCAAAAGGGGTCTTACTGCCTTTTAGGAAATGCCACCAGGTCAACAATGCCCAGTGAACTGCATAAGCCTCTTTCTCCCAAATAGCCCACCTCTGCTCAGTCTCATTCAACTTTTTGGATGTGTAAGCACAAGGTTGTAGTTGGTCTTGCTCATTCTTCTGAAGTAGGACCGCTCCTATTGCCACATTGCTGGCATCTGCTTGTATAACAAATGGTTTCTCAGTGTCTGGGTGTTTTAGAATTGGTTCTGCTGAGAACAGCTGTTAAGATTTTCAAATGCTGCCTGGCATTCCATAGTCCAGTTCAATGGTTGCTTTGGTTTAGGGTTGTCCTCCCCCTTTGTTTTTAAGAGCTTGGTAATGGGGAGGGCAATCTGAGCAAACGCAGGGATAAACTGGCGGTAAGTTGGCAAACCCCAGGAAGCTCTGTAACTGTTTAAGTGTGCATGGAGGGTCCCAATCAAGTACAGCCTGCACTTTTAGAGGATCCATCTCCACCCCCTGTTGTGGAATGCGGTATCCCAATCTTCTCTTGGTGGAATTCACATTTGGAAAGTTTGGCATAAAGTTTGGCAGCGGGGAGTTTGTATAAAACTGCCCTGACTAGTTTCGCATGTTCTGCTTTGGTCTCAGTATAGATTAAAATGTCGTCCAAATAGACCAGAACCCCCTTATATAAATGCTGATGCAGCACTTCATTTATTAACGGCATAAACAACCCAAAGGGGAGCACCTTGAATTGGTAGCAGCCGAGGGGGGTGTTAGACACTGTTTTCCACCTATCCCCCTCCTTAATTCTGACACGGTAGTAAGCCTCCCTTAAGTCCAGCTTTGAAAATTTTTTCCCTTTGGCGAGGTGTGCTAACATATCTTTCATAAGGGGGAGAGGGTACATGTTCTGCACACTGATCGCATTAAGGGTCCGAAAATCAATGCAGAAACATTTTGAGCCATCTTTTTTCTCTCTAAATAGCACTGGAGCTGCAATTTTTGGTCGGGCTGGCTCGATGAAACCTCTTGCTTGGTTTTTCTCAATGAATCTTCTCAGCTCTTCCAACTCTCTCGATGACATGCTGTACGTCTTGGGTTTAGGGAGTTTCGCGCCAGGTAAGTTTTCTATTCCACAGTCAGTGGCACAGTAGGGGGGGGAGCTCATCTGAGGCTTTTTCACTAAAAACCTCAGCTAAATCCTTGTATTCTATGGGTATGCTCTCAATTGATGTGGCGTGAACAGGCATGGCTGTTTCTTGATTCTCTGCCCCCTCAATTCCTTTATGTGGATACTCAGCAAGAGTCACCTTCTTCTGAAATTTTATGATGCCTTGTTTCCAATTGATTTGTGGGTTCCATTTTTTTAGCCATGCACGGCCCAGAACCAACAGCCATTTCATGCCAGGTGCCACTATAAATGTAAGCCTTTCCTTGTGGCTTCCGATGCCTATATGTAGAGGCTTGGTGGCCAGAGAAGCTGGCTCCCCTCCTGCTATTGACCCATCTAGTTGACAGAAAACAATGGGGGTTTGCAGCTTTCTTACATTAATTCCTAACCTCCCTACTAAGGTTGGGCTGATCAAACAGCGGGTGCACCCTGAATCTACTGAAGTGGAGATGTTTATCTCCTTGTCTTGGATTGGGATGAATAGTCTTAAGGGAAGAGTAAGCGGTTTAATCGGTTTGCTTACCAGTGGTTCATCATCTGGATCACTTCCGAATGAGTGTGATTCTTCCTGTTCAGATGCCAGGATTTCCTCCCCAAAGAGGGGAGGGGATAGAACTTTTGCTTTCTGCCTGGTCCTCAGAGCAGTCTCCTTCCCACACCAACCCAGTTTTGCAGGACCCTCCCCTGGTGGGTGGTTCTGGGCGGGTGTTTGCGAACGACACTCTGCAGCTCAGTGCCCTTCTTTTCCGCACTTGAAACAGGCTGAAGATCTCAGAGAGAATGCGGTTTGTGGTTTGAGGGGCTCTTGTTTCCATTGGGATGAGGATTTCTTCCATGCTTGTCCCGATCGATACTGGTTTCTGGCCATATCGATCTCAGCTTCTTCGGTGGTGACATACCATTCATGTAGGTCATTCGGTGCTCCTCTGGCCACGCAAGCATTGTATAGATCATCACTCAGCCCGTCCTTGAAACAGCTCACCAAAATATCTTCCGGCCAGTGCACATGGCACACGAGGTCCCGGAATTCTTCAGTATACTCTGCTACTGGTCACCAAACAGTATACTCTGCTACTCGCCACTGCTTCACTACCTTAATGCTGTTGCGTGCTTTGCGATCTGCCAGTGGGTCCTCAAATCGACATTGTAGGGCCATCATGAAACGGTCAAAATCCCATAGTTCTGGTGCGTTAGCGTTATGCAGGTTCACCATCCATCTGGCAGTGGCACCCTCTAGGGCTAGGGTCACAACTCGCAGTTGGGTGCCTTGGGTTTGGAAATTACGCCCATACTCTTGCATGTAGGTTAGCACATGTGCCACAAAGAATCCAAAGTTTCCATCACCAATTGGTTATATGCCTTTTCAGATAGTCCTCCCTCAGGGCTGCTTCAGTCAGTCCCCCCTGGTCAGCAAGGTCTTCTAGTTCCAGTTTCCACCCCGGTTTTTGGTTGCCACAGTTGAGGGTGACTCCTCTGGTTCTCTCATTCCAGCCATCTTTCTTCCCGATGTCAATCAACCAGTGGGGCTTTTCTGGATTCCCCAGGGTTACCTCATCCTTCCCGATGGGGTGCACCAGTCAGGCATCCGACTGGGTGGCAGTTACTGTCTCTCCCCAGCAATCGTTTTCTCTCAGCTCTCTGCTTCATTCAGACATGGTTTGCAAGGTCCCCTCAGTAGAGCAAAGATTGCTTCTTTGTGTTGACCGTTTTGCAGATTGCGCTTTCTGTAAGGATCGCCTCTCCTTCCAACTTAAGAAAGTATGAACTCTTGAAACGTAGTTGCTCAAAAGGATTCTTTTATTAAGCAGAAGTGAAAGCCATCCAGCTAAAGCACAATCTGAATACTCTTAGGCAAAGCGGTTGGATTAAAGTAGTAGAGACCCCTCCCTTTAAGTCAGAATGCAGATTTTAGCCAATACACAAGTGTGAAGATGTTTTCTTTACTATTTCCTTTGAGAACCCGAACAAACATGCATTCCCACTACTATCCCTTAAAATGAGAAAACCCACATGGCTATCATATAAATTCCTGCAGGTAAAGTTCCCTTCTCAGGCCCCCTTGGTGCCAGGATATAGGTTGTAAAATATCTGATGACACAGGTCCTGCTAGTAAATCGAATCTAGTCTCCCCCTTCCTTCACTTGAATGGCAGTATCACTTTTAGGGATCTGACATATAAGTTCTTCACAATGATCGCAGCTGATTGAAAATAGTTTTGAAAGACATTATTCATCAAGTTCAATATTACTTTTTACCTAAAAGAGATAATTTCAGAATTGCATTGAATACTGAAGAATATTTTGAGCAGCATAATGAGAAAGAAGCTGAATCAGGTTTTTTAAAAAAATGCAGAGAAAGCGTTTGACTATTTGAATTGGACTTTCTTATTTAAATTTTGGATCAAATTTTATACAGTGAATAAAATAAATTTATACTTTACAGAAAGCATACTTAATGGAGATGTAGCAAAATCTTTTCAGGGAAATGGACAGTTTAGAAATATGAAATATCAATAAATCAATAAATAAATCCATGTGAAACACAAAAGGAAATAAGCCCACTGTCTCCTCTTCTATTTATTTTGGTCCTTGAATTTTTGAAAAGAAACATAATATAGGATGAGAAGATTGTGAGAGTAAAAACTAAAAAAAAGGCTTATAAGTTAAGGGCTTTTCCATATGATTTGGTGCTAAAGTTTTTTTAATTGAATTGAAATATTAATGGAAAAACTAAACAAATTTGGTGCACTAATAAGTTTCAAGATATAAATAGAAGTCAAAGATATTAACAAAAATATGAAGATACTAGAACAAACAGAATTGATGAATAAAATGCATTTTAAGATTGAGAAGAAGGTAAAATGGATGTTATGGCAAATAGGAAATACATGCAATTTTAAAATAATGATACCCTGTTTCCCTGAAAATAAGATATCCCCTGATAATAAGCCCAATCAAGCTTTGGACCGCATGCGCTAAAATAAGCCTTCTCCAAAAATAAGCCCGCCCTGAAAATATTTAAACGCAGAGTTGGAAATCAGGTAAGACGGCAAGAGGAGCCCCATCTTGCTCCATGCACCCCAAAATAATAAGACCTCCCCGAAAAATAAGGCTGAGAGCTTAATTCGGTGTTCAAAAATATATAAGACATGAGTCTTATTTTTGGGGAAACATGGTAATAAAATATGGAATTAAGTTTCTCTTTATTCTCTTTGTATTTGCACTTTGCATCAATTTTTTTGTTGTTTTCTTTTTTTGCATTCATTTTCATTGGTGTGCAGAACTTTGCTTAGCTTGAATTTTCTTGTTAACCTGCAAGCCTTCAGGTTTTTTGCAAGATCTGTGTATCTGCCATTCTTTGTGGAAGAAGGGGGGGATTTGGATTTGTCACATTTAGTTCTCTTTCCTATGTATCCTAAGTATTCTATTTCCTGTGTGGTCCCCTTTGTATAAACTTTAACCTGATTTATAACCATTGCCTGGCACCAGAAATGCCAGGAGAATTCTCACCTGTGGGGAAATGAGAGGGGGGAGGACATGTGGATTGCAAGATGGCCCTGAGAAGTTCTTCTTATCTGCTTCTCAGAGAGACTGGCGGATTGGTGGGAATTGACATGGAATGGTGGGGAGGGGTTCCTTTTTTTCTTTATCCTGGACTGCATGCCCTGAGGGACCATAGAGCCTGCTTTGAATCTTAACTTGCTTTCATCCCTTTTCAATAAAAAAAGTTCCTTTTGAAATACAAAATTTTCAAGAGTTCATACTTTCTTGGAAGGGGGCAGAAGTTTTTACTTTTCTTGACTGTGAATCTACAATTTTTTTTATTGAAGTTTTATAAAAGTACAAACATATAAAAAACACCCCCACCCACCCATCCACCCCTCAACCCCCCCTTCCCCTCCCCCCCAACTTCCCAGAGTAAAATACAGGGTTTTTTTAAAAAAAGAAAAAATACAGTAATTATCAACATTAATCTATCAAATTTCTAGTTTACAAACACCGTCTAACATCTTAACTCCAATTTAATAAAAAATACATTTCTATAATTCTTCTTCATTCATACGCAATTTGATGTCTTCTTATATGATATTTATTCCAAATGTAATCAATCCATTTGCTCCACTCCCGAATGAATTTTCCTTGCGTATGGTCTTTCAAATATGCTGAGATTTTAGCCATCTCAGCTAAATTCATTACTTTTATAATCCATTCTTCTATAGTGGGCAAAGAGTCTTTCTTCCAATATTGCGCAACCAACAGTCTGGCTGCTGTTATTAAATTTAAAATCAATTTCATCTCCAATACTGTACAGTCATTTATAATACCCAATAAAAACAATTGTAGTGTAAATTTCAACCTCTTTTTCAAAATATTTTGCATTACCCACCAAATCTTTATCCAAAATGCTTTGATCTTCTTACAAGTCCACCAAATATGAAAATACGTTGCATCTTCACAATCACTCCGCCAACATTTAGCTTGTACATTAGAATACATACATGACAACTTTTTTGGGTCTAGATGCCATCTATAAAACATCTTATAAAAATTTTCTCTTAAGTTTTGTGCTTGAGTAAATTTAACATTTCTAACCCAAATCTTTTCCCATGTTTCCATCATTCAATCGATATCTTTCTCCAGCATAATCCACTATTATGCCTGTTGGTACACCCCATCTATACACTATTTGTTGTCTTCTCAGCTCATCCATTAAAAAACCAAAGTTCTTTCTGTCTCTCAGCATTTTGAGAGGAATCTCTTTCGGTATCTTAATTTCCTGTCCAGACACCTGTACCTTGTTATTGTAAGAAGCTTGCAATACATCATTTCTAATTCTTCTGTCAATAAAATAAATCACCACATCTCTTGGCAGGTTTTTATTTCTTGCAATCCATGAGTTAACTCTATAGACTTTGTCCATCTGGCCAATTATTTCATCCTTCTTCAACCTAGCCACTGATGCAATAACTTCACCACATTTCTCTCTTAAGTTCTCACGGCCATTCTCTTTCAATCCTCTCACTCTTAAGGCAAACTCCATAGATCTGTACTGTATCATAAGAACTCATTTTCCAACCTTTCAGATTTAGTCTGGAATTCTCCCATTTCAGCCTCCAAATCTAGAGTAGCCTCACTGATTTCTTCCACTCTTTCATCAAGCTGCACAAGATGTTTAGACAAGCCAGAAACAGCCAGCACAATATCTTCTCTTATTTCATCATGCTTCTTTGCAACAACATCCCTAATTTCTTTTATGTCATCCTCAAATTTCCCCAGTTTCTCTTCTATTTTCGCTGTTTGGGCACTCGCAACTTGTTTTATAAAATCTTTAAGTTCATTCATGGAATCCTCCTTACTTGGTATCTCAACCGGAAGTTGAGCCTTTTGTGTCACAATGGAGACTATAGGAGAAACTCCTCCTGTTTTGGATGTTGCTGATTTGGTCTGTTTAGAAGCCATTTTAATTTCAAAAAACTTTTCTCCTCTTCACCCCACTTTGCAATTATAAAGTCTTAAATATCAGCAAATCCAGTCCAAATTAGTTAAAACTGCTGTTTTCAGTGTAAAAATAATCTTCCTCCCCAAGTTATTTCCTTCTAGCAGCTTGCTTTAACTTTAAAAGTAAAAAAAAAGTCTCTTTCAGTACTCACTTCCACTTCTTGGCACAGCCAGGATACTCTTAATTAGGCACTTCCTCTTTCAAATGAGCTCATTCAAAACAAAGTAGACAGGAGTTAAGCTTTGTAATTTTGTTGCAAGCACTCCTGTTTTCACTCGGTCTGCTGTAGCAATCCTTTAAACTGTCAATTTGCTTGCAGAGCTGGTCGCGACATCTAATGCTGCTTTCGCAGCAGCGCTTCGAGTCCGGAGTTCGTTTCCCTGGGGAGCCCACCTTTCCAGCCCCTGGAATTAATCCCAGGGGCTTTTTTGGCAGCTCTACTGGTCGGAAACTGCTCTGCCCCCCTTCTTCTCCCGAAGAGGGGTCTGCAAAACCGCTGGACAGTTGTTTTTCGCTGTCGGGGGCGGTTTTACGGAGATTGAAGCTGGTGACCTAAATAAAGGTCGTCTGCGATGTCTGCGGCGCCAGTGGAAGATGTCCGCGGCACCAGCGGAAGTCGAATCTACAGATTTTTAATGGTTTTACTTTCCTTGACTTAATTATCCTTTATATTAACCTATTTTCTTAATTTAACACTTTCCTTTGGTGTTTTTGTCTTTGTTTCCCATTTTTTATTTCTATCCCCTCTCCTTAAAGAATGGGAATATCGGCTAGTGTTGCTAGGGTATCTTCTGGTATTGCTATATTGTGCCTTCATTTGAAATAACTGAGCTATTACCTAAAGAAGAGTTAGCTGAAGATGTTGTTGGAGAGAGAAGAAAAATCTTGGCTTGGCTTCATCCCTCTTTATAATCTTTTGCTGTTCCAGTCTTGATGATAGCCACCTTTTGTGAGGAACATTTAAAGTAATTAAATAAAAACAACAGCCCTCCTTCTCATTATGTTCTTAATTATTCTTCTATCCTCCTGCAGTAAATACTCTCAGGTTTACTAACAGGTTGCCTGTATTATTGTTAGAATAGCTAAAATAGGTTTTGTGAGATAAGATACTTTTTCTACCTTTAGTTTACATTCTTTGCTATCATCGGCATACCACATTTCATCAATAAAATTATCTTGTCGCAGTCAAACCACAGTTGATGCTGATGCTGTATCCTTCTATTAAAAAACTACCCAATATTTATGGTATAAATGTTAAGATTATCAAATGGTGCTCAAATTGATGAAGCCATCTGCATCGCCATCTTACTAAAAAACCATGGAATGAAGTTTAAAAATATGCATTAAGTGGGAGAAAACACAATTGTCTTTTCTGTAGAGAATGTGATTAAGATGAATGATTTGTCCAGAATGTTATTTTTGCTTCAGACAATACTATCTTAACAAACTGATATACCAATTAAACAATAGCAGAAAGATAGATCTAAATTTGTGTCAGGAGAAAAAACTATGTGTTAAATATAAAGACTTATGTAAAGAGATGGGGGGGGGAGGGAGGATTAGGATTACCTGATTTGAAATTATATTTTGCAGCTTGCTATTCAGTTTGGATGAAAGAGTGGATGTTAATTTAATTTTTAATTTAATTTTTTGATTTATATGCCTCCCTTCTCTGGAGACTCAGGGCGGCTTACAATGCGTTAAGCAATAGTCTTCATACTTTTGTATATTTATACAAAGTCAGCTTATTGCCCGCACAAACTGAGCCCTCAATTTGCCTACCTTAGAAAGGATGGAAGGTTGAGTCAACCTTGAGCCTGGTGAGATTCGAATGTACAGTAATTGCTGACAGCTGGTGTTTAATTAAAATGCTTTAGTCTGCTGAGCTATCCAGGCTCCTGTTGCTGTGGATTAGAAGGCTTTTGGAGTTTAGAAGAACATGAGTTGAGATTTGGATGGTATATTTATGGCGTTATACTATAACGCTAAGGTTAATTTAGATTTTAAAAATCATTTTGTTAGATGTACCATACTCAGAATATGGAACAAACATATTGTGCCCAAAAATATCTGTGTGGCTCCTAGCACAAAAAGCATTTTAGAGAAAACAAATGTTAAGTAATGTAAATGGCTAACTTATTGTGGCATATTAGAATTTTGTCAAAGAGAATACAAAATAAAATCAAGAGAAGACTAGGCATCAGAAGGATACACTTATCAATGGTCTTCTTATGAACAATTACTATAAAGATTTAAAATAGCTAAAAGAACTTTTGAGTTTTGATCGTTGTAAGATTGACTTTGAAATAAAACAATGTACAAATGATGACCATGTTTCTATAATATATAAGCTTCTGTTGAAATTTGAAACAGAAGAACAAGTGAAAGAATGTATGATAAAATGAGCTAGAAATTTTGGTTACAAGATGTAAATGGAAAGTGGAAGAATATGTGGTTGAAAGATTGAAATTTATGTTACTATCTTAAAGAGAATTTTTATAAAATGAGGTATTATTGGTATATATCACCAGAAAAATTGTTTAGAATGTATAAAGGTACTTCAAGTTTATGATGGAAATATAAATAAGAGAAATTTTATCATGCTTAATAGATATGCAAAAAAGTTAGAAAATTTTGGTCTTAATTGAATATATTAATTCAGAACATTTAAAAGATTAATATACAATTGAAACCAGATTTATTTTGGGAATAATCAATAAACAGTTTGAAAAAAGCCATGAAACTTTGTTTTTATACCTGATAACTGCAGCAAGACTATTATATACACAAAGGTGGAAAGATTCAACATTATTCACAATGGAGGAATGAATGGTGAAGATTATGGAATTTGCTGAAGTAGTCAAATTGGTAGCTTTGATCAGAGAAAAGACATTATCTAAGTTTAATCATAACTGGAAGCCCTTCAAGACTTTTTGCATGAAATATAAAATCATGGAATTACGATATCTGGTTTTGATTATCAGAAAAAATATATTATTTTAATTAAAAAAATTATATTATTAATATTTATTCTGTATCAATCTATTTATTTATAAATAGAAAAAAAATAAGTTATGCTTTATAAGAGGTTAATTTACATCCTCAAACAGATCTCAGATTAAGAACATGTGCCTTAAAGACAATCCTTAGATACGAATGGGGTTGCCTGTTTACAGTACTTAATGGTGGACAAATTGACCATTTGTTGATTCAAATGACTGATAACATGATCCAAATGAAAATGGCAGACAACATTGTCCCTCTTGAGCCAATAAACTGCTAAAGTTTCACAATGCTTTCATGAGTGATGTGAAGTAATGTGTGTAATGCAGTATACAGCCTGTTTTCAGCAGTTCATGAAAGCATTGTACAGCTTTAGCTGTTCATTGGCTCAATGAAGGAGAAAGTGTACCCTTTTGAGACAGAATACTGTTTCAGATAGATTTAATCGTCAGTAAAAAGACCTTAACAAACCATCATTGCAGGTATATATCTACATATGACAGAAACTGGAAATACCTCATAGACACAGCTGGAGGCAACTCCTTGAGAGTCAGGAAATGGATCTCAAACTAATCCTGCCAAGACTGCACACATAACAATTGTTACATCTTCCCTTTTTTGTAAATACAACTATCACATTTTAAAACATTAAAAAACCCCACTAACTCCATAAACATTACATATATACGCTGCTAAAAAATTAAAGGGAACACAAGCAGAAGACATCCAAGATCTGAATGAATGAAATAGCCTTATTAAATACTTTGCTCATTACATACGGTAGTTTTGTGTTCCCTTTAGTTGTTTGAGCAGTGTATAAACTACTGTATGTAAAGAACAAAGTATTTAATAAGGCTATTTCATTCATTCAGATCTCGGATGTCTTCTGTTTGTGTTCCCTTTATTTTTTGGAGCAGTATACATTAAAATGATATAAAACACTATAACTATAAAACACCATTAAAAAACACCACATTGTGAACCATACGAAGTTCTGATGTAAGCGACTATAACATCTTCCCTTCATATTACCACAACTATCTCATTTTAAAACATTATAAATCATGCAGAGTTAAAACATTATAAAACATGCAGAGTTCCGATGCGAGCAACTATAACATTACTATAACATCTTCTCTTCAAACAATCACATATTAAAACATTAAAAGAGGGGAAAAAACATTGCAAAAGAGTTCAAATTGTAAAAAGAAACAATATCAACACTTTCTACAAATTGAGTCTGTCAGGTGGTTGCAAACATTAGCTGCTGCAAGTAACAACTGGCCCTCTTGCGCCAACTGGCTCTCTTTGCACTCTGGGCTTCTCCGACCTCACTGGAACCCTTGGGCTCTTCTCGCCGCTTACTGGAGTGTCCGGTGCTCAACTGCTATTGGGTATACCTGCTTGCTCCGAGCTCTCAACAACATTAATCTGAGGCACCATCCCTGTGCATTCCTCATTGTCCATGGGTAAATGTGGCATAGTAATACCAGATACATCTGGCCTGTCCACAGGATATAGTAAAGTCCAGAGTAAAGTCCACAGTAAAGTCTGGCTGCTCAGCTACACGCAAGTCTACCCGATTGCGATGATACAAAATTCCATCAACTGTTAAGGGGTTGTGTTTGCTTTAAATCTTTATCTCTATGTGCCTCTATGAGGTGTTTCCGGTTCCTGGGTGTTGCCTTTGAAGACGCTTTATAAGCGTTGTTAGTTAGTTTTATATTGCCAATAAAAGTGTATGCAAAACATGGTGTCAGAAGTGGTTCGGCCCTAAAAGTGGAGCACCTGAAGTAAGAAAAATAGCACCATGGCAAATAATATATACCACTGCCGCAACCCATGTGAGTAAGTGAGGACTCTAGCACTAATTGGGAAAATTTTAGGGCAGAGTTTGAAGCTTACTCTTTGGTTACAGGCTTAAATGATAAGCTGGCAGCAGTACAAGATCCCACATTAAGAAGATTGATGGGTGCAGAATGCCTTCATATTTCTAAGCATAGTTTAACTCTTACAGAAGAGCAGAGGACTGATACTAAGGCTATTTTGGATGCTTGGGAAGCTTTCTTCAGACCGCATAAGAATGTTATATATGAAAGATATCTTTTTGGCAGCTGCACGCAGGAAGAAGGAGAGACAATAGACACCTTTGTAACACACTTAAAGGAAAGGACGGCAAGTTGTGATTACAGTTCCCTGAGAGACAAACTCATCCGAGACAAAATAGTTTTGGGTGTGATCAAGGAAAGTACACACCGCTGTTTATTAAGGGAACATGGTTTAACTTTGCAATTAGCCATATAAATATGGTGGACTATTGAACTTACAGATAAACGGCTGATGGCGTTGGAGTGAGATAAGCAGACCAACTATGTTAATGTAGCTTCCAAGCACCAGCCAAATGTGAGGAATCGTCAGCAACAGCAGCAGTTCAAACAGAAGCATTGCAATTTGTTAACAGACAACCACACACCATGTAAATACTGTGACAATGTGTATGCACATGGGAAAGATCAGTGTCCAGCATATGGCAAAATCTGTAGGGTGTGTGGGAGGCTGAACCATTTTGCTGGGGTGTATCTGGCAGCAAAGAAGTTGCACATGGTCGAGCAAACGCCGGATTCAGAGGATGTATCGCTGTTCACCACTGATGCGATCTATATGAAAGAATGCATTGGTGCAGTACATTCAAAGGGCAAAAAGTGGTTTGTTAATCTTAAATTTAATGATATAACTCAATCTTGTCAGTTGGACTCGGGGGCAACATGCGATGTGATGAGCCTAAAGGACAAAAGGAAATTGGCACCTGAGACACCCCTTCAGCCTAGTAGTGCCACATTGAAGTTATACTCGGGGGAACTGATGGAGTCACTAGGCTTATTTTATACAGAGTGTAACATACGTGGGGTTACTCACAAATTGGAATTTGAACTTGTGGGTGTAGATCAAAAGCCGTTACTGTCAGGCTCAACGTGTGAGCATTTGGGACTGATGCGATTTACCATTCCAAGGGAATTACATAATGTTGAAACCTATTCCTCCAAAGCCTTGGGGAGACCATTGATAAAGCACCAAGTCCTCCAAGTTTATAGGGAGGTGTTTGAGGGCCCTATTGCATCTGTTCCAGGAGAGGTTCATTTTCAACTTGATCCCGCTGTCCCTCTAGTACAAAGTGCCCCGCACAATGTCCCTATAGCCATTAAGTCACAGGTTAAAGCACAGTTGGATAAATATGAAGCAGAGGGACATATTGTTTCAGTAGCCGAGCCAACTGACTGGATAAGTAATATGGTGGTGATTAGGAAGTTGGAAAAGATCTGAATTTGCATCGATCCTAAATTTTTGAATATGGCCTTGAAATGATCGCATTACCCAATGCCAACGTTAGAGGATGTCTTGCACAAACTGCCTAAGGCACGGGTTTTTACACTTGTTGATGCCAGGGATGCCTTCTTACAGTGTAAACTGGATGAAGAGACTAGTTATATGACTACGTTTTGGACTCCTTGGGGCAGAAAGAGGTGGCTTAAACTGCCCTTTGGTGTCTCCATAGCACCAGAGATGTATCAAAGGAAGCAGCATGAATTATTGAGTGGCCTCAGCAGAATTGAGCCTATAGCTGATGATATTCTTATAGTTGGGTGTGGCGACACTGATGACGAAGTGGAGCATGATCATGATGGGAAATTAATGGCACTATTGGAGCAGTGTAAGCAGGTGAAGCTGAGGCTCAGTATAAAGAAGCTGCAGTTTAAGGTGCAAGAAGTCTGCTTTCATGGACATATTTTAACATCACAAGGGTTAAAAGCAGACCCAGACAAGATCAGAGCTATTGTGAACATGCCACTGCCTACTAATGCTAAAGCAGTGCAGAGATTCATTGGCTTTGTCACATATCTAGCAAAATTCTTGCCACACTTATCTGAGGTGTGCCAGCCATTGAGACGTCTGTTGGATAAAGATGCAATTTCGCACTGGCTCCCTAAACATGACCAGGCAGTGCAAGAGATAAAACGCTTGGTTACTACTGCTCCAGTATTAAAATACTATGACGTCACAAAGATGGTTACTATTCAAAGTGACTCAAGTAAGAATGGTCTGGGATGCTGTCTGTTACAAGAAGGTCAGCCAGTTGCATATGTGTCCAGAGCGCTTGCGCCAGCAGAGTTAAACTATGCTCAGATCGAGAAAGAATGTTTAAGTATCGTATTTGCTTGCCAGCGTTTCCATTATTACCTTTATGGTGGAGATAAAATTACAATTGAAACTGATCACAAACTGTTAATAACCATATTCAAAAAGCCTCTTCTGTGTGCCCCTAAGCAAACTAAGCATCATGCTCTGCAGACATTTGGGAGCACACAAAAGGGGCTTCTTGAATATAGCTATTAACGGCTTGTGATCAGTTTCGACTATGACTGTATCCTGGCCATAAAGATAATAATGGAAATGCTGGCAGGCAAATAAAATACTTAAGCACTCCTTTTCAATTTGGGCATAGTTCAACTCGGCAGCAGAAAGTGCTCTGGACGCGTATGTGATCGGCTGACCTTCTTGCATTAGGCAACATCCTAGTCCATTTTTGCTCGAGTCACTTTGAATTGTGACAGTCTTTGTAACATCGTAATATTTTAACACTGAAGCAATAGTGACCAAACGTTTTATCTCCTGTACTGTCTGCTCGTGCTTGGAGAGCCAATGCCAAACTGCATCTTTGTCCAGAAGGCGTCTCAATGGTTAGCACACTTCCGATAGGTGTGGCAGAAATTTTGCTAGATAGGTAACAAATCTGATAAATTTCTGCACTGATTTAACATCAGCAGGTGATGGCATCTCCACAATGGCTCCGATCTTTTCTGGATTGGCTTTTAAACCTTGGGAGGACAAAATATGCCCATGGAAGTGGACTTCGTGCACCTTAAATTGCAACTTCTTTACACTGAGCCTTAACCTCACCTGCCTAAACTGATCCAATAATGCTATTAACTTCTCATCATGGTCATGCTCAGCTTCTTCAACTGTTTCACCACAGCTGACTATAAGGATATCATCAGCTATTGGCTCAATTCCATCAAGCCCACTCAATAATTCATGCTGCTTTCTTTGATATACCTCGGGTATTACTGAACCTCCAAAGGGTAATTTAAGCCATCTCTTTCTACCCCATGGGGTCCAGAACATAGTCATGTAGCTGCTTGTTTTGTCCAGTTTACACTGTAGAAAGGCATCTCTCACATCAAAAAGTGCAAAAACTCATGCTTTGGGTAGCTTGTGCAAGACGTCATCAAGCGTCGGCATTAAATAATGTGACCGCTTCAGGGCCATATTCAAAAACTTGGGATCAATGCAAATTCTAATCTTCTCTGGCCTCCTAATGACAACTATATTACTTATCCAGTCAGTGGGCTCAGTTACTGACTTAATATGTCTTTCTGCCTCATACTTTGACCTGCTATAGACACATTGCGTGGTGCACTTTGTACTGGGGAAATAGCAGGGTCAAGTTCAAAATGAACCTCTCCTGGAACAGATACTATGGGGCCCTCAAACACTTCCTGGTATACTTGGAGGATTTGCTGTTTTGTCAATGGCCCCACCCAAGATTTAGGAGGGTGTCTCACAACCTTGTGTAACTCAGCCGGAATGGTAAACTGCATCAACCCCAAGCATTCACATGTTGATCCTGACAATAATAGTTTCTGAGCCACTTCCACGATCTCACATTCAAGTTTATGAATATCCCCACGTATGCTGCATTATTTTTGAAATAGGCCCAGTGAGTTAATTAATTCTCCTAAATATAATTTCAATTTGGTACCGCTGGGCTGAAGAGGTATCTCAGGTGCCAATCTCATTTTGTACTTTAAACTCATAATATCACAGGTTGCACCTGAGTCCAGCTGACCGGGTTGAAGAACGTTGTTAAACCTGAGATTCACAAATCATTTTTTGCCCTTGGAATGTACTACACCGATGCATTCTTTCCTGTAAACCACATCAGTAATAAACAATGATGCCTCCTCCTGAGATACATTCTCCGAGTCTGACATTTGCTCAATTGTATGCAACTTCCTTACTTCCCTTTTCTGTGCCTGACACACTCCTGCAAAGTCGTTTAGCCTCCCACACGCTCTTCAGATTTTCCCATATGCTGGGCACTGCTGTCTCTCTTGTATGTGTATACTGCCACAATATTTGCATGCTACTTGGTTGTTCACTGATTATGAATTATAAAACTGCCTTTTATTCTGATATTTCTATTGATAATTCATCATGCTTGGCTGCTGTTTGGATTGTATTAACCCAATCCTTATCCCACTGTAGGACTCTCAGCCATTTGTCAGTAAATTCTATAATCTGACACATCTCAATTGCTGCTTGTAGGCTTAAATTATGCTCCCTCAAGAGATGGTGGTGTGTGCTTTCACTAGCAATGCCCAAAACTATTTTGTTCCGAATGAGTTCATCCCTTAAGGGGCCATAGTCACAACTGGCCGCTTTTTTCTTTAAACGTGTGACAAAATTACCTATCGTTTCACCTTCTAATTGCTTGCAGCTGCCAAATACGTATCTTTCAAAAATAACATTTTTGAGAGGTCTGAAATAGGTCTCTAAAGTGTCTAGAATAACTTTGATATCTCTTTCTTGCTCCACAGAAAGGGTTAAATTGTGTTTGTAGATATGAAGGCATTCACTGCCCATCAATCTCCTTAATGTGACAGCTTGAACTGCTGCCAGCTTCTCATCCAAGCCTATAGCTAAGGCATAATCTTCAAACTCTGCTCTGAACTCATTCCAATTGCTACTGCAGTCTCCACTCACCCTCATAGGCTCAGGCAGAGGTATACTGTAAGCAGCTGCCATACTTCCACTGCTTAGCTTTTAGGAGTATGCTTCAAATGTGTCCGGAAGACATGGATTTAGGCTTCTGACACCATGTTTCAGATAGATTTAATCATCAGTAAAAAGCCCTTAACAAACCATCATTGCAGGTATATATCTACATATGACAGGAACTGGAAATACATCACAGACGCAGCTGGAGGCAGCTCCTTGAGAGTCAGGAAATGGATGCCAAATTAATCCTGCCAAGACTGCAGACATAACTCTTGTAACAAACATTTTGCCCTTCGGGTTGAAGAGAGATAGAATTCCAGTTTGTTCTCCTAGACCTTTTTGGCACCAGAGACCGGTTTTATGGAAGGCAAATTTTCCACCGGGGGTGAGGGGAGGCGGGGAAATGGTATCAGGACAACACACAGGGAAGCCTTCACTAGAAGAGGCTCTCTGCTTCTGCTCCAGAGGAAACTCCCAATCAAAGACCTAGGGAAACAGAAAGAAGTGTGAATGACCACTGCCTGAACTTTTCAGTGGGAGAGAGTGGGGGAGTGAAAGAGAGAGAGAGAAAGAGAGTGAGTGTCAGGGTTCCAAGTAACACCTCTAACGAAATCAGACTCTGAGGCTTGAGATTCCCCAAAGCTAATTTTTATTAGAGATGTCATATTGGCACATCTTGGAAAACCCAAATCTGAGAGCTTCCGGGTTTTCCTCACCCAAAAGAAAGTTTAAGTCCTTGCCCTTCACCCACATGTCCATCACACGAACCAATCAGGTACCTCTGGAACAGAATATACCTCCTCATTCTCAGCACAGCTGCAGGACACAATGGCCTTGACTTTCTAGAAAGAATGTTATTTTGACTACATATCATCTTCACTCCATACAATCCCCCCTCCCATTTTCCCACAGTAGAATTTGTGGCAGGCCTGAAGGCTCAAAAGTGAAAAGATGGCTTCCAGGTCTGAGAGGCTGCTCCCCCTCAGAAAAGGGGGTGTTCTGGAAAGTGTGTCCCGGAAAGAGAATAATACAGGAGGTTAATCATGCTCATAACCACCTCCCCCACCCCCGGGGGGACCTTTGGCTTATCAGGGTATTTACTGATACCCTGATATTGAGTCTTTGGCTGAGCAGCTAAATCAATTCTTCAGCCGTTTTGAGGTGGACACAGGAACAATCATCATTCCAGCATTTACCACTGATAGTGCACCATTAACATCTACCATCGATAGACAACAACTTCTACTGCAGATCTCTGATGTGAGACACACTTTCCAGAATGTCAATATCTGGAAGGCAGCTGGGCCTGATGGAATTCTGGGATGAGTTGTCAGGGACTGCAGATCTAGCTGGAGTGTTCATGGATATTTTCAATCTATTCCTGTCACAGTGCTCTATCCCTACCTGTCTGAAGACATCTATTATAGTGCCAGTCCCTAAACAGACAGTAGTGGTATCCCTTAATGATTATAGACCAGTAGCTTTAACATCTGTTGTCATGAAATGTTTTGAGAGGCTGGTGTTGAACTATATTAAGGCTAGTCTTCCATCTACTTTGGACCCATACCAATTTCCATATAGGGGTCAACTGATGATGCTATGTCTCTTGTTGTCCATACTGTATTGAATCACTTGGAACAACAGGGGACATATGTGAGGCTGTTATTTGTGGATTATAGCTCTGCCTTTAACACTATTTTACCCAACAGATTGTTTTTTAAAATGTCCAATTTGGGTATAAATCAGAGGATTTGTTTGTGGATAAGGGATTTTCTGACAGATAGGCCACAGTCAGCAAGGATGGGATCTCATCATTCCTCTACTCTGATACCAAGCACAGGAGCCCCCCAGGGTTGTGTGCTAAGCCCTTTCCTTTATTCCTTGTACACACATGACTGCACCCCATTGTATAATACCAACACAATTATTAAATTTGTGGATGACACAACAGTGGTGAGGCTCATTAATAAGAATAATGAGTCTGCTAACAGGAAAGAAGTACAAGGGCTTACACTGTGGTGTAATGAAAATAATCTCACACTTAACACCACAAAAACTAAAGAATTTATAATTGACTTCAGGAGGAAGAGAGATGTACATCTACCTTTGTACATAAATGGTGAGGTGGAGAGGGTGGGTAGTTTTAAATTTCTGGGAATTTATATCTTGAGGACCTCTCATGGACTATGAATGCTAACATACTTGTGAAGAAACCACAGAGTGGTTAGAGTGCTGTACTGCAGCTACTTCAGCTGACTGCTAGTTCAGCAGATCAGCGGATCAAATCTCACCGGCTCAAGGTTGACTCAGCCTTCCATCCTTCCGAGGTGGGTAAAATGAGGACACAAATTGTTGGGGGCAATATGCTATTTAGTATACTGTTGATTGTTGTAAGCCGCCCAGAGTCCTCGGAGAGTGGGCGGCATAGAAATATGATTAATAAAAAAAATAAAATAAAAATAGAAGAGGCTGTACTTCCTGAGAATGCTCAGGAAGATAAATCTATCTCAGCATCTACTTCTGTCCTACTATTGCAGCACTATTGAGAGTGTCCTGACATACGACATTCTTACATGGTATGGGAGTAGCTCTGTAGTGGACAAAAAAGCTCTACAGAGAATCATTAAAACTGTCCAGAATATCATTGGATTTCAGCTACCAGCTATGGATGACATCTTCGAATCTCACTCTTTGAGAAAGTTGCATAACATTCTCATTCTCATCCTGCATACAATCTTTTTGGACTGTATCTTCTGGCAGAAGATGCAGAACAGTTAAAACTCGGACCACACGTTTTCTGAATAGTTTTTATCCCAGAGCTGTAATTACACTCAACAATGAACTAAAGGGCCACCATCAGTGAGCTGTTGGACAGTATTACTTGGTCTGTTGTGTGGATGTTTGGGTGGTTTAGGGGTGGAGAATTGTGGTGGGTGGAGTGTGTTTGGGGATTATTATGTTTGTTGGACCTGCTCTTTAGGTGTTAAGTAAGTTGACCAGATTTTAACATTGGTAAAGAGGGACACCATCGACGGGGGGGCGGGGGCTGTTTCTAAATTTTTTACTACCAGTTCTGTGGGTGTGGCTTATTTGTGGGCATGGTTTGGAGGTCATGTGACTGGGTGGGTGTGGCTAGCTGGTCATGTGACCGGGTGGCCATGGCTATGTGTATAGGAATTACTCAGAGGGCTGAAAAAAGTCATTTCTGACAGGTCCTCGCACTTTTGACTGGTCCTCATACTTATGACCATCCTCACATTTATGCCAGTTCAGCATTCTTAACAACCATGTCATCATTTCACAACTGCTTCTCTACACCATGGTGATAAGATAGGGCAAAAAAATGTAAAAAGTGAGGACAGTCGTAAGTTTGAGGACTGGTCAAAAGTGCGAGGACCAGTCAAAAATAACTTTTTCAGCCCTCTGAGTAGTCCATATGCACAAAAGGACTACCCAGAGGGCTGAAAAAAGTGATTTTTGACAGGTCCTCGCACTTTTGACCAGTCTTCGCACTTATCACTGGTCATCATTTATGCCCATTGTAGCATTCTTAACAACCGTGTCACTCATTTCACAACTGCTTCTCTTCACCATGGTGACAAGATAGGGCAAAAACATAAAATGTGAGGACAGTCATAAGTTTGAGGACTGGTCAAAAGTGCGAGGACCAGTCAAAAATAACTTTTTCAGCCCTCTGAGTAGTCCATATGCATAAAAGGATACAGCAATAGAGAGGGACGAAGGAAGGGAAGGGAAATTAGAGTAGGAGTGAGGGTAAGAGAGGGAGGAAGAGAGGAGGAGAAGGAGAAAGGAAGAGGAAGTAGAGAGGAGAATAAGAGGGGAGGAAAGAGAAAGTAAGTAAGAAAGAAAAGAGATAGGTGGTAGGTTTGAGGAGAAAGATTGCTGTACAATAAAAAAGATGAAAGGGAAGAAAGCCAACCCCAAACAAATATAAAGATATTAAGAATGAATTGTTAAACTTTAAAGAATAAAAGAGAACAAATATGAATAAATAGCAATAATTAGAAACACAAACATACAAACATACAATGTATTTTCCTTGAACAGAGTATTTGGCTGGTTCACAAATTTAAACAGTGTTTAGTCATTTCAATTAAATTTACAATTTCTATATTTCCTTTTTGCCATATTTATTCCTCATCTATTTTTTAAAAAAACCAATATTACCCTTCTTCCTCATCTTCAATCTTAATCAAATTCAATTTTTCCCTTCTGTTCTATATTAAATCCCTTCCCATTGTCATCTATTTTTATATCCATCCTCACATTGGTTAATTACGTAATATTACAGTTGTTTAATACAAATTCAACATTTTAATATAAATCAATTAGTTATAAAGCTATCTTTTTTATATATTAATCAATATGAGCATGAATATTCCAATTATTTCCATGCAATCCTATTTCTTACAAATCAATTAATCATATTACCAATAATAATAAACCAAATAATTTCCCCCATATATTCTTCCACAATTTAACCATTTCTGCTTTCAACATAATATATAATTAATAGTATCTCAATTATTACAATTTCCTAGTTAAATAGAGCTTTTTTTTTCTTCTGTGTTTTGAAATCTTGAACTCTCCTCTTTTGCCATTTGCCATAAATTTCCCATTGTTTGCACCTACCTTTTTTGATGAGGAAAAAGAAAAGAAATCTGCCTTTCCAACGTTGCAAGCAAACAGCAAAGCCAACAACCTGCTTTACTTCCGCTTTCGTTTTCAGTTTGAATTGCTCAAGGAAAAAAAAAATCTGCTCCGGGACTCTTTGCAGCTAACAAAAGACCCCTGTGCAAAACAGCTGAGAGCAAATCAGCTGAGAGTTGGAAGCCGATCTAATCAACATAGGTAATTAACCTATGCTGAAGCTGAAAGGGGCTTTTTTTCTATTTTTGCAGGCACCAGTCTACTCATTTGTTTTCTTTGGCACTGATCAGCTGTAGTGCGGCCCTTTGAAGCCCCGCGGCAAGATTTTAAACAGGTTTTTTTTCCCTCTAGCCATCAGCTCAGGAAGCAGCAATAGATTGGGAGTGGGCAGGGTAAGGGACCAGCGAAAATCCGGACTTTTTTAAAACGCTGCGGGACGCGGGACAAATTGTTCAAAAGTGGGACTGTCCCACCAAAAGCGGGACATTTGGTCACCTTAGTGTTAAGTGAATTTTGTTGTAAGGGTATACTGTGTATACACATACAATGACAATAAAGTTATTTATTTATGAAATTTATGAAATTATTGTGGAATTGTTTGAATAGCCTATCTGCTTTTACATTCCAACTCTTGACCCATGTAGCTTCAGACAAAGGGTACCCTTTTCAGGGTACTAAGTATTGTAATTGACCCCTATTTAGCCTAGAAACTAAAATTTTCTTGACTTCATTTCTCCTTGTACAACTATAGGAAGTGGAGATCCCACTTCTTCTGCCGCTTCAGACAGCACTTTTTTAATATTTTTCTACCCCTTTTTCAAAGACTGACTCCATCCATTCTGCCAAAGAATGAATAGAGTCTCTGGGCAGTTCAGGCATGGGGACAAACTCCATGCCACTGGTGACCTGGAAAGGGGTCAGTCCAATGCTGCTGTGCACTCCATTGTTGTAAGCCACCTCCAAAAATAGTAACAGATCTGCCCAGTTCTCTTGTTGGTAATCCACATAGCATTTTATCTACTGCTTCACCATCACATTTGTGCATTCTGCCACTCTGTTCATGCTCAGATGGAAAGCCAAGCTAAGCCTTTGTGTGGACCTGCTGGACCTCAAGAATTCTCTCCAGAATTTGGCTGCAAACTGGACTCCTTGATCTGAGATGATGCGGCGAGGTATTCCATGCAGGCAGTAGATATGTTTGATGAATAGTTTTGTGAGTTTCTTTGCGGACGGTAGTATGGAGGAAGCAGTGAAATGGGTTTGTTTAGAGAACAGATCAATAACTGTCCAAATTACTGTGCTCCCCCCATTTTCTGGGACCTTGATTATAAAATCCATTGTGATTTATTCCCAAGGTCTGCTAGGTCTTGCCATTTGCTGAAGGAGTCCAGGTGGTTTTCCAGGTCTTGTTTTCATTGCTGCACATGTGGCACAGCTTCTTATGTAGTCTTCCACTTCTGCTTTCATTTTCGGCCACCAGAATTGTCTCCTAGCAAGGTGTAAAGTCTTCAGGAATCGAAAGTGGCTGGCCAGTTTGGACTCATGGCTACCCTGGAGTACTTCCAGTCTCAGACTTGCAGGGACATACAGTTTGGATCCCTTCTGTGCTAGTCCCTCCCTCATGGCCAAGATGTCTTTATTGTCTGTGAGCCAAGGATCAGCTGGTAGCACTGCTTTCAACTTAGCTGTCAATTCATCCTGAGTTGGGTCGGGTGATTGCCTGGCTTGGCTCCTGGTGGTGACTTGTGCAGTTTATTGTAGGGGGTGGGGTGGGGGGTGGAATGATGGCATGGACCACTTTCTCCCAACAGCTGTCAAATTGAGGTTTTCTTGATAGGGCCTCTGCCAACAGGTTTTTCCTTGCTGGTATGTTTTTCAGCTCAAATTTGAAACACCTGAAGTATTGAGCCCAGCAGACTTGTTTGGAAGAGAGTTTCCTGGAAGTCTTTAGGGCCTCAAGGTTTTTGTGATCAGTCCAGACCTTGAAAGGCACTTTTCCCCCCTCTAAAAAATTTCTCCAAGAGAGTAGGGCCCATTGAACTGCGTAGGCTTCTTTCTCCCAGATGGCCCACTATCTCTATGTGTCATTGAGTTTTTTGGACATGTAGGCACAAGGCCACAGTTGTCCTTTGTTATTCCTTTGTAGGAGTACCCCAGCCATTGCCACATCATTAGCATCAGCTTGTATGATGAATTGTTGCTCTGGGGCTGGGTGCTGCAGAATCGGTTCCTGGGCAAACAATCTTTTTAAGTTTTCAAAGGCTTTTTGACAGTCCATTGTCCAAGCAATTGGCTGATTCAGCTTTTGCTTCATCAGAGAAGATCTCATTTTCAGCAGTTCTGTTGGGGTAGGGCCACTTCCATGAAAGCCAGGATGAACTGTCTATAGAAGTTACTGAACCCCAGGAAGTTTTGAAGTTGCCTACGGGTGTGTGAGTGTTGCCAACCAAATACTGCTTTCACTTTCCTTGGGTCCATCTCCACACCTCCACTGGAAATTTGGTAGCCCAAGTAATCTAGGGAGGCTTTGTGAAACTCGCACTTTGATAGCTTTGCGTAAAGCTTGGCAGCGTGGAGTTTTTTCAGTACTTGCTGGACAAGTTTCACATGTTCATCAAGGGTCTCACTGAATATGAGAATGTCATCTAAATAAACAAGGACCCCTTGGTATAGGTGCTCATGTAGCACTTCGTTAATGAGTTGCATGAACACTGTGGGGGCCTCTTGTAGTCCAAACAGCATGACTTTAAATTGGAAGTTGCTGAGCGGGCAGTTGAAGGCAGTTTTCTACTCATGTCCCTCTCTGATTCTTATGCAATAGTATGCTTCCCTTCCTACATATTTAATTAAGCCCAAAATTTTCTCTCTTTTTTGCATAACTGTTAAGCATGATAAAATTTCTCTTGTTATTTATATTTCCATCATAAACTTGAAGTACCTTTATACCTTACCCTTCGACAAGTGGTTTGGCATGTCTTTCATGGGAGGGGGAGGGGGGAGGTGTTTTCTTTTTTTTTTTAAATCAAGTTTTATTGATTGTTTTCTTTCACATGCACACAAATATTTTATGAACAGAGTATTGACCGTCTCATATCTTATACAACTTATCATATCCAATTTCATTTTACATAGTTACCATTTTTGCCAAAATATTCTTTTTCCATACTTTTTTTATCTTAATACTTCTATGCTTATTATATAAACAGCATCACAATCTGCCCTCAAATCCTAGTTTCTTAACATTATTTCAATTAGTTATCTTATCAATTGTTAATCATATTAATCATATTAATCCGGACTCCCTTAACAACTACCGTCCTGTCTCCAACCTTCGCTTCTTAGCGAAGGTTGTCGAGACCATGGTGGCACAGCAATTCCCTCATTTCCTGGAGGAAGCGGACTACCTGGATCCTTACCAATCTGGCTTCAGGCACTGTCACAGCACAGAAACGGCATTGGTTGCCCTAGTGAATGATCTCTGGTGGGCCCATGATGGGGGTTGCTCCTCCATCCTGGTCCTTCTTGACCTCTCAGTGGCTTTCGATACCATCGACCATGGTATCTTACTGCAGCAATTCAGGGGGTTGGGGATAGGAGGCACTGTGTTGCAGTGGTTCTCCTCCTACCTCTTGGGCCACTTGCAGTTTGTATTGGCGGGGGGAGGGTCAGAGTTCCTCCCAGAGGCCTCTCACATGTGGGGTGCCTCAGGGATCAGTTGTCTCCCCCCTGCTCTTTAACATCTACATGAAGCCACTGGGTGAGATCATTCATGGCTTTGGGGTGAAGTATCACCAATATGCAGATGATACCCAGCTTTACGTCTCCACCCCGGACCACTCTGGGGATGACCTTTCCGTGATGTCCCACTGCCTGGATGCGGTGAAGGTCTGGATGGGAAGGAACAGGCTCAGATTGAACCCTTCCAAGACTGAGTGTCTGTGGGTGCCAGCATCTCGGGATCTAGAGATATCACTGTTAGTGATCGGTGGGGAGACTCTTACCCCATCCGCTAGGGTTCGCAATCTGGGTGTCCTCCTGGATTCTCGGCTGTCCTTGAATGACCACCTGACGGCCGTAACCAGGGGGGCCTTCGCACAAGTATGTCTTGTATGCCAGTTGCACCCTTTCCTGGACTGCGATGCCCTCGCCACGGTCACTCATGCCCTCGTTACTTCTCGGTTGGATTACTTTAACGCCCTCTACATGGGGCTGCCCTTGGGATGTATCCGGAGGCTCCAGTTAGTTCAGAACATGGCCGCGCGGGTAGTTATGGGGGCTCCTCGTTACTCCCATGTTACACCTCTCCTGCGCAAGCTGCACTAGCTACCGGTTGCTCTCCAGCTCCGTTTCAAGGTGCTGGTGCTTACCTATAAATCCCTACATGGCTTAGGCCCGGGGTACTTACAGGACCATGTCTTGCCTTCCTCTCATCGTCCTATGTGCTCCCGCAGGGTGGGCCTCCTCCAGGTGCCGTCGGCCAAACAATGTCGGCTGGTGGCCCCCAGGGGGAGGGCTTTCTCTGTCAGAGCGCTGACCCTCTGGAATAGTCTGCCCACCGAGCTCAGGATGGCCCCCAACCTCCTCTCTTTTCGCTGCAGACTAAAGACGTGTCTGTTCCAGCAATAATCTGATTGAGGGTTTATATAATTTTAATATGATTGTAATGGGGGTTTTAATTTTATTTTAATTGCTTTACTTTGATTTGTATTGACGATTGTTGTATGTAAGCTGCCCTGAGTCCTCAGGGAGAATGTTGGCATATAAATCACAAATATATATATATATATATATATATATATATATATATATATATATATATATATATATATATATATATATATATTCCCTTTTAACATCATTATTATTATTATTATTATTATTATTATTATTATTATTAAATTAAATTTATAAACCGCCCTACTCCTGGGGGACTCAGGGCGGTGTACAGCCATAAATAAAACATTTAAATACAAAAGTTTAAAATAGAATAAAACGAATTAAATAATTTGGCTGACAATTAAAACCCCAATAATTTAAAACAAATTAAAATTCATAATTAAAAGGAGAAAATAACTTAGGTCAGGCCAGCTTGTTGGAATAAATAGGTCTTGAGCGCGCGACAGAAGATGTGCAGGTCCGGGATCCTCCGTATATCCGGGGGGAGCTCGTTCCAGATGGTAGGTGCTCCCACAGGGAATGCTCTCCCCCTGAGGGCCGCCAGCTGGCATTGTTTGGCCGATGGCACCGGAGGAGCCCCTCTCTATGGGAGCGTACAGGCCGGTGGGAGGCTATTGGTGGTAGCAGGCGGTCCTGTAAATAACCAGGTCCTAAGCCATGGAGCGCTTTAAAGGTGATAACCAAAACCTTGAAGCGCACTCGGAGGACCACCGGGAGCCAGTGAAGCTCGCACGGGAGGGGTGTTACATGGGAGCGCCACGTCGCTCCCATAACCACCCTCACGGCCGCACTCTGCACCAGTTGGAGCCTCCAAGTGCTCCTCAAGGGGAGCCCCATGTAGAGAGCATTACAATAGTCCAGACGGGAGGTGACGAGGGCGTGAGTGACTGTGTGTAAAGAGTCCCGATCTAGAAAGGGACGCAACTGGCGAATCAGGCGAACCTGATGAAAAATCCTCCCGGTCACGGCCGTCAAGTGCTCTTCTAAAGACAGCCGTGAGTCCAGGAGGACGCCCAAGTTGCGAGCCCCTTCCGTGGGGGCCAATGATTCACCCCCAATAGTCAGCAATGGCACCAGCTGACTATATCGGGACGTCAGAAACCACAGCCACTCGGTCTTGGATAGGTTGAGCCTGAGCCTGTTCCTCCCCATCCAGATCCGTACGGCCTCCAGGCACCGGGACATCACCTCAAGGGCATCGTTGGGGTGGTCTGGGGTGGAGATGTACAGCTGGGTGTCATCAGCGTACTGGTGATACTTCACCCCAAAACCATGGATGATCTCGCCCAGCGGCTTTACATAAATGTTGAACAGAAGGGGCGAGAGGACCGATCCCTGTGGCACCCCGCATATAAGGAGCCTCGGGGTCGACCTATGCCCTCCTGTCAACACAGACTGCGACCAGTCGGAGAGGAAGGAGGAGAACCACTGTAATACAGTGCCTCCCACCCCCAACTCTCTCAACCGGTGCAGCATGATACCATGGTCGATGCTATCAAAAGCCGTTGAGAGATCTAACAGGACCAGGACAGAGGAGCACCCCCTGTCCCGAGCCCTCCAGAGATCATCAACCAACGCGATCAATGCCGTTTCAGTGCTGTACCCAGGCCTGAAGCCCGACTGGAATGGATCCAGATACATCATTTCCTCCAGGTGCTGGGGGAGCTGTCGCGCAACCACACTCTCAACAACCTTCGCCACAAAGCGAAGGTTGGAGACTGGACGATAATTAGCCAATACTGCTGGGTCCAGGGAGGGCTTCTTGAGAAGAGGTCTCACCACCGCCTCTTTCAAGGCGGCAGGAAAGACATCCTCACCCAATGAAGCCCTTATAATCCCCTGGAGCCAGCCTTGTGTCACCTTCCGGGAAGCCAGCACTAACCAGGAAGGGCACGGGTCCAACAAACATGTGGTTGCGTTCAGTCTACCCAGAATCCTGTCCACGTCCTCAGGGGTCACAGGATCAAACTCATCCCAGATAACATTCTCAGGACCTGCCTCTGTCATCCCCACTGGATCTACCCAGTCGGAGTCCAGCTCATCCCGAATCTGAGTGATTTTATCATGCAGATACTGAACAAAATCCTCGGCTCT
The DNA here is from genome assembly GCA_030761175.1 of Masticophis lateralis. Classification (NCBI taxonomy): domain Eukaryota; kingdom Metazoa; phylum Chordata; class Lepidosauria; order Squamata; family Colubridae; genus Masticophis; species Masticophis lateralis. Next base: position 62,820,859 of record JAUDYJ010000006.1, read on the forward strand.
TCCCTCTAAGGGGTCCTCCCACGCTTCCTGGTGGAGCAGGGAGCAGGTCATCCTAAACAGGGCGGCCGGGCGATTATCTGATGATGCAATAAGAGCAGCAAAATGAGCACACTTTGCTGCTTTTATTGCCACTAGGTAATTCTTAATGTGAGATCTTACTAGTGTCCGGTCAGATTCAGCATGGCTGGTCCTCCAACTACTCTCTAGATGTCTTTTCTGGTGCTTCATCTCCCTGAGCTCCTCGGTGAACCAAGGAGCCAGGTAAGATCGGCGCCGGGTCAGAAGCCGCAAAGGCACGACTCGATCCAGAGCTCCAGCGGCCTCCCTATCTCAGGCGGCCACTAGGTCTCCAGTCGAGGCATGAGCCAGAACCTCAGGAATTGGCCCAAGCTCCATCTGGAACCTATCAGGTTCCATCAGGTGCCTGGGGTGGTACCATCTTGTCGGTTCCGCCTCCCTGCGGTGGGGTACAGCGGTTCGAAGGTCAAGGCGAAGGAGAGAGTGATCTGACCATGACAAGGGCTCAGTGACTGTATCCCCTATCGCAAGACCATTCAGCCACTGTCCAGAGACAAAAACCAGGTCCAGTGTGTTTCCCCCCACGTGTGTAGGGCCATGAATTAACTGGGTCAGGTCCATAGCCGTCATGGAAGCCATGAACTCTCGAGCCACTTCAGACGTCTCACCCACGGATGGCAAGTTGAAATCCCCCATGACCATAAGCCTGGGGGTATCAACCGCCACCGTGGCGATAACGTTGAGCAGTTCAGGCAAGGCTGTTGCCACGTGGCAGGGAGCCAGGTACGTGATCAGCAAGCCCATCTGAACCCCATGGCCCCACTTCACAAGGAGGGACTCACAGCTGGCTGTCTGAGGAACAGTGGCCTCCCTCGGCCTAAGGCCTTCTCTTATAACAACCGCTACTCCCCCACCCCTCCCCTGAGACCTCGGCTGATGGAATGCATGGAAGCTTGGTGGGCACATTTCTACCAGAGGAACCCCTCCCTCTGGGCCCAACCAGGTCTCCATAATACCCGCCAGGTCCGCTCCCCCCTCCTGAATAAGATCACCAATGAGGGGGGCTTTGTTTACTGCAGACCTGGCATTGCGTAACATCAGCCAGAGGCCCGGGCCCTGAAGGTCTGTGCTACCTGGAGAACGAGTGGAGCCTTGGGGACTGGAGCGTGCTACCGCTTGGAGACAGCGGGCACGCGGTCCCTTAACATGATATGGCCCCCTACTCCCGCCATATCTACCCCTCCCACTCACAGTACCGATGGTAACGACACAGTCTGGACAAGCTCAACCCCCTCCCTCATCCCCGGATCCTCCATCCCCCCCGCCATGCATTGCAACCAGGCCCGACCCTCCCCTCAGTGGGTTATCCCCCCTAACCCACAACACTAGATCCAATCCTACCCTCCCCCCCCCACCCCTACTCCCGGGTCCCCTTAAAATTTTCCTTAGAAATTTTGATAAAAAATCCCTCAACCCCCTCTTCACTACATGCCATCTCTCGGGGTTCCAAAACCCGTCATCAAGATAGGCCCTCGATAAAGTGGAGGGCCAAATCTGCGAGAGGGGGGAGTCTCGCAGTGCAAGAAGGTCAGCTGTACAATACATAATAAACCCAAGGCTCCGAGATGGTGGTGATATATGGCTTGGGGGTCCATCATGCTGGTATAAAAAAGAGGGAAAGTAGTCCCTGGGTGAGACTAAGAATCCAGAAATAGTCTCAAAGAGTCCCCACAGTTCTCCCACAACTGTGGGCAAGAGCCACAACATGTCGACTCAATCGGGGGCAGGTCTCTAAAACAGCCGCCCTTTCACGGCGGATTGGCCATAACTGGTCATAAAACAGATGGAACAACCCACTGATGAGGAAATGTAGTACTGAACCCGCTCCTTCAGTATATCCCCCAAGATAATCTCTCTCTCCACGGTGAGCAAACAATGTTAGTTGATGTTATAAGTAATAAGTCATAAATTACGCCAAACGGAGGTCCGGTGACTGGTCAGTCCACGTCAGCTCTTGCATATGGTAAAGAAGTAAAGATGGATATGGCCCAGGGTCGCCTCCAATCAAAGTTAGCCAGACAGGGTAGGAGTGACCTCCTCAGGCCTATATAGGCCAAAAGCGAGGAGGGGGAGTATGGGGGGGTACAAAAAGGGGGGGTCTACGAGGCCACAGGGAAACATCCCTCTCTTTGCCTCTCGGCCACCCCCACCCCCACCCCCATAAATTCTCCATTCCACAGGTCTTCTTCTGGTCCATTTCCTACCCCTTTTTAGCCCACCTTTAATCCAAAGGGGGGCTTCATGACAGGAGTTGATCCACCAAAAGCCCGCCATGGTCTTGATAAAATATGCTAAGTGCAGAGAGGAGCCTCCCTTTGCCAAATCTTCTACCTAGCTGCCAGCAGTTCCTATGCCAGGAGGGGGGAGGGACACTGCTCAAGCCGCTGCCAAATGCTGCCGAGGCCACCGCCCTCGATTTCACCAATGGCACCTGTGTTCACGCCGCTCCAGCTGCCTCCGACACTGGCCTGGTCTCACTTGCCAGCTCCGTAGCTCCCCGCTATGGTGTTGAATGCTGGGTCGCTCGGAGCCGGCTTGGGCAGCAAGGGTAGCAACCAGCTGGTGGGAGGATTGCCGCCGCCGTGGCCCACACTTGCCGCTGCCGCCGTGGCCCTTTCTCCTCACTCCAGCGCCGCCCTCTCCAGCTGCTCCGCGAACGCCAGCCCCTGACAGCAAATTTATGTTCTTGGGAGAGAAAAGAAAGCTCTCTCCCTGCTGACCTAACACTCTGCTCACCGGGGGTGTGACCATAGATGGTCAAACGGCCACAAGACCCCCAAAATTGAGCCACATCGCCCCATCTCCTCCGCAGAGCCTCAGAGCACACCCGCCATCTTGGGACATGCGCAAATGATTTTTATATTAATTCGTTCTTCATCCTTATAAATTTGAACATGCTTGGGGTTGCCTTTCTCTCATTTCATCTCCCTTGTTTTCCAACAATTCTTCTTCTCCTTTCCTCTCTTTCTCTTCCATCCCTTCTTCTATCCCTTTCTTTTCTTTTTTTCTTTATAAAAAGTTTTTTATTTTTATTTTTTATCAACATATTCAAATGTACAGTCTTTTGTCCATCATTAATCATTATTCATTCATCTTATTCTTTAACTTCCATTTGCTAATTAGTTGTTCGGGTCTGTTCTTCTACCACCTCCTTCCTTTATTTTAATACAACCTTTCCTTTTCTTCCCTTCTCTTCTGTTTCTTTCTACTTTCTTCATTCCTCCTCTCCTTCCCTTTTCTACTTCCTTTCCTCTTTCCCCTCTCCTTTCTTCTTCATCCCTTTCTTACCCTCTCTCCTCCTCTTTCCCCCTTCTTTCTTCCCCTCCTTTCCCTGTTCTTCTTTTCTTCTCTTTTCACCTCCCAACTATCCTCCCTCCCTTTACTCCTCTCCCCCTTTCCACTCCCTTGTTGTTTCCTTTTTCAATTCAATCTGAGATGGTATTTGAGCAGCCCCGATTTCTATTCACATACATCTTCATTTCAAATTCCTTTTTTGCTTTATAATTATATCTCTTCTTATATTCCTGTACATTATTAACCAGTCCATGTGTCATCTGGGTAAAACATTTTTGTGCCCTCATTCTTTATAATTTATCATCATTTCTTAACACATACATTTGTCTTTCCTTTTTCATTTAATTTTAAAAGCTCTCATCTTTACCATGTTTATTGTCTATACTCATTTTCTATCCATTGATAAAATTTTCCTCATATGTTATAATACTCTGACTCTTCTTTCCCTTTAATTGCCAATGTCAACCTATTCATTTCTGCACATTCCAACGTTTTCTTGATTACCTCTCCCTTTGTAGGAATTTTTTCTGCTTTCCAATTTTGTGCAAATACAATTCTCGCCGCCATTATTACATGTATTATCAAATATGTGTGTTCTTTATTATACTTCTCTGAAAGAATACCCAACAGGAACAATTCTGGTTTTAAGTCAATATGTTGCTGTGTTATTTTCTCTAGCCATATTCTAATCTTTGCCCAATAGTTTCTCACTTCTGGACATGTCCATCACATATGATAATATGATCCTGGCATCTGATGACATTTCAACATTTAACTGATTTATCTTTAAACATTTTTGCCAATCTTTCTGATGGCATGTGCCATCTTGTTCTGCCCCAGCTCCGGATTCCCGAGGATATAGACACACACCAACGGTCCTTATCAAATTTATTAAGTAGTAAGAATAAACCAAAGTCTGGCAAAAGTTGGCAACCAGCCCAGAAAACAAGATACAATAAGACTTTTCCAAAAATGCTCTGATGATAATTACAAATTGTTTCTAGCAAAAAACTTACTAACAGTGTGTGAATTAAATAGGCTAAGGGAGTGGCCAATTATCCTCAAGCCTTACTCTCGAGGAAACCTCCTCCTCCTGAGTAGCCACTCCTGCCTTTTGGCAGCCCTGCATGCTTGAGCATTGAGAAGAGGCTCCTCCACTTCGCTCTCTCGACTTGAAGGAGTCTCTGGAGGTTCTGAAGGCCCTGGCTGAATCTCTGCCTCTGGCACCACATCCTCTTCAGCCTCTTCGCTGTCCGACACAAGCACCGGCTGCTCAGGCTGCTGGCGCGACACCACACCAGCCTCCTCATCGTTGGGATCACCCACGATCCACGCAGGCCACTGGTGGGCCACAACACATCTATAAAACATTTTATATAGGTTCTCTTTATATGCTGTGACCATTGTTGATTTATAATTTCTTCTCCATAAGTGCTGCCATTTATCTAACTCAATCATATATCCAAAAAATTTTGTCCATGCTATCATTGTTTCTTTGATTTGTTTTTCTTCTAACTTCACTTCAAGTAAATAACTATACAATTTCCTAATCATTTTTTCCTCAGTTCCTGTATCTCATCCAATACTGTCATTTCCAAGTAAAAACATATAGTTTTACATCTTTTTCATATCTCGATTGTATTTGCAGCTTTGTAAACCACTCCATTTCAATCTCTTGTTCATCTAATTTTTGTTTCATTTTCAATTCCCCTGTTGCTGATAACATGTCTTTATATCTTATAATATTTCTCATCTTAATAAGATTTGGGTGTACAAATGCTTCCATTGTTGAAAGCCATGTTGGTATTTTTAAATAATGTTTCTCTCTAATTTTTTCCCATACTAGTAATAATGCATTTCTTACATAGTGCCTTTGAAGATAGCTATGCATCTTGTTCTTCCCATACCATGGGAAGAAAACAGAAAAACTGTTTTCCTTAAAAAAAAAAACAACTAATTCTTTCTCTACAGATTGTTGAAATTCTTTTTCATTTAATATTGTTTGATTCAATGTCCATCTTAATTTCTCTCTTTGTCCCTTCCATATAATTATAATTGGATTATGGTCCACCCAAATACTTGTTTCAATGCTTATATCTTGTACATTCGCTAATAAGTCAGTTGACATCCATATCATATCTATTCTGGACCATGACTTGTGCCTATTTGAATAAAAAGTATACTGCTTTTCTTTCAAATGTCTTTGTTCTGTCCCCGTCACATGCACACACACCAACAGACAACCAGGAGTTAATGAATCAAACAGTCAGGAATTCCTTTAAGATAACAGTCTTGGCAGCGAACCATGAACTGCCTGACAAGAGATTTTACTCACTAAGCGAGGTTTTTTCTCCTCAGTCCGATATACCAAATTAATTCCACAAAGCAAAGAATTGTCAAAGTCCAGTCTGAAGAAATCCAAAAAGAGCTTCTAACAGGGTTCTAGAAACACAATATGACTTCCGAGCTTTTCAATTTGTCCGTCATAAGGCCTGAATAGCCGACACACCCCCTTTTATCCCTTGTGGGGTGTGGTCCAGTGATTTAGTTCAATCTCTGGCCCGCCCACGTCTCTTTCTCTGCTGCACGTGCTTATTCTTCTGACGCTGTCTGGGATCCAGCCAAAACTCATCCCCCTCACTATCTGCGGCTGCTCTGAAGTGCCTTACTCCTGGCCTTCGGAGGAAACCTGAGGCATTTCCAGAGAGGAAAGTCCTGGAGAGGGAGGCCTTGCCAAATCCTCTCCTTCACCTTCTGAGTCCTCTCCCTCTGTTAGGACAGGCTCAGGGGTTGGAGTCACAACAGTCTTTCTCTCCAAACATCTTTAATGCCTATTTCATCTACCATTGTGAGAAAGGACTGAGAGCATTTTTCTAGGTTTCTTACTAACTTTTGTCATCTTATAGTCCCAACCTACTTCCCTTATCACGTTAAAGTCTCCCATTATGCAAATATTGTCAAATTAAAATTCTGTTACTTTCCTGTGCACTTTTCCATAGAATTCTTCTTGTGTATCATTTGGTGTATATATCGCCACCAACAATATTTGTTTATAGTTCATTGTTCACCATTAAAATCCTCCCTTCTTCATCAGCATATATTTGTTTAGATTCTAGTCTCTTTTTAATGTATAATACTTCACCTCTTTTCTTTGATGTGTCAATACGGTAAACAAATCGCCCAATTTTGGATATTCCAATAATTTTTTGTATTGCTTTCTAATATGAACTTCTTGTAGACATATAATGTCCATTTTTAGTTTTCCCAATTAAAAATTCTTTTCCTTTTTATCACTGAATTCAAACCATTAATATTTATTGATATTGCTTTGGTTTCTTCTTCCAGAGTTTACTTGTTACTAGTTTTTGTTGATCTTGTCATTCTTATTTCTCTTTGATCCTTGGACCCTTTTGACCTTGCTCCCTCTCTTATTGCCTTTTCATCTTGTTCTTTTGTTGTCTCTCTTTTTTGATCTTTTTTTTCACCGCTTCATCTTGGACTTTAGGTTTTTTTTCCCTCTCTCAATCTTTGTTCTTCTTGGGGCCCCAAATATTGGTCATAAAATAATTCCACTTTCTCTATCAAGTCCAGTCTATGACTTTGTGCTTGCCAATAAACCAATATTCCTTCTGGTATTAACCATCTGAAATTTACTCCTTTTTGGATTAAGAGTTTTGTCAAAAATTGATATTCTCTTCTCAGATCTCGCACTCTTCCGGGTATCTGTTTCAGCATCACAATCTCTTTGTCTTTATATTTTATTAGAGTATTTCTTGCTACCTGTAATATTTCTGTTTTTATTGCTTTCCTGGTAAATCTTACATGCACCTCTCTTGGCAGTTTATTTCTTATTGCATATCGATATGCACTCTGAATATCTCATCAATCCCATTTAATATCTTTTCCTTGGGTTCCTCCACCACTTCCACCAGTATCTCCGCCATCATTTCTGCCAAGTTCTCTCCCTTCTCTTCTTCTATATTTTGAAATCTTAAATAGTACTCTGTTCTGTCCATTTCAAGAGAATTTTTTTTTCCTGGTTTTTGTCAGCCATTGTGAGTTTGTCATCCATTTCCTCCACTTTTTTTTCTGTTAAATCTGCCTTTTCCTCCACTTTCTGTATTCTTTCTTCATTCTTTCCCATCATCACCTTCACTTCTTTAAGTTCTCCTTCTACCTTCTCCATTCTTTCCTTGAAGTCTTCATGAAAAACCTATATCATATTTTTAGTTCCAATTGGATGGCCATGGTATCCAGTGTTCTCTGCACTTCAGGGCTTGAAGCTGGTGTTGTGGAAGATAACTGTGTTGTTGTCTTCTTCATCTTGTCTTATCTTGTCTGTTATAATCCACTGAATTTATAATCCAAATAAAATTTAAATTTATAATCCAAATATCTAATCCACCCCATTGAATGGATTGGTTGATTTCTAAATCAAAGAACTCCATCACATCCAGAAACACATAGCAAAAGGTAAAAAAAAAATTAAAAGAAAAGAAGAAGAAGAAGAAGAAGCCTGGATAGCTTTGCAGACTAAGCACCATAATTAACATCCAGCTGTCTGCAATTACACCAGTTCACATCTCACAGGCTCCAGGTTGACTCAGCCTTCCACCCTTTCTAAGGTAGGTAAATTGAGGACCCAGTTTGTGGAGGCAATAAACTGACTTTGTATAAATATAAAAAAGTATGAAGGCTATTGCTTAACACATTGTAAGCCATCCTGAGTCTTCGGAGAAGGGCGGCATATAAATCAAATTAGAAGAAGAAGAAAATGAAGAAATGAAGAACCAAAAAACCAAAAATTTCTGATTCTTCAGGTTCTTCTTACCTTAATCCAATTTTTTATTTATCATCAAAATTCAAACACTCAAAAAACCAACCAGCCCCCCCCCCCCCCCAAAAGGAGAAAAAAGACACGGAAAGGAAAAAAGATATAAAACTCAATCCAGTCAATGAAAATAGTTCAGAAAAAAGAAAAAAGAGAAATCACTGTAAATGGTCAAATCCTAAGCCAAAAAAGAGGAGTATAAAAGGGAAAAAAATAAAATAAAATAAAAAGAAGCAAAAGAGGACAGTCATAAGTAAAAGAAGAAAGAAAAAGATTTCCAAACAGGGCTGTTTATATTGCCTCAGTTGTCTTATTTTAGTTTCTGTTTCAGAATTTTAACAAGGCACAAAATTTCAACTTCTATTAAGGCTATCTATCTCAATATGCAGTTCTTGCCAGACACAGCTGTTTCTTATCAGTCCAAGCCTACTGTCAGGTATGCTTCCTTAAAAATCCAGGAAAGGATGACCCAGGCTCCATTAAAGAATAAAGTATGGTACTTTTACTAGATATGAAGTGAACGCAACCAAAGGAAAGCAGGACTTAAGGCAAAAAGCGTGAAAGTTACAGATAGAAAGCATCCTCTCCCACTGTCCACCATAAATCATCCAATCCAAAGGTCTCCCAGAGGTCAGGTGGGAGCACACGTCTGGCAGTGTCATCAATCAGAAATGCTGTGGCCGTTGACCCGATAACAGTTTCAAAGGTTCAGCAATAAGTCTTAAGGATAAGTTTTGTTTTCCTGGTCAGCATACATAGCCCGGCTAGATACCCCCCCCCCCCATTACTATGGCAGCCAAAACAAGGAAAAGCAGAGCTGACACCTACAATCTCAAGGCCAGTCCTCTCAATCAGTTTATTTAAAATAAAGTCTTTTTATTTGTGTCTCTAGATGGGCTGCAAACCACTTTCACTCAGAAGAAAAGTGGGAAAAAAGAAAAAAAATAGGAAAAGTTTTATAAATAGTTCTTTCAATAATTTCCACTCAGTCTCATTAATTTCACATAAATCTACAAATCCAAAATTTACAAGTATTCAAACAGGCTTCCTGTTCTTATTTTCTTGCTTCCCAAAGTAATTTTGTTACTTCATTCAATTCATTTCTTCTACTTGGGTCAATCCACTTTCTTTGCTGCTAAACAGCTGAGTGTAGAGAGTTGACACATGCCCCACTCTTCCCTCTTCTCTTTGCCTCCTTCAGTTTCCTTCAAGTTGTTTCCTGGGGTTTATGCAAAGAAAACTTCAAATCAGAAACAAAAAGAGAAGTCGGCTTTCTCACCCAGATGAATCCACATCTGTTGCCTTTCCAGTCCTGCTGTGACCGCCCCAGCTTTGTTGCGGCTCATTCAATGGCCGCTTTCTAGATTGTCTGGTTGAAGGGCTGCTTCTGACTAATCAGGGAATTGCAATTTCCCTGAGTTAGTCAGTCTGTGCCCTTCTTGCTCATCGTCCCTCTGAGACAGTTTTTGGTCAATAAAACCCCCAAATGACTTCGATATCAATGTTTTCTTGGGAGCATCCAAGAAAACCGTTGTGCCGCTGGGTGCTGGCCATGCCTGTCTCCTTCTTCAATCCTTTTCTACTTTCCTCTTTCCTCCTCTCCTCCTCCTTCTCTACTTCCCATTCCTTCCCCCCTCCATTCCTTCCTCCCTTTCTAACCTTCTCTCCTAGTCTTATTTCACCTCCCTTTCTTCCTCTCATTTTCCCTTTCTTCTATTCCTCCCTCTTCTCCCTCTCTTCTCCTTCTTCCCTCTTCTCATCCTTCCATTCTCTTTCCATTGTTGTATTCATTTTCAATTCAATATTTTCCACAATGGTATCCAAGCAGCCCCTGTTTTTTCTCCACTTATTAACTATATTATTCAAAGTTCCCATCACATTTTAAAATTATTAACGATGTATTTCAAATCATTCCATTTTTACATTGAAAACTTTTGACTTAATTAACCTTCCACCACTTATTTTCCTTAGTTCCTAATTTCTTATTCAAACATCAATTAATTATTTTTCTCATTTACTAACCTTTCAATTTTATATCTTAATTTCAGTTATTTTCACATTAAACCAATCTTCATTTCATATTGCATCTGCTAATCCATTTTACAATGGATTACTTCTTACATACATCATTTACTAGCATTTCATTTTTATATCTTAATTTCCATTATTTTCATATTTAAACCAATCTACATTTCATATTACACCTGCTGATCCATTTTACAATAAACAATATACTTCCTGTTTACTTCCATTCTTGTACTTCTTACGTACAATTTCTACTATTAACACATTTCCCTTAAATCAACTAATAAATGCTTTATTTCCCTTCCTTCCCTCCATTGTTCTTTCCTTCTTACCCATTTCTTTTGGTCTCTTCAAAATTCCATTTCTTAATATTTTTCTCCCTTCTCCCATTCTCTTATTTTCTTCTTTTTCTTTTTCTTTTTATATTTATTGTATCTTTTCCCCTGGATCCTCTCTTTCATTTTAAAATTGTTACCCTTTTAAATCTCCCCCTTAGTCTTCTCCCATTTCCTTCTCTTTCTTTCTTTTTCCAGTGATATTCCCCAATCTACTTTTTGTTTTTCACTGTCAATCCCAGTGTAATCATCTATTTTTTCATTTTCAATTATTTTCCTTTCAACATTATGTTCTTGCTTCACATTTATATTCTTTTTCCTTTTTTTGTATTCTAACCAGATTTCTGCTTCTTTATCACCCTTTTAAACACTTCACACACCTTCTTAAACATTTCCATTAGTTACTCATATTCCCAATGTTCCCATATCGTCAATTAATTTTTTTAAAAAAAATTATATGTAGTTAAAATTCAAGTCCATGTAGTGTCTCTCTTTTTTTAAAATTTCCAAGTAATATCCAATTCAAATATTTATCTAGACCATTCCAGTTTAAAGCTTTGTTCTCTTTCACTTTTTTTCAAAGTTGGGATGCAGCTGTTTAAACAAGTACTCCTTAAAATTTCCCATGGTAGTCAACATTCTTACTGTTCCTTCAATGTTTAAAGTGTTTATTATAGTGCTTTCTTTCCACCAGCAGATGTCTCTCTCCAGTCCACAAATCCCCAGGCAACAAAGTATCACTTAAACCCACATAGAAAATACTTTCTCTTCAATTTCTTTCCTTTTATTATTAAAAAATGCTTTCTTTCAGTTTTCTTTTTCTTATATTATTTCTAATTTCTCAAAATTCAATTTTAAGTCCAAGTAGAAAGTTTTGTTTTTTGGGCTTTAGTCTTTTAACTTCCTCTTTGTTCTTTTCCCTCCAATTAATATTCCCAAGAGCCAATTAGCTGCTCATTTCATGCTGCGACCTCTTTTAAGCTTTTTTCAAATAATTTATTTTACCTTTAAATTGGCCAAATTGCTTATCCGGTAACAATACTCCATTCAAACATCGCTCCTGCACAAATCTTAGTCTGGTTGCCCCAGCTTAGAGTGGTTGTTTTAATGGCCACCACCCCCGCTGCCAGATCAAAGAGCTGCCTCCAACGCTTCGAGGAACTTGCCTGTTTCTCTTTGTCTTCCGAGGCACATCTCTTTCTTCACCGTCCCTCCAAGACAGTTCCGGTCTGAAGACCCCCCCAATAGCGGTTTGTCTGGCTGGATTTTCATGAAGCTCATTGGAGCTTAGCTATTTTCCAGCCAGTCTTGCTGCAACACTTCCAGTTCCTCCAAGGTAGATGTTTTCCACGCACACAGTATTGATTCCACAGAAATCAACACAAAGCCTCATCTCCCCCATCTTTTTTCTTTTTAAAGAGCACTGGGGCCACTACTTTGGATTTTGTGGGCTGGATGAAGCCGCACTACATATTGGTGTCTATGTACTTCCTCAATTCCTCCATCTCTTTCAGAGTCATGGAGTACATTTTCGGCTTGGGTAATTTAGCCTCTGGCACAAACTCTATTGCACAGTCGGTCAATCAATGAGGGAAGAAAGTTGCAATCTTCTTTGCTAAAAAATCCTGATAGGTTTTGATACTCTTTTGGCACTTGATGGCTCCCAGGTAGGGCATCTCTGGCCAGGGCTGCAGTTTCTGGCGTGTTAGCCTCTTCTGGGGTAGTGGCTTCTAGGAGGTGATTCTGCATTACAGGTGGCAGTGGTCCAACACCAATGACTAGCTTCCTATAGCCGCCATCCCAGGAGATTGTGGGGCCCCACTTATCAAGCCATGTGAGTCCCAATATGACTGAGTTGGTCATCTTTGGGGCAAATACGAACAGGAGGAGTTCTCAATGGCGCCCCATCTCCAGTCTGACGAGCTCAGTGACCAAGGTGGCAGGGGCCCTGCCAATTAGTGTCCCATTGACTTGCTCAAAGCTGATGGGGTGTGCAAGGGGCCTGATGCATATGCCCAGCTGTTCAACTATGGGGAAACTGATTAGGCATCACGTGCAACCAGTATCTATGACTGCTTCTACTTCCCCTTGGACCCCCATCTCTGGGCCTACTAACCTGGTTTTGAGGGCAAAGGGGTAGATGGCTTCAGGTCGTCACTGCCACTGCTCTTCCCAGTGGAGACTGGAGGAGATTCGTTGGCCGGAGTTCCCTCTGCTTCATTGGGAAGGAGTGGGATTTATGCAGCCTGTTTGACACTCCGTCCTTTGTCCGGCCATTTTCATGGGGTTTTCTTTGCTCCGGCTCTGGCAGGAGACCGGGTTTGGGGAATGCGACTCATTCTGAGGCCTGGTGCCCATGGTGACCACACCAGTAGCATTTGACAGTCCCAGATGTGTGGGAGAAGGCACCTGGGTTCTTCACCTGGATCTGGCATCCAAGTGGTCTCCTGGCTGGTTTATCTGCAGCTGGTTTCCTGTGAGGGTGAAGCTCCAGGTCCAGAATGATGGCAGTGTTATACCACAACTGTATCTGGTTTGGTACTCCCCTAATGCCACATGCTTGCCTGAGGTTTGGGTCCAGGGCCTCTTTGAAGGTGAGCACCATTAGGCATTCTGGCCAATCCTGCAACTTTCCAGCCAGCCTCCGAAACTCCCATATTAATTCTTTTGTGAGTCTGCCAGCTTGCTTTATTGCTTTTATTTGGGTTTCAGCTTCTACTTGCTGGACACCGTTGTTGAATCTGACCCGCATCAGTTGGATGAACTCATAGGTGTCTTCTAATTCAGGGGCCTCTTTGTTGTGAAGCTCTGCTATCCATTCCTACACCTCTCCTTTCTTCATTCCGTCCACGATGGGGGAAATCAATTCCCAATCAGATGGATATTGATTTCCATATTGATCGATGTGGGTCCAAACATGGTTGAGGAAGTATGCCAACTTCCCAAGAATCCCATCAAATGTCGCCCAAAACTGTGGGGGAGGAGCAGCTGGTGGGATCGGCAGCTGGGCATGCATGGGTGGTTGGCCAGCTACTTGCTGTTGGATTAGGACCTGTTGCTGAGTCACCGGCACCTGTTGTTGAGCCTGGACCTGTTGAGGGATTGGACCTTGAGGTTGCAGGTGTGGATACGGCTGGACAGGAGCTTGCTGTGGCACAACAGCTGGCTGCTAGAAGGGACTAAGTTGTTGGAATGTCATCGGCTGCTGGATTGGAGCCGGTGTCCAATGGCATTGCACCAATCCTTGTCCTGGGTAGAAAGCCTGGGAGGGATTTGGCTCACTGGTGGCAACCTGAACCCCGGTTATTGCTGCAGGGCAGGTAAACTCCAAAATCCCTGTGGCAGGCCCTGCATTCTGTGGCTGGGCTGGCTGAAAAGGGTTGCTTGCTGGTTCACTTGTGCCCCTGGGTGGATGGAGCCCACATCCGGCCCAGTTTGTGTTAGGTGTAAATGCCCTACCTGCTCTGTGTTGTTCCCCTAGCCTGGCATCCCAGGGGTTAACCCCAGAGTATCTGAACCCCTCCCCTCACCAGGAACGCCCCTTACCTGAAACCACTCCTCCTGGGTTCTTAAGGTCACCGCATGCTGATCCTGCAGTCTAGTCCTGTATGTACCTGCAAGAAACAAACAACTGAGAATAAAGACATGATCTGATCAGCATCCTGTGTGTCTCTGTAAGTTATTGGGCCATCCATCGAATTCACACATAACAGAATGGTAGCAGAGGATGGTTTGGCCATCCAATAACGAGGAGACACAACACCTGCAAGAGAAAGGAAGAACCAGCGCCACGATGGAGGAATATCACTCCACTACTAGTGATTCCCCGGTGGGGACACCACCGCAGCTCCACGAAGAAGCAGGCCCCGAAACCTACCAGTCAGAAGATGAGGAGGGGATTGAGAGCCAAAATGAGGATGGAGCAACGGAACCAGACCACAGCAAGCTCAGACAAAAAATAATGAGCCTGCTGGGATCAACAGAAACGGACGAGGACCTCGCAATGAAGATCCAGAGCCTCGTCCATGGATACAAGAGGGAGCCAGACAGCCGCGACCGCATGCCCGAGCCAAGAGGCGCCCACCTGGTAAGCAAACCCCACCAGGCAGGGTTTGCCAGAGAGACCAGGGCCCTCAGCCCTGCACTGATCCCCGGATGGTGGCCATCTTTGGACATGTGGTCCGAAAAAATGGCCAACCAACAACAGACCAGAAAGGGAAATCCAAGATGGCCGACCGGGGAGAACTACAGCCCCCAAAGCAGCGATGAGAGGGAAAGCTCAGAGGGAGAAAGGCCAGAAACAGAGCCACTGCCCTCCCCAAGCGAAAGAGAAATAAAAAGGGCCATCCGGACACTCGCCGCCGCCTTCGGGCCCAACCCAGATCCACCCCGGAGGCCCAGCAGAAGAAAAGAAAGCACCAGATGGGAAAGGAGAGACCCCTGAGCCACCCAGACCCAAGGACCAGACAGCTGCAGTGGAGAAAAGGCCCCACAACCCGCCCCGAGGACGAAGCACCGACCCACGGAAAGACCCAGCGCGATGGAAAGCAAGGACTGGGACAACTACTCACCGCCACCGTCTTCGCCGCCGCCGCGACCACGCCAGAGGGACCCAGGTATGCAGTCTGGCTGGGAGGCGGACCTTCGGACCTCCCTGGACCATCGCTGGGCCACCAGGGACCTGGCCGAAGCCCACGAGCCCAGGAGAGGCCTCTTTGCTGGAGCCGCCAGCAGGAGATCTTTCCCCGACGACTCTACAGGCAGAATGGACTTCGCACATGCGCCGAGCAGCCTGTGGAGAGAAGAAGAAAAAAAAATGCATGGAGGGAGTTTTAAACTGCCAAACAGCATCCCCATGCCATACTGTGACTTGCCCAACATCCAACATCATGGACAGACTCCAGCTGTAAGTACTAACAGCAATAACTCTGGGAACTTGCCAAATGACTTCCCCAAATTAAAATCAGATGGGTTCAATTTGCTGGAATGGTACCAGCAACTGCAAGTTGTATTTCTAAGGGAAAATGTTTTTTTGTATGTAACCAATCCACCTGAGAGACCTTGGACCCTGGAGCAGGATTGCCTGCACCACAGGGCTTTTTGCATTTTAATATCTAGCTTGTCCCCTTCCATATACTACAGCATAGGGCAGAATATGACTGTATCAGAGGTGGTGCAATTGCTATTCACACTGTTCTACAGTGAAAATGTAGCCACCACAACCCAAATCTCCAAGGATTTCTACTCCACCAGAATGAGGCCCGGGGCATCCATGGGGGAGCACCTGCTAGCACTGAATGCAGTCAGAGCAGACCTACGCCTTAGAGGGGAGACAGTATCAGAACGAACAATTAAGAGTGTGATAGTCAACTCACTAGACCCATCCTGGGAGACATTCATTAACCAGTTAGGTACAGACACCCTAGGCCGCATATCCCTAGAGAGACTATCCAGTAAACTGATCGCTGAAGACAACTTCAGAAGGAGCCGCCAACACACACGTAGAGAGCCCAGACCCACCAAAAGGGTAGCCTTTCAGGACAGGGCGCAAGACCCCACTGAGTGCTTTAGCTGCGGCTCCAAGGGACACTACAGAAGGGATTGTCCCAGAACCCACAGGGAGAGAGACAGGTGAGAACACAGGGACAGGTACCCAGACAGGCGCTCCCCCAATGACAGGTATAGGCGCAGGGATTCCCCCACACCAAGGGACCGCAGAGGGAACAGAGAGGGCTCCAGGGACAGCAGACCCAGGTCATCATATGGCATAGGCGGGTACACACACCCCACCAGAACAGACAAGGGAGACACCATGTGGCTCATCGACTCCGGAGCCACCAACCACACCACCCCCAACAGAGACTTGCTATCGTCATTCAAGGAGGAGAATTTCTCAATTAAAGTGGCCAACCAGAGCGAGGTACGAGTGACAGGCAGGGGGGACGTGACTCTTCCGGTGATAGGGAAAATAGAGGGGGTACTACTGGTCCCAGAGATACCGCACAATATCCTAACGGCCTTGAAACTCAGCACCGAACTGGGAGTTGAGGTATCACTCAAGGGGGGAGAAATGCACGTGAGCAAAGGCACCAAGAGCCTAGGGAAAGTGGACATCAGGGAAGGGCTCCCCTACCTACTCGCAGGGAAGACTGACACCCCCAACACCAACACCAACACCAATACTGAACCAAACACAAGCAAGGCTAACACACAAAGTACAGGGAGGGTCACCATAGGCAGGCCCATTCATGATGACTGTGCCCACCTCCTAGGGCACGCCAGTTTTCCTGTGATACAAAAATGATTGATTGTACAGAGGGAACCAGAATAAAGAATTGTGAGAACTATCTGGACTGCTCAGTGTGCAAATGTTCTAAACTGAAAACAGCACCCAAACCAAAAAAGGCCTCTCGCACCACTAGCCACACCTTTGACCTCGTGCACATGGACTTGGTAGGACCCCTAAGGCCGTCAATAAAACACGGCAAAAGATTCTTCCTCACCATAGTGGATGATTACAGCTGCTATGGTTACATATACACCTTGAAACACAAAAGTGAGACCTACCTAAGGTTCAAAGAATTCTACAAAAGGGTAGAGGTACAGAATAACACACAAATTAAACAAATAATGACTGACAGGGGGTCAGAGTTCCTGTCAGGGGAATTCTCACGATGGTTAGGGTCAAAGGGCATCCTACACTACACTTCCTCCCCATTCTTGCCCTTCCAGAACGGTGTTGCAGAACGCAGAAATTCCACGCTGCAGACCATGGTGAGGTGCGCCTTAGAGGACTCTGGGCTGGGGCAGCAATTCTGGGCAGAGGCGCTGGCCTATTCTAACTACACCCTTAACAGAACCTGGTCCAGTGTGGTAGGCAAAACCCCCTACGAAATAATGCATGGCAAAAAACCAAAGATATCACATCTGCACATGTTTGGGGTGACCGCGGATGTGCACATCCCTAAACAATTACGCCGAAAAGGGGACAAGGTATCCAATCGCCTGAAATTCATGGGCTATGAGACGGGGACCAAGGGGTTCAAATTCATAGACAATAATAATAATAATAATAATAATAATAATAATAATAATAATAATAATAATAATAGCTTTGTAGTATCCTGGACTGCTACTTTCCATGAACAGGCCAACTGGTCCAGGATACATCTAAACGAGATCTACCACCAACGCGAGACACCAGCCAACAGTCAGGAGCCAGGCAACCCAGGAGAGCAGAGCATGCCCAGTAAGGAAGAAGAAGCACTCAGCCACCACAAGACCAGCAACAACACACACGAAGACGAGCCGCCAAAGCTAAAGGTAGACATGCTTACCCAAAAAGAAGCAAGGTTCCTGTGCGACAGTGAGTCAACTCCCAAGAGACCAGTCAGATCCACGAGGAACCAGCTACCTAAGCGCTTGGAAAACTACATCATGCACCTGGACTCCAGCCCCATCACACCAACTTCCTACGATGAGGTAACCCGGCTCCCCAGGGAAGAAAGGTCTAGGTGGGAGGAGGCCATGGAGAAGGAGATGGAGAGCCTCAAAGGCCTGAATGTGTACAAACCCACGAAGGTACCAGAAGGAAAGAGCCCCATCGGGACCAAGTGGGTGTTCAAAATCAAGACCCTGGAAGATGGCAAGACCCTCTACAAAGCGCGACTAGTGGCCCAGGGGTTCGCACAGAAATACCCCCGAGGACTATACAGACACCTACTCCCCAACCGTGCGGGCAGAGAGTGTCAAGAGCGCCCTGGTAGTCGCATCCGTCCTGGGCCTAGAGGTGCAGCAGTTCGATGTCCAGACTGCCTACTTACACGCCAGGCTGGACAAAGAAATTTATGTCAGGGCCCCACCCAGCAAGAGCACCTCCAGTGGCAAAAACTGGCTGCTCAACAAAAGCCTATATGGACTTAAGCAGTCTGGAAAACACTGGTACGAGTGCCTGGCCAAGGTACTCGAGTCCATAGGATTCAGGGCAACGCCAGCAGACAACTGCTTTTTCACCAGAAAGGGCGGAGACCTGCCAGAATACGTACTCGTCTATGTGGATGATATTCTCTACATAGGCAAAGACAAAAGAGAGTGCGACATCTTCGCCAACAAATTAGGCAAGCAGTTCATGCTGAAATCCCTGGGAAACGGGAGCAAATACCTTGGCGTGCAGGTGAGCAGAACCACCAAAGGCTTCCGCCTGTCGCAAGAAGAAAAGATCTCAGAGCTAATCCACAAGTGCAACATGGCTGAAGCAAAACCATGCGACACCCCGATGCAGGTGGACTTTCTGAAGAACATGTACTCCTAATCGCCAGATTTCCCCGACAACACCCTGTACAGGTCCACCATCGGCTCCCTACTCTACATCGCCAATTGGACCAGGCCTGACATCGCCCTCTCCGTAAACTTATTATCCAGACACATGAGTAAGCCCACCACCTACCACTGGGAAGCAGTTAAGAGGGTGCTAAGATATCTCAAACACAGCACAAGCGCATGCCTGTTGTTAGAACCCAAGCCTTCTGAACAAGCAGCACTCTTATGCTTCGCTGATGCTGACTGGGCTGGCGATACGAAGAGTCGCAAAAGCACGTCTGGGTACATATTCTTCTTAAACGGCAGCCCGGTGCATTGGTACACGGGAAACAGAACCTAGTGGCCACCTCCACCACTGAAGCCGAATACATCTGCTTATCGAAGGCGGCCAACAACCTGAACTGGTTCAACGACCTGCTATCCAGCATCTGGGCCGATCCTGTTCATCCCATAACTATCTTCGAAGATAATAAATCTGCAATAGAAATCTCAACAGCAGACGCCATAGGTCAAAGGTCTAGGCACATTGACATAAAGCACAAAGATGTGAGGCAGCTATCCAAGACAGGTTTCATAAACACTACTCACTGCGACACCAAGGGACAGACAGCAGACATACTCACCAAACCACTACCATCCAAACAACACGCTTACCTCACATCCAAATTAGGCATACTCATCAACCCCACACTAGCCTTACCAAACACACCTTCACAGGTCAGGCATTTAGAGGGGGATTTGTTAGGTGTAAATGCCCTACCTGCTCTGTGTTGTTCCCCTAGCCTGGCATCCCAGGGGTTAACCCCAGAGTATCTGAACCCCTCCCCTCACCAGGAACGCCCCTTACCTGAAACCACTCCTCCTGGGTTCTTAAGGTCACCGCATGCTGATCCTGCAGTCCAGTCCTGTATGTACCTGCAAGAAACAAACAACTGAGAATAAAGACATGATCTGATCAGCATCCTGTGTGTCTCTGTAAGTTATTGGGCCATCCATCAAATTCACACATAACAGTTTGAGACATAAGGCTGTGAACTGAGCAGCTTGGTGCTGAATGGAAAGAGGCTGATGCTCTGCTCCATTGCACTGCAACTCCCTGGCTCAGAAAGGTGAATGTCAGTTGCGCCAATGTCCACCTCAGCTGCCTGGTGCTGGGGGGCTGACTTATCCTGCTCACGCTGAGTTGGGTCAACTGCTCCAGGAGACCGGACAGCAACTGGCTGCACAACAGTAGCGAGAAGCCCCATTCTCCAGAATGCCTGTGGCGTGTCTGCTGTGGCACTCCCCAGCCAAGGGTCAAGGCTTGTCCTGCACCCACTCATGGTTTCAACAGCAATTCCTGAATTGGGGTAACTCCTGCAGCTTTGCCCTGCAGAGTCAGGTCTGGTCACGATCTCCACTCCAGCGTCAGCTCCTTGCATCGGGCACCCAGCTGGTGTTCGGCTTCTGTGGCTTTTATTGCTTCTTCCAAAGCTGGGTAAGGAGAGTACAGAGTCTCAGTAGGGGTTGCTGAGCCATTGCCTGCTACTCCCTCCACAGCCTTCTTTTCTTCCTCCATCTTCCCTGAGTCTTTGTGCCGTCCGATGTCAGGTTGATGTTTGGGGCTCAGGACCCTCGACAGCACCCCAAAATTTGGGGGAGCTGCCTTAGTTAGAAAAGGGGATTTGGGTTAATGTCAGGGTTCCAACTAACACCCCCAACGAAATCAAACTCAGAGGCTTGAGGTTTCTCAAAGCCAATTTTTATTAGAGATGTCATTTTGGCACATCTGGGAAAACCCAAATCTGAGAGCTTCTGGGTTTTCCCAAGAGAAAGTTCAAATCCTTGCCCCTCACCCACATGTCCATCACACAAACCAATCAGGTACCTTCCAGAACAGAAGATGCCTCCTCATTCTTCTCAGCACAGCTGCAGGAACCAACAGCCTTGACTTTCTAGAATGTTATTTTGACTACATATCATCTTCACTCCATACTATCCCCCCTCCCATTTTCCCACAGTAGAATTTGTGGCAGGCCTGAAGGCTTAAAGGTGAAAAGATGACTTCCAGATCTGACAGAGAGGAGGGGTAGCACTTAAGGGGGAAGATAGCTTCTCCCCACCCCTATTTGTACCCCAAGGAAAAGATATCCGTCTACACACACCTTGGGGTCTCCCCCTCCAACGAGGCTTTTGGGAGGCTCAGAGAGCTGCATGAAAGCAATGTGAGCCCAATTGGGGTGCCAGGAGGGGGAGAGGAGGAAAGTGAGGAAGTCTCAGACCGCTCGGCAGCCTGGGCACTCCAACAAACCACGCTGAGACGAGATGTTCGAGCAAACAGAAAAGCAGTTTATTTTCGTCTTCCAGGAAGCCATAGATTACACTGAGTTCACCAAAAGGGATAACACAAAGTCGGCATTGGGATTCCCTCACCCCAACTCTGTTTAAATAGCCGCGCTGTACAACCAGCCAATCAGCGCTGCTTCCAGGTTCCACCTCACCCATTATGCAAATTGTAAGTGTCTCTCATTAATCATGGTTAGCCTAGCTTGTCCGCAGCATGACCGACCGCCTAGCCCGTGACACCCCCTCCACCATTGGCCATGCATTTTCTCTTGATAGCAGGTGTGTTCTCTCCATCCCACCTAGTAGGTAAGTCCTTTGCCCTGATGTGTCGAACTGGGCAGGCTCGACAGGAAGAAGAGGAGGAGAAAGAAGAGATAGAAGGAAGTGGAAGCAGAACCAGGAAGAGGAGGAATGATGCGGAGGCCATGAGTGGCAAGCCAATTGCAAGGACAGCCAGCATGGAACTTTTGCACTGGACAAGATGGCTTGTGCCTCGCTGCTCTGCTGCCCCAGCCCCCACCCTTGCAGATTCACCGCATGCCTGGAGGTGGAAGACACATCTTCAGCTCACCTCCAGCTGTGTGACCCCATTCCTAACTAGCTGCGGATCAGTACGGGTCTGCAGACCGGGGGTTGGGGACCCTGTCCTAGACTGTATACTATATACACCAAATATATAGGAAGGAAGAAATATTAGGTATGTTAATAATAAATAATAATAATAAATAATAATAAAAGTGGAATTAAAAACAAATGAGAGAGAAAGAGAAAGTGTTAAAATTACACAAACAACTTCATGGCGTTCATGAAAGCATTCTGTGATTTGAGGAAGGAGAACACCATCTGCCATTTTGAGTTGGATCACTTTGCCTTCAAGACAATGAAAGAAACTTTGTAAACAACTTTGTTGTTGTTCATCATCCCTGATATGAGGAAGTGCAGGTAAAATAACCTGTTCCAATTTAAATGCAAATTTGGGTTAAAGACAGTGTTAGGGATATACCTATAATTACAGCAATGAAAATTGGAAGCTATTTCTTTGTATTTTCTTCCCTTCTACACTTTTGGCTAATATTCTAAATATTAGTTCACATTTTTATTTTTTAAAAAAATTAATAAGGTTATATATTAAAAGGGAAGTATTTAACAATGAGCAGTGTACAGTAGCTTACTTCACCAAAACACTACATACAGGGTGGCATCTTAAATTATGTATAAACTCAGTGATTACTATAAAAACGTAAGTGTGGAATAGATTATAACAGGCTTTAGGTTCAGAATGGATTTGTTATAATTGTGAATCTTTCTGTTAACTATGTAATAGTTAGCTTTTATTGAACAATTCATCTGACAAATTAAATTCCTGCAGTGTTGATTCAATTGCTATCTGGTATCCAAAATGACATTTACCAAGGGTCCTGGATAAACTGAGGTATATTATGAATTCCGACTATTTCTTAACAATGTTTTATACACATTTAAAATGTTAATCATTGTATGTTATTGGCTTTTAATGGACCAAAGAAGTATAACTTGAATGCTGTTTCCAAAAGAATTGATGTCAAATTATTTCTTTAAAAAAATTATTTCTTTAAAAATGGAACTTATATCTCACAGTTGAATTTACTCTTTTCTTCCCCTTCTCAGACTCTTCTGAAGACAAAATAAAATAGATTGTTAGTGTAAGGGTAATTTGTCACATGTCTAAGAAGTCATTTGTTCCATTGTCTATTCACAATTTGACTACTGCAATATGTTGTACAAGGGCTATTTTTGAAGATCACCCAGAAACTTTAACTGGTCCAGAGTGCAGTGGCACAAGCAGTAATAGGAATGCCTCAGTATGCCCATGAAACATCTCTGCTTCTTGAATAGCACTGGTTGCCAGTTTGCTTTCAGGTGTGATTCTAGGTACTGGCTATTGCCTATACTGCATTATATAGCATAGGACCTGGTTACTTGAAAGACCTTCTGTCTTCCACAGTATCTGCCTGGCCAATTCAATCCTGCAAAGTTAGTGTTTCAGGTTCCTTCAATTAAACAGTATCATCTCAGGAACCTGGATTTTTATTGTCATTTTTTGTGGCTGTGAGCCAACTAGTAACATTAAAAGTTAGGCAGCATATGAGTTTTAAAAATATTAAGATTATTAGTAGTAAAAATAGTGCAATTACCAGATGCAGGTTCTCTGTCATCACAGAAAATAAAGCCTTTTTTTGCACTGAAAATTCATCTGAAAACAGACTGGACTTTCTTTTTTGATAACTCTGCCAGCCAATAAGAAAACATCCATACTATAGAAAGGCTTTTAAAAAAACCAGTATCTATCACTAAAGTTTAACTGTCCTAATAATATTTTCTTTCCATGATATGTTAACACATCCTGCAAACTCCAGTTGTCTGTACAAGAATTTGAATTCTCTTTTTAATTTTGGCATAGTGATATATTTTTCTTTTCCATTAGCTATCAGTGTCTGAGTATTTTGGCTAAAATTTGTTTTTTAAGTTCAAAATTTGTTTAGTTTTTTTGTCAAGTTGTTCTTTCAAGTACTTTTTGTAAATAAGTCAAATATTCAGGATAATAGTAAGAGATTCCTTGCTACTATGTGCAATTATAGCTTGCACAAAATGAAGATTATGAAGCACAATACTCTGCTGATGTTATTTTGGTAAGACAGAATCTCCACAATCTTTTTATGCTGCATAAAATAGTTTCTTTAACTTATCTGATCCTAGAATAAATTATTTACAGTCCTTCTGGCTTTTATTCTTTATATTCTTCTTTTTGGTCATGGCTGATAAATTAGCATACAATGTAATGGTAATTCTTCACATTGGTATAGATAGATGTCTGCAGGGAATGGGAGAAATGGGGGCAAATGATGAAATGTGCATGACAGCACTGCAGTGCAAACTCCAGCTCTTATATACACTTGTATGTGATGTCTCAGAAAAATCTTAGATCTTGTATTGCCATATCATAATGCATTTTTGTGAGTTTAGCATCATTGTAGTAAAATATGTTGATACTGACCACCATTGGTAATAGTCTTGGTTTATATTGTAAATTCATCTATTTCATTTTATTTCAAATATCTACAACTTTACTACAATAGTATGGTATCGTGGTTAATATGTTGGACTGGAGAAACTTGGGTTCCAATCTACCCTCAGACATGGAAGCTGGGTAACCACTAGATGTTAAATAATCTGTGATTTCTGGGATACACACTTTGAACCAGGGATGGGTTCTAAATTTTTTTACTACCGGTTCTGTGGGCGTGGCTTATTTTGTGGGCGTGGCTTGGAGGCCATGTGACTGGGTGGGCATGGCTAGCTGATGATGTGACCAGGTGGCCATGGCTATGTGTATAGGGACTACCCAGAGGGCTGAAAAAAGTGATTTCTGACAGGTCCTCACACTTTTGACCGGTCTTCACACTTATGACTGGTCATCATTTATGCCCATTGTAGCATTCTTAACAACCGTGTCACTCATTTCACAACTGCTTCTCTTCACCATGGTGACAAGATAGGGCAAAAACATAAAATGTGAGGACAGTTGTAAGTTCGAGGACTGGTCAAAAGTGCGAGGACCAGTCAAAAATAACTTTTTCAGCCCTCTAAGTAGTCCATATGCATAAAAGGATACAGCAATAGAGAGGGATGAAGGAAGGGAAGGGAAATTAGAGTAGGATTGAGGGTAAGAGAGGGAGGAAGAGAGGAGGAGAAGGAGAAAGGAAGAGGAAGTAGAGAGGAGAAGAAGAGGGGGGGAAGAGAAAGTAAGAAGGAAAGAAAAGGGGGAGGTGGTAGGTTTGAGGAGAAAGATTGCTGTACAATAAAAAAGATGAAAGGGAAGAAAGCCAACCCCAAACAAATATAAAGATATTAAGATAAAGAATGAATTGTTAAACTTTAAAGAATAAAAGAGAACAAATATGAATAAATAGCAATAATTAGAAAGACACATACAAAGATACAATATATTTTCTTTGAACAGAGTATTTGGCTGGTTCACAAATTTAAACAGTGTTTAGTTATTTCAATTAAATTTACAATTTCTATATTTCCTTTTTGCCATATTTATTCCTCATCTATTTTTTAAAATAACCAATATTACCTTTCCTCCTCATCTCTTATCTTAATCAAATTCAATTTTTCCCTTCTGTTCTATATTATACCCCTTCCCATTGTCATCTATTTTTATATCCATCCTCACATTGGTTAATTGTGTAATATTACAGTTATTTAATACAAATTCAACATTTTAATACAAATCAATTAGTTATATAACTATCTTTTTTGTATATTAATCAATATGAACATGAACATTCCAATTATTTCCATGCAATCCAATTTCTTACAAATCAATTAATTATATTTATCAATAATAACAAACCAAATAATTTCCCCCATATATTCCTCCAAACCACAACTTAACCATTTCTGCTTTCAACACAATATACAATTAATAGCATCTCAATTATTACAATTCCCTAGTTAAATAGAGCTTTTTTTCTTTTGTGTTTTAAAATCTTGAACTCTCCTCTTTTGCCCTAAATTTCCCATTGTTTGCAGTTTTGCACCTACCTCTTTTGGTGAGGAAAAAGAAAAAGAAATCTCTCTCTGCCTCATTTTGTCATGTTGCAGCAAAGACCCTGCTTTACTTTCAGTTTTGCTTTTTCGGCATAGCTAGGGGGAAAAACCCTGCTCCAGCACTGTTTGTACCTAGCAAAAGACCCCTGTGCAAAACAGCTGAGAGCAAATCAGCTGAGAGTTGGAAGACCGATCTAATCAATTTGTGGTAATTAACCTATGCTGAAGCTGAAAGGGGCTGTTTTTCTATTTTTGCAGGCACTGGTCTACTCATTTGTTTTCTTTTAACACTGATCAGCTGTAGGTGGCCCTTTGAAGCCCCGTGGCAAGAGTTTAAACAGTTTTTTTTCCCTCTAGCCATCAGTTGGGACTCAGGAGGCAGCAATAGATTGGGAGTGGGCGGGGATAATGTGAATGATGTGAATGGTATAGGGTCAGCTATTTGAACACTGGAGGACCCTGTCTATTCACATTATTATAAGAAAGAAAAATGCTTGTTTAAAGATTACACTAAGTCAGCTAAATTCCATCTTGGTAATATATATCTTCTGAGGGGCCTAGTTGGCAAGAATTCAAGGACATCCATATGAAACAAAAGTTACTTATTATCAAAGGAAGCCATAAATCTACGCATTAGCGGACACAGGACTGAGGAGAGTTGTTTAGCCATCAGCTGGGACTCAGGAAGCAGCAATAGATTGGGAGTGGGCCGGGTGTTGTGGCCCCGTCCTCTGAGCCTATCCCATTGGAGGAAGGAAGCTCTGAGCAGGAAGAAGAGGAGCCAGCCAGATCTCCCAGCCCCCCCCCTCTGGCACCGTCTCAGGTGCCAGCTGAAAGAGAGCCAAGTAGTGGGGAAACAGGTGTCTCAGATGAGAGTGAGGGAGAGACGTCATTCCTGGACGCACGCCAAAGAAGGCGAGAGAAAAGATTACTGCAGCTGCGGCGACGTATGAGGAAACAGACCTGAGTCACTGGATTGGAGTCACAGGATCAATGAGTCACTGGACCACACCCAGAGCCTATATAAGACAGGACGGTGGGTCAAGATGTTTGTGACGAACAAACAAAACAAACATAGCAACCTCGTAGTCTTGGAAGCTAGATGAACGGCAAAGCTACGTAGGTGATTTTCTTTTTGTGTAAACTAATAAAGTCCTTGGCAGACGGTGTGCATATCACTGCCAAGTTTGAGATAAGAACTGTGGAGTGTGCCAAGTGATTCTTAACCCTCGACTGGCTGTGTTTTTGTGGGTCTCTGAAGGGGGGGGACAGATCAGCCGGGTAAGCGATCGGCGACCGGCCAGGAACCGGTTCGGAGCTGTGGCCAGCCAATCTTATTACCGGTTCTCCAAACTATTAATTTTTTTTACTACTGGTTCTTGTGATCCGGTGTAAACCGGGAGCAACCCACCTCTGCTTTGAACATTCAAACTAATGTTAAAACTGTGTCTACTATGCTTCTTATATTGCTCCTTTAAATTGCCTATTATTCATTTTTCATAATTAGTTATAAGTCTTAACTAATTGTTCATTGCCTTTATTTTTCCATTTATTAGTCATTAAATTTCTTGCAGTTAAAGGAGGGGGAGAACAAGATAAACTTATAAAGTTTATTCAGAATTTTTGTAAACAGATGCCATTCAAGTAGCTTAGATTGAAGAAATACGCTTACTTTTGGCCAGAATTTTTTATTCTTAGGTCAACTATTCTGTTGCCAAACTCTGTCAAAACATTTCTGTTTCTGCATATCACCATAACCTTGCTAAATCTTAAACCCAACTGTCAATTTCTCAGTACTATTTCCTAAACTATTTAAAATATGCAATGCCTGTAGAGGGAGCTCAAAGCATTTGTTTTGGGTGGGGCTTCAAATAGAAGTTTACAATTTATTCATTTAGAAAGAAATGTATCATATGCTGCCCATATTGCAGAAAGCTGTGTTATTTAACTTGGTATGTTAATTTACAACAAAGTTGTACACTTGTACAAAACAGCCTTAGGGAACATTTCTCCTGCCGTTAGATGGAAGAACATGCATTAGTATTTTAGTTTTTATACATTTACATAAACAAACTTTTTTTTTTTGCTTTACCCAGCCTTTTCAATGTAGGAAGGTATAATCCAGTTAAAGAATGCATTGTTATGTTGTTTTAATTTCACTGGGAGATTTATATTTGTTTCAAAAACATTTATTTGTAGTTAATGAAGCTTAAAAATTAACTTGGAACATGTAATGCCTTCCATATTTATAGATGTGTATACTAACATTCTCATAATAAAATGCAAGTTATAAAATACATACAATATTAAAAAAAAATTTCTTTTTTGTATTTTTGTGGAATTATCTAGAGGTAGTTATTCTATTTTCCCCCAGTTGATGCTTTCATATATTTTTGAAGGAAAAAAACATTTGAGTAGAATGTTTTGTCCCATTCAAAACTTTTATAACAGCCTTATATGTGCAAGCTTCAGGTACAGAAGATATTATAAGAAATGGCCAAAAGGAGACTCTTTTATCAATATTATCACAAAATACATACTTTCTGGTCAGTTAATTATCTAAACAGTGTTTAAACTCAGACTTGTACAAATAGCTTAAGTGTTAGTTAAGTACATATTCATCCTTGTAAAAATGCCAGAAATCGAAATGTAATAAAGATTTGGCTAGATTGGGAAACATTAGAAAGAAAAAACTGGCATCATTTAATATACATGGAAAACCATAAACTATTTTTTCTCATTCAAGGAATTTGACAAAGTAATTTGAGGGCCAAAAAAAATACACTGTTTGTAATTCTAGCAAGAAAGGGGAACCTGAAGAGTTTAGTAGCAGAAAATATGTACTTAATAAAAACTTAATTCACAACAAATCATAAATAAAAACCTAGAACATGAAGAAGAATATGAGGAATGTTCAGGCGACTAATAGTATAAACAAAAGAGAAACATCCATAAAAACAGGGTTTCATGGAGTTATTTCAATTTGATGACATAATCTTAATGAATAATTAGACATTTATTGTAACTAAATATATTTGAAGCAAGAGGAAAGGAAATATTTTATTCAACATGGCCTCCTAATTCTTTACTCACTAGCCATGCATTTGGACTTCTTGGGAATCCTCATTGAGGCAATCAAACTTGTCTGCAAATAGCTGGGTATTTATATTTTCCTTCTCCATGAAAGTTTTTGGAAGAAGTTTCTATTCAATGTTTTTATGAGAATTAAGTAATAAAAAGTATTATGAGAATAAAAATAATAAAAATAGTATATTGCTAATGCTATGATTCCCTGGGGGATGCTTTAGCCCTGGATTTTGTAAATTAAATATGGGGCTGAACTAATGGCTCAAAAGCCTCCACCTTGTTTTATAATAAGAAAGCAAGATTTGGTTTAATAAGTGTGCAAACCTGTTTCATTGT
Organism: Masticophis lateralis; assembly: GCA_030761175.1. Lineage (NCBI taxonomy): Eukaryota > Metazoa > Chordata > Lepidosauria > Squamata > Colubridae > Masticophis > Masticophis lateralis. Next base: position 62,850,085 of record JAUDYJ010000006.1, read on the forward strand.
TGGTAGCCATAATTTACTTTTGCCAAATCCTACAACATGGCCAAGGCAAAGCTGATAGCTTGCCTATTTTCCTTAGTTTTCACTGAAGTAATGAGAAGTAATAATAAACATGTCGCCAACAGTTGAAGCTGGTGGAATAGAGTGAGGTTAAGGGATGCCAGCAATTTAGTACTCTTTCTCTTGTGCACTGTTCTACTGCTTGATACACAGTAGCCTTGCTTGAGCAACCAAACATTTTTAAAGCCAGTGTTTTCCAGAGAGGGAGGGAGGGAGGGGGGGAGGGAGGGAGGGAGAGAGAGAGAAAGAGAGAGAGAGAGAGAGAGAGAGAGAGAGAGAGAGAGAGAGAGAGAGAGAGAGAGAGAGAACAATTCAGAAATAATGTAATATTTATAAGACACAGTAAAAAACTACAGCTCTATAAATGGACAGTTCTGCAGCAGTGTATTGATGGAGTGCAACAGTAGAAACAATTTATATGCTATTGTAAACATGGAGTTGCAATCAAATGTGATAAGAGATAATAGGTTAATACACTATATATTAAGTATACACAAGTATTAAACAGCGTTGT